>OY284491.1:44808490-45539490 GCA_958336395.1 Ctenicera cuprea | reverse complement strand
TTATAGGTGCGCATTACAATAATATTACACTTTCGCTATTCACAATTGACGATACCGCTTACCACAGCCCTATCAATAACTTAACACCAAGTGCTATTAATAATGCTAGTAATAAGTGCTATTAAGAGAAATACAAAATTCGTAATGCAGTTATATACTTTGAGCTAGAGTTACACAAATTACACGGTAGTATTTACAAACGTTTTTAGCTAAAATTTCAAATACGTTTCAATGAAACTGAAACTTGTGTGAATAGTTTCATTGAAACTGTTCATAGCTCACACCACTAGTGGTTATAGTGACTACGTATACACCTCGAGGACCAAACATTTGGTCGAGGGACCAGTTAATTTCAGACCAAGATGCGCAGCGGTGTATGCACTAAATTAAAGCGATTGGTACACATTTGGTTGAATTGTTTAGTCCTCGAAATAGGGTTGTATTAATGGCAAAGAATGCGGTGTAAAGACTAGCAGGCTAACAGAAGAACTAAATGCAAGTTACATTTTATTTTGTAGTAGTGTTTACAGCAATATATGTTGGTATAATGCAAATAAATTATTATAATCTCACTTTTATTTGTGATTTCTTTTACGATTTGTAATTAAATAGTTTATATTTTATGAAAATGGTTAAATACTATAGCAACTAAGTGCGCATGCTCGACATGTAGAGCAAATGGAAACCAAAGTAGGTCAAGTGTTTTGGTTTTCTTTATTTACCAAGTAGGTGCATACAACTTGGAACATATAGGATTTAGTGCCAATATAGTTCCCACACCAAGTGTCACGGTTAGACGTAGTCGATGTAATTGTAAATGAAGCTTTTTTTAATTGCGAATATGATTGGCTTCAGCAATGTGAGGGGGGTATGGGACTTTTAGTTCGTTGCTTTCCTGCCAACCAAGAGAGATGGCTACACGGTAATCGCGTCCACCTTTTATTCGAGAGACTTGGGTTTGATTCTCCGGCTCGGCTGACTGCCCTAGCTCAGGTTTATTCCGTGGTTTTCCTGTGCGACCAGGTGAATACTGAGACACTACTAACCACGGAAATCCTTTATTCAAATTCCATCCATTCATGCTTTCTCAGCTAAAAAGGGGCTTAGGACTCCGGTGCGGAGTCACAGGGGAATGAATAAACTCTGAACTTTTCTTCCCTTTCTCCTTCCTACGTCCTATTTGTATTTATAGAGAAGAAAATGAAAGTGTAAATTTTAATTAACTGACACATGAACGTGGATCTTCCTAGCTCGAATATTACAGAGTTGCAATAAATATTGATTAGAAAACCAAAACTTAACAATACTTTTGAGTAAATCAAGTAATCATGATTTTTTTCAATGACTTGAAAAATGAGATCCTCAAATTACTTACTATTTTATGAAATCCGATTGTTGTATGTTTTGTTTCAAATTGAGTAATTTTTAATTTTAAGTAGTTCCGCTTTTAAAGATCGTTTTATTAAAACTGTTACGCAGTTTTAAAAATACATTACAAAATGCAAACCTGCAAGAAACAAGAAACTTGAATTAAAGCGCGCTTAAACGTAAAGTGATTTCAATCGCTGATTACAATAAAAAAATTAGCTTCGCCTAAATCGTGGTTTAAATGAAATTATTTAAATCGTGCCACCCTTACAAGCACAAGTAGGTGTAATAAGTTTCAAAATAATACTACAGTGTCAAAACAAAATTAAATTGCTAATATTTTATACCTACATTATGCTGAAAAACTCACTGGCCATAATCCGATCATCAAATACCGGACTTTTAGTACCAGAACAGCAAAACATTTCGTTAAAATTCAGTTAGCTAAAAAAAATGGGGGTACTCAAATCCACAGCTATACGTGAAACATGTCCAGTGCACGATTTTGCATGGTTTGTACAACTGCAATATTTGAGGTACATCGTTTCGTTCAGTGTTATTTTATTATTGAGCTAAGCCAGAGAGATTCTGCACTGAAAAGTATTCTTGCAAAGTTTCATAAAATTGTTTCGTCTATTAATTTTAAAGCCCCCTAACCATTCATATTTTACGCTTATCAACTCCGTTATAAATAGCCCGAGATAATAAACCAGCTAGCCAGATGAACAATACATGTGTAAACAAGCTCCTGAGGTCAATCATGTGGGTGTGTTGCTATTTTAAGCCCGTAAGCCCAGTTAAACCAGTATGTTCTGCGGTGGCTGAACATACTGGTTTAACTGGGCATAAGATGAACTTTGACAATGCTCGAGTACTCGCCAGAGTACCTCATTACTTCCCTCGTATCATACGTAAAGCAATTAAAATTGGGAAACAACCTAACAACATAAACAGGGGTTGGTTTTAGACTCAGTAAAGCTTGGACTCCAGTAGTTTATCCTCTAAGGACTCGTAAGCATCATCGGTCTCACGATCACGCTCCACCGGATCCGTCTTCGCCCAACGGCGACAGCCAACCAGAACTCCGCCGTTCTGCTCGACTGGCTCAAAGGTGTTTAAATACCTCCGCTTTCCGAATTTGAATTGAGTGCTCTATTCACTCTGAAGATGCAAGCTGCAATATCTTGCGAAACGTTAGTTTGTATGGGTTCACAAACAGCTAACAGGCATAATCCGATTAAGTTTTATTGTCCTGGCAAATAGAATACATTAAGATCAAATCCTTGTCTGCCCCAAGGTTTAAATAATCTAAGCACACGGCCCTGTTTAGGCAGGCAGGGCCTACGAACTTTTAGAGCAAATGCTTGTAAAAGTAGACAAGCTACAGGTCGGTCCTTACCTGATTATGCTAGGTGTAGTGCCCAAATGACGACGCGGTCTAAGCCGAAAATAAATTGTAATATTGACATCGAGAAACCGCGAAAGCTTTAAAGAATATAATTGTTAGTTGTTACTGTTTTAAAAATAGCAATTTTTTAATCAGAATTTCTAAAACTAAAGAAACAGGTTGATATTTATATAATACTAGCTGAATCCGTGGATTACGCCTCTCGCTTTGCTCCTAATAAAATTGTTGTAAAGTAAAAGTGTCGTAAACGGCGGCGTTCCGCTCCCCACAACAAACGAGGCGAGACTGACCGAAGGTTAGTGATGGGACTATCCGAATGAAAATTATGGTACTTCCCAATTCTTAAAATAATAGGAATATTCTGATTAGTATGCGAACGATATCATCGGAATACTTTTTTGTCGACAGCGGAAGCGTCTGAAATACAATAACCATACAATAACCAATGAGTAATTCTAAAAGGTAATTATGCAACTATAAAATAAATAATGAATTGATGAATCATGAATCAAGGCTATCTCTAACACATTTTTTTAGTTGCACTTCCGAAATTCCGTTGCCAAACCGACTTCGCTGCAGTCGCGTGAAATTCGGTTGTGGGCACTCCAGGGATTTCCGTCTATTCTGATATCGCATGAATATTTCGATTATGGGATTCATTCTAATAGTAAATTTTGATTTTTACAATCGTCTGATTTTTACCAACATTGGCGCAGATGGAAGGGGATTAATGTAGGAAAGGTTGGTTGCGCACACAGGCAGCCGAGCAGAAAGCTAAGTTAAACCGAAGATCGGCCTTTAACATTCCGTCAGTTCTATGAAAACCGCCCAGCGCTATAGCGCTGTTATTATAAATTTTAAGTCCATAAGCCATAATTGTATCAGATTAAATAGCGCCATAAACTCTTTTTTGGCGACATTCACTTTTTTATATATTCAACTGTTCGGAGGTTATGGCACAGTCATCAGTATTTTTAAATTGCATGATTTATATATTTTTTTCCATTTTGTGGTAGAGCGCGTTCTTCTCTTTTCAACCATATATCAACCATAAAAGTTTGTTTACATCCTTACACAAAAAAACATTGCGCAAAGTAAATGCGAAGCATTTTCCCATCAGGTTAGCCGTGCATTTCTATTAAAAGAAAACGGGGGCGAAAGAAAGAATAGAAACAAAAAGCCAATTGACTTGACAGCTACGATGCTTGTTTGTTTCCATATTTCAATTTTCTCATTCACCCCCGTTTTCGTTTTACTACAATTCATGACTAACCTGATATGTAAGTTTTTCACATTTTTTGCGAAAAAAATTTTATGTAACAATATAAAAATGTTTGGTGATTGAAAAGAGAAGAAAACGCTCTACTAAAAAGTGTAAAAAAATATATGCCATGCAATTTAGAAATATTGACAACTGCGCCATAACCTCGAAACAGTTGGCAAAAAAAGAGAACATCGCCAAAAGATAGTTTTTGGTGATATTTATAATAACAGCGCTATAGCGCGGGGCAGTTTTTATAGAACAGACGGTATAGAGATGTGTGAAAAGCTCTTTCCACCTCAATTTAACGCCAAATAATAACATTCACTAAAAATCATGTATTTCTGTTCTGGTTTTTGAGTATCGCAATCAGCCTTTACGTCTCACTGCTGGGTTTCGGCATTCTTCTCTGCCACGTACTCTCCTTAGCGCTAAGGTGGAGTACGGGGACCTACAGTTTAACGTCGAATCCGAACGAATAAATACCACGGAAGGTTTCAGGCATGCTCACACCGGAATGGTGCGTGGCGGGTTGCGGCATAGATTTTTATTGCTGCATGGCTTCGCCGGGGAACCGAACCCCAGACCTTTAGCGTTAGAGGCTAAGCGCGCAACCTCTAAGCTACTCATTTTTCGAACAAAAAAAATACCCTTAGCTGAATCACCTTGTTAAATAATTCAAGGAAATTTGTAAATTATGTACAAATATGTCGCAGACGTATTGCAAAATCCATTTTTAGTTTCCCATAATTCTACTGAAGTAAGGAAAGTTATGAATTCATTTTCGAATTTAAGATTTTAACGGAAATACGCGTTTCGGGGTCCAAGAAAATCAAAAGAGTGGTTTTAAAAAAATGTCTGTCTGTGGGTGGGTGCGTGCTTGTGTTTCCCTATATCTCCGAAACCCCTTGACTTTGATTTCTATAAGATTTAGTGTGTGGAAGTACTTTAGTTGCGGGTAGCTCTCTGTGAGGTCGTTAATCGGAACTGAAAACTGAAATTAAACCTGTTTTTTTGGTATAGATTTTTTTCTAAACACTCTTTTTGAAATTTTAAATACATAGCGTTGTAGTGCATCTAAAGAAAGACAACTCAAAATGATTTTTTAATGCTGTATCTTAAAAATGAAGGCCGCTACGAATTTTTGAAAATTTAAGCTTTAATGCCCTATTACTCAAAAAACAAAATATCCAATCAAAAGGAAATTGTCATATTATTTGATAGCCCTTAATAAGTATAATCAAGCTATCTAAAATTATTTTTAGCAATATGAAAATTGTAAATATAATTTTGGACATTTTCAAAAAATTATTCCTAGAAAACTGCTCACACCATTTTTTTAACGTTCTGAGCCGATTGAGTTTGCAATAAAGTGCAAATTTATTTTTTATTAATCTTGCAAATTTTACTTTGACGCCCTCCAGGAACTTTTGAAAATAATTTTTTATTCAAAAACGCAAACGCCAATCGTTATAAACTTTAAGCAGTCTAAGACAGCCTATTTGAAGTAGTTAATTAGGATTAGCAAGAATTTTTAAACGTATTAAAAATTAGGAAAAATAAACGCTACTTTTTAATTTCAACAACGCATTTTCGTAAAGTTGCATGATTTTAACTATGGCTATCAAGTAGCTGCAGTTCAAAAATATATTTTCATTGTTTGCATGTTTTTGATTACTCTTAAAATAAAATTTTTATAGCGATTTTGGTTCGAATTCCGAAGCACATCTAATTAGCTGTAAGGCGCGATCGGTTACCGTGCTTCTATCCTATGCGGCTAGCCAAAGTTATCATAGCACTATTCTTATACGGTACACGATACCGTATTTCACAGGCTGTCGCAAGTTCAAATCACCGCTGCGCTGGGGCGTTACTATTTTTTTTATTTATTTTTTGTTTTTGTAAAACCAACGTTATTTACTCAGTTATTGGCGCTCGAACATTTAAAACGTAAAAAGTATGGGAAAGTACCAGCGACCTGTTTCGCCCATTTTTTTCTAAAATATATAAGCAGCTGAAGACCCCGGAGACGCGACAACATTTTTACGAAAAATAGTTTTATGAAATGGTTATTATTAGCTGACGTTCTTCTCTTATTGTGCAAAAAGGCGGATTGTGCGACATACACACTACAGAACTTATTTTATTAGGCTTTCTGAATTAGAAATCATTTGCTAGACTGTTTGGCTTTCCCTTGAATACAGAATTAGTTGACAAATTGTAATAAATGAAGAATTGGTAATTCACAAGAAAATTGGAGCGCAGTAAAGAACTACCAATTTAAATTTGATGAACATTGACATACCCTCCGAAGACAGATGATGTAATTTGATTAGAAGTTGGGTATACAGAGTGCAATATTTCTTATAAAATGTTACCCTTAACCAAAATTGCGAAACGCACTAGCTAGGTTAAAAAAATGCAGTCGCACTCGTCTTTTTACAAAATAATTAAAATTAAGGATTTTTGAAAGACGTGGCAACGCTGCAATAAATTGTTGAAACGCCAACTGTGTTTGTAATTTGTAACTAAAGTAGGCCATTTTGTGGTACATCTGACAGTTTAGTAAGGCATAATTCACCCATTTTTAGTATAATTTACTATAATGCCTTAATACGGCAGCCCTTAAATCAAAATAAACATTGTAAATGACAGTGTTACGTAAGTAAATTCATTATAAACAAATGCACGTCCGTCGTACGTCATTTTAATTTGACGTGGAATATTTATTTTTTGTTTACACACCCAATCAGATCATCATAATTCGAGAAATGTGGGGGTAACACCACTAACATGATAGTTGTGGTAGTGGTAGTATTAAAAATATTCATCAGCTGATTGTAACCATGATGATGATTAATTGTGTCCTTGACCTTCGAATATTTAAACTTTTTGAAAACTAAATAAATTTTCAAAACAATGAAATTCAAAAAGTGATAAAAAAACTTACATTCAGTAAATTTTGTTTTTTTTTGAGTTGTATTTTTTTTGAATTCATCATGTTTTTTTTCGTTTATTGTTTTTTAGTTTACGTTGTTTTTTTGTATTACTACTAGTTGATTGCAGTTGTTTCATGGGTAATTATTTTCAAAATTACTTCCTTTTGATTATGTAAAGATTTTGAATGTTTTTTGCTTTGTAGATGGGAAAAATAATAACTATCAAAGATTGTTTGTGTCAGCATTAATTTGTGATAACGTGCTTTCAAGTAATTTTTCATTTTTGTTTTCAGCATATCTCCCCAATTTCCTTACCTGGTACGAGTTTAATGAACATATTCCCTTACTTCCATGCTACTGGTTTATGAAAAGTATAATTATATTTTTGCACAGTACTTATTTAAGGTAATAACTACATATTTATTGTTCAACTTCAAACATTAAAAGTCTTTTATTTTAGGGTTGTACGTTATTGTTAAATTTGACGATACATGCCTCTGTGAATAGAAAATCGGCATATATGCAGTTTCTTTATATTGGAAACGAATTTCAAAGCGGGCAAAATAATTTACTTAATAACTGTAAGTAACTGTATGAGTAATTTTTACACCATTGCACTAGTGCAAAAAATGTAACACTAATTAGTAAACTTGTGTATTTTATTCAGGCTGGTTTGTGTTTCAGACATAACAATTAACAAATAATAATGTGACAACTTTTACTGGTTTATACAGTGTGTCTCCTGCTTAAATAAGCTTGCTTATAACTTCGTAAGTAATGGAAATATAGAAAAACTTATTTGATAAAAGTTATATGCCATGACAAGGTCTACAAAAATGCTTACACAGGGTCTTTCAAAAGTATAGATAATGGTTCTGGCGGAGTAAATATTTGTTTTACAAAAAAATATTTATTATGAAAGTTATTTAGTGCATTTATGCACATTTTAAAAATTTATTTGATTGATGTTGCAGGCACAGTGTCGCGATTGTTAATTTTTTTAAAATAGTACCATACCTGCATTCAATCGATACAGAATTTCTTTCTTTTCAATGGTTTAATATTAGTATATCCTTACATAATAAATTTTCAAAAAAATTGAAGAACCTCATATTAACCGGCCCTGGATTATAACAACAGCCTACCAAATTGCAGTAGTGTGTTATGAAATTCATTTACAATTAAAAACAGTTGAAGGAACGAAATATCTGTCGTCATATTTAATCATACTTAAAATTTCAATTCTTTCTTTTTTACTTAGACGCACAATGGTAATGAGATTATTTAAATTATTTTAAGTTTATGTATAAGAGGTAATAGATTATGATGATGATTATGAACTTATATTAATAGACTTTGTTGGCGGCACTAGCATTTTGTTCTTTCAATTGTTTTTGATTGTTAAGAGATAACAAATGGATTTTACTAGGGCAATAGTATTGTTTGAAATCAGGGCCTGCTAATATGGAGTTTTTCTCGAAAATGTTGTTATTTAAAGGCCACATTTTATACCATCTAAAAAGAAAAAAATCTCTATTGTATGAATGCATAAAATAGGTATAGTGTATACAGGATGTATCAAATTGCGTGTTAACTATAGGGATCTCGCTTATTTGAAGAGATATGACGATGGTTAAATTAGAGAAAAGTTGTGGAATTTTATGCTCACTAATAATCTAAAAAGAAATTGGAGCTATCTTGCTTAGTTTCTGAATAAACTAAAACAAACTGAAATTTTGGATTTTTTGTTTTTGGCTATATCTCACTTGTCATTTATATTACGTATTTCTAGTTTACGCATTATTAGGACACTTTTTCATACTGAATTTAAATTTTTGATCAGATTTGGTATAACTGTTACCATTGCTAATTTTCGACTGTCAACTTTTTTTTTTCTTATGGCCGGCATTTTAAATTTTTTCATATTTGAATAGAGTTTTTAATTCTGATTTCAACGATGTGTCACACTTTGCATTTTGTTTACGTTTTGAGCATTTGATTACAAAAAATAAAAATTTCATAAGAGTGCCATGGTAAGACCACGTCATTTTAATTTATTTAAAAAAAATTGTAGTGAGCTATGAACTGGTGGAAGTAAAACAAAACACTACTTTTACTTACTTTGGTCTTTAGATACATTAGGTACGCGAAAATTCCAGGAAACTTTGTTTTGAGCGTAGGCTGCAGGTTAAATTATTTTTTACAAAAACAAACGAATGACACAGTTACTAACACACAGATTAGAGAATTTATTTTAGATGAGCTCCTGAGCATGTCTTACAAAAGATGTCAAATGTTTTAAACATTTATATAATAATTGTTTGTATTTATGCAGTTCTAGTGTTATCTATTGTATTTATTTAACCTGTTATTCAAATTTGTTATGGCAGTTGCAAACACAAAAACTGCAAGTGAAATTTTCAGTAAATTGTGTATGTTAGAAAATTTGTCATTCATTTTTTTTGTAAAAAATAACATAACCTGCTGCCTAGGCTCAAAACAAAGTTTGCTAAAATTTTCAGGTACCTAATGTATCTAAAGACCAAAGTAAATAAAAGTAGTGTTTTGTTTTACTTCCATCAGTTCATCGCCTACTAGAATTTTTTCAAAATAAATTAAATGCGTGGTCTTTTCATGGCACTCTTATGAAATTTCTATTTTCTGTAATAAAGTGCTCAAAACTTAAACAAAATGCAAAGTGTAACACATCGTCGAAATCAAAATTAAAAACTCTATTTAAATATGAAAAAATTTAAAATGTCGACCATAAGAAAAGATAAAGTCGAAAATGAGTAATGGTAACAGTTATACCAAATCTGATTAAAAATTTAGATTCAGCATGAAAAAGTGTCTTAATAATGCGTTAACTAGAAATATGTAATATAAATGACAAATGAGTTTTAGCCGAAAACAAAAAATCCAAAATTTCAGTTTTTTCCAGCTCTTTCAGAAACTAAGCAAGATAGCTCCAATTTCTTTTCAGATTATTAATGGGCATAAGATTCCGTAACTTGTCTCTAATTTAACCATTGTCGTGTCTCTTCAAATAAGAGAGATACCTATAGTTAACACGCAATTTGATACATCCTGTATATGTATAGTATTTAAAAAAGTTACGATCGCCTCACAGCATTTACAACATTAGAAAAAAAATTAAACTATGAAGAAAGGTAAACAAAAATTAATATAAAACTTTCCTAAATAGTATTTTTCAATAAAACCAATATTTATGTCACCAGAGCCATTATTCCATACTTTGCAAAGGATCCTGTATAGCGATCTAGTAGCACTTCCGTTTTTACCTAAATAACATTGACTTTCGTTTTTTAAATAGTACAATATAAATATTTCTATCCAATTGGATAGAATATTTTTCTGTTTTTGACTGTAACAAATAGTGTATACAGGGTCTTTGACTGAGCAGGCCCCAGCGGATATTTCAGTTATTTGTGAAGATAAAAATAAGTTTTAAAACAAGGTTGTACAAAATTTTCTCACGGATTTAACCAATAAACCAGAATAGCAATTTAAGATCACATAAAAAATTATGGTAGATATTGAACCTCTCTTTCCAATGATGGCACATACGAGGATAATTTGAAATGTTCTCGGAATTAAATAGAATAGAAAAACAATTCAAATCATTTGAAATGTTCTCGGAATTAAATAGAACAGAAAAACAATTCAAATCGTTTCCTTGTCAAGCTATATACAAACAACTACTTGACAGAATGACTTGATAGTTTACAGCTGTTCATATGATATATAAATATAGATAAAACACTTCAATGTACTAATAATTTCAAAACTACTACAGCCACCTATACTTCATTCTGAGAACTTTTCGAATCATCCTCGTAAGTGCACTTTCATTAAGAAAATTACCTAGAAAATACAAAAATGAAAGTTAAACTAGTGATCACGTATAGCATTTTGTGTCCCATTATTCAGAATAAGTTTCTATTAAAACTGAGTGTTATTTGTCGGATTGTGTTTCTTATTTTGCAAGTAATAATATTCACAGTAAAACACAATCGGATAAGTAACATTCAGTAGTAGAAACCAGGTCTTCTAAATTGTGAGCTCTGATAGGAAGCTAGAAGTCCATGGTAGAAACAGTTAATCTGATAATGGAAACAAAATGCAGGTTCCTAGATCAAACTTTATTTATGTAATTTTTAGTTAATTTCGCTAATGAAAGTGCACTTATTTTAGAATTTAATATTTAAAAAAATGCAAGTTATGTCTGTAACGTTTTTATTTGATTTTGTAATTGTTTTTCTGCTTTATTAGTTAATCTGCAAGGAAATTTTGGACAGCCTTGGTTTTAAAGCTTATTTAGGCTGGGGCCTGCTCAACCAAACTCCTGTATGCTATATTTGATATGGTTGACATCGGAAGACAGAATAAAAAAACTGCTGGAAGAAAATTAGAAATAGATTGCAAAATTTAAAATTAACGAAAATTAATCAACATGAATGATTTATTTGAATTGGCAACTGTTATTTTGCTATTGTTGGTTGCCCGATTATCTGGATTGATGCTAGATGGGGTCTCTGTCTGGCCTGCTTGTCGTGAAACAATAACTTTTCAAGAGAATCACAATTGACAACATTTTTCTAATGAAATTTTGAAAAATGAGGTGCGTCAGATAGAGACACAAAATTATTTTGTGTTAATATTACATGGCCCGCATTATATACACTAGGGTGGTCCTTATTTATGAAAGTCTGAATTTTTTCAAATACGCCTCCCAGTTTTGTTCCATTATATAAAGAAATAAGCCTGTAAACATTTCAGCCAAAAACTAATATTAACACGTGCCTCTTTTGGCTCAAACATTGAAATAATTTTGATTTTACAATTTTTTGTTTCTATTAATTTTTTATGAATCCTTGAAAGTAAAAATAACTATTTAATCAACTTTTTGTTATTTTCGAAACAATTATAAATATTTTAATTCATATTTTATCAATATCGAACGAACATATCAAAACTTATTGTATTTTGAATGTAAAAGCACATTTCGATGTAACATAGGTACAACTTGTAGATAATGGAGAAAATACGGATCCGGATGCAATTCATTTTAAATAAAAATACTGTTTATTGCTTTAAATTTTAAAAATAATTAAATTTGCTACCTAATGCAAAAAGTAAGGAACATTTGGTTTTCTTTTTGATACGTTTTTTATTCGAAAGATTGTGATATCGTTTCGATGCTATGTCCCTGATATCTTTTTCTATAGTCTAGAATAACCTGCTTTACAAAAATCTGAAGATTTATTAACATTAATTAGTTGAAAATAAAGATAAATAAATACTAAATGTAATAGTATTAATTACTTGTAAAAGGTACTATTGTTGATCCAATTTTTTGATAATTATATTATTAAAATCCAAAACTAATTTTATTTCTCGCTTAACAGTATCGTTAGCTACCTTTAGAGATTTCATTATTTTAAGATCTTAAAGCTACTTTTTTCTATGTTTCAATTTTTCTGGATGACAATGAAGAAACTCTGTATCTATTTTAAAACGGCGAAAAAGTTGATTACATTGGCAGATATAAAATTTTCTAATTTTCTCAAAACAAATGTATTTAAATCTTTTGGTTTCATTAATAGCCTTTTTTCAAGTTCTTCTTTTTCAGTATCTTCTTTATCATGTTGCTAATTAATCTTTGCGGCCATATGAATTTTAGTTTCCAGTGGCAGGCTTTCATCAAAAAATGCAAATGCTGCTATTTCTGAATTTAGGAACCACAAATGATTTGTAAACTTATTGGCAGTAACAGTTGCAGGATTACAGTATTTAGATTTTGTTTTTAAATCCGCAACGTAGATAAAAAATATAAAATAATAAACAAAGAAAAATTTATTTCTTATACTTATAATATTAATTAATTAATTGTCGATGACGTCTCTTCACTATGTTTTTGTCTTCGTTGTATTTCTTTGTCTTCCCTCTTCATTCTTCGCTCTTCAATTCCTTCTAAAATTTTGTCCACGCCGAGCTTTCAGCTTGGTAGTCCTTTTTTCTAAGTTAAAGTAAGAATTCCTTGTCTTCATGTATTGCAATCATATTTAGAGCGTTTTCATGTGAAATATCGAAAAAAAATGTCCAACTCATGAAAACTGTTATTCTCATTCGTTCGCTGTCGTTCTGTATTTTTACGATTTTTCCGAAAGCTTCTCCAGTCGTTGTATAATTTTTCTAATAATTGAATTCATGGTTGTTATAATCTTGTTGGTATTCGGGCTGTTTTCCAAAATACAGTACATTCTTCTACAGTAAAAGTAGCACTCTCCCAAACACTTAGTTTTATTACCCGTAAGTTAAAAAATAAAAACTTGAAGAACGTCCTTATTAGAAGACAATTTAGATCCTGTAATTCGACTTTTGGTATTTTCAATTATAATGTTTTTTTTTCTCAAATCGATACTACTTGAAGAAGACATTTTCAGCGTATATAAATAAGCCAAAAAACAGAAATTAAATATTAAAATAACTGGATATTAAAATTACCGAAGTATTCATAAAGTCGTTGTTCTGGTCACGATTTCAAAATTACAACTGCTAGATGCTACCCTGCGCAGTTCTGCCAACAACTGCAAAATAGATACCTAAATGTAATATTAGTAATCTTGAATAACAAAATAGTTATTTTTTATTTTAAAAATAATATAAAAAAAAAAAAAAAAATTGTAAAATTTTGATTTATTCAATTTTTAAGCTCGTCGAAGAGGCACGTATTAACACTATTTCTTGGAGCTGAAATTTTGACAGGTTTATTTTCTCATATAAAGGAACAAAACTATGTAGAACGAATCTAAAAATTTTTTTTCATATATAAATAAGGACCACCCTAATATACACACTATTTAACAGTGTAATATTATCTCAAATTTTGACGTGAAACTATTTGAAAAAAAACTATTTATTTCAGGAGTTGCGATAATAGGGAAAATTAAGAGCACAAGGACAAGCAAAGCCAGCATTCATATGCCGCCCATTTGGTATCCAGATCATGACCCGGAAGACATGCACTAATCAACCGCATGTCGACATTGTGTTACAGTCGGTATGCCCTGAACTTCTATGTTTAGGCCACAATCACCGAGGATATCCTAAAAGAGTGACTCGGCAAAAAGTTACAAGAAATCCTCTAGATTATGTGGATTTAAACAATTTATATTGTGGAGATGATTATGCCCTCAAGCTGTTTTTGAAGATAAATGGAATTAATTTAAGTACGTATAATTTTTTTGTTCATCGAAAAAGCTTCTGTCTATTAAAAGAATGTTAATGCAGTGTCTTAATTTAATTATATTTTTGATGCACTAACATTATTGCAGCAATACAGTGTTGATAGTGCAATTTTTCAGTGTATAGCCAATTGTACTAATGACTGCTGCAATGCTTTAAACAGAAATAAAGTTGAAGGTAAAAAATTAATTCAGTTCGTTATTTACCAGGCTCTATGCTATATAAATAACGGTCATGCTAAAAATTATGGCGGAGATATTTGTTAGTTAATTAAATCAGATTTAAAATTGAGCTTTAATCATCTGCCTATCGAAAACTAAGACAGATATGGAAAAATTTTGTTCTGTTTCTTCTGTAGAGTGGAAAATATCCTATCATGCGAAATTACTAAGTATATTTCCAAATTTAATAGTTTGGGCTGTGGAAATTTATTTAAAGTTCTTTCGGAACGCTCCGTTTGCCATAACTACAAGCATTGGCTCCTGCCAACTGTTTTATAAATAATTAGTTAAAATTAACTAAATTTTGTTAAAAATTCTAAAAAATTTCATATTATCTACAGATTATAAAAAGAACACCTTTGAACGAATTTTTTCATTAAATACGAGGGTAGCACGCACCGATAGTTTCTGCAAACAACAAAAATAAAACTAGGTTTACAAGAAATATTTTTTTTGTTTTTCGAAATATTCTCCTTTCAACTCAACACATTTATGCATTCGATAAAACTAATTGTTAAAGCAGGAACTCCATTCTGCTTGAGACACCTGAAAGGCCATGTTTTCGAAGGCTTCAACCGCTTTATTTGAATTCGAATATTGCAAGCCACCCATTTTATCCTTAAATCTAGGAAAGAGGAAGAAATTGCAAGGTGCAAGGTCTGGACTGTATGGTGGATGCTCCAGTAATTCCACCTTTGACGCCTTTAAATAGTCTTTAGTTTGCGCAGCAGTATGTGAGGATGGATTGTCATGATGCAGAACTAGTTTACTTCGAGGACGATATTTGTGCACTTTTTGAAACACTTGCGGCAGACAAATTGTTTTGTATCAATTAGCAGTTACTATTTTACTATCTTCTAAAGTAACATTGGCAACAGGGTGGGATTTTGAGAAGAAGGAGGCAATAATTTTTTTGTCAACGCTTTGAACTCGCTTTACTTTGACAGGATTAGGGTCTGTTGGAAAGACCCATTGAACTGATTGTCGTTTCGTTTCAGGTTCAAATGCATAAATCCATGATATATCACCTGTCACGATATCATACGCTGCTTTAGAATTGCCTCCGTTGTACTTCTCTACAGTTTTCTTACAGAATTCCACACAAAGCTGTATTGAGCATTCAATCATTATCCACCGACAACAAACTTTTCTGACTTTTAGATGAGCATGTAAAATGTTATTAATAGCCTTTATTCCAATGCCCAAAGTAGCTCGTATAATTCTATGGGTGACTGGGTTGTCTTCTTTAATTGTGTTACAAACAACAGCTATGTTTTCATCTGGAACTGCAGAAATAAACCGACCTTTGCGTAATTTATCACTGAGGGAAACTCAATCAAACTTGAATTCGTTATACCTGTTGTAAACTGACCTAACATTTACATTTTTTAAATTTATTTAAACAAGAAAAAAGAGTAATATGATTTAAAAAAAGGGCTGAAATGAATGTTTAATATATTTTTTTGCAATTCACATAAATAACGCTGTTTTTAAAAGTATCAAGGAACATAAAAAATTATAGTGCTTTTTTCACAGATCGGTTAAACAATTGTTAGTTAAAATAACGTAAATATCAACAATAAATATGTTTTTTATAACTTTGTATGGCTTAAATTTGAAAAATATAGAGAATTTTACGTGTTATTGAAAAATTGAATAAAATTGTTAATATCAAATTGTTTTTAACAAAAATTTCAAAAAAAATGGAAACTGTTTGTGCAATTATTTGAAGTGACATCGTGTTTAGTATAAAAAAAATGTATAAAACATTCAACCCTTTAAAATTTTCAATTTTTACAAAAATGTTTCAAAACTTAATGGAAAAAGTCGTTCAAAAGTGTTTAACGTTTCGTTATAATCTGTAGATAAGATGGAAATTTTTTTAGACAAAATTTATTCATGTAATCACGAATGATACGAATTTTTTTAGAAAAGGTAGAACAAAATTTTTTCATATCTATGTTAGTTTTCGATAGGCAGATGATTAAAGCTCTAGCCACAATTTAAAATCTTTTTTTAGTGGTATTAAGTAACTAACAAATTTCTTTGTCATAATTTTACCACAAACCTTATTTATATAGAATAGAAGCTGGTAAATGACGATTTAAATTTATTTTTACCCTCAATTTTATTTCTGTTTAAAGCATTACAGCCGTCATTACTACACTGGACTACATGTTCGAAACAGTTAGAAAGTGCCATATGAAAAATTATTTGTTGTTGCAACAGTTACCATGGCCTATCTTGATCATCTATATTTATAACTTTCCAAAACGGAAAATATATTTGTATGGTACATAATTAAAATTGTTTATTTTGCGCAGTTGGTACTTAAGTGTTCCACGTGTTTAGTTAGTTGTCTGTTAAACAAGGTGTAGAAAAGCTTACACTAAAATATTGTTTTTTAGATCAAACACGGAAGAAAACAAAATTGTTAGTTCGAAGTACCAGGAGCGTTTCAATGGCACGAAATAAAATGCCAAGGACTCGCACCAGTTCAGTGTGTTACAAGGTAAAACAATCGCCCCATCATGGACATAGACTGCGAGCAAGAAGGCACACTACATTTAACAACAGTTTTGTGGATACTTCTGGAGATGACGACAGCAATCATGTGAAGCCTATGCGGGAACTTAGATCGAGCAGTAGATTATCAATAGCGCAAGTAAAAGCAGCCGAACAGGAACAAGATACGTGGGAGTCCGGTAGGCCAAAAAGAGCATGCATAAAACAAAAAAGAATCTCGGCTGATGAGCGTTTAGTAGTAGATAATAAAAATTACTATAAAGTTGAAGTGATGAAGAACAAATTGAGATCTAGTGATGTTGTGCACCGTGAGCCAGAAATTTCAGTTGTGAAGAAAATTAAGTCGCTCCCCATTTCGGAAGACAGTGAGGACGATAAAGGTTGGTTTAGTAAGCATCATATTTAAGTACCTCAAAAATAAATCTTTTAAGTTTTAATTAGAGATGTAACCGATATCTTCCGACTCGTAATTGGAAGTATTAGGTTTGAACTGGATATTATCAACTATTCGTTTGTTCTTCTATATCTCCTAAACCCCTTGTCTAATTTTTATAATTATATGCTGTATCTTCAAAAATTAGATCGCTACGAATTTTTGAAAATTTTTACTTTAATCCCGATTACTCAAAAATGAAATATCCAATCAATACAAATTGTCATATTATTTGATAGCCCTTATAAGTACAGTCATGTGACGTAAAAATATTTTTACTAGCTGCTCAAAATTCATAATATTTCAGGAATTTCATGGCAAATTTGCTCAGATATTCTTGGTAGCCATGAAAATAGGAAATTTTTTGTAATTTAACCAATTTTGTATTTTTTATAGTTTCGAAGATCTAAATACAAAGTGGCTAGGACCCCGGCCACTTTTCTTGCGGGGGTCAAGCGATGGTGCTTTAGTAAAGAAAAATTAAATTGAAATACTGGCAACAATGCAGAATCCAGAACGTTTTAGTTATTAAATACGCCCCATATTAAATCAAAACAACTAAAACGTCTTGGATTCTGCGTTGTTGCTAGTATTTAAATTAATTTTTTTTTACTGTAGCGCCATCTCTTGACCGCCGCAAGAAAAGTGGCCGGGGTTTTCCTAGCCACTCTGTAGTGTGCAAAAGTAAAGTAGATATCCTGTACATTTAGGACCCCATATTTTAGTGTAGACTAACAGTTTTGTAACATCAACTGTAAAAGTAGTTCCAGATCTGTGTTTGGTATCCTCTACTGGATATGATTTGTTAGAAATTCTAATTCCAAATACCTAACCAATTTCTATTAAGTCAATTTTAACTCACTTTGTTTTGTAGGGCTATTAGCAAAATTAGAAATAAGTAAAAAAATAAGAAATTCGGAGATAACTCAACTAAATAATGAGGCTGAAAATTTTCTCTTTCCTCGAAAAGATGAATCAAGTTCTGAAGACGATACAGACGCTGATGGTTCGAACACATCACCTGTTAACAGTAAAAAGGGTGATCATTCTGTGGTATCTAGTGATTCCAGTAGTAAACTGAACAAAAGTACTAAAAATGAACCAGAAGAAGAAACATCAATGGATAGCACTTCATCGGAAACATCTGTATCTAGGAAAAAACGTAGACTTACTCAAGCTGAGGCCTTTATTTTGGATAATCAGAGGTACTATAAGTTTGAAACTCCTGGTTCTAGGTATGGCTAAGTGTTTTCTAGTGAGCTAATGACAAAGTTGAATTGTTTAAATTTTAGGTTAAGGTACCAAGGCTCATATTTAGCTCCTATTGCATCAAAAAATAATGGGGAGTATAGTACAAATAAACATTCTAGAAGTAAAGAACACCACATGGAAAGTATAAAACCAAAATTAGATTTGAATGAACTAAAATTTTCATTTGAAACGGTTCCAAACACAGAAGCATGGTATAAAACATTCCAACGTCAAGATAATGCAGAGGAACATTATTCATGCTACAGTTGCAGTAATCCAGGTAAGAAAATAAATATTTTCTTTTTTAACCTAAAATTATTGCTATTTATAAATGTTTGTTAAAATTAATCTAAAAAAAATTGTAATGTGAATTTAAATCTGGAACCGATTACGTTAGAATTTTCAAAATGATGCAAATTCTGAAGTGAAAAATATTTTTTCTAACTTTTGGGAGATTTTCAAAAGAATATTGTTAAAAAATTGGACAATGATTTTTAAAATTTTTTTTTAAGATTATAAAACTTCGAATACGTTATGAATAATCGCTCCTTTCTAATCCTGCTTTGTATTTCAGGGCTTCCATTCATTCACTTATTTCACTTGTTTGGGATGCATTCACTTTTTAAGTAATTTATTCAGTTGATTCACTTTGTACCTTCCTCGCTATATAAAGTGTAGTTATAAAGGAAGGTATTGTGATTGTCAGGTTGGATTTGGAGCAAATGCGTTTATTCAGCAATGTTTTTTCGTTTTGAGTTTACTGGCCGATATACAAGTTATGCCTAAAAGAAAGGTACTTTTAGGGCAAACATTTTCAACCTAAACATTTTGACTTATAAGCAGATTTTAGGGCCTTGAGAGATTGATAAAGCGGATACTCAAGCGGTGTCTGTGGGGGGGGGATGCTTTATTTCAAAATAGACGCTTTTGAAAAAGAACTTGAAATTCGTATTCTACGCATGTCGAATAGCCAATCTGCACAAACGGGATATCCCTATCGCTCCTCACTGCCCCCATCATCGATATTTTGTTTTTTTAAACAGTTACGAATTTCGGCTTCAAAATCAGTATGAACATGTTAAGTGATAATAGGAACAATCTTCTATTGAGGAAACATCCCTGCGAGGTTTCCTTTTGGTCGTTTACCTGAACAGTTTAATTGGATAATTGGCAAAAAAACCGACGATCATCAAATTATGAAATCGATTTTAGATTTCAACGAAACAGTATTGTTCATAATTAGCGCAATTACTAAAAACGAAAAAATCTTTAACTGTTAAAAAAAATTTTAACTGGAATTTTTAATTTTCAAAATTTTTTATAAGATTAGATTAAGAATCAGAAAAGATAATATTTCAAAATATTTCGAATTCTCCAAAAGTTTTCATATTTTAAAATATATAAAAAAAATTTTAATTTCCCAAAATATTGAATATTGTTAAATTTTCAAACATGAAATTTTCAAAAATTTTACAAATTTCAAAAACTAAATATTTCAAAATTTGTTAGAAAAAATTTACAAAATTTAAAAAAAAATTTAGCTATAGTTCACAAGAATGTTTTTTCTTTTCATTTTTTTTTCATATTATTATCAATTATCAAAATTTTCAGCAATTTTTAAATTTACAAAAATTTTTACATTTTCAAAAAAATTTAACATTATCACCAAATTTCAAAATATTTTAAAATCAAAATTTTCTATAACTTGGATAAATGTTTTTAATTTTCAAATTTTTTTTAACTATATTGATTATTAAAATTTTCGACAATTTTGCAGATTTAATCTGCAAAATTGTTTTCTATGCGTAAAATTTTACACATAGAAAATAAATTGGAAAATTTAGAAATTAAATGCAATAAATAATAATAAAAATATAGTTAACGACCACACCGATTTAGGTAGTTCATCCCTCCTCAACCTAGTCAATAAAGCATAGAAACACATGTGTTAACACTTAAAATCAGGGCGGCGACGACAATTCTAGATATGGGTAGTATTGTACATCTTTGGGTTTTAGTTTAGTTTTATTTGTAAACTCCTGAAGATAACCGAGATGGTTGAAACTCGAGTCGAATAAATAAAAACCAACAAATTGTGAAACAATTACCAAGTGTTTTATTTTATTAACAAACTATTAATTTTTAATAGCATTCTTTGCATATTTTTGATAACTCCTTAGATAAAGCTATAATAGCAGTTTTTGTCCTACATCCGAAGCGGAATTTGTAATTAGCCTTAGGGCGCGGCGTTTACCTTGCTTTTGTGCAGTTTAGTCGCTGCTCCTATGCGTACAGTTACGGTATGGAAACCAATTGCATAGGCTATCGCAAGTTGAAATTCCCGCTGCTTGTTTTCGTAGAAATCTAATAGTTGGAGAACTGTACAACATTATAATTATAAAAAATTACGCTTTTGCTAATTAATATCTAATATGGGAAGTCCACTCGAAGTTAACACTTTGGCTTTTTTCTTTTTATAATTACCTAGGCTTTAGTTCTAAATTCTGCACCAATAAATCAAACGACCCCATTTTTACGATATATATCTAACTCAATTTTGTTTAATGTTGCAATAAGTTATTTATTCGACGTTGAACAACAAAAAACAAAGTTCACCAAATGTGTAGCAAACAGACATTTTACAAAAATAATAAACAAAATTTGATTTTGATGCTTAACGTTTAATAGGTAAATAACTTATTGCAGTGCAAGTGGTAATTGTTTTGTAACAACAAACGTCAACCAAAGCTTCAAACAATTGCTACCAGACGATTTGATAGGTTTTTATTTGTAACACAAGTTTTGCAGTTTTGTGCATGTAACAGGAATGCAAAAAAATAGAAGAGACAAAAAAGCACCTATTTTTAAATATTAGCATCTAGCCCCTTGGTTCCTGCCGATCCTATCTCACATGACTTGTGCACCTCCTCTGCATGCAGCTGAAATGTGTGTAAACCACAACATCGTAGTGGCACAGATAGATATGCGGGTGTGTTCGGTCGTGCTACTTTTTTACTGCATAAGTAGTTGCGGTGTCGAATCTCGGTTGGTACCATCATTTTTTTTTTTTTATAGTTTTTTTAAAACGCTGTTGTTGCGTTTTGCTGTTTACGCGAGGTTATTTACTAAGAGCAGTTATATTTTTAAAGAAAAAATACGAAGACAAATTTGCATTCACTCACTGTTTGACGGCATACTAACACGCAAGTCATAAATTAAAAAAAAAGGATTTGTTGTTTTCTATTGAATGCAATTTATTAGCAATCAAAAAATCGGCTTTAACAATGCAAATCTCGATGTAAATATCACACTCACACATATGCGAGCCAATATTACATGATATTGCGCAATTCAGGATCGGCTGAAGGTCCAAGTTTTTTAAATGGTGAATAGCTTAAGCTAATTTATTTTGTCATCAATTAACACCTTAAGAACTAAGTCAGTGTGAACAAGTCATGACCATTAAGTACAATATACCAAGTTTGAACATTGTGTCTTAAAGCGATCCAGATATAAAAAAAATTATGTTCTTTGCCTTTTTGAAAGGCTATAGCGATGCTCTTTTTCCTATTATATATAGCTAAATTAGGCTAAATCGTCCAATTTTTGCTTCTACTTTCTGCCATAGAAAGATTTTGAAGTCAGAATTTTGACTTTTCTAACTTTAGAAATCATATTTCTTTCAGGTTTCTACAAACCCTTCTTGCTTCCATACGAAATGGGTCCACTTCCCCCACTTGACCCAAGAGTTTGTCAGTACAGTTACAATCAAATGAAGAAGCGCTTCCTGGGCGATAATGCAGCAACAACTTCGGCAGCATGCAGCACATCAGATTCTTGCAGTGGAGATATACCGGTAAAGGTTGACGAGCTTAGCAGTACTGGGGAAGATACGAAAAGCAGTGAAGATTCAACAATTGTAGGTGAGTTTACAGAAACCGTCTTCAGAAAGTCCAAACCTTTACCAAAACAAGGTCAGAGTCGAAAAGGTGGATTTGGACCTGGTAAAAATCCTAGAAAATCTCCAAGACAGCATGCGTCCACTTTAGCAATTTTAAGCAGTTTGATACATCAACGAAAACGAAGAGAAACTCACAAATCTAGAGGTTCGGATCAAAATAATTTGTCTACAATAACAGAGGAGGGGAAAGAACAAGAACCTGAACCTGATTATGATGAAATTGCCAAAAATATTTCGGAATTGTTTACTAATTGTATGGAACAATTTGATCCAATTGGGACATCATCAGATGATGGTGAAGATGTTAACGTGCATTGTAAGCCAGATGCCATTCAAGCATTACAAGATTTTGTGCATTATAAGGAGGATTATGATGGTCCAACCATTGCTGCCTCTAAATTAAATACCGAAAATACTACGACTCGTAAACCGTATCGTAAGAAAAAGAAAAACAGAACGGGATGGCCAAATAAAAACAAACGAACAGTGTTTCGCAAAGAAGGGAGCGACAGTAGGGATGGACTTGGTAGTTCAGAGCATGACAATAGTGCTGTGAATTCCCCAAATGTTCGTCCTGAATCTGAAGAAAATGAAGAAAACATTGAGGACAATAATTGTAATAAAAACAGAAAAAATGTTAATTTATCCAAGTTGTCAAGTTACATAGAGGTGATAAACGACAATCGAAGTGATAAAATAAACGGTGATGTTCAAGTTCAACCTAGTAACAATAAACTTAATGGTGTTAGTGACAATTATGAGTTAAATTTTCGAAGTTTAGCAACACCAAAGCGTAAAGAGCATCGAGAATCATCTTCAGACAATTGTGCAGAAGTGGTAATAGCCAGTGTTGGTGATAAAATAGACTGTGTTAATGTAGGATTAGACGAATGGGAAAATGCCGAGCGAGTGCTGGCTGCTAAGTTACGAAGCGAAGCCATTAACAATGACATTCAATTTCAACCAATCGTTCGTGTACAAAAACTCGATAGTGATGCAGTGAAACGCACGGAGAAGCGGCTGCAAAATAGTCCTACGCCACGAAGGACGAGACCTCGACGAATGCCAGCCTCTCCTAAGTCACCTAGGATGTTACGAAGGCCCAGGGGCGGTTGGTATCGAGAGAGATATAATAATAATAATTAGCCAAGTTTTCATTAGACTGCTCATTTTGTATTATTTATTTCAGTATCAATTTTCATTTTGTTCATTAATTATTATAGATAGTTCCATCCAAAATACAAATGTAAGATATCTTTTGTACCAAATTTTAATGTATTGTAAAAAAATTGGAAGTTATGGGAGTATAAATTTGCAATTTTTTATTTAAAAAAATAATTGTCCTATTATTTTAATGAATTTGTTTAATTTATAGGACAACCTGTATGTATTTTATAAACAGATTCAGAGATTTAGTTACATTTTTTGGATACAGGGTGATTCATATTTTTGTTATCAAGCGAGGTTAACTACAAATTGTTCAGATTTGCAAGACAAATTTTCTAGTAAAAACAAAATTTTAAATATCTACTTTAAAATTAAATACTTTTTGGTAATTTGTAAATGCATTGAATTTTTCTAAGATACGACATATATTTAAATTTTATTTCTGCTATTAAATTTGTCAGCTCATGCTGTGCCATTTGGCTTATTTTAACCTTTTTTTAAACTATTGTATTATTGCATTAAATTTGAACTACCTTGCATAGGTACACGTGATATCATTTTACTATTGTATATTAACATTTTATTGTGCCAAAGTTGCCATAGTATTAATAGAAAAATGCAGATTCATGGCACACATTTTAAAATACTACCTTGCATGTTGTTCAATTTGGGGCTACCAAATAGTTGCACTTTAGCGAACTCTTTTTGGGAGTTGGACCTGTGAAATAGACAGTATTCCACCAAACTATCCCATTATTAATATTGGCTCTTTTAAGTTTTCTTTAATAATTAAAAATCAAAATTGCTCTTGATCAACAATAGGAAGTTAAATAAATCTTATTTGTTTGTAGTAGTTGAACATAATATACCAATAATAACTTAAAAGAAACAGTTATGTAAACAGAGACTAAAAGACTATCTAATCAGTAATTACTTTTATGTATTGAAAGAGTAGATATCTCGCAGATTTCTATACAGTTACACTAGATATGCAACTTCTATATTAAAAAATTGATACCAGACGCCGTTTTCTAGAAGGCCAATGTGAGTTTGTGATATGTCATGAACAGTCAAACAATGTTTTGCTCATGAAATCAAACCCTGTTTTGCATTTCAGCTTTGCTAAAGGTTATTTCCAATATTTAATTGGGAGGTATGTTGTAAGCATGCTGTGCGGTTGGTTGCAAAACTTATCAGAGAAAATTAACCAATTTGCAGGTTTTAAGTTAAGTTTTGATAATAAATTTGTTAGGTATAATACAAAATTATGGTAAATTTTGTGTTAAATATGAAATACATAGGATTTTAATTTGAAATTATGACCTCTTAGAAAATGGCTGACCAGCTTCACTTATTTAATTGCTTAGAAGTTGCAGTCGAGTATCTAGTAACTATATAGAAATCTGTGAGGTATTCTAATCTGTAAATAATGCATTTACTTGATTTTTTATTTGTTACAAATTATTTAAACTACACTCGTGGCAAAAATCTAGCGATACTTATATTTTTTGGGATGAATATTATTTGAATGTAAAAATTATTGTTATTATATCAATATCCCTAAACTTTTGCCATGGTGATGTTTATCTTTGAATACCTGTGTATACAGGGTGTTCTTGCGAACCGTGTGTGCATTGCTATCTCACTTGCAGTTGCAGAATCTGTCAAATAGGCAAACAAAACAATTGTATATTTGTTTACTGATTTCAAATGTGCAATCAGAATTGAGATATTCAGTGAAACCAGATTATTTAAATAGAACACGACTTAGTGATGGGCTCAAAATAAAATTCCCATAAAGGAAAATACCCATATTGTTTTTTCCCGGAGGTAACTTATCGAAAATTCCCAAATTAAAATTGCCATCAAATAAATAATTGAAACTTTGCGTAAAACTATAAACCGTAATGAAAGTTAGATAATGTAAAAAAGATAAGTTGAAAGAAAAGGTGAATTTTAAATTATGAGCAGAAGAGTTTGGAAGTATACAGAGAGTAAAAACTAAAAAGTAGCGCATAATGTCTATAAATATTCATTCTGTGAAAAATCTGCTTTAATAACAGTTATTTGCTAAATTTCAGTGCATACTCTGTTGATGTTCAACATTTTATACATTTCGTTATTTCACTACATGCTTTGTCCATGTTATATTTTTTATGTTTCATAATTTGGTTGCTATGGCAAGTAGAACATTTTTCAGCTTTAAAATTTCATTAAAAAATATTGTTATGTAATCCCATGATACAAATTTTGTAGCTGAAAGAAAAAATTGGTAATGCAAAAACATTTAAAAAAAATGCTTGGTTACCATAGTACCAAGTAAGTAAAGGTACAAAAGAAATTAATTGTATAGTTTTATTAATTTTTCTTTCGTCTTTTTGCATTTTTCATAATTTCCCAATAGGAAAAATCAATACAATGTTTTTAAATTTATTAATTAATATAATTTTCATAAGAAAACACGGAAAAGCACTTCAAAAATTGTATTGTTTGGTATCAAAACTAATGTCTTTGAGCAACTTGTCTGATTATAACCAAAAATAAGAAAAAAGGTTTTTGGAAATTTTCCCTGGAGCATTCAAGAAAAATACCCGGGTTTTTTTACTAAAAAATTAATTCCCCGCGTTTTCCCATTGTTGCGACATGTTTTATATTACTATGCATTCAGAAAAAACGTATGTCAACAAAAACAAAATGTAATTAGAACTAATGTTTGAAATTGAAAAATAATGCCTTTCAAAGGTGGTGCTGTAATTAGGCAGTAAATAGTATCTAATCAAGTTGCCAAAAATATATTTTCATTTTTTCATACTAAACATTTGTTCGCTTGTCTTGCTGTGGTTGCTGCGAGTAATTAGAGCATAAAATAGCCGTTTGTTTTTAATGGAACACTGTGGAGCAGCTGTTTATGTAGAGTATATTGCCTGAGATCAGCGAGAGAAACTAAAACGTACTCCTCACGAGGAGTAAACGGAGCAGAAGTCAAGAAGAATCAATAGTTGTCAATAGCCGCTGTTAATTGCTTAATTTTTAGATGTTTTTTCGTATTTTTCTGGAAAATGGTTGTAAGTTTAGAAAAATGTACATCATATATTAAATGCAGTAATTGCTGAAGAAATTATCCCTTTACCACATAGTTAGTGGACCTTGTATTTCCAATAGTTAAAATTTACATGTGACAATCCTATGTCTCATCTAAATCAGCACTATTTATGACATAAGGAAGATGCACGAAGCACATGTTGCTATGGTTTATATGTCTCGATTTTGCAGTGCATGTGACAGAAAGATTCGAGTCGAATTTATAAAAAGTACTCGATCATCATTCGTCAATATTTTATTTTAAATGTTTGCAAAGATTCTATAATGTTAGGTTTGAGTGTGGACTCTATAGTAGCTGCTGGTAGTTTTATATTGCAGCAGTGATCATGTGTTAATCACCCCTATTTGTTTGTTTTGAACAACTCCGCAAGTGGGATGAATCTAGTATTAGTATCCTTGGTGCTCTCTTTATAAAACTTAAGTTATATATTGTGCTCTGTGTGAAACAATTGAGAGATATTATCATGGCAACTTGATTAGGTATTGCATGGTTACTGTATAAACATTGATAGTTAATAGCCTTGATATTTTTCAACATTTTAAAATGCTAACTGTAATGAATTTTTATAGTTGTTGAAACAGGTTTTGAATCCATAACTATACATGGTGTTTCATCCAAATAATCATCTTTTATCGAATATATTAAAAACGTAATGCGCCATGGTTTTTCTATTTGCAAATATTAAATAAGCAGATCAAGTTGCAAGTAGTGATGGGCGGCCGGGAAAATTTTCCCCTGGAGAAAGCTTAACAAAAATATTCTGAATATTCCCAAATTTAAATGTTTGGGGTTCGAGCATCAGTGTAAAATGTAAACGGTAAACACTTAAGACGGTTAAATAGTAATTGAACCGGTGAATTTTAAATTGTAAGCTGGGCGGGCATTCGGCTTACAATTTAAAATTCTTTCTTTGTGCAACACATCTAGTTACAACTAAAAATATTAAGAAATGGTATTGGGAATTTTCCTGGGAGCATTAAAGAAAAATACTGGTGTTTTTTTTTTCAAATTACTTATGTTTTCCTATCATTAGCTATAAATGTTTGTCTACTTGACTGAGTTTTGTAAATTTTAATAAGCAAAATACCACCACACACATTTCTCATAAATACCCTATACAGGGTGTCCAAGCCGTATAACTTCTTTATTTGAAGAGATGCGGTTCTAAACGTTATTGCAAAATATTTTAAGCTATCAATGCTTGGTCCAAATCAACGACAAAATTTTTAAAATGTATGGGCGTTTTTAATTAGCCCCATTTTCAAATTTTGTTTTTTTCAAATAACCATATAATTTTAAAACATGCCATTGAAAAGAGAATTTTTTTTCTTTCAAATGATGTATTATTTTTGTAGGCTTGTATAACAAATTTTTTGAAAAATTGAGATTTTTGTGAAAATCCTTTAAAATAATAAAAATTTAAAAAAATGAAAATTGTACCTAAATACTATTATCAACAGCAATCCCCCAAGTGAATTAAATATTATTGAATATTCCACTCAGATTGTAACAGTTGAGGCAGCTGTTTTTTTCAGGCTCTTAACCAGTCGCACCCTGACTGTCCGTGATAATACTTTTTTACTTTACTTCTGTGTTATCGGTGCTGTATAACCATAGCAACACGTCAACAAAATTTTTTATTTTTGCATTTAATAATCAAATAACGCGTTTGTATGTTGCTACATAACAAATAACTAGTGTTACCCCAGCGCACAATGCACTGACAGACTGATCGTTGACAGAACTGGTTAAATGATAAGTCACGTGATGCATTAGTTCCATAAGGGAGACGCGACGTTAGTGTAGATGTCGCCTCAAGTGAAGCGCGTCTAGTAGACTTTCATATATATTATAAATTAAAATTATTATTATTGAAAAATCGACGTAGAATAAAAATATAAAAATGTTTCATGTTCCATCTGAGGATAGAGACTTTTCGTTGAAAAAAAAAATGGTCCAAATTGGTGAAGCGGTAGTCGCTGGGGGAACCGGAGAAAAAAACCCTTTGAGCTTTTATATATGTATGGATTATGCTACATAATAATTTAATTTTTTTTGGGAATATTCTATAAAATACCACCTGTGAATTAAAAGTAATGTGTAATTTTGTCTTTCATTAACGAAATTGTGTTGTTACTAGGAAACATCGCGAGTCCCAAGGACGAGTGATGTTGCCGTGTATCAACACAATTGAGTTGGGTCAATGAAAGACAATTGTTTTTAATTCATGAGTAAGATTTTTTAGAATATATCAGGAACCTAAAAATTAACTTATTATTTGTTATGTACTAGCGCGTTATTTAATTATTGTTAAATGCAAAATCAAAAATTTTTTTGACGTGTTGCTATGGTTATACAAGGCTGATAACACTAGAGCTTTCTAATAAAAAAAGTATTATCGCGATCAGTCTAGGCATCATGTACTGAGCCTGAAAATAAACTGTTGTCATTGGTTGTTACAATGTGAGTGTAATATTCAGTAATAATCTGTTTCAATTAGTTTGATTACAATTCATTCCTAAAAATTATTTATTGAGAGTGAGAATATTATGCTATAAATTAGTTAGGAACCTATTTGAACAAAATAACATGAACATCAGGTAGCGTGGGAAAGCTTGTCATAGGCTATCTGATAAGGCAATGTAATTTTGTTCAAATGGATTTTTAACTAATTTATAGCATAATACTGTCATTATAAATGATTTTAATGAATGATATTGAATCATATTAATTAAAACAGATTATTATTGATTTTAATGATTAGGATTTTATGTTTTTAAATTTTCTTTAAGCTGTTTTAAAGGATTTTCACAAAAATTGCTTTTTTTTTTCGAAAAATTTGTAATGCAAGTATATGAAAATTACACCATTTGAAAGCGAAAAAAATTCTCTTTTGAAGGGCATGTTTAAAAGTATATGGTCCTATTTGAAAAAATGTGAAAACGAATTTTAAAAATGGGGTAACTTCAAAACGGAAATACACTCAAAAAAATTTAATCGTGGATTTTGATTAAGCCAATTGGTTGCTTAAAATATTTTGCAATAACCGTTAAAATTATATCTCTTCAAATAAAGCAGTTATAAGGCTGGGACACCCTTTATATAGAATAAGGCAACAATTATGCCTTTTTTTATTTAAAAAAAAACATTTTAAAATTAGAAAAATTACTTTGGATGATATTTTCCACATTCTTCCATAATTAAATAATGATTTTCTTTTGCTATTATAAACAATAACACTATATTAACCTTTTAAATTATTTTTTGCAATAACGTGCAATTTTTGTATTTTTATACTATATAGCTGGGGTTGTCTGTTAACTTTGATCATTGAACAAAAAGCACGATACGATTATTTTTTCGCATACTTGACACAAAGAATTTGTGTTTTAACTTTTTGGTTTGTAGACCAGTATCCCAAATTAAGTTTCAAGCATTGAGTGTTTCAAAGTACAATGTAACGCAAAAGTAAACTAGAAAATATAGTTTATTGTGAATACCCAAATAAAAAACATAGGCTTACTAGTAGAAACAGTTTGTAAGGGTTTATTAAGGTTTTACGCGTTGAAGAACAAGAACTACGTAAGTAATATGTACAGGCTATTACACCCGACTTTTTTTATTCACACATGTACTGCGGGGGCGTCAGCTTCTGCGTTTATTAGCCCTTATCTGCCATTTACATTAAAATGCCACAAACACCCAAGGAGGAGGGTCGCGGATACCCAGAATCAAACTCCGCAAGTTTGGTGAAGTAGAACCAAATCCGGCAACCATAACCGCTACTTCACTGCCTACCCCTCACCTGACTTAACAACCGATTGGTACCACATAAAATTACCTGCTTTACTCCTTTACATTATAGAATACTATTCTTATTATTGAAACTTTCAAATGTGATACTTAATATTTTTTTCCAATATAAAACTATACTTGTGATGTGAAAATATAAAAAGAAAGTAAATTAGCGCCCATAGACTGCCCTAATTTATTTTCTTTTTATATTTTCGTATGTTTAGCCGCGCTATTTTCTATACTTGTGATATACGACCACCGAATTCAGAAAAAATATCAAGAGATCCAAAAAAACTGATCCTCGGCAGGCTGTGGAATAAAAAATCACGTGTTTGCTAGACTAAGGGAATGTTTATAATGTCAATTTCAGGTTAGGTTTTAATTATTATCTGACATTATAAACATTCCCTTAGTCTAGCAAAGACGTGACTTTTCATTCCACAGCCTGCTGAGGATCAGTTTTTTTTTGATCTCTTGATATTGCTTATATCAACATCCAAAAAAATTGATAGGGCTTTGCTGCTTCTGAAAAACAAAAGAAAATAATTATTTGGTAATACTAAATCCTGAGAAATTAAAAAAATAAACAAGGTTATTGCCTGAATTTTTAATAAATATTTTGTGTTTTTGACATTCTCGCTATAAATATTGTACAGCAACCTACTACAAACAAATTTTTATAATACCAATTCTAAAACGATCAGCAAGGTATGTCAATTGGTTAAAAGATAGGTCATCTTACGACGGCCATTTTTTCTAAAAGAAATAAAGATGGCTCTGCCTAAATGTTCGTTTGAAAAAGTCTGATTTCAATATCCATACGAGTTGGAAAAGTTAAACTCTTTCGTACAAGTGCCGCAAAGTAAACCCAAATTATGATTGTATCAGCATTCAGGATAACATTCCCTAGTAACGAAATGAAAAGGATTCTTGATTCAACTTATTAACACAAAAAATAAAAATTTGTCAAATGACAGATATAAAATTCAAAATTTTTAAAAATACTATTTTTAGTCTCTTTTTCAAATGGCAATAGAAAAAATATTGATCAAAAAACTCAAGTCGGGTCCGAAAAAAATTAACTTTTCCTTACTTGTTGCACAAATAGCTATTTCCTGGTATTATAAGTTTTTGAAAATGCCATGCAGTACCTACCATAAAATGGTCTAAGCATTCATGCATTGTTAGAGACTATTTATCTTTCTTGCCATAATATTTGAACTAGAGTTAATAACTCTAAAAGAGGACAAAGAAATATATTTAGTAAAATTGGAAATAGTATAAGCCCATTTTCCATTTTTTATTTGCTTACGTTATAATTAATTTTCCCGTTTTGATCAAGAATGTTATTTGAACGCCGCTATTTTCGGGACCAATCCGGCTCGATCAAGTATTGAGACAACCTTACTTCCTAACCTAACATGGACGAAGCTTGTCGATAAGTAGTTTAAATTGCATATTTTGTTATTTAATACAGGTAATAAGGACCATAAAAAAACACCCCTACCCTCACTATTTTAACTCTGGTAGTTCATCAGTTTCTCTGTTGGTAGCTTCGTGGTCTCTAAAGGTAATTGACTATTAAAATTTTCATCTACTTGCATGTTAAAAGTGTACAACTAAAAACTTTAATTTACAAGTGTTTACCAAATATAGAAGTGATAGAACCTGTTTTTAAAGCAGTTATATAAAACATGATGAATATTTTACCTAGGACATAAATGCCAACAATTTTTTTTGAAGTGTTACGTTTATAGAAGAAGCCATTTTTATTTCTCCATTTATGTACCTACATCTTTTACGTAAAATAGTATTAGCAATCACGATTCTTTTGGGATTTTCCATGTCTATGTATATGTATTTTAGCTGATTTTAGTTTATTTTCTAATTTAGTTTACTGAATTAATGAATGTAGGATTTAAAATTATAGTAGATAATTTTCAATTTTGTTCCACAATTTTACTTGCAATTTTTTAATAGCTAATTTTATAATTTTTGGTAATTAAGCAAATTTAAAGCAGGAAATTTTTACCAAATTGCTGGCTTGTTTGGTACCTACTGTGTCAACAATAGTAAAATGGTATCTCTTGTTACCTTTGAAAGAGAACTGCAAAATGTTTTTAGTTATATAAAATTATATTTAAAATAAAATTGTTATTTGTACAACTGTGTTTTAATTTCAATAAAGATAGGTTTTGAACCATGCATCTGAAAATGTAGCTATTTGAGTCGGGACATCTAACCTGAGGCCAAAACCCTTTCTGGGTTATTTGTTATTTCATATTGTGAGCCGATGAAGCCAAATAACAGAAATCTAACGTACCCAATTCAGTTGGCATTTTAATAAAACGCATTACTAAAATCAGTACAGGGCAACCTATTTTCAACACAGTATATGGATATCTGTTAACACGTTCGCTGCCACTCTGTCACATGACACTACCACTAGGGCCGTTCCTTTTTTTTAAAATTTAAGGTTGATATTGTTAAACGCGCCAAGGCGGGAACGGCACCTGCGCAACGTAGCCGATGACGCCTAAAGGCGGGAATGGCAGCGAACGTGTTAAAACTAACGTTATCAAAAAAGGATTTGCATCTTATTGGGCCAATTTTTTTAACCGACTTCAAAAAAAGGAGGAGGTTCTCAATTCGTCTGTATATATTTTTTTTTTTTATTTTTTTTTTATGTATGTTCGGGCACAACTTTTTTGTTTATGAACCGATTTTAATAATTTTTTTGTGATGGGTTCAGTATAATTCCAAGGTGGTCCCATTATAATTTAATTGGTATTGGAGCTTGAACTTCGAAGATACTCCTCAAAATCTATTTTTTTAACCGACTTTTTAGTGTTTCCGTATTTCATCTTCCGTTTCAACTAGCCGTCATTTCCTCATTCGAGAAGCATCTTTACTAGGTCTACCCATCACTTAAAATTGTAAAATAATTAACTTTTAAAAAAAAAGGGAACCGACTTCAAATAAAAACACAAAAGTGACATAAGTTAACTAAAAAGCAAAAAAATAAATGTTTTTTATACAACAGTTTAATACTTATTTGTTGTTCCGTTTAATGTAATTAAGAAATTGCTGTTTATTATATAATTATTAATTGTTTTATAATTTAGAAGTCGGTGTCAAGTAAAACAAAAATTCGAATCTAATTTGTTATTGCAGCAAGGTATATAATTATTATGTTTTACTTGGCACCGACTTCAAAATTATAAAACAATTAATAATTATATAATAAACAGCAATTTCTTAATTACATTAAACGGAACAACAAATAAGTATTAAACTGTTGTATAAAAAACATTTATTTTTTGCTTTTTAGTTAACTTATGTCACTTTTGTGTTTTTATTTGAAGTCGGTTCCCTTTTTTTTTTAAAGTTAATTATAGTATTTGCTGTTGCAGATGTTTTGGTGTACATTTATATCATTGCCAAGCTGTTTATGGAGAACATTTTGAACAATTAATTTAAACAGTTAACCCTTACTTGATGAGGTAAACAGAACCACATACATTTCATTTGTTTTCTAATCAATGGTTACAAATGTTGCTTGATCGAATAAATTAAAAGTAATATTTTCACAGGAATACAAAATATGACGAAATCTCGAAATATTTATGTACCCAAAACCTAAATTAAAAATATACAGGGTGATCATGGGAACCGGGCAACTATTGCCTACTTACTTATTTTTAAACCTGCAAAGACAGTTAAATTAGGAAAGAAGTGTAACTTTTTCTTCTGGTTATGATGGTGAAAACGGAAAAACAATTGCACATCGCGTTTTCGAGTTATTTGTAAAAATTTGTTTTTTTAACGACACGCCCTTTTTTTATATTTTTGAAATATACATTTTATTCTCTTTAAAAAAGTATGAGGTCAAAATTTGATTAAATTAACAAATAACGCCATATTTTAACTTTTAATGTTTGTTTGTTTGATCTTTCACCTCATACCTGAAGGTGAGGTCTTTCACTCCCGGTAGGCTCTTCGCTTGTACTTATTTAATAACATCATCGCAACAGCTCTGAAACAAAAGGTAGAATTTGCTAGTTTCATCATTTCTATTTTGACATTTAGCAGTTGTGCTAATTGTATTTAACATTCATAATGAATAATTTTACTCGATACGCAATGCAGATCTTAATTTTTTCTTTGGTGTAATTCTACCATCAAGGCGGTGGTAATGTAGTTGAAACAAACTCTAATTTTTTTTTTTTGTTTGATATATACTCTTGATTTTGGCACATTGAATCTTTCGGCTACAAAGCGAATACTTTTCCCACTCTCAAGAAATTCTAAAATTTTGCACTTTTCTTTAAGAGTAAAAGATTTGTGGTTTCCCTTCATTTCAACTAAAAATTTATATGTACTATGTGGTTTCAGCAGCGTCAACAAACTGAATGGGCACACAACGACAACGTAGACTTAAGGCATTTGATGTTTTAGTAGAAAATTAGGGGTTTCCCTAAAGTTTATTTACACCCTTGATGACGTAGCTGCTTCAAAAGGGGAGTGGAAATTTTTTTGTTAAGTGCACCAAAACTTCTGCAAGAGTAAATACTTTTGATGTGAAGGGTTTCTTTAAAATAAATGTAAAATTATTGAAATATAAGCTTGATACCATACTTTCTTATATGTAGGCATGTAGTTTGATGGTTTATTTTTAAAAATCGGGAAACTGAAAAGTTATTTAGTATTTAAAATGTCATGGATCATAATAATATGTTATAACTCAAAGGTGTACGAGTGTATATTAGAAAAATGGCTAAGGGAAGCTATAGACAACCAAATAAGCGACGCACAGGCAGGGTTCCGGAAAGGGAAAGGCACACAAGATTGGATATTCAGTCTTAGACAATTACTAGAGAAAACACTTAATTACAAAAACAAGATATATCTATGCGCAATTGACTTGCACAAAGCCTTCGACAGCCTGCCAAGAGATAAGATTTGGAAGGCACTAGAAAAGAAAGGAGCCAGTAAAACAATAATACAGGCAATACAAAGTCTTTACAGCAACACTAAAAATGTGGTCAGAACTCATGGCGAATGCACACCAGAATTCCAAACCAGCAAAGGAGTCAGACAAGGGGGCGTCCTAAGCCCATTGCTATTCATCGCCGTAATGGACGAAATCACACGAATAGCGAATAGTAAGGTGAAGAAAGCAAGAGTGGGAGTTAGGGAAACTAAACCAGTTAAATTAAGCGAAATGCTGTTCGCAGACGATCTAATACTAATCGCTAGCACTCAACAAGACCTACAGAATAACATCGAAATATGGAAAGAAGCACTGGATGAATTCGAAATGACAATCAACATAAACAAAACCTAAACAATGGTTATAACAAAGGACGATGAAGACTTGGAACTCTACTCGGGAAACTGTCCCTTAAAACAAACAGACGAAATTAAATATTTAGGGGCTATAATCGACAGCAAAGGGAGCATGGAAAAGGAAATAAATAATAGAATTAAAACCGCTATGAACTTGTTCAACTCGCTAAATAAAGTCTTCATAAGTAAAAGAGAAGTGTCAGTTCAAACAAAAATGAAAGTGTACAAGGCAGTGTTCGTGCCAACTATCACATACGGATGTGAAAGCTGGGTGTTGTCCAGCAACTTAATGTCAAAACTTCAAGCTTGCGAAATGAGATGGCTGAGGAAAGTGGTTGGCGTGACAAGGATGGATCATGTGCGAAACGTAGACATACGAAACACTCTGCAAGCAGAATCAATACAGGAACACATCGAAAAACGACAACTTGGCTGGCTGGGACACCTATGGAGGATGGAGGAAAACCGTACCGTTAAAATTATCTGGGAAATGGGTACAGACTCGAAAAAACCAAGAGGAAGACCAAGAAATGTTTGGAACGGGGAGATCAGAAAAATCCTGTCGAAGAAAGGAAGTAATTGGAACGAGGCAAAAAAAGTAGCTAAGGAACGCAAGGAATGGAAGAAGTTTTGTAGTAATAGTAATTAACTGACCCTCTACACCTGTCGGTAGATGAGGAGCTGATAATGATGATGAACTCAAATCGAGTTGCAAGCATAAAAAAATACGAGCACGCCACTGCAATCTACACAAAAAAATCTATTAATAACCTTTATTGCAATTTCTTGAATTTTTGGAAATAAACGAGATGGCATCTAATAGAAATATAAAATTTCACTTATTTTGACTGTAGCTCAAAAACAAAGGAAAGTATTCAATTTTTGTTTTTACCATTGTGACCTAGTAAGACGCAATCCGGTTTTTTGTAACTTGAATATTAACAAAGTTACCCATATACTTACATACTATGTATACATAAAATATCCAAACAGAAAGAAAAACTGGCGTCTAGTCGGTCAAATTAACAACCGCTCCTGGAAGGTCGGACTTGCGCATTTAGTATGCCGTGAATCAGTGAGTGAATGCAACTTTGTCTTCGTATTTTTTATTTAAAAATGTAACTGCTCTTAACCTAAACCTCGCGTAAACAGCAAAAAGCAACAAAAGCTGTTTGCTGTTTACGCGAGGTTAAGGGTTAAGAGCAGTTACATTTTGAAAGAAAAAATACGAAGACAAAGTTGCATTGACTCACTGATTGACGGCATACTAACTGAAATTTTGTACTATTTTCAATCTAATTAACTTTTGCTTGATCTAATTTTGGTTGGTTATTTTTAATAGGCATATTAAAATTAAAAAAACAAATCTTGTTCTGGTTTTTAATATTTATCGAGTTTCATCCCCGTGTTTATTAGGAAGTAGTAAACTGTTTTCAAAAAATGAAAATCTATTTTGATGCAGATATTAAAATCGGCAGGCGACAAGCTTCGGCTCCGCCTCAGCTCGTATTCGCCTACCTCGGATGTTATTACGTCCTTACATTCCTTGATACTTAAATAACTATTAAGTTACCTCTCACCCCATTCCTTAAAATAGGGAGGTTTTTCAAAACTCACTATTAGCCTAACATGTGGCCCCTTCCATCCCATAAAATCCAAACAATATTTGTTGCTCAATCTTTTATAAAGGATCTTTTGGAGATCTCAGCTGGTTATTCTTTGGTTATTGGTTATTGGTAGTAGCAATTGCAGAGCACGGTTTGGTGAATCCCTGAACACCCCGGCCAATAAGGCCTATTGTGTTTCTCTGCCTTTGCGTTTTGATTTAGGTGAACAGGTTAAGACCCTTTACTAGGTTTAGTAGCCTGTGGACCAGATCTTTTTCTGGTATGCCTACCTGTGGGTCTATTTCGCCCAACAGGTTGTGACGTCGGCGGTTTAATGCTTCACATTCAAAGATTACATGAGAGGAAGTTTCTCCCTCTCCATTACAGAGTCTGCATATGGGTTCTTCTGTATATACGCCCATTCTGTGCATGTGTTTCCTTAGACTGCAATGACCGGTTAGTAGCCCCGTCGCAATTCTAAGATTATTTCTGTTGAGTTTCAGTATTTCAGTTGTTAAGAGTCTGAGATGGTCTTCCCATCATCAGTTTACTGTGTCTTTGTCCTTGCACGTGGTTCCAATATTGCTGGTGTTGTTGTTTGATCCACTCAGTTATTACCCCACGTGCTGTCGCCTTTGTGATAACTAGTACTGGTTCAGGACCAATAAAGGTTGCCTCAGATCCTTTCCTCGCTAGTTGGTCTGCTTTTTCATTGCCTGCCATGCCCTTATGACCTGGCACCCCCTGGTTATTCTTTAGTTGCCGCACTCTATATAGTCCATTTCTAAATTAGAGAAAATTTTACTTATTTTTAATAATGTATGGCAATCAGCTCGAATAACACTGATGTTAAAAGTTACTTAAGTCAAAACAAGAGACTAATAATTGTAATTTTCCCATTCTCTTTTTCAAATATTGTTTGCATGTTTTTAAAATTAGGCCCATATAGGTTTTGTGTTGTGTTATTACATACTTTGTTGTCCCTATATAGGGTTACAAAGCGCCAAACATTTTATTATGTATTTCAGCCAAAAATATTATTCTTTATAAAAAAAAACTCTGCTTCTAGCAAAACCTTTGAGATCTTACTCAAATTTTATTTTAGACTTATAAGGTGGACACAAATAAAACTTCTAATTGCCGACTGGGAAAAAGTAAAAACTATTTATTTATGATGTTACAATGCTTTTAAAGCTAAACAAAACATTAATTTATTGTATATAAAACAATTCTTAACTTCAACAGGCTTTTTATTTTAAACAAACATTATTCTACATAAATCCTTGCAACCTCCACATAATTTTTTGTTAACATCGTAAATGTTAGTTTGCCACGTCAACTAAGCAAATGGTTTTCATCTTAGCGAACAAGTAATTCCACATTATTGTGATAGGTACTTACTTACCAGATAATACTTTTTAGTTTTACTTACTTTTAAAAGCATTATAACATTATACACAAATAGTTTTTGTCTCTCCGCAGTTAGAATTTTTGTGTCCACCCTGTAAAATCAAAAATCAAATTTGATTAAGTCTTCAGAATTTTAGCGTGTTTTTTCTTTTTTATTAAAAGAATAATATTTTGGCTTCAAATCCATAATAAAACGTTTTTTGTTTTTGGAACTTCATCGGTAGACACACTGTATAGTATTTTACAAAACATTAAAAAAAAACATTACGTAAATCATATACTTTAATTGTTTTTACAAGAAAATTAAATTAAATTGAAATACATTGCAAAAAAATTAAATAATTTTATTTATTGTTCCATATAAATTAGTTTTAATTTACAATGAAAAAGTAAACCAGTTAAGAGTCATATCTTAGTAGCATCCAAGTACACCTTCAATTGTTTTTTAAAATCACTGATATCCATTATAAAGTAATTTTTTTCTCTTTCCTTACCGATGATTTCTTTCTGATTATCTAACAATTTCAGTTTAAATTCATTTTTTTCTTCACTGGAGGTACCTAAATAAACAAAATAATTTATTTAATTATTGTTGTTGTTTGAAATTCTAATAAGTCTCGTTTTTCTACTTGTATACATACAGGGTGTGTTAAAAATGCATGTCAAAAATTCTGACATCAAAATAAGAAAGAAAGTTCTCATAAATATGAGTCTGGCAACGCTTTGTTTTCGACATAGAAAGTGTTAAAAGTTCATCAAAAAATTACGATTATCCTACTATCTGAAAAAGCAATAAAATATTCTGAAAGAGCCATAATAAATAGACAAAAAAAGTATTCTTGTTGCGTAGAAATTGGATTTTTAATAGTTTATTATTTAATAAAAATCTTGTGAATAAAGGAAATCCATGAATAGGTCCTCTAGGACCTACAGTTTTCGATAAAATTGAGGATATTTGCTTTACAATGAAAAAATAATTTATTATTAAGTACTGAAATGAACAAAATAACTTATGGATAAATTTAATTGTTATAGTAAGTGTTTAAAACGCCCACCCCCCACCTCAATACATTTGTGGACTCTTCGATGCAATGATTGCTGGACCCGTTCAAAAAGACCTGGGGTATTTCGAATCTGATCTGTTCCATTTAAAAAAAAATAAGGATCAAGTGACTGCGCCGTGTCACGTGACCCTTTAGCAACAGCAATATGCTTAAAACGTGGCTGGGATAAAACTGAAGTTTAAGTGTCCGAGCGTTTTTACTGAAATATAATATTTTGGGAGATATTGAATTTGTTCCAGACTTTATCCACACACTGTACATATTTTAGAAACTTAATTTACGGAGTGTTTCAGAAAAGTATGTCATAAATTAATAGTAGACTAGTGGAACCCCTGGGCTACGTCTCCCGCTCATCTGCATCTCTCCACGGAGATGGTTGCGGTACCAAGCTGAGAGCCAGCAGCAGTCAGGTCCAGTCGAGACAGGTGGAAGGAATACAGATGTAGTGTACCAATGTTAATAAAGCATGGCGCACCCCCTTTTTTATTTATTAAGATAAACAAATTAAATTTTAGTATGTTTTATAGACTGTAAAAACTCATTATACAGCCTAAAAATCCAACTATTTTTACTTCCAGTTTCACTGGAAATGACATCAATTTGCTTATTTTTAATGGAACACCCTGTATATTTTTGCATATTTGGAATTAGGATGGAATTGCAAGTGACGTTTTGAAATTTCAACAATATTTTGTTTGTAATTTTTGTTTAAACATTCCATTGTTAAAGCCTCAGATTAACCGTTTAACCTTGATAGATTGTTACAAAACTATATACTTTTAATGCCCCTAACCAAGAAAAAAATGTGTAATTTTTATCGTTTTATCTCAAACTATCTAACAGTTATACAAAATAATATTTTTTTCTTGGAAGTTTTCGCAATCAGCCTTTACGTCTCACTGCTGGGCACCGGCACTCTTCTCTGCCACGTACTCTCCTTAGCGCTAAGTGGGAATACGGGGGACCTACAGTTTAACGTCGAATCCGGACGACTAAATACCAAAGAAGGTTTCAGGCACTAAGACCCCACGGCTGCCTACACCGGATTGGGGAATGTGAGTGGCGGGTTGCGGCATAGATTTTTATTGCCGCATGGCTTCGGCGGGGAATCGAACCCTAGACCTTTAGAGTTAGAGGCTAAGCGCCTAACCTCTGAGCTACCACCACTCTTAGAAGTTTTGAAAGGCTGAAATTCCCTAGAGTAGCATTTTTAGATGTAGATACCAGGTGATCATTAAAATTTTTAGTGAACTCTTGCCATGAAAACCCAAAGTAGTAGTGATTTTCTAAGTTGCAGGCTTCCGCGGCCTTTGTTAATAACAGCTAGGCTTCCGGGTTGGAGCCGCGTCATCGGTGCATGAACTGCCGACGTTTCGTCATCGGTGCATGAACTGCCGACGTTTCGTCCTCGGTTCCACGGGACATCTTCAGGGCTGTGGTCACTTTGGGATCTGGAACACAACTGGCGAGACCGGTGCAGGCACCGGGTTTATAAGGGACGGGTGGGTAACAAGGTGTGAATGCTGGGTCTGTGATTGGCTGTCGGGCTGTAGGGGTTGAGCGGTTGCAGGGCGGGGCTTGGATTTACTTGGAAATAAAAGTTTGTAGGCATTGTGCAGGGGATAGCTGTGGTCTCGGTTAATATTGTTAGGAGTTTTGTGTATTTCTATGGATTCACGGATCACACGGTTGAGGTAGATCCCAAAGTGACCACAGCCCTGAAGATGTCCCGTGGAACCAAGGACGAAACGTCGGCAGTTCATGCACCGATGACGCGGCTCCAACCCGGAAGCCTAGCTGTTAGTAGTGATTTTGTTACTTCACAAACCTACAATTAAATAATTTGTCATTTTGACAACTATAATTTATTCCATAGCAAGAGTAGACCAAAAATTGCGCATTGCGGTACATTAGTCTCAATTGTTTTGATTTGGCCTCTAGGAGTACTGTTAAATTTATGACATGCCTTTCTAAAACACCCTATAGGTAACCACTTACCACTGTCAACCTGATCATCAAACTTTTTATCACGAGCGGCAGGTTCAACAGACAATGTTGTAATTACTGATTCTGTAGCTTTAGCTGCATTGTGATTTTTGATATGAGATACTTTTTTAACTTCTTCATTTTTATCGACCAAGTTTTTACTGGGTTCCAATTCCAAACGCTTCTGTGTTACATGTTTCTCGACTTCCTCAAGTTTAATGCCGGCTTTATGAACAGACAAATTTGGAACGTAGGCTTCAGTTTCAAAATGTGTTACTGGCGTATTACCATCTTCTAGTTTATTTCCACCTTCTTCTTTACTTCCAGTTTCTGTGCCAGCATGTCCCACAACCTTAATAACAGTAATAAAATAAAGAATAAGATTTAACTTTGATTTTTAATATGTCCCTACTCATAAAAAGGTGCCTCAAATTTAGTGGCTACGATTTTTCCGGCAATTTTTGTACTGCTACAGCTCACAAGTACCTATTGTGACAAAAATCGAGAAGATTGCGACGCCCAAGCGTCAGTTTTCTTAAGCAATAGGTATGAGTGATCTTTAGTGCAAAAAATTACCAAAAATATCATGGTAGTGTGGTATTTGGTATGATTATTGCAATGAACTTTCAAACATTTTACCATTTGTTTGCAGAATTATGACAGGAGCTATAAATAATTACAATGGCAATGGTAATAAATAAAAAAGTATAGCGACAATTTGCACTAGTACAAACTGTTGTGGTGTTGGACCATATACAATTTTATTTTCCTTTCATTTTAGACACCTTAGCGAATAAGACATACCAAATAATCGTAATAATTCAAAGAATAAAACTGCAAACTATAAATACCTGTACACTTAATTTTTTTAAATTGTCCGTTTTGCTATACATATTGTGTTCACCCCACCACTTTCTAACTCCGCCTATTTTTAGCTCTTGAATGGCATCAATTTCTTTAATTAGTCTATCAAACATGTACTTGCCATGTACAATTTCTTCCCAATTTCTATCAACTTCATCTTCGAGATCCACATCAACAACCTGTTTTACTTTTATTAAATCCTTCTTTGTTTGAGCAAATTTCTTTTCGGTCATTCTCTTTAACAGCTTATTACTATGCTTTAGAAATGCTTCTATTCGGGAGTCGACATGCACAACAGTGTGTTTATCAGCTTGTGTATTTACTGTAATGCTATAACCTAAGACACCATACGTGTCGCGAATTGAAAAGTAAACACTGTATCCTAATTGTTCTTTCGTTCGTAGTATATCAAATAAAGGTTCTTCAATTAATAACTAAAAACATCAAAAATATTTAGTCAGAAGATAGTAAAACAGTACTTCCAGAAAATTTATGTTTAATAATCAGTAGTACCATCAAGCTTACCATTATAAATTCTAAAATAGCATTATCTTTAATGGTAAGAATCCCACACTGATAGTAGTTAGTAATAATAGAATTTGAATTGTCTTTACTAAAAGACATCACTCTACAGCAATGATCTCCTTTTGGAATTTCATTAACAGTGATCTAAAACATATTAATAATTTATAGAAAAATTCCTACAACTTATAAAATTATAATTATATATAATTATAACACTCCCCAGAAAGTTGGTCGCTAGGGGAGCAAGAGACCTAACTCCCCCCCCCCCCCGATACAGAAGTATAACAGTGCACCCCGAAGAAAATAAGCAACACATTAAATTTTAAAATAGGTATAATAAATGTGATTATTGTTATTATTATTATTATAACACGCCATGAAGAAAATCGCATGGGACGTGATAGGAACGGCAGAGATCAGACGAGAGGGTGACACAATAATACAAAGAAAAACAGGACACATACTGTACTTTAACGGAGAAAAAGAAGGCAAAGGAGGAGTCGGATTCTGGATAAGTAGGGAAAGAAAGGAGATGATCAAAGAGTTCAATGGTCAGTTAGGCAGAGTAGCAAGAGTAAGACTAAAAGATGTAGAGGAGGTTATAGAGAGAGAACAAAGGTTGTCAAAATATATTCTAGTAATAAGAGATTACAACAGCAAAATAGGACAGAAAGAAATACAGGATGGAATTATAACAGGTCCGTATGGGCATGAGTCTAGAAATGAGCAAGGAAGGGCCCTAGTTAATTTTGCCATTAAACACAAACTATTTATAGCAAATACCTTTATCAAAAGACTCAGCGGAAGGAGATGGACAGGGAAATCTACAAACAGGATGCATAAAAACGAAATTGACTACATACTTAGCAATAACAACGAAATAATTAAAAATACAGAAGTTATAAACCAACTAGAATTCAAAGACCACAGAATGGTACTGTGAGAGTTCACCTCTTGAGGTCTTATTACTAATTTACAGGGAAAGGTGAAGAGTAGGTAATTTTTACAGGTAGATTAAGAATAAAAGACATTAGATTTAAATAATGAAATACTTAAGTTTGTTACCTTAATGGGTTAATTCGTTCCACGATATTATTGGTAATTATAATAGTTAACAATTTACACACGTATATTCACACATGCGTGTGAATGCACGTGTTATTTTTTGTTATGTAAAAAGGTCTGGAAATAAATTAGTTTAATCCCCTTTAGGACTGCATAGATCACATTTTATTTGAGAGTGTGTGTCGTTGCAGAAATAGCGCAAGAACCCAAGTTGCAGGGCTCACATTAGCAGGGATTAAGTTGTCAGAGAACAGGTACCGCGTTTGAAGAAATTGAAATACTAGGAAATGCCGAAGTTTCACGCATTAACTTAAATTAGGGTGGCTTTAGCATAATAATTAAATTAAGATTCAGGAAACTCAAGAGTGGGAATTTTAGAGTGTGGGGAATTTTGTAGTGTTGCACCAATGAAATTAACTCTTACAACCGGACTGAAATTTGATTGAAAAACTTGATGCACAGCCGAGTCTTGGAGGCAGGATTTGCAATTTTGATAAAAAGGTTACCCGTACTTGAGCAGGGAAGATGTTTTAATCTGACTGGTCACGAAGAGCAGCGAGAGCTGAGAACTTGGACAGATTACTGTTGAGCGTACGAAGAAAATCGAGGCATCTGTTGTATTTAGACGTCTTCAGAAAAGGGATAAGCGAGTCCGAATTGCTTTCAGTCAAGTGAGCAAAGTGTATGCGTCCTCTGGAAGCGCAAATATCTTTTTGATTTATGCGAATTCATGAGAGCGCAATTGCTGAGCAATCTTGATTGGGTGGTTCGGGATAGCGAATTACGCGATCAAGGGAGTAAGGTGTATGCATCCTCTGAAAGCGCAAATATCTTTTTGATTTATGCGAATTCATGAGAGCGCAATTGCTGAGCAATCTTGATTGAGTAATTTCTGCATTATGAGTATTGAATTGGAACGCGAATTACGCGATCAAGTGAGTAAGGTGTAAGCGTCCTCTGGAAGCGCAAATATCTTTTTGACTTATGCAAATTCATGAGAGCGCAATTGCTGAGCAATCTTGGTTGGGTAATTCCGGATTCGCGAGCATCGTGATCAGATTCGATTCCAGTACCAAAACCCGAGGCTATAATCAAGCCACTTGGCTTAACAAGCATAGAATCCATTGTTAAAACATACGGGAATGTTTCTGACAACTTATTGCCTGATATAAACGACGGTTTATGTACACTTTACATAGCCAACGCACTTAATTCTTTTTGAACAATAAATAAAATTAAAGGTTTATGATTGTTTTATTTAAAGCTGATTCTCAACCCTTTTGCCCTTGTAAGAGTGGGTTTACTTTGAAGAAGCTGATAAAATCATTTACAAACAAAAATAAAACACAACGCAGAGTTATAATTAACAAAGGTGGCAAATAAAAAATATAATAGTGCATCAGAGAAGCCATGCAACTAAAATCTGTACCTGGTGTGACGTAAGGAAACCATCTTCCAAGACAACTCGACTAATTATGAGCGATTAGGTCGAGGACAGGTAATAGATTTGAGTTGCACAGCTACAGTACGCTCTCTGATAACTACATAAAAATGGATAAATACAGAAAACAGAAATATGGAGAAAAACTAAAATGTTCAAAAAAGCAAAGAAATGGATCTGGCTAAATATAAAGAAAATGTCAAAAGACCAAAGATATACAAATAATATAAGAAAAAGGAGTACAAGAAATTTACAACCACATAAAACATATTAGAAAAGACCAGAAAAAAAATGCACAAGATCAGCAAGACGTTAAAAAAGAACAAAAAACCTCAGACGCAACGAAGAAGTTAATAAAGGAACGAGCAGAACTGAAAAAGAAACCCGCAATATTAAATAGAATTGAATACTGTGAACTAAATAAGCTAACAAAATGCGAAATAAGGAAAGACATCAAAAATTGGGAAAAGCAAAAAATGGAAACTATAATAGAAGAAACAAACGTCCGGCACTGGATAACCTACATGAAAAATGAAAATAATACGATAGAAAGGAAAAGAAAAAGTATCTTAACACTGGCAACAGAATAGTATGAAAAACTTTATGCCACAAATCCAGAAACTAAATCAGAGGAAAGTAGCTCCAGGAAGCGACAATGCAACACCGAAAATGAGACATCTCGTATTGTTTAATGAAATCTTAATAACAGAAGAAATACCATCCCAGTGAAAAAAATCAATAATAATACTTTTATTTAAGAAGGGAAAAAACGAAAAAGGGGGTTAAATGTTGGTATGGTTTCGATGCGGGTGGAGATGTCGAATAACCACCCCTGTAAAGGTCGAGAAACGCCACTGCGATTTTTCTTAGCAGCTCTGCCAAGTCCTATCCTCAGTTTCACGTAGTAACCCTTGACTGTAGTCGTAATAGACTGTAGCTAACAAGGAAGGGCGAAAGGCGAGTATCCGGCGATTAAAAACCGAATCCTTTCGGCTAAGGGAGCATACCCTAAAAGAAAAGACTCGTCCTCCAGGTTGGGGGTTGAGGCGTAGGGGTCAGCAACCCTTCACTTGTAAAAAGCATTACCGCTAAAAAGACTTTCAACAAGCCTCGGAATCGGATGGACGATAGCTTACGACGACAATTGGCAAAGAAACGGACCATGAGATTAGCTACCTGGAATGTACAAGGGATTAATAATAAAACAGTAGAAATAATAAAAGAATTAAACCAGCAAGAAATTGACATGGCAGTTCTATCGGAAACGAAAAGAAAAGGAAAGGGAAACGAAGAACTAACAGACTACTTACACATTTGGTCTGGTGTAGATAAGTCTGAAAGAGCAGCATCAGGTGTAGCTATTTTAATACACAAGAACTATATTAAAAACTTCGAATGTGAATCAGACAGAATTGTAACACTAACAATATATCTTTATGGATATGAAACTGTCATAATTAGAGTTTATGGTTCAACGGATGACTCGACGCAAAGGGTGAAAGATAATTTCTATCAAGACTTAAGAAGAGTAATGGCAAAAACAAAAAATCACCAAGAAATAGTACTAACTGGAGACCTCAATGGAAGAATTGGATCCAAACAAAAAGACGACGGAGAGAATATTATCAATCAGTCTGGAGAATTATTAATAGAATACTGTAATGAAAATCACCTAAAAATATTAAATGGTTTCTATGCACATAAGAACATACATAAGTACACATGGGAAAGACCGACACTAGGACAGAGATCAATTATTGATTATTTTATAATAAAACAAAGATCAGCTATAAAGATTCAGGACTGTCGAGTAAAACGAGGACCTAATTGTGGGTCTGATCACTACATGCTCGAATTAAAAATCATCTGGCCTTTTAAAACCAATTTTGACAGACCAGTACAAGATAACACAGTAGAATATAAAAGTGTAGAAGAAGAAAGATACAAATTATACCTGTTGTCAGAACCCAGTATTAGAACACTATATGAAAATCAATTAAAGAGTGAACTTAAAACTTATGAGCAAGTAGATGATATCATCATCATCATTGAGCCGTGCAATTCTTAGAATTATGGCTGACGCCTAAGGCGTTTCCAATCCATTTTTTGAGGTGGATCAATCCTCTTGTTCCTGGGTTCTTTCACAGTTTGTTGTTGGTCCTGGCGGTCTCTGTTATCTTCTTCCATTCTTTCCTATCCCTGCATTTTGTCCTCCAATCTTCTATTCCCAGTGTCTTTATGTCCTCTTCTAGGGCATCTCTCCATCTTTTCCTTGGTCTTCCTTGTTTCCTGGGTCCAAAGGGTGTCCACATCGTAACCTTCCTTATCATCTCATTTGGTTTTCTTCTCCAGATGTGTCCAGCCCATCGTAGCCGCAGTGTTTTTGTATATCTGACAATATTTTCTCCTCCAAGTTCTTCTTCTATTTCTTTATTCTTTTTCAGTCTTTTTTTCTCCCTCTCTTGTTATGTTGGTTTAAATCTTCTTTTTTGTTTATTGCTATGTTTCCATCGCATAGGTTATGATGGGTCGTATCAGGGTTTTGTATATTTTTATTTTTGTTGTTTTGCTTAATGCTTTGCTTTTTAGTAGGGTTTTATTCCTGCCGTAAGCCTGATTTCCTTTCAGCAACCTCTCCTTCACTTTATTCCCTTCTGTTTGTCCCATCGTGACCCCCAGGTAATTGAAGTTGTTGACTCTCGCGAACGTATGTTCTTGTGTTTTTAGACAATTTTGTGCGTGCTCATATTCTTTCCTTATCTTCATGTATTTTCTTCATTTATTTCCATACCAGATTTTTTTGCTTCTTTGTCTAGTCGGTCTACGGCTCTTACAATAACTTCTTTCTTATTCCCTAATACTACTATGTCATCTGCGTAAGCTATTATTTGTATTTGGTCAGTCATGATGTTTTTCCTATCGAGTTTAGCTCTTCGCATTGCGCCTTCTAGAATTAAGTTAAATATGGTTGGAGATAGGGCGTCCCCTTGTTTTACCCCTTTATTTATTGCGAAGGGTTCCGTTGTTGCTCCTTGGAATCTCACTTGCGTTCTTGTATTTATTAGTGTCATTTCTATTAGTGCTATTAATTTTCCCGGTATTCCTAAATGTTCTAGTTCTCTTATTAGTTCTTTTCTGTTCACTGAATCGAAAGCCATTTTAAAATCTATAAATACGACATGTGTTTCCTTGTTGTATTCCCTCTGTTTTTGAATTATTTGTTCTAGGGTGTGTATGGCATTTATGGTCGATCTGCCCGGTTGAGAACGACACAGGCAAGAATGGAGAGAGCATGTTGAACATTCGAATAAGAGACAAAGTGAAATTAACGGAAATTAGAAGAAGAACTGGTGTGGCAGATTTGGTGTTAAGGTGTAGGTTAGTGAAGTGGAATTGGGCTGGACATATTGGGCGTTTAGCGGAGTGCAGACAGACAAACACTGTTACAAAATGGATACCACAAGATGGAGAAAGAAAAAGAGGAAGGCCAACAGCAAGATGGTGTACCGAACTAGAAGAGCAAGTAGGGCCGAGATGGTGGCTGGCGACAACAAATAAGACCAAATGGAAATCGAGGGGAGAGGCCTTTGCCCAACTGTGGGATTGAACGAGCTTATTATATTATAATAAAATTTTATTCTTGCTATACAGTATAACTAGTGATGGACATAATCAAATGACCATTCGAACGGTTTTAGTAATCGAATAATTCATTAGGATGTACCTATGCGATAGTAGGTAGTCAAAACACTTTCAGCTTGCTTCTCGAATGCTGTTATGAATTAATTCTCGTTCTTATTGTCTTTCCTTCAGTCGCTCGGCCAAAACAGCATAAACTTTCGGCTTCAAATCGAATTTTCAACTTCATCACATTCCATCGTTAGTTCCGGCCTGTGTTTTTGAGTAATATTTCTATAAACCGCAAAAGTGGATACAATTCTGTTTTATACAACAATTGTTTTTTTTATAAATGAGACAAGGGACAAAAGCCAACAGCTAGTAATATAGTCACCATTGCTTACGGTTATATGGTCTCAGGCTTTAGCTTCAGTCTATTCATGTACGCAAGTTAAACTTCTGATGTCTCCTTAAAGCAGCTCTAATTTCTTACAGCATTTTTAAATTTCATCATAATTCAACGCTAATTCCAGCCTCTTTTCAAGTAACATTTGTATAAACCGCAGAAGTGAATACATTTTTCTGTTTTATAAATAAATTATTTTTAAAAAATGAGATCAGGGACAAAAGCATTATGCAAATGTTCAAATTAAAATATTCTTATCTTGTTGTTTCCCGCCGCCCGGTAACGCCGTCTTTATCTTTATGCATTTGCATTCCAGGAATTATGTCTGCATTAGTGCATTCCGCATTCTTATCAAAACAAAGTGATTTGTGCACATTATGGTTCTAGGACTCCCATGTATGCAAACCCTGAACCACTCATAAGGTCATGGTATAATGTATTTGTATTAGGCATTTGTAGGTGGCTAATGTAATGGTATGTTTCCACATCTTTCTTTTGTTTATGTCTTACATTTTCAGTTCCAAATTTCATCTGTATACCTTCCGAGAACTTTTCAATACTTTCAGTACAAGCAAGTATTGATTTGAGTATAAATAAAGCATTGATTTTATGAATATCTTCGAAATCGAGATTTTGACGGAAATATATGTTTTGGACTACCAAAAACCCAAAAAAGTGGTTTTTAAAAAATTGTGGGTGGGGGGGTATGGTGGTGCATCATAATTCTGGAATAGATACTCCGATTTTGATGCGCTTTAGAGTGTGGAGCTATATCAAAAATTGATCGATAAAATAAGCATTTAAGAAAAATCCAAAACCGGTAGCAGAAGACATGTTTTTTTGGTAGCATTTTCTCTGGAAAATAATTTTTTAAATTTGAGAATCTCATAGAACACCTTAGGAAAAATTCGATAAGTTTTATGCAAAATTTCTGGCTTTAAAACGGCGACCACTATGGTTTTTTGAAAATTTTTTACTTTAACTACTTTATTACTCAAAATCGAGTTAGCAGAACAGGACCAAATTTGGATTGTAATAGCTCTAGGGGGCACAATGTTAATATGTACAAAAAGGTTTGAAAAAATGAAAACTATAAAGTAAAATAGTTTTTCAAAATTTTGGAAATTTTCAAAATAATATTGTTAAAAAACCGGTCATATGATTTTCTTTTAATTTTGTAGGCTAATAGAGCTGGAAATGAGCTACAGTTTGGTTCGTGCCCTGGCCTGCGCCTTTGCGAGCCCTTCTATGAAGTTCGATAAAAATGTTCAGTTATTTCGAATTTTAGATTAATATTTAAAAAATAGCAATGCCTACCTGTTAAAAATTGCTAATATAAATATTGATTTCATGGCCATTTTCCTGCAGAAAAACAATTGCCGTTTTCTCTTAACTAACCTTGGTTTTCTCCCCCATCCCAAACAATTTCAAATATGAAAAATCTGTTAAAAATAAAATTTTGTTATATACAGGGTGCTATTTAAAAATATGAAGTTGGCGTCATTTCTGGTTAAATCGCAAGGGCTAGACATTACCTATGGCATATTTATGAATACAGAGTGTATAGCAAATTGTGAATTCAAAATTCCCTGATATTTCAAGGTTTTCCAAGTCCAATTTAGGAATCTACCAGATACCGTTTCGATGTTGTTTAAAATCAAGTATAGAATTTGAAAAACTTAAATGATGAAGATGACCAACACAAAAAGCAGGCACGGTGGATAATAACAACAACCAATTCGAATTGTGCAGACCATAAAAATTGTCATCATCAATTTGAAATTTACATTTGGATAAAAATTTAAAACAAAAATATTTATTTTTTCCCAAGATTATTTTCTGATTATTTAAAATTTCTGTATATTATTATTATTTTCCAGAATTTTTATAACATTCCCAGATAATTCCAGAATTTAAAAATTCCCTGATACTTCCGAGTTTTCTAGGTATACCCTGTGAATAATTAAACATCGTCAAGTTAAAAAAAGGGAGGGTGTTACCTAGTTTCATTTACACCCTGTATACATCTTTAGTCTTATTTGATTCATTAAAACAAAGACAACTCTTGTTGAAATTTTTAGTAAAAACACTCCTGTACTGATTTTTCCCAGAAATTGTCTAACCTATTTTTCTGGAATATTCAGATCACTAAATTATTGAATACATAGTTGCTACTGTCAGCCAGATTCTACATAATAAACAATAATTACCTTGGGATAATCACTTGCAGGTAAAGCTTCACAATTTAATTTCTCCACAAATTGTTTGGTTGTTTCGAAAGCTGTGTTAATAGTAACATTTCCTTGAACTAACCCTTGAATATATAATTTCTGTAAAATAACTTCCGAAAATTTTTTCATAGAATTATAGGTTATTTCAGCTACTGCCGAATGTCTGTCTAATAATGAATAGTAATTGTTCTGAAGAATTGACAATCTCAAATCCCTAAAACACAAATTTCTTTATTACAAACATTTAAACAGAATTGCATTTAATGAGTTTTAGGTTTTTTTTAGCCCTCTGAAGTAATTTACAGGTGAATATAAAACCTTGTTACTTATATTTATACAGGGTGGTCCAACACGTATTACGCTCCTATTTAATTCTGAAACGGATTAAGATAGAGAACAGAAATGACAATAAAAGATTTTTAGTAACATTTCACCTACCTTGTTGCATACTTGAAAAAAAATTTTAACCAATGCTGTAAGCACTGTAACCCGATCGTTTTTTTTTGTAAATAACAACCTAGCAATTTTTTGCAATCATTTCATAGAAAACTTTTTTCTTTTTTCAAAGATATAAAACTTGTATACTCTTACATAACAAAATTTTTCTTCTTCATATTAGCAGGTTCTAAATTTAAACAAAAGCCTTTCATAATCACAGTAGTGAAAATTCATTTGTTATCTCTTAGCAATCAATAACAAATGAACGAAGAAAATGCAACAGTGCTAGGCTGTTGTTTAAATCCAGGGCCTGCTAATAGTGCTAATATGAGAAGATTCTTGGCGTTTTTCTCGAAAATGTTGTTATGTATACAAGTTTGCGACCACTAAAAATAGAAAAAACATCTCTATTGCAAAAAAAAAGATATAATGCTATTTAAAACATGACAATCAGGTCACAGGGCTTATTAGTTATTATTATTAGTTTGTTCTGGGCTTTGGCCTTAACTTGCCTTTCGTCACTGTGACCCTTGATGGTTCTATTGTGACTTGTAAGCCCTTGTCTTGTTAGAGAAGTTGTAGGCTTTTGAAAAACCTAAGTATTTCTCTGAGATTCAATTCCCTTATTTCGGTAGGTGTGATAGTCTCCTTTCCGAAGATATTGTGTCTACGACGACCGGCAGGGTTGCATCTGCATAGGATGTGTTCTGCCGTTTCTGCTGCCTCGTTACATAGTAGGCAGATTTGGTCCTCAGCCTTACCAATCTTGAAAAGATTGTATTTTAGTGGAGCGTGGCCTGTGAGAAGGCCAGTGATGGTTTGTAGCTCGTTCTTGCTGAGAGACAAAGCATTCTTAGCTTTCTTATGCGAAATAGTTATAAACTGTTTTGCCTGACGTTGTCCCGGTATGTTTTCCCAGTACGAGAACTTCATTAGTTCCTCCCATAGACTGACCTCGTGTTTTATGTGGCTTTTCTGTACACCACAGCAAGGTTCAGGTCCAATGTAAGGCGTCATTGCTCCTCTTTTTGCGAGTTCATCGGCCTTTTCGTTGCCTGGTACACCCTCGTGCCCTGGAACCCACCATAATGCTACGTGGTTTTTGTTAACCAGTTGCTTCAGGTTACCCAGGCATTCCCAGACAAGCTTAGATTCGCAAGCGTAGGTTTTTAAAGCCTTTATTTTGCTGCTTGGCTGTCTGTGAGTATGTCAATTATTGCACCTCTACAGCCCTTCTTGAGGTTTATTCTTGTGCAGAGGTTTATGGCATATATACCTCAGCTTGGAAGATGGGGGACCGTAGACACCCGCTCCAGTTCCCCCTCCTTCCATCTTTGACCCATCCGTGTACATTGGAGCGATCCTCTTTTAAAGGGAGGCACTCCTGTGGACCATATAGCCCGGTCTGGGATGTTCACTTTGAAGGGTTGATCAAAGTTGTATTTTATTTGCATAAAATCCGATACGGTGTAGGCCGTTCAATCAGGTCACAGGGCTTACAGCATTATTTAAATTTTTTGAAACAGAAAGGTAGATACAAATGCAATAAAAAAACTTTCATATAAAGTATTGCATTTTAAAACCAATAGTTAGGCCACCTACCACAACCATTATTCCATACTTTTCTGACTGTGTATAATAAACTTCTACTAATACGCATTGTTGACAGCACGAGCACATTGTTCTTTCAATTGTTTTTGATTGTTAAGAGATAACAAATGAATTACAAAACGCTGCTGTGATTGTGGTAGGCTGTTATTTGAATTCAGGGCCTGCTAATATGAAGAAGTTTTTCTCAAAAATTTTGTGATGTGAGGGTATACAAGTTTTATATCGTCGAAAAGAAAAAAAAGTTGTCTATCAAATGAGCACAAAAATTGCTAGGATGCTATTTAAACAAATGACGATCGTATCACAGCGCCTACGAGCTTTGGTTAAAGTTTTCTTCAAGTATGCAGAAAGTTACGTCACACATTACCGAAACACTTTTATTAACATTTTTTACTTCATCTTGATTCGTTTCAAAATTAAATAGAGGCGTAATAAGTGTTGGACCGCCCTGTATATTAAAAAACTTACTCAGTAACTTTTTAACGTGTATGTAACAAGTACTCAATTGTAAATTACTGCTAAGGAACAAAAAGTTTAATTACAGACAACCTGAAAAAAATACATAAAAAGTACCACCTGTTAATTAATTGCGTTTTATTTTAATTTTGGCTTAAATAACCCACTCATTTCCGTAAGGGTAAGCATAATTGATATCAAGAAAAATTACACCTTTTAAATTAGTCATGTTTTATTTTACAAAAATAACTTACTTGCAAAGTTTTGATGGTTTTAAAAATCCATTGTAGAAACTTTTAGTTTGCTTTTCCTTAACTGCTTCAAATACCTCCATAGTTAAATTGCTACTAACAGTTTTTAAATACTTTACAATCAAATCTATAAGCATCTAAAAGCAATTCATTAATTAATTGTTCTGCTTATTTTACTTAAAAACTTACAGGCAGTTTTTCGTTGAAACCAGAAATTTTCACACAAATGCCTTTCTCGCATGATGAAATTTCATAAGAGAGTTCAGCTATTTGAGCAGGATATCCTTCTTCTGCTAAATTCATGTTTACAAAAGCGACGAACATTTGTGTCATGCAAGCACTGAAATACATATTTTTAAGGAATAATTGGCACTTATGTCTGCCTAATATATTACGTTTTTGCTGATTTCATGGACAAAGGAGTAATAAGATAATAATAATAATATGCCATGGGCAATCCAAACTTCTGGTCCTTCCTATACCATAGCTCAATCAATGATGATTTTAAGATTCTTTCTGGGTAATCAGGAATATTTTGTTCAGCGGGAAGTAAAGAGAAGTCTTCAGTTAGGAAATGATTTGGTTTGGGTAATGCAAAGTCTGGTAATGGTTCAGCTGTTAACCAACTTTTCATCCATTCTGCAGGAATCTCTGTAATTAAAGTATTGGTTAAGAATACTATACAGAAACATCAACATGTAAATTTACCTTTATCACTGTATTGAGTTTTAAACCAAGGTTCAACTTTATCATAAATGACATCATCAGGAACAGTTGAAGACAAAATTAGAATATTCATTTTATCAGGAACCAAATGATTCAATACCATATTAATTGCCTGTAAATCAATAAAGAAATGTAAATGCAATATAGCTGTAAAACTAAACATTTCATATCTAATTTGTTGATTAGCATAAAAATACTAATTGGCTAATTAGTACAAATATACAAAGCTGAAACATGCATAACAGATGAACTGCCGTGACCGACAGACGTTGCTTCAACATTTAAATTTAAAGTATCAGTTCCTTTATATTCTCAAGATGGTGTTTACGCAAAGCCATATTAAAGACATCGACATAACAAAAAATTCCTACAAAGAACATCTAGCAGATAGTGACATTTTAGAAGCTATTGCAAATAAAATCTCTAAAATAGTGATGAAGAATATTGAAGAAAAGATACAAGGAGATGGAAGATAAAGGTACTCGTTTGCAGAAAAAGAATGATCTACGAAGCAATGTAAATAATTTAGAACAATAGAACAAGATGTAATAGCTGCCTTCGAGTGTTCGGAATTAAAAAAGAACAAAATAAGAATATCAAAGAATCAATCTTAAATGTGTTTAAAAATCAGTTAGGCGTGACATTTAGTTATTTATTATACAAGATGATAGAGATATTTTATTGACAAGTGAAAGATGTTAGTTCACGAGCGACGAAGGAGCGAGTGGGCTATCTTTCACGAGTCGATAAAGACTTTATCGTCATGTACAATATACTATTTTATTTTGTACTTAATGTTAAATAATAATCAATAGTTTATTTCTATATTAAAATGTCAACTCGCACAGATGTTTTATAGTAATTGTTGCAATCGCGATCGTTGTTTTGTTAGTTTGTTTACTTGTGTCAACATTCAAAAATTTTCACGAAATTATTTTGCTTGTGATAAAACATATGGATATTGAAGCTACAGTGAAAGAAGAAATGGCAATGAGAGTATGAATTGTTATGTTATCATCAGATAAGTTACCTTCAATGTAATAATTTAAATTTGTGTTATACAGAGTGTGTATAAATTGGTGAAAGAACTACACGTGGCGATGTTGGTCATAAAATTATGAGTCGAAAATCTTAATACCAAAATGTTGGACAATGCTTCCTCTGTCCTCAGGAACAATTTTAAAGGAACGTACATTTGACAACATTGGATCCACACACCACAGGTGTTTTATTATAATGCACGGTAACTAAGGATGTCCGCTACATCACAATACTCCGTGAATGTTGGAACAAAGTTAAGGTAATTGTTCGAACTGAAAACTGTCTGTTTGCAAACACAGTTGTAACCTTTGTGGTATAGTTTGCATCACTCGTTCAAGTTTTTGGGGGGTGATTTCTAATACAGCCGCACTAATTCTATTGCTAACTTCGTCAGAATTTGGTGGAGGCGTAGCATAAACTTTTCCTTTAATGAAACCCCAAACAAAAAAGTCTAATGGATTGAAATCGGGGGATCTCGGGGGCCATAAGATACGGCCGCCGCGACCAATCCATCTGTTTGGCAAGTGTTCGTCCAACTACTCTCTTACATTACGAGCAAAGTGAGCAGGAGCTCCATCATGCATGTATAACATGTCGTGTCTTATCTGCAACAGCATCTTGTCAATTACTTGTTCTAAAACATTGAGGTATTCATCGGCATTAAGACGATTCGGCAAATAAATTAGTCCAACAACCCTATGGTTTATTATGCCAAGCCAAACATTAATGGAAAATCTTCTCTGGTGACCATATTCTCAATATTCTCATCGCTCCAAAGAATAAGTCTCAAGAAGCCGTCATTGTCACGAATTGTATTTAAAATCGTGTTGCAGAAATTCAATTGGGCTATGTTATCATTTTCATAAAGGGGCTGTACTTTGGTGACATGATATGGATGAAGAAGGTTTTGTTTTAGAACCAAATGAACGGTCTTATTGCTGGGAATATTTAATGTTGCAGCTAACTGCCGGGTGCTGACGGAGAGATCTTCTTGTACTGCATCTAAAATTTGCTCTTCCAGTTGTACCGTGCATCTTTGCCTTGGTCCACCAGCGTTTACATTCCTTGGAACAAATGAAACAGTTTCACGAAGAGGTTGGTCCAGCTTTCGAAAAACATTTGCTGTAGGATGCCTCCAGTTTGGATAACGTGCACGACGATATTCACATTCTGCCATGTCGCCATTTTCATTACAGAAACCAAATACTATGTACATATCAGCATAATCATTGAACGTAAAGTCCATTGTTAGTGAATGAAACAAGAAAACGAAAATAATAATAATTAATACTAATAACTATGAGAAAAACAACGATGATAGAAAAAGCAAGTCCAATTACAAATTTCGACACTTGTCAAACATTGACGTTATCAAGACAGAAGTAATTTAGAGTCGCATCACTCTTGAATAATAATTATTCATATAGAAAACTCGACCGATTTCGATATTAAGTCCAATACTCCAGCTAATTGAAAAAAATGTTTTCAATACTAATAATAGTCAATTTTGTAAATAAACTCTATATTCTCACTAATTGTCAACATGGTTTCAGAAAACATGATCCTGAGAATTTTCCGTAAACAAGGTTCTTCACTTTATCTACCTACAGCAGCTTGGTTGAGAGTAATTTTACTTTAAGCCTATTTTTTTACTTATCCCGTGCCTTTGATATCCTAAATACCAAATTCATATGTCATAAGCTCTATAATGTAGGCACCAGAAGTCCGCTTCTCCAGTTGGTCAAATCTTATCTGACCAACAGAAAAATAAAAGTGATCTCTATCAACCAAGCAATCTTTAAGTCCGGGTGTTCCTCGGGGGTCAGTTCTCGACCCTTTAATTTTCCTACTATTCATTAATGACCTTCCATCTTGCATAAGCAATGGCAACATAACAATATCTGCTGACGACACGTCTACTGCAGTAGCAGTGCCTAACTTAATTGAACTACAAAGTTTGCCCTCCTAACCCATGCAAGAATTCACACAGTGTCCTGGCTTCGCTGGCGAGAAGTTGAGAAATTATCCTGTTCAGCATGAATGGATTGAGGTCGAACGCCTTGATGTACATAATAAATCAGCATGTTTAATTAAAGAAATGCAAAATTGTTTCAAAGGAAACAATTTGTGCAAATCTAAGTAATCCATGGTTCACAAATGAATTAAGGGCATTACAGAAAGAATGTAATGTTTTAAACAAAACAGCTAAATAAAAGTAGTAATAAACAGGACTGGGATAGATACAAAAATTATAAAAAACCAATATAACCGAAAAGTAAAGCTACAGAAATATGACTTTTATCAAAAACAAATCGATGCTGTAAGAGGGGAAACTCAAACAATTAAACAAGACAGACAACTAGAGTATTCCAGTATTTATTGAATTTCCAAACAGAAGAGAAATGGAACCTAGCGAAATTGCTAACAAGTTTAATAGTTACTTTATAGAAGGTATTAAAGAAATCCATGAAAGTATTCACACCGACGACAATGAAGTGACTTAAATAGCATTGGTAATAACGGTGTATCCACATTCAGCTTTGAACCAATTAACTGAGAAAAATGTAACAAAATTAACTCTGAAAGTAAAAGTAGTAGTGTTGATATTACAGCAAAAATTGGTGAAGTTCTTTTACAGATAATAAATAAATCAATTCTAACTGGTGTTTTCCTAAACATATTTAAAACAGCAATAGTTAAATATAGAATCACTCTGTACAAAACCTATTGCACCGCACTTTGATTATTGTGCAACGATTTTATTCTCGGCAAATAAAGGAGAACTACAAAGAATGCAGAAATGTCAAAATAAAGCAATGTGAATTATTTTAACATACGAGAATTTCTTTAATACTAGAAACATTACAGTGGCTCAGCATTAAACAATGCATTTATTTTAATACTTTGGTTTTGATTTTTAAAATAACTAACAAGAAAATGCCTGATTACAGTAATCAGTTAATAATATTTAATAAGGATATTCATAATTATGACACTGACCAATTTTGTAACACTGGTGCCAGTCCACAATTCTCCCCATGGCCACGACTTCCTAGAAATCTAATAATTTTCTTAATTTCTTATCTTAAAAATAGATGTCAGTTTGCGAATCTCAACGAACATAGTTCTCAGCAATATCAAACCCTTTCTAGTGTATCCCAGGGTAGTAACCTAGGGCCTTTATTGTTTTACTCGGCATTAAAGATATAACATCATGTATAAAATTTTTAAATGTTGTTATTTGCAGATGACTTGAAGTTTTGGAAAGAAATCACATACTCTGTAGATGTTAGCATGCTCCAGAATGTCATTAATGTATTAATGCAATGGAGTTCCTATTAATATAATTGTACTTCAATATTAGCAAGAGCAAAGCAGTGACGTATACTCTTAAGAAAAACCCATTAATTGCTAATTACAAAATGGATGCACGTACTATTGAAAGAGTAAACCACGTAAAAGACCTTGGAGTACAATTTATCTCAAATTTAAAATGGGACATGCTTTTAAATGAGATAGTAAGCGCATCATTAAGAAATCTTGGCTTTATTATAAAGAAACAAACAGCATTTTGAATATGTCGATTCAATCAAAATTCGAATTATTATTCTTTATGCGTGTTTGTTTTAAGCTGGAGTATGCCAATAAAGTATGAAGTCCTAGTTAAAAATTTATCAAACAAAAATAGAAACGGTTCAAAATATATTTATAAAGTATCTACACTGTAAGCAGAATGGTTTCTATCCTGAATATGGAAACTAACATAATGTTAGATGTGAATTTAACATTTACAAACTTCATTATAAACGAGAAATTGCTGCAGTTTGCTTTATTCATAAACTTATAAATAATAGAATAGATTGCCCTCGGTTGCTAACCATGGTAAGCTTGTACTGGCATATCAAACTCGACCTACAAAAGTTTTCAATATCCCCACCATTAGAACTAATCTTCGTCTGCACTCATCTATGTTGAGAATGTTAACAAATCTAATATTAATATTGTTAATGCTTTCCCAACCAATTTTAAAAATCAAATAAATACACTCACCGGCACGAAAAACGGACCACCTTAGTTTTTTTAGAAAAACGCAAAATTTTAGATTTTTCTAAATAAATACTTAAACTATTGTCTAAAAACAAACAAAACAACTTGTTTTAATTAATTTTAAAGATTATTAACTGTTTATTAAAGTAAAAAAAACTGTAGCAAAAAGGCGTTTAAACAATAAAAACACAAACAATTCTTATGCCAACAATCAGGAAAAGTTTTTCAATAGCGTGTATTGCCTCCACGTGCATTAACAATTGCTCGCATTCGTCAGGGCATCCCTAAAATTAAGTGTGTAATGTCTTCCTGAGGAATAACAATAAGTTTCCATTCCTCTAAAAGTGCTTGCCGCAACTCATTCAAAGTCAAAGGAGCAGGAACACGACTTCGAATTCTTCAACCAAGTATGTCCCAAACATGTTCAATGGGATTGGCATCTGGACTTACTGCTGGCCACTCCATAACGGGGATGTTAACTTCGTCCAAATATTGTTGAGTGACTCTTGCGGTGTGGGGTCTTGCATTATCATGCATCAAGAGAAAATTATCTCCAACAAAAGGAGCATATGGAACAACAAAATCTTGAAGAATCTCATTAACGTACCGGACAGCAGTCAGGGAGCCTCCTGGAACGATGTACAACTCTGTATGTGCCGTTAAAGAAATTCCAGCCCAAACCATAACTGAACCTCCTTGGTTGCTGACTCTAGGGCTAAAGGTACATTCAACAAATCGCTCTCCTGGTCTTCGCCATACTCTTTCACGGCCATCGGGAGATCGTAGAGAAAACCTGGACTCGTCTGTGAATAAAACTTGCCTCCATTCGTTTTCTCCCCAGTTTATGTGATTCCTGGCAAATTGAAATCGCGCTACACGATGACGCCTGAGAAGTTCTGGACCTGTAGCAGGTCTGCGACTGGTAAGATTTCTTTCTCCAAGTCTTCGTCTAACTGTCCGCTCGCTTACGTTTACATCTCGGACGTGATGAAGATGATTTCTGATTTCTACAGCTGTAGAACGACGATTTCGCAAACTTTGTAACATGATAATGCGGTCATCATGGGCGTTGGTTCGTCGTTGCGAGCCAGTTCCAGGTCGTCTTGTGTTGGCACCAGTTTCCAAAAAACGTGAATGAACTCGTTGCACAGTACTACTGGATATTCCATATTGCAAAGCCACAAATCGCTGACTTCTTCCGTCTTGAAGTAATGCAACAATAGCAGATGCTGTTCAGGGTTTACAGCCATAATTGTGAACGTTAACAAATTAATCTGAGCTTTAGTTTGTGTTTGGCATGTGTTAATTTCGTCAAAACAGTAAAAACAATTGAATATGCCAAGATAACTTTGCACAAATGCAATAATTTCTGCGGACATTATTTTTACCCAAATGCAACGCATACTTGAAACCTTGTAAACAAACAATCTAAAAACAAATTGAAAGCAGTTTTTTGTTGCAATCGAATATAAACAGATTAGGAAAGAAGTTAAATTTTAAAACTTTAGTGTTTTTATGTTATAACTATAAAAAAAAAGATCATTTACTTAAAAAGTTGGGTGGCCCGTTTTTCGTGCCAATGAGTATATATACTTTGCAACATTTTTAGTACGTAAATACGTCGTTACTACGATCAGTCAATGAAAATTAGGAAATATAAATGTAGTCTGTGTTAGTTTTTAGTTGCGCTACGTTTAATTTCTATATTTACTTTTTTTATATACCACTACCAGCAACTGTAATTAGGCAACAGCATGCTGTTATGGTAAGCTATTAAATACATAAATAAATAATGTAATAAGACATTAGAAAGGTAGAAGAATGGACAATGTGGCTGTGAACAAGAAAACCATATTAAAGTCACTTCATACAATGAAATTTGAAATGTCAATTACTTCTAATATTTGATTCCTCAACATTAGTTAGGTGAATAAATTAACACTTACGAATATGCTAAAACCTACCTCAGGATTATATTCAAAAAATAACTCGGAACCAGTCAAATAATCTTCAGGGGGATAATACTGCATGCACTCAACTAAATCTTCAACATTATCAGAAGCACTCTCATCTTCTTCAAAGCGAAATGATAGTTCTTCAATGGACTGAATTTCTTTAAAAATTCGTTCATTTGGTCCCAAATCTTTTAATAACTTTAAGTAGGCAAAAACTGCCTCAATAACCTGCATTATGAATTTTATTAAAATTGGCAGTAAAACAGTTGTTCTTTATTTTTAATAATACCTCTTTTAAGTGATGAAAACCTTGTGTGGTAAGTACTATATTCACAGAAAAAGAAGCATATATTGAATTAAATTCAGCACCTGACTCTCCATTTCCAGCATATAATGATAGTGCCCAAACTCTGTAAATAGAAAAATATAAGTACCAGTATGATAATTACTATGGTAGATGGAATACTTTTTTTTCAAATATGATAACAAACTTCCCTTCCCTTCATGTCCTAATAACCAAGAAACATAAACATGGGGCTTACTCTTATACATATGCTGTAACGAAGGCATGACCCAAGTAAGATCTACCTAAAAGAAGTAATATTTAAAAAGTAGCAAATAATATTCATTCATATCAATTATCAGTCATACCTGACAAATATCTTTCACCGGTTTCACGTAAAACATTCTTTTAAACTCAGGTGTATCAAAAACAGCTTCAGAATATGGTTTAAAATCATTTGGAGGCATATTATTAGTTGGAATCCCAGAAAAGCAGTTAATAGCATACGATTCTAACATTTCAATTGGTAGTCTTGCCTACAATGAATCAACATAAAACACACTGAAATCCTGTTATTGACTATATACACTTATAGACCAACAACGTTTACAAATTATTACAATTCTTGAAATAGCAGTAGACGAGAGCGACAGGTGTAGCTGTTTGTACTGAAAGGTCTAGAAAGCAATCAACCAAGTAATTTATAAATAACAAAGTTAAATAAAAATATGCAGGTCGGTTGTTCTATTGGTTATTATATTCAAGGTCTCTACTGGCGATCAACATGAAAATTAAAGATGCTTACTACCGGATTTTTTAAATCCGCTTACCCCTAAATAAAATAAATTTGTACAAAACAATTATCAGACCGGCCCTTCCATACGCGTGTGAAGCCTGGGTGACACCTAAACAAACAGAGAAAAACTTGGTCATATGGGAAAGGAAAATATTACGATGAATTTTTGGGGGTGTAAAGTGGCGTAAAAGAACGAATAAAGAATTAGAGGAGTTATACTGGGACCCTGACGTCAGTGTAAGAATAAAACAAAGCAGGTGGTTAGGTCACGTGATGAGAAAATAAGAAAACGATCCAACACAAAAAATACTGCGTCAGGAACCAGAAGGGAAAAAAAAAAAGAACGACCAAAGATAACATGGTGGCAACAGATAGAAGAAGATCTGCAAGGAGCCGACATCAAAAACTGGAAGATGAAATGCAAGGACAGAAAGATATGGAGGAAGAAAATCCAAGCCATAGGCCAAATTCGCCTCTAGAGCTGTTTTATTATTATTATTATAATACGTCTAAGAGGTTATAAGCGATTTTCGGCCGAGAACTTTTGCCAAAATTTTCAGAGTGCGACATTATTTAGAAGAATGAATTTAGCAGCAAGTTTGTTTCAAGAGTTGAATACATTCAGAGGTGTGTTTTACTGATGAAGTTTTAGCTGAGATATTCCACTGATTTTCATTATGAATCTACAATTTTGGCAGCTGCTTTTTTTTATTAAATCAATTCTTATCTGGAGGCTGGAATCTAGGGAAATATTCAATAGAGCTAATGAAGAATGGGTTTGGGTACTTAAGGAATGCACAATAAATTAAAAAATATTTATGTTGAAAATACATGTTTATTAAAAAGAAATCAATTAAACAAACAACTGAGTTGATCAGAAAATAAATCGTTATTATGCTAACATTAAATATCTATTACAAATGTATAATTATGTACTAGTTTTAATACATGAAAAACAAATTAATCAGTATTTACATTTCACAAACACCCGCATTTCCTACTTTTACTATCCTCTTGATGTCCACACAGTTTCTTTATATATGCGCACTAATATTAAAAAGTTTATTAAAAAATCACAATGAATAAGGCAGTCGTTGTCTGTGTCAAAGAAATTCGGGTATTCCCTGATAATTGCAGTTTTGGTAACGACACATAGTTTGCTCCAATATTCTCCTCACTTTTATGATTTTTATGAAATTCTATAAAACTACGGAGTACTAATTTTGTAATTTTAACTGCGGTGTTAGAAGGTACACAAAGATTTTCATTTCCCGCATTATTTCGACAAGCGTACGCTCTTTGGTATATTAATTCCCTTTCTCCTATGCACATTATTAATGTCCGAAGTGATCAAAAGCATCATACATCTTTCACACTTATACATTTTTATTTATTTTTGAATTGAAGTGTAGCAAAAAGTTGTAAGTGACACACGTCATCATTGTTTACATTCATAGTAAAAGGACATTACATTTCTTATTGCTATTTTGGTGCATTACTGAATTTGACAAGAGCGATTTGTCACTATCTGATTCACAATTTGCCTGCTCAGAAATAATTATATTTAAATTCATATTAATTACGTGCCATAAATTTGTCCGAAATGTACAGAGGATTTTTATTGTACCCGCCTCTTCTTATTATTATTATGGAAAATATATTTTCAAGAATGTCGATTTAATCTTGACATAAGCAAAAACAAGATACCCTCTATTTTTAAATCTGCGTAGACGTAAAATAGCCGTAATTGAGGGCAAGGGCCTCTCAAAACAAGGGGGATTTTTCCATTTCTCAACTGTTTTCATGAATTCAGTTATGAGCTGCTGTCAAGTTATCCTCAATATGTTTGTTTTTTTCTCTTAACGCACACTTATTTTTATTTTTGGCAAACGGTGATTTACTGTTTAAATTGTCAAATACATCTTTTAATGTTTCATTAAATTTTGCTGTGTTTAATAGGGTTTTCGATTTTATTTACCTACCCTAATGTGCTACTTGTAATGCAGCGGCGACGCTTGTACTAAAAATTTGAAGTGAATTCTTGCATCTCATTTGTGAAAAGCGTTAGGATTTATGAGAACTTTTGTTATGCAAGGTAAAGCTCTAGCTATTGGATGTTCATTATCAATGTTGTATACGTCTTTTATATCTGCTCAAATTATTTGGTTTTTTAATAAATTTTTTTTTAATTTGATGTAGTAAGTCAACTAAACAGAGAAAGTATAAAAGTTGGCCTTCGGATAAACTATGCAAAAACAAATATTTTGACAAACGGTGATAAAGAAAACATACTAATGGAAGAAGAGATAAAAGTAAAAGTAATGGTTATTTATTTAGAGCAAGTGGCGGTAGCTCAGAGGTTGGGCGCTCAGCCTCTAACGCTAAAGGTCTAGGGGTCGATTCCCCGCCGCAGCCATGCAGCAATAAAAATCTATGCTGCAACCCGCCACTCACATTCCCCAATCCGGTGTAGGTAGCCGTGGGGTCTTAATTCCTGAAACCTTCTCTGGAATTTAGTCGTTCGGATTCGACGTTAAACTGTAGGTCCCCCGTGCTCCACCTTAGCGCTAAGGAGAGGAGTACGTGGCAGAGAAGAGTGCCGGTGCCCAGCAATGGGACGTAAAGGCTGATTACAATTTAGAGCAAACAATATCCATTAAAAAAGAGATTCAGAGACGAATAAAGGCGGGGTGGGGTTGCACAAATTTTGATCTTTAAAAATAAACTAAAAATCAAAAAACTAATTTTTTAAAACGCAAGGTATTTCACTCACGGATAATATCAACATTAACATACAGTGCTCAAACCTGGAGCTTGACCAGTGCAGCGAACAAATTACGGGTGTCACAGAACAGAATGGGAAGGAGAGTGCTCACCATAAAAATCAGTGGCAAGATAAGATTGGAAGATATCAGACTAAAAATAAAGACTGGAACATAATACAAAAGTTGAAATTTCTCAAATGAAATTATGCCAGACACATAACCAGGGGGAGAAAATATATGGATTAGAAGAGCTACAGACTGGAACATAGCAAGCACACGAGCGAGAGGCAGAAATCGAAAAGCCAAGCGGCCCTCAAGGCTCTTGGTTCTGTTATAACCAAATCAATGCTTGTTAAACACTGCCATGAGGCCCTAATCAGACTTGGCTCACACAATTGGGTCAAGCTACCCCGGGTGCCCAGCCACAGTAACATTAGTGGAAACGAAGAAGCCGATGCTTTGACCAGAAAGAGCTCTCAGAGGCTCCTTGGTCCGGAGCCGGCCCTCGGAATCCCCAAGACTATCGCAAGGCAGGAGATTGAGGACTGAGATCGCTCTCACTTCAAAATCCACTGGAACTTGCATCCAGGGTTGCGCCAGTTGAAGCATCTTCTTCGACTGGCCATGGTCCTTTTAACAAACACCTTAACACCATGGGAGTAGTAAACGACCCCATGTGCAGGTTCTGTGGAGAATCGGAGGAATCGTCCCTCCCACTGCCCCAGACTAATGGTACTGAGGCACCGACGCCTCGGCATTCCGCTTCCGAAGCCAGAGGAATTACAGGACATCTACATCAGCAGGGTACTAACCGGCTTAAGTACTGGTCTGTATGAAAAGAATCCCTGAACTAGCAATAGATGCACAATGGGCCAATTGAACTTGCGGACTGCCATAAGAAGAAGAAGAAAACTGAGCTCAAAGATATAGCCGGAAAAAATTAGAGAAGTATAGCGAGACCGAAAGAAATGGAAAACCAAGGGAGAGAGGCATTTGGCGGACGATGGGATTATGGCTAAATTCAAATTCAAACATCAAAAATGCAGTAAATTATTTTTGTTGCCCAATAAAAAATACGGTTTGCATACCGTTACATTAAGTTCTTTAAAAGCAAGCCTGTTAGGCGATCCTGGATCACATACTATCGCTTTTACTTCTAACCCGCTTCTTTATAGTTTTTTTGACACATTGCAGTATTAATTTCTTAATTCTTAAGATTTTTATCTGTTACTGAACCATTTGCTGCAAAAATCCCACTGGTAATTTCCATTTTTCACAACGTCCACAAACGGCAAAAACTAAAACATGAGTTGCAAGTTTATCTGTACGACCCAATGAACCTAAACCTTGAAAATCCTCGATAATATCTTTGCCTCTATTGTAGGGAAGGCATACCTACCGATCGCTTTTTGTTTTAAAATATTAAAAATAATATCTAAAAAACATGAATATACACTATGTCCATAAAGTAACCCCCCCCCTAACTAACTTTTGAACGACTTAATATTTTACTAAAAAATTTGGTGTGCTTTAATAGGAAATTAAAAACCATTTTTTAGCTCATAATTAAATAATGTATCATTCAAAATGGCGGCTGGGCGCCATTTTAAAATTTTTTTTTAAATAGAAAGGGGGATCGAGTGGCACCTCATTTGAACGGTCTTTTTGTTCTGCGTCTTATCCTAGAGTTTCAAAGAAAAATATTTAGCCATAACAAAATGACAAACGTTTGAAGTAAAGAAGTCCATTAAAGAAAACTAAGAATTAAAGCAAAAACAAATGAAATTAAGTGTTCGAAATGTTCACCATTCACTTCTTGGCACATAAAAAGTCGGTTATGACATTCCTGCCTTACATTTTCATAAGATTCTGGAGTGATATTTCTGCAAACTTCTGTAATGCGTTTTTTACAGAAATGTCACTCCAGAAACTTATGAAAATGTAAGGCAGGAATGTCATAACCGACTTTTTATGTGCCAAGAAGTGAATGGTGAACATTTCGAACACTTAATTTAATTTCTTTTTGCTTTAATTCTTAGTTTTTTTTAATAGACTTCTTTACTTCAAACGTTTGTCATTTTGTTATGGCTAAATATTTTTTTTTGAAACTCTAGGATCAGACGCAGAACTAAAAGACCTTTCAAATGAGGTGTTACTCGACCCCCCTTTCTATTTAAAAAAAAATTCAAAATGGCGCCCAGCCGCCATTTTGAATGATACATTATTTAATTATGAGCTAAAAAATAGTATTTAATTTCCCATTAAAGCACACCAAATTTTCTAGTAAAATATTAAGTCGTTCAAAACTTAGTTGGGGGGGGGGGGGGGGGGTTACTTTATGGACACAGTGTATATCAATTTTTTTTCAGACAATTTTGAATAGTTCGTACACCCTATAAAATTACATTTTGGTGTTTCAAATTTTTCTATGCTGCACGTGATGTATAGCACAAAACTATTGCAGCCTCTTTTGTATGTTTGCTCCACTTCTGCCTTTTCTTATGATCCTGAGAAAATGGAGGGCTTTTTATTTTAGTGTCGCAACATTTTACACAATCTATGTATTGATATTTTTTTAACTTAGATTTTTTTGTTTTTTTATAATTTCCAATAACTTGTATTCTCTAGATGTTGCAGCATTTTTTGTAATAACGCGATTCCCCATTAAATCTTGTTCTTTAGGAGGCGGCTTAATTTTAGTGGGCAAACCAATTGCAACAATGATCTGTTCTTGTTTTTGATTTGCTCCAAAGTTTAGGTGTTTTGGAGCTTGGAAGTGAGCATCCATGTATTCATAGTATGTTCTTCCCAGTTTTACAAACGGCAGCCAATTTTATTCTTCTAAAATCGTTGGTTGATTGGTGACGGTAGTTTCTAAATTTTATTGTAAATATGAAGACAACGCATGACAATTGACGACTGACAGGCTTGAAATATCAGTTGATGATGCACATATCAAAGGAATAGCCTCATAAACTATTCTGTGTTTAGTTGCGTTCACAAAACTTTTTTCGGAAAAATTTTGCTCGCAGATAGTTTTATTTTTTAACTTTTCAGGCAATAATAATCATCCCACTGACAACAAGTTTCCTGCTATTTTATTAAATGAAATCACTACTGCACGGAAAGATTGCTCTAAACAAACTGAAGATATTTTTCTACATTTACAAATATACGCATGACGCACAGCGCCCCTTAGTGTTGTCGTCTTCTACCTAACTGTAAACGAATTACATTGGTTGCATATCTATAAAGGTATATAATCAATGATCCTATTTAATTAAATCTAATGTAGGTGGTAGGTCACAATTGTTTTGATTAAGAAAAATATATAGAATTATGTTTACAACTCAAAGTAACTCACTTGCACAGCTAAAGTCATTCTGTGAGCAGAATAATGCCTATTTCGAAATTTGTGAAGTATTTCATATAGTTCGTCATCTGATATATTATTTTTTAAAGTGGCTAAATTTCCCCATGAGAAGGAATTCACAGGAGAAGTATATTCAGAAAGGCTTACTAACAACTGTTCTTTACGATAATCATCCGATGGTGCAGCCATCTGAAATTCTACATACATAAATTTATGCATTATTTATGTAATTGTTAAAGCTATTAATAATTTACCTGATTCGACAGCTTCCCTCTCACGAGTCATTGATTCTCTTTTCATCAAAGGAGAAATAAAAAACTGAGCAAATTTATCCATTGCTTGAAACAAATGTTTCTCAAAGCATTCAAAATAAAATGTAGTTGTTTCATAATCAGTTGATGCATTATCTGATCCTCCATGTTTCTAAAATGTATCATTAGTTCAGGATCAGAACTAAATAAAAACAAACCTTAATAAAGGCATCAAAATCATTTTCTTGAGGAAATTTTTCACTGCCCATGAATACCATGTGTTCCAAGAAGTGTGCTAAACCAGGAACTTCCTTGGGATCGCTAAAACTACCTACTCCAATACATAATGCAGCTGCAGCCTAAAAAATAGTCTTGAAGTTTTCTATTATATACAAAAATCTGTAATATTTACTAATTTCACTTCACCATGAACTTTTTTAATTTTAACATCATCTTCGCTCTCATCGATACCTGCTGAATTGACTGAATCGCTATCTGACTCGGTTGTCTCCTCATTTTCAGATTCTTCTGATTCTGAATTGCTGTCCTGAGACAATACTGAAGAAACATCTGTGACTTTTGCCATGTCGGAAATTAAACAAGCAGTTAACCCATTTTCCAAGAGAATTACCCTAGAATTAATAAAAACCAATATAAATGGTAATAACAAATATTAAAAATTATAGTAAATACTTGTATTCCTTCTTGTCGCTAAAACTTTTAACTGGTAAAGGTAAAACTTCATATTTGGTTGTTACATCGGTTGGAATATAATTCGTCGGTTGACCAGTTTTTGTACTTGATTGTTTTTGGTTTACTTTATTCATTACTGTAGTAGATTTATTTTGAAATAAACTTGTAACTGTGTAACTGTATTACAATTTTTAATTCTTAACCTAAAATTTCTATGTAATAATTTTGTAACCATGAACCGTTAGATGAAATGAGAATTGTCATTGTTTCTAATTTTTAAAACTCTAACATTACAAAAAAAGTTGGTGGTATATTTACAAACACCTTAAAATATCATTAAATTAACATCTTAAACTATTTCTAAAAATTGTAACTAAATCTATTCTACAAAGTAAGGATCTTAATTGTGCATCCATTAGTGATTAGATAGTGGCCTACAGTCTTCACATAGGCGCCTATAACTCGTGAATGCTGTGGGTCCCACGGACGATATTAAGTACCTGGGGCTCATGGTGCGGCAATTATGAATTGTGTAAAAAATGCGCCGCAAATTGTTTTCAAAAGTGTGCGTAGCCTATTTGAACGTGTTTTAAAAGCACACAGACAAGATGCATGGATAGCTAATATATATCACACAGATTTTAGGATACCGCTAAAAACTTGCAAAGTTTTACATATCTTTAGGAGTAAAATTTTAAAATTTGAACAGTGATGTATACATCACTCCTAAGGCTATTATAATAACTAAACTATATGCCAGTGGCGTAGTGATAAATGAGTGTCTCCTCTCCGCAACTCTTTGAGGCCCCCCTTTTATGTGCAAAATTTAATAACCGATAAATATAAGTAACTACTTAACCGTAATAAATTATATTTACCTAGTAAAAACTAATTCTGTCAGCATTATGATGAGCTATTTATAATAAGTAAATAATACCAGTGATGCTTTACTTTCATTTTTATTATACGGAAATTACATTTACTTTTCAAGCAAAATTATACGTAAATTTAACACAGGCTCAATCAAGGAAGTTTCTTAATGTTTTTTTTATACTGTCAGGGCCCCCTTGGCTAGTCCTCTCACTAGCGTTAAAATCAAAATTTTCAAAAAATTGCGAACAAGTAATTCTTTCATAGTAAGGAGCAGTAGAAGTAATTTGGCGTCCAAATATTTCGCGTAAATGAAAAAATAATTTAATTTTTTCAAGCTATTTGATTATGAAAAAAATGATATAATTTATTCAGTTGCTAGCAGGGTGCTCCTGTGGATGATCCAATGTTTTTTGGGTGAGCCTGAGCCCACCCTGACCCACCCGTAGTTACGTGCCTGCTCCTAGCTGGATATGCCACTGGTGTTCGTATAAAAAAAATGAGACTTTGTTAATCTAGCGTTTTTAATGAATACGTTTTTATGTAAGCAAACATAACAATTATTTTCCTGCATTTTATGTATGCCCTAAATAAATTAATTACCAAATTTGAATCTACGTAAGCAAAGACTATATCGTTAAAACTCGTGTATTTTCGTGCCAATATTCGAGGGGAAGAAAATGGCGGACAATGTGAGATATCCAACGATTTGCAGCTGTAGATGTGTAGCAGCTCGCTGTATAGAAGCGTATAGTGCGTTTTATCACTTTTAGTGCGGATTGGAAACGTAAATCTTCCATTATTGCACCCCCATTCGTTAAACAAGGTACGTGGAATAGTTTAAAAGTAAAATTGTCGCATTTTAATATAAAATAAGGCCTATTTGGAAAAATTTAGTTTGGAAATAGTTCTTCTCTGCGGTAGGATGCATGTTTAGTTCACATTGCGCATGCCGGAGTTTGTATTTGCGGGAGTACTGTGGTAAAACAGGAGGTAGATTTAATTTATAAAATGAAATTAACGATTTTGCCTGATCTGACAACAAGTAATTTATGAGATTTGTTAAGTGGAAGCATTAAATTAAAATATTCCGTGTAGATAATAATCGTAACCAACATTCTTTTGAATAACTAGGAAACGTTTCGGTGACGTTTCGTTTATGCACCAAGGTACTAATTTTGAATTTTTTGACCGTCATTTCGAGCACATTAGTTTTTTTTAATAAATTGGGGAAGTAAGGTAAGTCTGTAACTAATAGAAAATGTATTAAATTATTTGGATAAGAGGTTTTGATATTTGAAAAGTTGCTTGTGCTTACTGGGTACCTGAAGTTTTTGAAATTGTCTTAAATGATTTTTTTTTCGGTTAGAAAATGGCAAACTTACATTTTAATAACTGTCTCATAATTTTCTCCTTAGTCATATAGCAAAACTTGTCGTTTCAATGGGGAGGGATAGGAAAACAGCTTGAAACATCTCATCCAGGTGGAGGAGCGCTTTCAACTGCTAACATTTCATCTTTTCTCTTAAAAAAGGAATACAAAATTCACGGGAGAGACACGTTATTTAGTTTCCATGTACAGAGGGCCACTTTTTTTAAACAGTCTCTCTTTAATATAGGCATTTTCTGATTTGGAAAAATGATTAGGGATGGTTTCCTGCTCTCATTTATTTACACTCCCACAGGGGCGGACTAGCGATAAGTGCTAAGAGGAGAAATCCTCCTGTTCCCGACTAGCTCGTTAAATTTTTCTTATATTTATGTGACGTCATTGCATTTGATTTTGTATGTAATGACGTCATATAAATATAGGCAAAAAATGACGCAGATGTTGAGAATAGGAGTCCAGCAGGCTCGTTAACGCCTTAACATTGAAATTTTAAAATTAATATTTAGGCCGACGATTACGCAAGTTAAGTACTGCTTATTTGCAACAAGCAAAATTATTTTGATTTGAGGCGAAACCAACTAACACAAATAATACGTTACTTAGTATGTTCTTCTTTTTTGCTACCGTTATTTAAATTTTAGATTGATAGGTAACTTCAGTTAAATGGGAAATATAATGTAGATTTTTCTAGATCCTGATTTTTTTCTCCAAATCAGTTGCTATCAATACGTGTTCTATTTATACAAATTACTACAACAGTCTGCAGTCGCAACATTTAGTTATAATAGTACAATATGAATTCTCAATAAAAGCTAAAGAAAATTGTCCCCCTCTCCCGAAAAACGGGAATTAAAATGATTTTAGGGTTCTGATTTAGGGAAAGGTACTTTGAAATTAAATAACACCTGAAAGGAGAAACAAAATGGGTCAACGAAAGAATATTACCCCATCTACAAATACATTAGAATTTAGAATATTCTTTAATTATTGCAGGATATAATTTTTCAAATACTCCTGTTTACCGAAAAATCAATAAGAAAGCAGAATTTTCGAATACGTAAATATTGTCAAAATTGACAATTGTCACAAACATGCTGAAAATCTGTCAACGCATTTTTTTGAAATTTTTGTTGAATCGTAGTACCTACTAGGGACGAGCTATAATTTAGTAGTCCCAATGTGCTAATTTCTAGTTGAAGCGACACTGAAGGAGTTTTTTAAAAATTTGGAAATTAATGCTTTTTTAGTTAATAAACGGTGGACGATAAAACTTCCCCTTGCACTTTTGGCAGACAATTTTCTTTTGTGTTCTATAATCTATAGAACGCCGTTTAACTTTTTAGTGGAAGCGAATTTCAAGAAAATAAAATTATAGACAGGCTCTAACAAAAATGGCGAGATGGCTATACATGGAGGTATTGTACTCACTGAAATGATCAAAAAAGTTCAAGTAAACATGTGTCTTAAAATGCTTCTGAAGGGAGCTAAGGCCCTCTGCAGGGGGCGAATGAAATTTAAGTTTTAATAATATCGCAGAAACCCTTTAATATAAAGTAATGAAATTTGGCATATGGATTAGTACTAGCAAGTGCTACTATCTAACACCATTCCAATAAAATTAATTAAACCTGTCTTAAATTGGGGGGAGGGGGCTGCGTAATTTTTATTTATTATTTTTATTCTTCGATTTTTTTTAGCAATTTGAGTTAGTAACATGATTTTTCGTTAAAAAATGGCACTCTTGATTTTTTTGTACAACCAGCCATTTTTCAGATAATTAACTTTAAAAAAAAAGAAAACCGACTTCAAATAAAAACACAAAAGTGACATAAGTTAACTAAAAAGCAAAAAATAAATGTTTTTTATACAACAGTTTAATACTTATTTGTTGTTCCGTTTAATGTAATTAAGAAATTGTTGTTTATTATATAATTATTAATTGTTTTATAATTTTTAAGTCGGTGCCAAGTAAAACATAAAAATTCGATTCTAATTTGTTATTGCAGCAAGGTATATAATTTTTATGTTTTACTTTGCACCGACTTCAAAATTATAAAACAATTAATAATTATATAATAAACAGCAATTTCTTAATTACATTAAACGGAACAACAAATAAGTATTAAACTGTTGTATAAAAAACATTTATTTTTTGCTTTTTAGTTAACTTATGTTACTTTTGTGTTTTTATTTGAAGTCGGTTCCCTTTTTTTTTAAAGTTAATTATTTTACAATTTTAAGTGATGGGTAGACCTAGTAAGGATGCTTCTCGAATGAGGAAATGACGGCTAGTTGAAACGGAAGATGAAATACGGAAACACTAAAAAGTCGATTAAAAAAATAGATTTTGAGGAGTATCTTCGAAGTTCAAGCTCCAATACCAATGAAATTATAATGGGACCACCTTGGAACTATACTGAACCCCAAAAAATCATTAAAATTGGTTCATAAACAAAAAAGTTATGCCCGAACATACATTAAAAAAAAAATAAAAAAAAAACATATACATTGAGAACCTCCTCCTTTTTTTGAAGTCGGTTAAACAATCTATTTAAACATTTGTTTTCTTCAGAGCAAGATAAAACTTTTTTTATTTCGTACCTATTTATTAACTTCGGATACAGAAAACTTAAAGATAATGGATAACAGCTAACTATTACATTACGTAATTCTTACAGTTCTTAAACAATTAATGGTTGTCGTTTTTTTGTTAGCAATAAGATTTCGATTTTTATTTGGACAACCATTATTGTTTAAGAACTTTTAGAATAACGTTTTGTTAATGGTTAGTACTTAGTTGGTATCAATAATATCCATCATCTTTAAGTTTTCTATATCTAAAGTTAATAAATAAGTACGAAATAAAAAAAGTTTTATCTCGTTTTAAAGAAGATAAATGTTTAAATCGATTTTTTCTGGAAAATGGCTCGTCGTATAAAAAGAATCAAGAGTATCATTTTTATACATTTTTTAAAATAGAATCATTTTACAGACTGAAATTGGTAAAAAAATCAAAGATTACAAATATAATAAATAAAAATGTGCCAGCCGCCACCCCCTAGTTTGAGACGCCTCTGGTTTAAATAATTTTATTTGGATAGTAGTAGACGGTAGCACTTACTAGTACTAATCGGTATACCAAATATCATTACTTTATATTAAAGCGCGTCTGAGATATTAATTTAAACTTAAATTTCATTCGCTCTCTTCACCGGGCCCTAGCTTCCTTCAGAAGCATTTTAGGACACATGTTTATTTACATGCACTTTTTTGATCATTTCAGTGAGTACAATACGTCTATGTATAGCCAGCCCACCATTTTTGTTACACCCTGTATTGACATGTATTAAAAATATTTTAGAGATATTATTAATTTCTTATAAATATCTTAAAGAATTATAGGTTTGTAATGTAAATATATTTGAATTAAAAAAATAGATAGATATTTTTAATTATTTAACAATATCTGATATTTTTAATTATATAATTAGGTAATTTAAAATAATTAAATGCAATCTAAGATATTTTAAAATAGATCAATATTCAAACATCTAAGATACAAAAAATTATTTTTTTAAATATTTACGTTTTTAAGTTAGAATTGTTTTAAAATACCTACAATATATTTAATTATTATAAAACTTGTTAAAATATCTATAAGATAAATAAAACTCCTTAAAAGTATTTTTGAAGATCCTGAATAGTTAAATTCGAAACATCCTAAACGCATTGTTAATTATTTAATATAATCCTATAGATATTATTAAAACATAAAAAAATTACAGAGGTTTTTCAAGTAGAATATTAATATCTAAGATATTGGTAATATAATCGGCCGAAACAAATTAGTTGCAAACATTTTTAACGACGTAAATCTACTTCATAACTAATTTTATATTTTTAATTAATTAATTTATTAATATCTTAGACATTATTTTTTTTAAATTTTAAATAAAAAAATATGTATCTGAGATATTGCTAATATGTTTATTTACAAAATTCCGAATGAAACTTTTAAACAAAAAAATATCTAAATATCTTTCGAGATATTTTAAATTTAAGTACCATAATAAACATATTGGCTATTAAATTATAACACGAGAGTGTTTTAAGATGATATTAAATTATCTCTTAAGATATTTTTAAATAGGCGATTAAAAAATATTTCGGAAACATTTTTAAATATTCATGAATATTAAAGATAGTATAATTACAAATATCTAAGATGTTTTTGATTAAATACAAATATCTATGAGATTTTTTCAAATTATTGTACATTTTTCCTTTTAATTTGCAAAAATCGCTGTCAGTAAAAAGTAAAACGGCGTTAGTAATTTCAAGCAATCTATTTCTACACAAATTATAATTTTTTTTTTCATAAAAGCTTACTATCGGGAGCAGTTGAAAGTTAACGACTCGTAATCGATTTTAGCTATATTTTAATGTTGAAAAACAATTTAAGTGTTAACTTTTAGTTGCTCTCCATAGGTACACAATACCGCGGCAAGCGGGCGCTTGGTTGATTCCATCACGTGACCAAATGGCAGTTGTCAGCAGTGCGGTCTGTAGGATAAACAGGGAGTTTCAGTCTCTGCAGGATAGCATTTTATATCGTGTTCATTAGTTTTTACATCTTCCGAGTAGATGAAATTTAGATAAAATCGTTAATAGACGTTAATTAAATAGTGATAACCATTGCAACATGACCGGACGATCGAAAATATAAGGTCTAATCAGCTGTGTTCAGTTGAAATTGCAAAACAGGTTCACTTTTAATTTTGCATTTTCTTAGATAAACCTTAAAATGTTACTTTTTTACACTGAATTTGCACCGTACAGGTTTTAAACTCTTAATTCGTACAATTGGTTTAACCAAATATAAACAAAAAACACTTTAAAATTCAGAAAATACACAACGAAAACGATGTGCGGTCGAAAGCAATGTTTATCCTACACACCAAAAGATCGTAGTAATATCTGAGCAAGTTCAGGCGTCACAGCGGCATGATGTATATCGTTGCAGGGTAACTGGTGGGGCTAGAACGTTGAAAAAAAAATAGGTTTGGAAGTATGAAAAGTAAAATTTTTTAAATATGGGAACGTTCGGGCGAATTGCCTCGCTCGTTTTTTTTGCATACATTTTGAGCCGTACTATTGAGAGCCGTCACTATATTATACTAACCGCAGCCGGTCTCTGTATATACGCTTTTTATCCAAGATAGAAATTGCTGGGGATGTTGCTGAATATTGTTGAAAATAATATGGCGGCATAGAAAATATTAAAATTATTTTATATTTAAGTTCCTCTTCTGCCTATGGTGACTTTGTTGCTTGACATGTGCAATATTTTACCTAACAACTGCACTTAGTTAAGATAATCAAAAGCATAATATTTATGTTTGTGCTATATTTGTTTTCTTGCTTAATCGACCGTCTGCATTGTGTTTGCCTAATATTCTTATTTTTTCAGCAAACAGTGATCGCAAAAAAGAAACCGGGAAGAAGGGCCTGGTTTATTATTTTTTTGTAATCTGTACATATCTAAACTTTATTAATGTAGAAAATATGCTACTAGGAGACTAGGTTATTTAAAGACGAGGTCTAAATGTAATTGTTAAAGTATTAAAAACTAGCCGCACAAAAAAGAATAGTTTCAAATCGTCTTTTTCTACTATCTTATTAGAAAAGTTGTGCAAGGGACAATGGCGGATCTTTGAGGGGTACCTTTGTGGTGAGAAAAGTTATAATATTAGCTGATTTGATAGTTTTAACTATGGTAAAATCTGGGGTAGTGGGTATGGAACTGTTTTCCACCCATTTTTTCTCCAAATTTTTACTTGTACAAGGTTATTATTTTCCAAATTTTTTTTTTATTATTTTTATTTATCGTCGGCCTGTATCTGCTGCTAAGGCGTACCACCGACACCAGAGGTTAGACCACTACATAATATGGAAATTGTCGAACTTCTGTCTTATACAGAGTAGGGATCTTTCACGTGCATACATCTATCACATGGAACCCACAGTTTAACTTCGCTTCCGAAAGATGGCACATTGAAAATGCATCTGCCTAATGCATTTCACCAACCTCGACGGGTATTGAAACGTCCGCCTGTGCATACTGCTGGACCACTGGCGAGGGCTTTCCAAATTTCTATTTTTCTTTTAAATTTTAAATATCCACCTCTTTATATTCACATCATTATTTCAAATTCTAACTTGAGCACTTCTTAGAATTGCAACTTTAATTGTATTGCTGCATTTAGTATTTTATTAACCTTGAAATTACCACTTCCAAAGTTTTTAAAATTCCATTTTAATCTCGCAATTTCCAAGTAAGTAGTGTCAACTAAATATTTATCGAAACTATTGGTTAACATACAAAATTTGACAAATATTAATTCAGCCAAACTGCTAAAAACAGAACTTTTGAAATTTTTGATTTTGATTGTTGTTAAATTCAATATTAAAAAAAATTAAAATGATAATTTTTAATGTGTAGGTAAGTTTTTGTTTTCTTGTTGATATTAAACCTTTTAATTAAAAATTATACTTTTAGCTTAACAATTTCAGTTTTTAGTTTTATTGATAAAATTCCACTTTTCTATCCTCAATTTTCAATTTATTTATTATTTTCGAAATTGAAATTGTCTCGAAGATAACATTGATTTAATTATAATTTCAATTATCCAAAAACATTATATTTGTTGAAATTTTGTTAAAGGAAAAACAATATAAAGTTTCGTTTTATCATTTTGACTTTGGGCTAGGAAAATTAAATCAGTATACAATGTGTCCCAAAACTAGCACTAGCAGGTAACATGAGGAAACTTATAATCTTGTATATCTCCCTGAAATGCTCCCGACTATTTTAAATTTCACAACGACGAAGAATTAATTTAAGATTGCAGTAAACAAGTTCGGGTCATAACTCCAAAATTACGCTCCCACGCATGCGTGTCTTCATAGCGCAGTTGGCAAACGGAAGTTACACGATCGCGACACTACAACGGTACCGAAAGTGCAGCGGTTTAAGTCCCGCTCACCGCCAATTTCTTTTACTATTTTTTTTTAATTTTTAATTATTTGATATATTTTATAAGAGCTGAATAATGTTTTTTGTACTGTTTTTGGTTAAAAAGAATTGTTAAATTACACAATATAGTATGTTTAACTAAATCGTCTTTGCAGAAGAAAGTATTTGACAAATAATAATTCAGCTATTTCACGACTGTTGAATCATAGATCATGATGATCTACGATTTTAGACGTTTCAGTTGAATTTATATCAGCTGATTTGAAAAATTTCAAGTTATTTCACAGTTTCTCAATATTTATTGAAAATTTTGATTTTACAGATGAAAGTAATTCAACTGGTAATATTGACTAAATAGTTCTCATTGACCATTTAATTTTTAAACTATGATGGAACAGTTGTGAAACAGCTGAATTATTTAAGTTTTTTAATTATCAAATACTTTATTATGTTAAGATGACTCAACGAAGATTCAATTAAGTATATTTTGTATAATTTAACAAAAAACAGTACAAAACAATATTAAGCTTTTATAAAATAAAAAATTTAGAAATTAAAGAAAATAATAAAAACACTGGCTGTGAGCGGAATTTGAACCGCTTCACTTTCGGTACCATTGTTGTGTCACGAGCGTGCAACGCCCGTTTGCTAACCGCGCTATGAAGACACGCAGGCAGGAAAGCGTAATTTCGGAGCTGTAAGCCGAACTTGCTTTTGCAATCGTAAATTAATTATTTTAAGCCTTAATTAAACCGGCAGCTTTTCAAAATTTCTAGCGAGTAATACAAAAATGTGTTCTACGTCGTTATGATAACTAAAACCGACGGAAGCATTTCAGTGAGTCATTATAAGAGATTTTCAGTTTTCGCAATGTTATCTGCCTATGTTCGGCTGGTCTTGGGACACATTCTATAATTTAAAAAATATACATAAATAGTTTTACTTCGTAAAGGTAAAATAGTAATTGTTTCTAACATTTTACAAACTACAATGTTAAATTCTCAAAGAGACTATTACCATCACGATGTTTCAAATTTGTTGTGTACAATTAAAATCCGAAGTAGATAGTAGATATTATGTTGTATGTGTATGAATTGTTTATAATTTTTTTAATAGTGAATTTTCTGCTTTAAATGCATGATTATAGTTTTACTTAAAAATTATGTTTGCTTGAAAATTTGAATTTAAAATAATATACTATTTATGCTGTTTTTGTTGCCGACTTGAAATTAAATACTTAAAGTGAAGAAAAACAACAAATGTATAATACATAAATATACAAGCTGTTTCAAATTCGAGCCCCACTCTGGGGATCTCGCTTATTTGAAGAGAGAGAGTTTTTTCCCTTTATAACCCTAATGTTGGCGGAAGAATTTGTCTTTCCGTTTTTAGTTTTCTTTAATCTCAAGAGATCTTTTTCCTAAAAATCATAAATCTAGATCAACGACATTACGCTGAAGCAGCCGCAAGTGGTAAGGTGGTGGCTATACCATAGCTCGTTGTGACTGCACGTCATATTATTTCTTTTTCATTGCTATACAACGTGTTGTATTTGCCTTTTGCGGAGTAATATAAATGTAGGTTTGTTTTGTATAGCAGTGGCGGTGCTGTGGGGCTACAACGTTGTGCGTAAACACTTTTATACAGACACAATTATAGGAAAGTTCAGGTAAAGTGATTTGCTCATTTTTTAGTTTTAATGCAATATATCCGTCCACATTATGCTTTCGTCATTGTTGAGCCGGTTTATAAAACAATCCAAGATATACCACTAAGGTTTTTCGAATATATCCGAGTTAAGCACACCTTGATCCCGATGAGTAGTTTTATTTCGTGCTAGTAAATGAATGTACGTTTTTATCAATTTCCAAGAAAAAATTCAAAACAGTTTAGTACTTCCTGCGACAACTTACGTAATTCATATGCCGTTGATCGTGATTCGAAAGAAGTTCTTTCTGTTTTTTTTTGATTAAGATTTAACATGTTTATCCCTACGTTTACGGTTTTTAAATACCTACCTTTAAATAAAAATTACGATGAGTGGTAAACTTAATTAAAATTGTGATTTTTAATTTGTTTTTAACTATCAGGGTATGTTTGGTGAATAATAAAAACATACTGCAAAGTTCAGTGGCGACGCTATGAGTTAAGATGTAAGAAGAAGCTTCCAAGCTTCCAAATTGGGGTGTCGCGGCAAAGGTGCCAAATTCAGTTTTTAGTTCATTTTAAAAATGCAACGGGTGTCGCGTATGGGTTCCAGCACGCCACAAGGGGGGGGGGCAAAAAGTAAAGGCGCAGATGGCGGCAACTTACGAAGGCGTGTAAAGGGCGCGATGTCTTTTTTAAAATAAAAAAACAACTTTTCTTTTAATGAAACTCTCGAAATTCCGACTTTATAATCTTTAAATATAAAAGTGAGAATTTACACCTAGATGGTTGACATCGTTGGTAAGCGGTAGTTGACTGGTAGGAATTGAACTATGAAAAAGAAATGTATTATGAAGAAGACAATATCGTAATACAGTCATAATGTCTTACTCTTACTAGTACAAGTTGCAATAATTATACACTGTGTCCATAAAGTAACCCCCCCCCCCCCCCCCCAACTAACTTTTGAACGACTTGATATTTTTCTAAAAAATTTGGTGTGCTGTAATGGGAAATTAAATACTATTTTCAGACCATATTAAAATTTTGTATCATCCAAAATGGCGACTGGGCGCCATTTTGAAATTTTTTTTTAATGGAAAGGGTGGTCGAGTGACACCTCATTGGAAAGGTCTTTTAGTTCAGCGTCTGATCCTAAAGTTTCAAAGAAAAATATTCAGCCATAACAAAATGACAATGTTTGAAGGTAAAGAAGTCTATTTAAAAAAACTAAGAATTAAAGCTTAAATTAATTAAATTGAGTCGTCGAAATGTTTACCATTCACTTCTTGGCACATAAAAAGTGGGTTGTGAAATTCCTGCCTTACATTTTCATTAGTTTCTGGAGTGATAATTCTGCAAATTTCTGTAATGCGTTGCTCCAGTTCTACAATTGTTTCTGGACGGGTTCTGTACACTTTCGATTTCAGATATTCTCATAGAAAAAAATCTAAGAAAGTTAAATCTGGGGAGTGGGCCGGCTATTCTATAGGCCCCCGCCTAACAATCGATCTGCCAAAAAATGTCCGTTGAGAAAGTCAGAACCAGGCCTATAATAATGAGGCGGCGCATCGTCTTGTTGGAATATAACGTTTTCAATATTATTTCAAGCCACCTATTATATTTCTGGGATGATTTAGTCCTGCAAATGAAAAGGTGGACTACTGGATAAGAAAATCAAAACAATTTTGAACTGAGTGAGTCCATTGGTTTACAATCCGCCATTTTGTTATGGCTCAATAGTTTTCTTTGATATTCTACGATCAGACGCAGAACTAAAAGACCTTTCAAATGAGGTGTCACTCGACCCTGGATAAAAAAATCAAAACAATTTTGAATTGAGGGAGTCCATTTGTTTAAAATCCGCCATTTTGTTATGGCTGAATATTTTTCTTTGAAACTCTAGAATCAGACGCAGAACTAAAAGACCTTTCCAATGAGGTGACACTCGACCCCCCTTTCCATTAAAAAAAAAATTCAAAATGGCGCCCAGTCGCCATTTTGGACGATAGAAAATTTTAATATGGTCTGAAAAATAGTATTTAATTTCCCATTACAGTACACCAAATTTTGTAGAAAAATATCAAGTCGTTCAAAAGTTAGTTGGGGGGGGGGGTTACTTTATGGACACAGTGTATAATTGGCGCTCTTTTTTTTAAATTATAAAATGACACGGGGGCGAACAGCTACTTTTCCCTTCGTGGCGTGGAGTCGGGCGGCGACTGCAACGGAATTGTAGTAAAACAGAATTTGTGTAATAAGCAATAAAACACTTTATTTAATTCACTTCCCCCCCCCCCCCCCCCCCCCCCCATTTTAACGGGTGGGGAGTAACTTAAAAAATTGAAATAGGATGATTTGTATTTTTTTAATATAATATGCATCAAAATAGGTACAGCCTAGTTTTTTTAGATGTTTTAAAAAACGTTTACTACCTCTAATGGGGCGGGGGGGGGGGTGAAATACTGTAAGTAATAGAAAGCAGAAAAAGATTTTTTTTTAATTTAAATGTGCCTACTAAAAGTAAGCAACGAAAATTAAATCAAGCAAAATTTAATAAGAGTGAAAAATGTAAATTAACAACCTCTTAATTAAATTTTGCTTGATCTAATTTTGATTTCTTGTATTTAGTAGGTAGATTTATATTTAAAAAAATCTCTTTCCGCTTTGTAATACATTCAGAATTTCATCCCCGCATTAGGGGTAGTAAACGTTTTTAAGAAATCTAAAAAATAGGCTGTATCTATTTTGATGCAGCTTTAAAAAGTATTTAAAAAAATAACGTGTAACCTGGTAGTTGTCACAATCCGTAGAACAGAAGTAGGTATGTTATTTGTAATTTTTTATCAACAGTATTTTTCGACGGCTTCCGAAATCTTCGTAGGTCATTGTCATATTGCTATTTCCACCTTTTACCAACGATGTCAAACCATCAAAGTTAAAATTCTGACTTTTAAATCTAAAAATTTTGAAATATGAAGTTAAAATTTCGAGGTTATAAAGTCGAAATTTTGAGTTTAATAGCGAAATTTCGATACTTCCATTGTAACTGAAATTTTAGTTTTTATTTTAAAAAAGAAATCGTTTCCTTTCTACGTCGTCGTAGAAAACGAAGCGCATGCACCGCCAGATTTTGCAAGTTGCAGCAAGTTTTGTCTTCAATCAAATAAAGTTAGTCATAGGTAAACAGATTACGTCACAATTGGTACGCGTAAAACATTGCGCTGGAGCGGCGTTTATGCTGTACAAACTTATAAAATGGGCTAGCCATCTAAGTTTCTTCCCTGTCTTCTGTTAACCGTTTGTGAAATACGTATTTGTTCTTAGGTACTTAATAAATATTGTTTAATTGCAGCGATTTATTTTGTGCGAATTTTTTTAATGTTTATTCTAACTGGAAGTGCAAATAAAAAAAATTGTTTGGTTACTCATACTGAACAGTGAACAGCAAGGGTGGGCGATATTAAAATATTTACATTGATATTCGATATGATGTTAATAAGTACCTTATACTGTTAGCACCATGTACCATCCAACATCATTTATGTTTTAAATTTCTAAGTGAATTAGTGCACAGCGATTAAATTTCGGTAACTTGTCTGATCAGTTTGAACTAATTAATACAAATAAATACATATCTAACTTGTTACAAAAACATTTGAGTTTTTCGTAGGGGTGGACGATATTCGAATTCAGATAACGATACTCTATATGTTTTTGATATACACTGTGTCCATAAAGTAACCCCCCCCCCCCCCCAACTAACTTTTGAACGACTTGATATTTTTCTACAAAATTTGGTGTGCTGTAATGGGAAATTAAATACTATTTTTCAGACCATATTAAAATTTTGTATCATCCAAAATGGCGACTGGGCTCCATTTTGAATTTTTTTTTAAATGGAAATGGGGGTCGAGTGGCCCCTCATTGGAAAGGTCTTTTAGTTCTGCGTCTGATCCTAAAGTTTCAAAGAAAAATATTCAGCCATAACAAAATGACAATGTTTGAAGATAAAGAAGTCTGTTTAAAAAAACATAGAATTAAAGCTTAAATTAATTAAATTAAGTGTTCGAAATGTTTACCATTCACTTCTTGGCACATAAAAAGTGGGTTCTGAAATTCCTGCCTTACATTTTCATAAGTTTCTGGAGTGATAATTCTGCAAACTTCTGTAATGTGTTGCTCCAGTTCTTCAATTGTTTCTGGACGGGTTCTGTACACTTTCGATTTCAGATATTCCCATAGAGAAAAATCTAAGAAAGTTAAATCTGGGGAGTGAGCCGGCTATTCTACAGGCCCCCGCCTAACAATCGGTCTCCCAAAAGAATGTCCGTTGAGAAAGTCAGAACCAGGCCTATAATAATGAGGCGGCGCACCGTCTTGTTGGAACATAACGTTTTCAATATTATTTCAAGCCACCTGAGATATTTCTGGGAAAATTTAGTCCTGCAAAGGAAAAAGTGGACTACTGGATAAGAAAATCAAAACAATTTTGAATCGAGTGAGTCCATTGGTTTACAATCCGCCATTTTGTTATGGCTCAATATTTTTCTTTGAAATTCTAGGATCAAACGCAGAACTAAAAGACCTTTCAAACGAGGTGTAAACAATTTTGAATTGAGCGAGTCCATTTGTTTAAAATCCGCCATTTTGTTATGGCTGAATATTTTTCTTTGAAACTCTAGGATCAGACGCAGAATTAAAAGACCTTTCAAATGAGGTGTCACTCGACTCCCCTTTCTATTTAAAAAAAAATTTCAAAATGGCGCCGTCGCCATTTTGAATGATACAAAATTTTGATATGGTCTGAAAAATAGTATTTAATTTCCCATTACAGCACACCAAATTTTGTAGAAAAGTATCAAGTCGTTCAAAAGTTAGTTGGGGGGAGGGGGTTACTTTATGGACACAGTGTATAAGCCCACCTCTAGTGAACAGTGTAATATGACTAAGTACTAAAGTACGCTATAGGCCGTTGTGTTTTCATGTGGCAATATTCAGTTTTTTAAATTTTAAATGGAACATGAAAAATGTTACTACATTTTTGCATATTTTAATTAATTGCTCTTCTGAAAATATAAAATTTGCTCTACCTACACTTATTCGATTTACAAATATTCGTAGATGTAGGTAATAAAAATTCTTGAGCAATGTAGTATTGTATATATTATAAAACTATGAAAATTTCCATAGTAAAAATTAGTTTTCAATAGTTCATTTGTTGTTTGTACAGCCACAGTATATTATTATTTTTTCGGTGTACAGTATTGAATGACCTTTTGAACCTTTCAAACAGCGATATTAATTTTTTTTTTTGTTAATTTTTCCGATAAAAAACAAAATTGTCTTGAGAACGTGTACTAGGTTTCCTATTCTTAATTTTGAAATTATTTAGACCAAAAACAATGTACAGGGTATGTACCTATTGATTTACATTTTTTCCTTATTTAAAAAATAATAAATGATACCTCCCTCGCGCCCTATATAATGCATTATTTTCTATGTGATAAATTTGGGGGTGGGCTATATATCGATAGATATTGGTATGTTTTCAATATAGATATATCGGTATCACGATATATCCAATATCGATATTTCGATAATATTATTATTTCGGTATTATATCGATTTGGAAAACATATCAGAATTCCTAAATTGCGCAAAGTCGACGAGTTAAAAATTGTCGCCTGAGGCGAACGAAGTTTATGCCGCTCTTTTGCACAGTAGCAGGGATTAAGGGCTGAGGAGGGCAGAAACGTATACATTATACAACATTCAAATGACATAAATTATAATGTTACATTTAAATTAAAGGTGATCAGCAAACAAAAGAAAATTAAATTGTTCTTTAACAGTAATAAAAAATAAAACAATTTGATTGATCAATATAAAAAACCGTGTCGCATAATTATCATCTCAAATGTACTTTGCGCACATTTGTTTTGCAAAAATCGTAACACTTTTTTGAAATTTTGAAAATATAGCGTTGTAGTGCATACAAAAGTCAATCAAATGGCTTTTTCCGAATGCTGTATCTTCAAACGAAGGTCTTTCACTTTAATTGCCGATTACTCAAAAAGAAAATATCCAATAGAAATTTTTATATTATTTAATAGCTCTTGATAAGAATAATCATATGTAATAATGTTTTTGGAAATATGAAAGATGTAAAAATGCTAGCTTTTCAAAATTTTGCAAATTTTCAAAACATTAATCCTCAAAAACTGCCGCCACCATTTTTGAAAACGTTGTCAGCCCATAGAGCTTGCAGCGCACTATAAATATATTTTTTACTAATCTCCCTATTTTTACTCTGACACCCTCCGTGAATTTTTGAATAATTTTAAATTCATTAATTATTTATTCAAATCGTTATAAAAATGAAACAGTTTAATAGACTATTTGAACTAGTTTATTAGGATCAGAAAGAATTTTAAAAACCAAGAAAAAAAGCGATATTTTTAATATCAACAACACGTTTTCCGGAAGGTACGTGATTTTAACTCCGCCTATCAATTAACTCTTGTTAAAAAATGTATTATTTATTCTTTGCATATTTTTGATAACTTTTAAATAAACATTTACGGCGATTTTTGGTCTGATGTCCGAAATCCGTAGGGCAGTTTACTTTGCTTCCGTGCTCTCTAGTCGCTGCTACTATGCGTACAGCTACGGTATGACATCCTGTTGCACAAGCTATTGCACGTTCAAATTCCCGTTAGGGCGTTACTTTTTTTTTCTTTTTTTGTTTCTTTAATTTTTGCTAAAACAACGGTAAAAATTATGAGAAAGTACCAGCGACGTGTTTCGCTCATTTTTTGTGGATCGCTTGGTATTTTGTGCCCTCACACAAACAGAAAACATTTTTCCCACTATATATTTTTTTGAAAATAGCTTTCTTCTGCTGATTTTTCATTTTTTAGTAAAACAAGCGCTTCAGCATATTACTAGTGCTGGATATTGATGTTATGGTATTTCAATATATCGGTATTAGGTATTACGTATATCGAATATGTCGATATATCAATATATTGACATATCGATATTGGGAGCCCGTGGCTAAGTTGTAAATTGACTTGGAGCAAAACAAAAAAAATTGGTTTTCTACACATGCGTAACATTTTGCACCAAAATTCGGAATCGCCCTGTATAACGTATTTCAGCTGACCTTAAAAAAGCAATATATCGAAAACTACTAGTTAAGCGACATCACCATTAGGACTTAACTCGTATATAATTTTCTGTTGTATAAATTGGCGTAATCGAAAATTAATTAAAACTTTAATTAGAACCGGATGTAGCAGTGACTTGTTTTTCAAATATATTTTTTAGTGCTGTTGAAAAGAACATTTTTTAAATCTGATGATATATCGCACACCTATATAGTTTTACGATATTAGCTGTTATAAGTCAGAAGATCACATTTAAATGTTTTAATAACAAAAATAGTATTGTACTATAGCAGGCCATAGAAGCAAACACAAAAAAAACAAAAACAAACAAAAACGAGTTTGTCAAAAATAATTTAATATTTCGTATTTGCTGTTTTACTTGTTTAACTATACATGGTGTTCGATGACAGATGCATACCATTGTTATCTTGGAAACCGTAACAGCTACAAAGTCAGGTAAATGGAAAAAGATGTAGATATTTTAGAGCATAGTCAAGTAGCGTTTTTGTTGTTCTTTTTTTGAAATATTGCATAGCTTACTAGATACTTAGAAATAACGAAAAAGCGTTAATTTTTTACATAGTAATATCTTTGTTAATAATGAAAACTAAAAAAAAAGTTGAAGGAAAAAGCTGTACAATTATTTAGATTGTATGATATAATAATTTTCAAACATTTCTGTTTTCCTTAGTTTTGGAGATCTAACATAAACTTCTATTTTTTTAAATGACAATCATGGTTAAATTTTGATACCAATGCATGCTTATTTTGATTCTCTTTTCAACCATACAAGGGAGGAATATACTTATTTTTAAAAACTCTGAAGATAGTGAATAAGAAAGCAATTAATTACAGATATCATGGTATGCCCGCTTCGCGACGTACATCTCGAGGTCACGCGTAAAATTGATTTACAAGCTCCGATAAAATTAATTTTAAAATAAAATAGATTTCAGTAAAATAAATCGTAAAATAAATAATCCATCATTAAATTAAATGCTGCGGTAGAGTTATTTTCAAAATAAAATACGTTTCAGTGAAATAAATCCTACAATAAATAATGCATCATTACATTCTCATACAATCTAAAAGTTGTACAACTTTTTCCTTTCATTTGTTTTTTTATTTTTATTATTAAAAAAGATATTGAAATGTAAAAATGACGTGTTTTGCTATTTCCAATTATGTAGTAAACCATGCATTATTTTATATAACAAAGCGCTAGTAAGCTATGCTCTAAAATATCTACATCTTTCCCCCTTTTAACCGACTTAGTAGCTGTTATGGTTTTCAAGATAGCAATGGTATGCATACTTACACCCTGTATAGTTCTACCCGTCTTTACATATTAAAACTTTCAAATGCAATTTTCCAGTGGTTTTTCTAACACACTTATACTGGTGATATATTGAGAAAAAATGTTTCTTTTAACAACACAAAAAGAAAATATCATTTACATCAGTTTACTGACTAGGTAATTTTATAGGAGATAGGTTTGAATAGTGATGCTATAAAAGGGCGTAGTTTTCAGAATATATTAGTTGTTAAAAGTTAGGCGAAATACCCTGTGTAGTGTGTATTACTTTACATGCAAACCACGTAGGATGTAACTGAAAGGTACAGAGATACAGAGTGAGCATAAAAGGTCAAGAACCACGTGACCACGTAACATAGACAACCCATTGTACAGAAGTGGCTACCCTGCTTCAGGAAACTAAATCTGACAGTTGTAGCAATTACCATTGGCGTAGCACGTAGAAATTAGGGCACAGAAAACATATTTTCATAAAAAAATGAATTTGGCACGTCACAAATTTAAAAAAAAAACGTAAAAACATTTAATAAAGCAAAAGTAAATGATAGGATTTATTTAAGAATATTATTGTAGAAAAACATATTTGATTTATAAATTACAATAGCTGCTCAAAATAAGTGCACGAACGCCAATGAAACACATTGACATTGCAAAAGGAAATCAGCACGGCAGGCAACATTGGAAAAACAAATTCACTACATTTAAATTAGTCAATGGTCACGTGGTTCTTAACCTTTTATGATCGCTCTGTATTTAAACTCATGACAGAATAAGGAATATGAAATCTATTGGTAGTATTCGTTTTTTTAATTCGTCCAAAAGCGAAACATAAAAAGTTACAATTTTGGCTACTCTCTGATACCCGCTGACACATACTATCACTATTTATAACTGAAATTTCCACTAGTGGTCTGTTTAGAAATTGACCGTTTACAATAAAAAGGATGCAGCTGATGTTATCATTTTCTTGGCTGAATACGGATTTAATGTGTTCAGACGGGTAGGTTCAGGATCTAGCAATTGATAAGGGCGCGTTTACATTTGAACAGGCACAGCTGCACATGGGTTGAGCGTGCGCGCACAAGTGTGCGTTGGTGTGCGTCGCGTTAATTTTAACTTCTTTCGCACGGCATAAAAATTCGTGTTCGTCAATTATTCAGTTAAGTATTATTCGACTCCATTATTATTATTTTAAACTATTATTATTGTATTATCATTTAGCACGTGCACCACACGGTGAACGTCACAAAGTGGCTTTAAATACGCTCACACCGAGCATTCCTTTGAGCATCGACCAAAAACCGACTCCATTCGATTCACGTGCGCCATGAGCAGCGCCAAATGTCGCTTATACGCTTTTACACTAGAGCATTCTGCTCAGCTCGTATGTGTTAAAGTATAAACGCGCTCTAAGAATTAAAATTTTGTTTTTATGCATTTAAGAATGTTTTGTGTTGTTATATCAGCGATGCTCAAATGTTAATTTTTTTTCAAAATTTTAATAGTCGAACACTGGTATGTGTTTTGTAACATAAATGGATACTGTCATTGGCTGCCATTTATCTTGTGGTCTATGACCAGTTTAAATATGTACCAACTTTTTAGTTACATCCTATACTTAAAGATATGATTCTGAAGTTTATTTGTAATTGATATTTTTAATAGTATAAACATAAAGAAAATATTTAAGAAAAGGCGTGGAAGTAAAGACTTGCCTACCATGGAAATTTATTCAGTAACAATTTGAAATTTGAATTGTATTTAAATTTGTTATCTGTATTTTATTTCAGTCAGTATGAATACAGTACAACCTTAATAGTCTAAACCAACAACCAAAACCGAACAACCTACAGTAATTCATTCAAGTAGTGGTAACCGCACAAGATTTTCGAACCGATTATGATGCAAATAAGCTACTTTTAGCATACATTTTTGTGTTTTCTCAGAAAAACATAAATCGCGACTATTAAACAATAACTGTTAAATGTAGCAGTTTCTTTAATAAAATATGGACGTTTATTTTATATACATACTATACATATTATCAGTGACTATGTTAAACTTATATGTTTCAGTTCGGTTGCACTATACTTTGGAGCACTTAATATTTTTCTTTTTCCAGATATAAACAAAATGTCCCAAATGCAAACGATTCCAATGCTGGACCATAATGCAAAACCTCACAATAAAACGAACCGTAGAGATTCAGACTTTGGTTTAAATCAGAAAAAGAAACAAAGAAACGCTAAAAATGGCAGAAAGCGCTCGAAAAGCTTCTCTGGGGGAGGTGTTGGAAAATTCAAAAACATGAGACCTGTTTTACCCACCAGGTTTTTATTAGGAGGTAACATCAGAGATCCACTAAACCTCAACAGCCTCCAAGATGAAGAGGTAAATCGAGCTATGAATGCGGTGACTCCAAAATCATCACCAGTTCCAACACCACCCCAGCGGAAAGGTGGTGGAAAGGTGGTAGTTATCATTCCTCCAAATATCAATGATCCGCTGAATTTAGATTGTGCTGATGATGCAGAATACGAGCAGCAATTATGTTCACCAGTTAAAAAATGTCGGAAAAAGCGAATAAGGAAGAAAAGAACTTCTTCGGGAACTTCTGAAGTTGCCGATGCTGAAGTTGTTGGTTGTATTGAAGCAACAACACCAGAAAGCAACAATGATTCAGCAAAGATACCAGAAGATGTAAATGAAAATGCTGAAGTAAAAGCTAAAGAAATTAAAGATCTCACATTGGAATTAGGACCTAAGAAGGATAAAAGTAAACGTAAGTCCGAAGAACATCATAAGGATGGTCTTAAGAAGTTTAAATATTCGATGGATAAAATTGTTAGTCCTGTGGTACCACAACCTGGTGCTTGGTTTAAACGAAGCAATAGTAGGAGGGATCTTTATCATCGTGGAATTAACAGACATCAAAATAAAGATGAGAATCAGAAAATGCCTGACTTTAAGGAAAAGAATAAGCAGTTTCAATATGGAAATTATAATCGGTAAGAAATTATAAAACAAACAGGCTGCCAATGATCTTCCTCTATTTAGAGGGGTCTGTGTGTTTATGTACATATCATTCTTTCTATTTTGCTTACGGTAATTACTATTTTAATTGAAATGGCTTAATTTATTGATTAACCCTTCAATAAAATCTGGTATTATGGGCATAGGTGTAATAATTAAGAAATACTATCTCAGGAAACTAGACCGAGCCAATATCGTTCCATTTAAATAATCGACTTTTTTCAATAAAACCATATTTATGAAATATGAACCCGGTAGAGTTAAAAATATCAAGGATCGTTTTTAACACAATATTTCATTTCATAGCAACCATTTTGGGGTAAGTGATGAGCGCTTTTCCCAGGAAAGTTTTTTTGGTTAGTGTTCAGGAACTTTCCCACAAATATTTCCCAAATCGGGAAAGTCGGTGTAAAGATTTGTTTAAGCTTAAACTTGTTCAAGGAGATTTTGTGGATTCAGGACTTGCCAACTATTTTTAAAAAATCAGTTTTTTAACTACATAGTAGGAATACTAATAATAATATTTTAATAATAATAGTAATAATTTATTGCTCCTCTTACATTATGCAAAAAATGCCTAGGTTATTCAGATGCAAAACATAAATATATTAATTTGAAAATAACAGATATATGACGCCAAAGATTGTCTTTTTGACGTCGTCGGTAAAAACATTTTGAACATCATAAAATCATTTATCACGTCTGAAAATAATTAATTAATCAAAGAATAGCATTTATTTTGATTTATTATTTAATTCTAAATTGTGCAGACTTCAGTAAATATTTTTTGCGTCAAAACATTTTTGGCGTATGTGCCAATGACTTTTTGACGTTCAGAAGTAACTAGTGGCGTCAAAAAATATAATCATGCGATGTGAAGGATCATGTTTAATCATAAATTAATCTAGAAAATCCAAGCTAGGAAATAAATAATGTTTTAAATACTATACATTCAGGCTCCTTATTTATAATGAACGTCTGTCTGCATGTAGGTACATACATATAGGGCAGGGCGTCACCTTCGTTTTGTGTGCAAAATGAAGTAACTTACTAAAATATATTTAAAAGAAAATTATGATGTAATTTTTCACAATCTTCCAATAACTCCCTTGACCCCTTTACTTTGAAAATACGATTGTGCGAAAAACGTTATACTCCACACGGTTGTTAAGTACCTAACAGAAAAACGAAAAATCTCAACCTTTCGGGTCTTGATTTTTCAAACTTTTCCTCTATTCTGTTATAATGCACTTACAAACCTAATAGTGTAACATACTATTGTCTAATTATTTAGGGACAGTGACGTTGTATTGCTTTTTACTTTCCCATACCTTTGGTATAGGAGGGAAGTATTGATTTCATGAAAATTTTCGAAATCTAGATTTTAACGGAAATACACGTTTTGGGGCTCAAGGAACCCAAAAAAGTGGTTTTTAAAAAATGTCTGTCTGTCTGTGGGTGGGTGGGTGCATTAGTTTCCCTTTTCCGTTTTCAATAAAATCAGAAACCGGAAACGGAAGTTAGACATGTTTTTTTGGTAACACTTTTTCCAAAACTAAATTTTGAAAATTTGAGCACGGGATCTGAGAAAAGAACTTTTTTCCGAACTCCAGCTTTAAAAATGGCGGACGCTACAACTTTTTGAAAATCTCGACTCTTAACGCTCGTTTACTCAAAAAGCAGTTGTCTGATCAGGATCAGCTACAACTTGTTTGAAAGCTCCTTATGCGTAGTATACTGTGAAGTAAACGAAAATCCAATAACGATCGCAATGGCGGCGATACAAAACTTTGAAAATTTTCAAATAAATGTATTTCAAAAACTGTCCAAAAACTTTTTGAGCCGATAGAGCTTACAATGAACTACAAATTTGTTTTTTACTAACCTCCCAAATTTTACTCTGACGCCTATTTTAAAAATTAGGAAAAAACTGTACTTTTTAATATCAACAACGCGTTTTCCGGCATTTACGTGATTTTAACTAGGCCTATCAATTAGCTCTAGTTAAGAAATATATTTTTCATTCTTTGCATATTTTTGATAACTTCATAAATAAAGCTATTATAGCCATATTTGTCCGACATCCGAAGCGGGATTTGTAATTCGTCGAAGCGTTTACCTTGCTTTAGTGTAGTTAGTCGCTGCTTCTATCGGTAGAGTTACAGTACGGAAACAGATTGAACAGGGTATCGCAAATTAAAATTCCTGCTACTTGTTTTCTTAGAAATGTAATACTCTGTGAACTGGGTACAACATTATAATTATTAAAAGTTACACTTTTGCTAATACGGCAAGTATTAATATCTAGTATGGGAAAGTCCACTAGAAGTCCACACTTCAGCTTTTTTTAAAATTAGGTATGTGTTACATTTTTTTTTAGATTAAATAGAACCACAATATTAAACTTTTATATCCTAATCATAAAAAGTTGAAAAAGGTCTCAAAAAGTGTTTTTCCTACCACTATAATTTTGATGTAGTATATATATTTATATTAGAGTATTTTTTAACACATTTATAAGCCCCTTAATTAAACAGCAATTCAAAAGGTTTTTCTTTTGATAATTGCAGTCCTCTTTTTATATTCAGGTCTCCACATTTGATTATCTTCCTTGTTGGCAGCCTTGAATAAAGCTTTGTATGTCTTCTGCAAGTTGTATTAATTTTTACAGGTATTATGGTTATCGAAATCAACACAGTGAAGTAGATCTTCGTCTGTTATGCTTTTCAAATCACAGGGAACTATTTGAAGGTAAAGATATCCTGGACATAGGCTGCAACATAGGACACATCACATTATCAGTAGCTCGAGACTTTGGAGCCAAAAGTGTCGTCGGTATAGATATCGATAAGAAACTAATCAAGATTGCTCGAAAAAATATTAAGCACTACGTTAAAAGTTCAGAAACACCGCCACATAACGATGATGAGCAAGTGGATGAACAAGAGAAAAGTAGTGAGTTTTTCCCCATTTCCATGCCTATTTTATATGGGCCTATTGAAATTCCAGGATTTACTAAGGAAAGCAATAGTCGGCGATTTCCAAATAATGTTATCTTTAAAAACGTAAGAAAAATTTTTAATTAAATTTTTTTGTAATAACCTTGTTTGGATAATATTTTCATAATTAAAACGATTTTCTGAAAAGTTTTAATTACTTTATAATTCTAATACTTTTTGTGTTTTTAGGGTAATTACGTCCTAGATGATGATTCCCTTTTGAGCGCAGAACAGCCGCAATTTGATGTGATTTTATGTCTAAGCATTACAAAATGGATTCATTTAAATTGGGGTGATACAGGTATCAAGCAAGCATTTCGCAGAATGTTTTCCCAATTACGGCCCGGAGGAAAACTTGTGCTTGAACCGCAAAACTGGGCCAGCTATAAAAGCAAGAAAAAGCTGACTGTAAGTTGATTCAAGGGTTTTATTTAAATTAGAATTTTCACATAAATTAATTTTAGGAAACAATTTACAAAAACTACAACTCGATTCACTTCTTTCCCGAAACATTTACTCAATATCTGTTGTCCAACGAAGTTGGATTTGCGAAGAGTGAAATTCTGGGTTTTCCACAACACCAAGCAAGGGGCTTTCAGCGACCGATTCAGGTGTATACAAAAAGTAATGTGTTTTCAAGTGAACGTTCAGAAAATTCAAACTATTCGGCTCAAAGAGCAACACCAGTTTACGTGCAACCATATACTGAAACGTTTCGTATCCCAGACAATACACGTAAAAAAGAAGAAAATGTGATAATTAGTGAAGAAATAAGTGAAGGTGGTGATGAAATTTAATAATTTCTTCTGTATTTGTTTGTTATTTTTTTTTTAAGTTTTGATATTCTTTGACTACTTTTTGTATTTTGTTGATTCAGCTTTACTGTATCATATGTAATATAAATAAATTATTCCATTTGAAATTTAAAGTTGAATATTCTAAATTTATCAAGCAAGTGTAGAATTTATTTTTTAGGATAACGCCATACATTAAATATTTAGAAAATGAACCACATTTGTGTTTTGAGGTTTAAAACTCATCCATGTCGATATTACCTACTATGCTATTGGTTTAAATCATTACTTCTAGTTAGTGAATTATGAAGAACATTTTTTTAGGCCTTAACATTTAATTGTGAGAAATGAAAAAATTCTCTTATTGTGATCTATGGGTACAAAGTCGATCATGCCATCCCCATCTATGCTACTGTACCTTTTTTTTAGTAAGTAACAAAATAAAACTAAATTTTTTAAATAGTTTTATTATTTGAAACTTAAAATTTAATTCTAGAGAGGGGCTTGCTAGAAAGGTTTCTTATTGTGCTATGGAGTGGAGGTAAATCGTTTCATCTATTTTACTTACTGTACCATTATTACAAAACAAAATGTTAAAATTACTTGGAATTTTATGTTCAATAGGGATTTGACTGCAAAAAGGTTTGTCTATATTTCGATATAATTCTTATAAAATAAAAATAATGTTTGGTCTTTAAACTGATTTTGATGAATGGTAAAAAGTTCTATCTACACCACTGTACAGATTTAAAAAAAAATACAGAATGTTATCGTATGTACTAACGTTTAATTTTGGGAAGGTGATATAAATCCTTAAAGAAAAATTGCTGATGTACGTTTCATGCATTCCATCTTTTCAACTGTCTTTTCACTTTTAGTATAGGGAAGTATTGATTTCATGAAAATTTTCGTACTCGTTATTTTGACGGTAGTACTGGTTTTGGACCTCTTCCTCCTCCTTCTAGGTGCCGTCTCTGTTGAGGTTGGCCGCCATTATGGTGTATTCATGTTTGTGCTGTGCCTTGTGCAGACTACAGGAACCCAAAAAGGTAATTTTCAAAAAATCTCTGTCGGTGGGTGAGTATGTACGTGTGTGGTGCATTATAACTACCAAACGGATGATGGTTGGATTTTGATGAGTTTTGGAATCGGGGGGGGGGGGTATAACAAAAATTCACTGACAAAATTAGGTTTGAAAAAAAATCCAAAACCGGAAGCGGAAGTTAGTTATATTGTTGGTTTTTTGGTTGCATTTTTTCCAAAATCGAATTGTATAAATTTGAAAACGGAATCCAATAGAACAATTCCAACGCTTTTTACTTTCCTATACTTCTACTGAAGTAACAAAAGTTACGATTTCATGCAAATTTTCGGATTGCAGATTTTAACGGAAATACGCGTTTTTGGGGTACAAGGAACCCAAAAAAGTATTTTTAAAAAAATGTCTGTGGGTGCGTTCCATTCTCTATATCTCCGGAACCTCATAATCGATATTGATAGGATTTGGTGTGTGGAAGTTTTTTAGGTGCAGGTAGTTCTTTGTAAGGTCATTAATTGCAACCGGAAATGGAAATTAGACCTGTTTTTTGGTATAGATTTTTTTCTAACCCGTTTTTTGAAAATTTGAATACACAGTGTTATACTGCATCTAAAGACAAATCAAATGCTTTTCTACCAAATGCTGTATCTTCAAAATAAAGGCCACTATGAAGTTTTGAAAATTTTAACTTTAATGCCCAATTACTCAAAAACAAAATATCCATTTAATACAAATTATCATATTATTTGATATTCGATAGTCCTTGATAAGTATAATCAAGTACTGCAAAAATATTTTGGAAAATATGAAAATTGTAAATATACCAGCGGTTCAAAATTTTTGACATTTTCAAAAAAAAATTCTTCAACTGCCCACAACATTTTTTTTAAACTTTCTGAATCGATGGGGCTTGCTATGAACTACAAATCTGTTTTTTACTAATCTCCCAAATTTCACTATGACATGATGCAGGATGACAGGAATTTTTGAAATTGGTTAATATTTTATCTTAAAACACAAACGCCAATCGTTTTAAACTTTTATCAGTTCGATAGACTATTTGAAGTACTTTATTAGAATCAGCGAGAATTTTCAATTATTTTAAAAATTAAGAAAAAAAAACATGCTTTTTAATATCAACTTGTCTTTTCTGGGAGTTACGTGATTTTAACTACGCCAATCAATTAGCTCTAATAAAAAAATATTTTTCATTCTTTGCATATTTTTGATAACTCTTAAAATAAAGCTTTTACAGCGATTATGGTGCGGAGTCCAAAGCGCATTCAATCAAATGTAAACCGCGGTCGATTGCCGTGCTTCTACATATATGCAGCTAGCTGAACTTATAGCGCTAACGGTACACGATATCGTATTGCACAGGCTGTCACAAGTTTAAATCGACACTGGGGCGTTATTTTTTTACTTTTTTCTTGCTTTAATTTTTGTAGAAACAATGTTATTTACTGAGTTATTGGCGCGTGAACGTTTAAAACGTAAAAACTATGGGAACATACTAGCGACCTGTTTCGCCCATTTTTGCCGAACTTTCTAGCTTAAAAATGACGGCCGCTACGATTTTTTGAAAATTTTGACTTTAGCGTCTCATTACTTAAAAACAGGTTGACGGATCGGGTTTAAATATTTTATGATAATAGCTCTATAGAGACAAAATGTTACTGTGCACAAAAACTTTCGAAAAGTTAAAAGTTATAAAATGAATAAAAAAAAATTCCGAAATTTTCGAAAAATATTACTCAAAAAATCGTTCTTTTTAAAATTTTGTAAGCACGTAGAGCTGAAGATAAGTTACAATTTGGTTTGTGTCCCATCCCGTAAATTTCTCTCTAATGCCCTCCATAAAAATTTGAGTTTTAACGCCTATTTACTCCAAAACAAGATCAGATCAGGATGAAATTTGGTATTGGAAATGCCCTAAGAGTACACAATGTTACAAGTTATGAGAAGTTTTTGAACTACTAACACATGATTTTTAAAAATTTTATAGGCTAATAGAGCTAGAAATCAGCTACAGTTTGAATAATGTGCCAGTTCACTAATTTATCTGTTCTATGAATGTTTGAAAACCGAAAATTCATGCCTCTCTCTTTAATAAACGGGGGACGATAAAAAAATTCTGTTCGAGCTATGTTATTCATGAGTAATAGTAGAACCAGATTCGGAACTTAATTTTTAGATGCGGCAATATCTAGAGGGGTTAATTTTTTCCCCTCCTTCCCTAATTTTTGAAAATGAATTTTTTCATCTGTTTTTCGTTGTTGTTTAATCCCGAGGAATATATTTCCAAAACATTAAAATTATCTAAAAAAAATTTCTTTGTAACATAGTCAGCATAGGAGCATCGATGATAACTTCAGAATAGGCGAGGTAGAATGCGAAACACAAGGTGCACAGAAGATGAATCCCGTGATAGTAGTCAAACGCTGACCTTGTAGCATAGTACAGGATGAGCCTAAAATTCCTACCCAGCAGGTGGTTTAGTTGTGTTTGCAATGAAGGATTAGCAGGGTTTTATATTTAAATATCCTACAACTGAAAACAGTTCTTAGTTAGATGTGCTGTAATTGTTGTGATCAGATATATAAATGTAATTATTTTGTATAAAAGTATAAGAAAGTCCAGGAGAAGTGCTTCGCTCATTTGTTACAGTTGTCAACAATATAAAATTTTACTTCTTTATTGCAAAATAAATTGTCATTTGGTATTTCAAATGTATGTAAGAAATTAATCATGTTACTTTTATTTATAATACAGGACCAGAGCCTTCTTCAAATGATCCTGATGAAGTAATGAGGCTGTAGCATATACTGAGTGAGTCAATAGTGCGTTCTCCTTCGATATTGGGTGAACCGTTAGAGACACGATAATTTTTCAAATGCATAAGTTTTAGGGTGTCATAGTATCTATCATTCAAAATTATTTTCACTTCTATAGGGTGTTTCATTTTTGCGTAACAGATTATTGATCAATTTTTTTTAATGGGACACCCTATATTCAACTGCATATTCGAATGCACCATCAAAATTTTTACAAGACCATGTTTTGTTTTTGGAATTTGGCTGCACGGTTGCCAAGATATTTAACTTTTCTTGAAATTTACTGATTTTGCAGAGTTCCCGTCAAAAAGTCATTGTGACCTGCGGTTAGGAAATGGAGCAAAACAAATTCATGTGAGTAGTTATCAAAGTATGCCCTACCTCTTGTTACAAAACTAGCTCAAAATATCGAATACGCTGTTTGTGACAGACGGGTGAACTTGACGAAAGTGAGGGCGTTAAAACTTGTTTTTTTCAAATACAACACCCTGTATTTTTTTATATTATCAGTTGCAGATCTTAATTACCTTTTATTTTTGTAAAGTATGTCCTTTACCTAAATGTTACCCTTTTCGATATAATTTGACTTTTTTCCAAATATTCATAAATTTGGCCAAAAATTAGGCATTTCTTCTTTCGTATTCATCAAAGTAGTATTCTTTACAAAAAAAACAAAGCAATGAGCATTGACAATGTGTTACATGGTATTCAAGAGAGTGCTAGAAAGAAACCTATTGTGGTAAAAAGCATATTTTCACAAAAACACACAGCTTTGAATCAATCCCAATATTTCTTTTCATCAAGAATGCCGAGACAAAACAAAGAAAAGTTTGAAATACATATCAATAAGTCAGTTCATCCATTATTAGTTTCGAAGTGTATTATAATGAATTTTTCTCAAGAGGAGTGTGTTGATATGGTGTTCGTTCTTGGAGAAGCCGAAAGGAATTCCCTTTTGGCTTCTCGCATTTATGCACAGCGTTATCCTGAAAGAAGACATCCGCATTATACTGCCTTCGAAAGACTGAAAGAGAGATTTGAGAGAACAGGTAATGTGGCATACAACAAAGAAGAAAGGCTCAAGATTGTCACAAATGAAGAGTCTCAAATGGAGGTGGTTTTGAGTGTTACCGAGGACCCCCATGGAAGTACTAAAGAAATCAGTAGAGAACTTAATATAAGCCAGACATCAGTGTCGAGAATACTCAGAAAACATAAGTTCCACCAAAATATCACATTCAGTTGGTACAAGAGCTACTCCCAACTGATTTCGAGAAGAGATCTAATTTCTGTTCCTGTGTAATCAACAAGACGCGACAGCAGTTTAATTTTTTTGATTTCGTTTTGTTTAGTGATGAATCAACTTTCCTTAGAAATAGGTTTGTTAATAAACATAATTGTCACTATTACGACACTCAAAACCCCAATTTTGTCAGAACAGTGGATTACCAGCATCGATGGTCCATAAATGTATGAGCAGGAATTGTTGGAGGACCACATTTTTTTGACGGCTATTTGAACGGACCGATGTACTACGATTCTCTGCAAAACGAGTTAGAGAGAATGATAGATGATCTTCCATTAGATATAAGTCGAAGATTATGGTTTCAGCACGATGGTGCGCCCGCTCAGTTTTATCTTACAGTGAGAGAATATTTGAATGCCAGATTCGGAGATCATTGGATAGGACGAGGAGGACCTGTTCAATGGCCACCAAGATCTTCCGATCTGACAAAACTAGATTTTTTTTTGTGGGGATATGTTAAGGACATCGTGTATAAAACACAGGCCACGACGGGAGAAGATATGATGCAGCGAATCCGCCAAGCATTTCAAAGTGTCACTCCAGATATGTTAACACAAAGTTAGCAACGCATTTTTACGGCGAATAAGATATTGTAGACGTCAAAATGGAGAACAGTTTGAACATATCTTGCAATAGGAATTTTATTCTTTTGTTCTTTAATTTTTTTTCATTTTATTGTTTGTCGTTACTTATTCATTGTACTTCTACATTTCTATGAATAAAATAATTTATTTTTCCAAAATTCAATACTACTTTGATGAATCCGAAAGAAGAAATGCCTAATTTTTGGCCAAATTTATGAATATTTGGAAAAAAGTCAAATTATATCAAAAAGGGTAACATTTAGGTATAGGACATACTGTATAAAAATGAAAGGTAATTAAGATCTGCAACTGATAATGTAAAAAAATACAGGGTGTTCTATTTGAAAAAAACAAGTTTTAACGCCCTCACTTTCGTCAAGTTCACCCGTCTGTCACAAACAGCGTATTCGATATTTTGAGCTAGTTTTGTAACAAGAGGTAGGGCATACATTGACAACTTCTCACATGAATTTGTTTTGCTCCATTTCCTAACCGCAGGTCACAATGATTTTTTGATGGGAACTCTGCAAAATCAGTAAATCTCAAGAAAAGTTAAATATCTTGGCAACCGTGCAGCCAAATTCCAAAAACAAAATATGGTCTTGTAGCAATTTTGATGGTGCATTCGAATATGCAGTTGAATATAGGGTGTCCCATTTAAAAAAATTGATCAATAATCTGTAACGCAAAAATGAAACACCCTATAGAAGTGAAAATAATTTTGAATAATAGATACTATGGCACCCTAAAACTTTTGTATTTGAAAAATTATCGTATCTCTAACGGTTCACCCAATAACGAAGGAGAACGCACTATTGACTCACCCTGTAGAGGGTACATTGAGGTTAACGTTCTCTGGCAACGAGACAAATCAGCAGTATTTAGCTTGCAGTGAAGAAAATAATTTAAAATATTTTGTTTTATTACAACTGCAAAAAAATCGTACAGATACAGATAGCACGAGGCTTTTTCCGTCTTATAAACATGAAAAATGGTAAGCGGCTTGTTCAAATTTGCTTCTGTCATTGGCAAAATAGTTCAAACACAAAAAAGCTAATATCTTAATAAAAATGTATAGACACTCAATTCCAATATGGCAAATTGTAGGAGATACAAGAATAGATACACATAGAAATACATACTTTATAATAACAAAAAAGGAAATGTATGATCAAAATTTTATAGGTCTAACTAGGTATTCATGTTTTGTCGTATACTTTAAACGGGACCAGGCAAAGGACTTCGATATAGAAGCTGACATTGATCGCGTTAGATACACAGAAACATATAGAGAAATACCTAATTAAAAATTGCTAAAAGGTGTATTTAGGAAAACTACTAACTAATCTCTACAATATACCTACCAAAAAATTTCCAAGTTGAAAAATTAGTAAAAACATATAAGCTAACTATCCCAAAAAAAATTTGTAAAAACAACACAGACAAAGATGTTTACATTACACAAAATAAATTAAGTGCATCCGAATTGACATTCTTGCATAATTAATTACTTTGGTTATAATGTTTATAACCCAACACAAAACAAGTTCTTGTTTAGACACTCATTTTGTTTTCAAATATGTCGAAAATTTAATAGATATAGATAAACCCTACCTACAAAAAATTAACTATTAGAACATTTTAAAGAAAATAATATAGCTATACCAGAAAAATACTTAGCAGAAGAAATATATCTATAATAAATGCTTAATCACCCTTGTTAAACAAATACTTTCTAAATATAAATAATGGATACATTAACAGTTCCAAAAGATCTTTGAAACTGGTCTAAAGATGCAGAAATATACATAACTAAACACAAAATGGAAAAAAAACATTGGATATTACTTAAAAACCACCTTGGTTACAATATCTGTTATATTTACGATCCAGAAGATTATCCTTGTATACAGGGTGTCCAAGATAAGGAGTGCATGCATGGGGATCTCGTAAATGGTGAGAGATAGAGATTCGGTTAAATGAGAAGAATTGTTCAGCATCCCAAGTACTACTATGATCCATATTCAAATGCTAGAATTTTTGTTTAATTTTCAGTACAAACTGAAAAAACTAAAATTTTCAGTTTTCTTTTTTTGTGTATAATTTGATTATTATCAAATATGGCGCAAAGAGGTTTTGACATTATTAAGACACTTTTTTGCACAGAATTCGAATCTCAAATTAAATGTTTTATAGGTCGTTCAATTTTTTAAGATATTAACATTATCTTCGCTTTTTTAAATATGCGTCAAAGGCGGCCATGTCATCATTAAATAAAGTTTTTTTTCTGTGACGGGAAAAAAGTTTAACATTTTGTCTCTCTTGACAGGTACTAAAGTATCACTTTTTATGAAATTACTTTTTTCCTTTTACCCGGGGAAAAAAGTAATTACTTTTTCCCCGGGAAAAAAAGTAATTACTATTTTCCCGCTACAACAGCTTACTAGTTTAAAAATTCAAATTCCACGTTGACCAATTTTCCGACTTCATTATATATGTTTTTCAATATATTACATTTTTTCCCGTCACAGAAAAAAATAGTGTATTATACACAGGAAAAAAGTAAGATTTTAGCTCTCGGTGTGAGTGTCTCCCTCCGCTTCGCGTAGGGAGAGAAACAGACACCTCGAGCTAAAATCTATTACTTTTTTCCCTTGTATAATAAATATCTATTTTTTCCTTGTTTCTCTGATATAAGGTTAATGGGTTTATTTTTACAAATAAGGGAGTTATAAGCAAGAAACTTTTTTTTTAATAATAGGCTGTGAAAAAACTATTAAAAACGTATGATAATCAGAGATGAGTACTATTTAATTTATTTTGGTAATATCTGCATCTTATTTACACGAGTTTATTGTCATTTCAAATTTATCTACCTTTTCGCGTTTTATTACTTAGCAGGAGTATTTAAAAGTTAAACGTCTTTTGATTGTTATACGAACATACATTTTTAATAGTTTTATTCCCTGAAACATTCTGTTGTATTTTCACATCCTACCATGAGCAAACCATTTCTCGCTTATAAGTTTATTATTTGGGAAGATAAACTGATCAAACCTCAATGGAAACAAATGCAGCCTTTTGCTTTCTTTATTTTAGTTAATTTTCAGTCTACTACAAGAAAACAGTTTTTCACAGCCTACTATAAAAAACAGTTTTTTGCTTAGAACTCCGTTATTTGTGAAAATAAACCAATCAAACCTTATATCAAAGAAAAGGAAAAAAGAGCTCTATTCAATGATGACATGGCCGCCTTTGACGCATATTTAAAAAACTGAAGTTAATGTCAATATCTTGAAAAGTGAAGGACCTATAAAAATTTTAATTTAAGATTCGAAATCTGTGTAAAAAAGTGTCTGAATAATGTCAAAACCTCTCTTTGCGTTATATTTGATAATAACCAAATTATACACAAAAAACGAAAACTGAAAATTTTAGTTTTTTCAGTTTGTACTGAAAATGAAGTAAAAATTGTAGGAATTGAATGTGGATTTTAGTAGTACTTGAGGTGCTGCACAATTCTTCTCATTTAACCGAATCTCTATCTTTTACCGTTTACGAGATCCCCATGCATGCACTCCTTATCTTGGACACCCTGTATATCCATATTTATTTTTTGGTTGTCACTACATTATGCAACACATAGTTAGTTTAGTTGGAGTTAAAGAGAATTACCAACAATTGGAAATATATATAAAAGAAAATAACATACTAATACCACCAAAGAAAACAATTACTATCTATTAAATACAAAATGCTAATCTCTATTTTTAGTTGGTGTTGTTTTAATTTTGTCTAACTTTAATTTAAGTTTATAATTTAGATCTGTTCTTGTATTGTCTTTTTCAGCTAATAATTAGATAGATACATATGTTTTCGAATTTTAAAATGTATCGGTCTTTTCTTCAATACTTGACTACAGAAATCTTCTTCTTCTTCTTCGACTTCTAATTAGGTCCTGGACCTGTTCCTTTGGTATCATTGTCATCTGTTTTCTTGAGATATCGACTGCCAGCTGTCCCGCCAGCGTTTCGGTGGTCTGCCGGATGGTCTTGTGTTTGGCTTTCCATTCCTTACTATTTTTGCCAGTCTGTTATCCGCCATGCGATTACTACAGAAATATTAGTAATAATTAATTCGGAACCTTCTGTTAAATCTTGTAATTTTTTACAGCTTATAGCATTAACGTTATCTTCTATGTTCCCCATTTTTAAGTTGTCCATTTGTTCTATTTGTCCTATTTATTTTTGGCTGTATTCCAGATTGCTATTTTGGACCCCAAAACGTGTATTTCCGTTAAAATCTGCAATTTGAAAATTTGCATGAAATCATAACTTTCCTTACTTCAGTATGGGAAGGTATAAATCGTGAGGGGCGCCATTTTGATTTTTTTAAAATAGAAATGGGGGTCGAGTGACACCTCATCGGAAAGGTCTTTTAGTTCTGCGCCTGATCCTAGAGTTTCAAAAAGATATATTCAGCCATAACAAAATGACAATGTTTGAAGATAAAGAAGTCTATTAAAAAAACTTAAGTATTAAAGCAAAAAGAAATTAAACTCAATGTTCGAAATGTTCACCATTTACTTCTTGGCACATAAAAAGTCGGTTATGAAATTCCTGCCTTACATTTTCATAAGTTTCTGGAGTGATATTTTTGCAAACTTCTGTAATGCGTTGCTCTAGTTCTTCAATTGTTTCTAGACGGGTTCTGTACACTTTCGATTTCAGATATCCCCCTAAAAAAATCTAAGAAAATTAAATCTGGGGAGCGAGTCGGCTATTCTACAAACCCCCGCCTACCAATCCATCTTCCAAGAAAATGTCCGTTGATAAAGTCGGAAACAGGCCTATAATAATGAGGCCGCGCACCGTCTTGTCGGAGCATAACGTTTTTAATATTATTTCCAGCCACCTGAGATATTTCTGGGAAAAGTTTGTTCTGCAAATGAAAAGGTGGACTACTGAATAAAAAAATCAAAACAATTTTGAATTGAGTGAGTCCATTTGTTTAAAATCCGCCATTTTGTTATGACTGAATATTTTTCTTTGAAACTCTAGGATCAGACGCAGAACTAAAATACCTTTCAAATGAGGTGTCACTCGACCCCCCTTTCCATTAAAAAACATTCAAAATGGCGCTCAGTCGTTGATTTTTGGCTAAAAAATAGTATTTCATTTCCCATTAAAGCACACCAAATGTTATGGTAAAATATCAAGTCGTTCAAAAGTAAGTTAGGGGGGCGGGGGTATTACTTTATAGACAGACGGTATACTAGCGTCTAGCCGGTCAAAATTTCACAACTGATCCTACTTCTTATTGGTGCTTTCATGACTTGCGCACCTTCGTTTAATATTTGCGCGCTTTGTGTCGTGTTGTGTTTGTTATTAACTTGCTTTACGGTCGATGTAAATATCACACTCCTACAAACAAGCGCATTGACAAGTTAAGACTGCACACTACGCGCAATATTAGACGTTGTGCAAGTCAGGATCGGCGGTTAATCTAAGACACCAGACGCTAGTCACAAACACAACAAGGGGTCTCTGTTGCCTTAGTAGACTCTTGGCAGTAACCAAACCTATCTGAACGCAACTCTAACCTACCTTTTCAGCAATTTAACCTAACCTTACTAATATAAAAATAAATTGACAATTCTTTATTTTTTAATACAATTACAAAAGAATGATATGCACAAGACATGTTAAAAAAATAGGCATAGATAAATCCCTTAACGTGAGTTAATTACGAGATAAGCAACGAGATTCAAAAAGGCGTGGATTGTATTTACAACAATAAATCTGGCTTCGTAAGATGCAGCTGTTCATACTACGGCCGATGCAGTTGTTAATATAATTAATGTCATTTTGAAACTACAAATTATTGATTGATTACATAATATTAAAACAAACAAAATCAAGGAACTTTACCTTTAGGACACCTTTACAATACAAAAATGAGTATACAATATTTTTTCTATTCGTAATCTTAAAAAGCAGTTGCATCTTCTTCTGTATGGAGATGGTGATGTGTTTGCCTCCTCCACTGGTAGTCTAAGAACGTCTTTTTCTTCCTACCCTTCACCTAAATATATTTCCCACTAGTAACTTTGTAATTGCTATAAAAAATTTGTATAATTTAGTTTACTCTGAATTTCCTTATATCCTTTACATGGTTACATATTATATGCGTTCCATTCATTCAATTCCATGTTAACACTCCTAAAAGAGAGAAAGAAAAGTACACAGATATATTAAGCGCCCAAAAAGAAAAAAAAACATAAGTTACTTTCTACAACATGTTGTTGATTTTCACTAGTTTCCCAATTATTATTGGCAAATCCTCCCGGCCAAAGTTAAGTTTAGGGGCAATGCTACTAGCATAACAGTTAACTTTCATGTGAAGGTGTGTTAGTTTTACCGTAAGAAATGAAAATGTTGGCAAATCTGCTGGAAGAACCTAGTCACAACTTGAAACTTGAGGGGGGCCCTTATATAACATATATAATATAATATACAAAATATAAAGGGACGAAATAGCTAGTAGCAATCCTATCAGCAAAATTTGGGTTCGGAAAAGGGTCATGCCAGTAATGGGCACTTGGTTGAAAAAAGGGAATTAAACCTTGCGGTGTTTGAGATTATAAACACAGAAAATAATGTAGGGCGAGGAAAAAACAAATGCAACGGCAAAACTTATTGGTATCGAGGTCGATGGACCAAGAAAGTTTCCCAACACGCCAGGTGAAGTCCGCCGCCCAACTTGTTGACATGCCTCATCAGAGAACAGAGAAGAAATTTCTGACGTCGATAATGAATACGCAGTTTTCATAATGGGCCCCACACCACATATTGGGCTTTCCGGGGTCACTGCGCTCACAAGGATTGCAAAATGTGATGGCTCACTGCTGTCAGCTGGAGTTCCTCGCTTGACCAGCGACAATGAGCACCAACAAGTGATGCCGTTCAAACACAGGGCGAAAATTGAAATGGAAGAGCTTATGCCGGTCGTGACATAATCTCATAAGCACACTTATAAGCTTTGTGCCTTGTAATAATGATTACAGGAAGTAAGCACATAAAGAAAACCTAATTCGATACTGTTCCCCACCCACTCTACCAATTCGTAGAGAAAAAACGAGTGCAATAGCAACACTTAGAAGTATCGAGGTCTGTGAACAAGTAAGCTTCCCCAACATGCCGGATCGCCACCAGCCACCCCTTTCGGGCTCCATACTAAGTATGTTACAACAACAAGCACTTCCAAGTGATGCTATTCAAACACTCGAAAGAAAAATTGGGAAAATTGGTGCTCATGCCGACTATAGCATCATCTCATAAGAAAATTAATGAGATGCAGAGCATGGGTGCATTCCTGAACAGAAAGGACAAGTACGTAATATGCTACTATAAAAATAAAGATGAAACCTTATTAAGAATCAGCCATGTTGTAGGTATTTGGAATTGAAAAGGTCACAAATACAAAACGAAAGTTACAATTATAACCCCATTGGAAACAATGGACAAGTAATTATAACGGGAAGAGTTAAGAGGAGGTAATAGCTGCCTAATACACCAAGCTACAGGAAATGCTACCCAGCCTATAATGCGATTTCTGTTATAAATATGAAAGTATTACGTTGTTAAGATTAGCAAAATTAGGTAAATTAACAGTGATGTGGCAGAGACATAACCTATATCTGCATTTGTATAAAAACTTTTAAAAGTTTAAAAGAATTGTTACGAATAATTGTCAAAAACAAACCTTTTGTTATGCACTAAAAAAAATGTCTTCTCTCCAATGATGATCTCCCATGATGATCTCTGATGATCTTCCACCAGCAGTTTCAAAGCTTTGTCGTATATATTGTTAATAGCAACCCTGAAAGCAAAAATTGCAAATAAACTGGAGGAATCATCAAAAGAAAAAACATTCTACAAGGTGTTTCATCGTTTCGATGTCCCCTTGTTGGGCTCCGTGGTGCGTGAGGAGCTAGGGAGATGAACATATATGTTTCAGCATGGAACCAAAACAAAAAAATAAAGAAATCGTACAGGGTGCGTCCTCGGACACCCCTGTAACTAGCCAACAGCAGCAGCAGCAGCAGCAACAACAACAACAACAACAACAGCAGCAGCAGCAACAACAAAAACAACAAAAGAAGGAGGAACAGACTCTTACAAAGAAGAAGAGGATTTCTGGTTCCGAACAAAAACGAAGGAGGAAGGCTCGCTTAGCAGCAGAGAACTCCGACGCTACTGCCTCTACCTCCACCCAAGGGCTGGTTCTTGCAGCTAACCCTAAGGCGGTAGGCTCAGGCAAAATAAACAGCAGAAGTGGGAGGGGAAGTGGGGTCTTCTCAGCCGCTACCAAGGGACTGGCTCACATAGCAAGCCCCAAGGCGACCGGTTCCGGTGGTCCTACACCTTCCACTAGCAAAAGGATTAGATCGGATGGAAGCACGCCCTCCACCTCCAATCCAAGGAAGAGAGTCAAACTTGACCAAAACGTCACCGAGAGGACAGGTGGCTACAAAGAGGCCCTTACTAGGCACCTCTGCGTGGCCATCGTAGATCTCAGGACCCTCCTCGGCAAAATCACCCAGGTCCATTTCCAATAATATTGTGGGCTGGCATGTATCACCTATTGTATCCATGTCAGACCACAGATGGCTCTGTTTCAGATTATCTAGAACTACGACCATACCAAAAAATATCGGAACCCTAGGCAGACCGACAGACTATCTTATAAAGTAGATCTGGAAGCCCACCTGGCGGAGTCGATTTTCCTGGATACGATTGCTCGGGTAGAGGACTTGCAGACCAGTGTGGACATTCTGCAAAACTCGCTCTCACAATCCTATGAATCATCATCCCCCTGAAGAAACTCAAGGCGAGTCGTACAACCTCTTGGTGGTGCAAGAAATTCGACAAGATGAGGATCAGTGTTGGGTAAATTTTTTAATAAAGCAAAGAGAACTAGAATTACTAGTGACGGGAGGCCTACAAAGACCAAAAACAAATATATAAAAAGAAATCCGCCGGAGGTAGAGGGACTCTTAGAAAACTTTTTGCAGTTCCATAGAGACTACTATCTCAGCGGCAAGACTAAAAAGGATCCTTTTCAAAGACCCCAACCAACAACCGGACTGTCTCAAGGGGATGGTTCTCTTACAACCAAACCCGAAGAGACAGCACAAGTGTTAATTCAAACACATTTCCCAGGCTGTATTGTTACCCCTGATTGTGTATGGCCAACGCCCGACACCTCACCTCCCATCGAGGAGGATTGGGAAGTGGCGGACCGGGTCGTAAGGGGCGACAAAGTAACCTGGGCTATAAACTCCTTTCTCTTCTTCAAGTCGCCAGGAGTGGACGGTATCTTCCCAGCCCTATTACAATGGGGTCTGGATCTGATACTTGCCCACCGGGTGCGCATCTACAGGGCATGTATCGCCTTTCGATATATACCGGAGAGCTGGAGAGAAGTGATGGTAGTTTTTATACGCAAACCAAGGCGTGCTGACTACACCCTGGCCAAATCTTATCGTCCCATTAGTCTTACCTACATCTTTTTTATTAAAGACTCTTGAGAGACTTTGTGACAGGGAAATAAGGGAGAAGGTGCTTGTTTCACACCCACTGCACCGGAACCAACAAGCTTACATTCCAGGGAGATCTACCGAATCGGCGCTACATGCCGTAGCAAATCGGATCGAGAGATCATTAGACAACAAAATGTATAACCTGGGAGTTTTCATTAATATTGAAGGAGCCTTTGACAAGGCCACCTTTGAAAGTATAAATTTTGCCTTACGTAGACTTGGTGTTGCACCTACTCTTTTTGAGTGGATAAAGCACATGCTTGCAATGAGAGCAGTGCAATTTAACTTAGGAGACAGCTCCATTAGAGATGTTGTGATGAGAGGCTGTCCACAGGGCAGAGTTCTGTCTCCACTGTTATGGCATACAGTGGTGGACAGCCTTCTAAGCTTACTCAATGATGCTGAGTTCTGTACCATTGGATATGCGGATGACATCACCATTCTCATAACGGGGAAGTTTGAGGGCATGCTCTGCACCTTAATGCAGACGGCTCTTCGAATAACAGAAAAATGGTGTAATGAATAGGTTTTCTCTGTCAACCCCTTGAAGACAGAGATGGTACTCTTCACAAAGAAAAAGAAGGTTGGACCCTTACGTACACCTCTCCTATTCAACACTTCTCTCAGATTCTCAGATAATGTCAAATACCTGGGACTTATTTTTGACAAACAGCTGAACTGGGAGAAACACCTGAAAGATTAAACGAACAAAGCATGCATGACTTTCTGGCAGTGTCGCCGCGCTCTAGGTAAATCCTGGGGACTTTCTCCTAAAATCACCTTGTGGCTGTATACCGCCGTGATTAGGCCCATGCTATGCTACGGAGCACTTGTCTGGTGGCCCAGGGTCAGACAGGCTACGGCAGCAACCAAACTGGGACACGTGCAACGTCTCGCTTGTCTCAGTTCTACAGGTGCTATACGCTCAACCCCCACGGCCGCCTTAGAGGTGATCTTATGCCTTCTCCACTTGATCTCTTTGTGGAGGAAGTAGCTGTGAGGACTGCTTTGAGGCTGCGCCACAAGGGGCTGTGGTACACAGTAGGCAAGGGAGGCAGACACACCCGCATCCTGGATAAGGCAATCGTCAAGACTCTTCTTCTGGATGCTATGGTGGGCTACCTTCCTTTACAATATGCCTTTAATAGACACTTTAGTGTCTATGCGAATGCTGGACCAACCCAGCATATGGACATATCCATCTTCACCGATGGATCTAAAACAAAGCATGGGTGCAACGGGTGCCGGAATTTTCTCCGATGACCTAAACCTACGCCAGAGTATACCACTAGGCAAAATTGTCACTGTTTCCACTAGCCCTAGGGAGTCGCAAAATCACCTCAGGTGTGGTACTGCGGTGTCGTGAAGCTCTCGACGATATCTCAAAAGATAATGCCGTTTCCCTTGTATGGGTGAAAGGACATGACGGAACCTACGGCAATGACAAGGCTGATGAGATTGCGAGACTGGCCTCCGAACAACCTCTCTGGGGGCCAGAACCCGTAATTCCCATATCCCTGAAGACATTAAGCTTTATGCTATACCAAGAAACCTTAAAAAGCTTCACACGAAGATGGGTCAACACCCAAAGCTGTCGTCAAGCTATGGCTGCTATTACGGTGCCCTCACCAAAAACAGCCAAATACTGTGTGCAACTGTCCCGAAAGAACTTGCGACTAGTTGTGGGTATTTTATCTGGACACTGCACCCTAAAGCAACACATGCACAGGATGGGACTGGCGGACTGGCGGACAGCCCAAACTGTCGTGCATGCAACGAGGTCGACGAGTCGGCAGAACATGTCCTATGTCACTGCCTAGCTCTCGCAATAACCAGAGGATCCATGATGGGGGACTTCTGGTCTAACATGGCCGAAATCAGCAACACTCCAATTGCGGATGTCCTCAAGTACATCCAAAAGGTTGGATAGCTTGGGTGATGTCCAATGTGGAGAGCTGCTGGGGGGGGGGGGTAGTACAATGGTCCCACTTATTGTGGCTTAAGTGCGCGTGAGGTAACTTACACTCCCAATACCAAATCCAGAATCCAGAATCCAGGGTGTTTCATTTTCGATGGGTTGTTAACTCTAGAACACTAAACGGTCGTAAAATTTACGAGGACTCGGTTTCGAATATACAGTTTTGAAGGTTTCCGCTTATGCATCAGTTATCATATTCACAGTAGCTGTTCATATCAGCGTTGTTTGGATACCCGGCACCTACATGTCCTTATAATTACCCCTTCCCATATTCTCTGGGTGAGTGTTTAGTGTTTACGTCACTAGGCGAGGTAGTATATTTTACGAGTGTTTAGTGTTCATAGGTATGAATTGTGGACAAAAAACAGGAAGATGTCCCATGCGTGTTTTTGAAGACATTATAAATATAGCCACAACAAATTTGTGATCTATAATTCCAATACAAACAGAAATAATGTAAAATGGGAGCCTAGATTAACATTTATTCTGAATCTATGTGAAGATCTGACGAAACCGTGGTTAGAGATGCGAGTTAACAATAATATGCAATGGCGGTCATATAAGCCAAGATATATGCATATGCAATATTTTGAAAATTAATATGCCAGACAAAAGACCCACCCAGGGTGCAAAGAAGCGTACTATCTACAATTTCTGCCCATTTTGTCTTCAAAGAATGACAACAAATCATTGTGAATGGTCCAACCGCCCTAATTGTGGAGTACACCGAGCCAGTTGCTGCCAAAACTGCGCACAGTAATTTTTGATTTTCAATTATTTTTTGAGAGATTTTATTCATTAATATACACGAAAACCAACTGTACACTTGGCATGTGAAAATAGTTTATTTTTTTCAAAATGATTCTAGTTTTAAAAAAAAGTAGTAAAAGTTACGAGTGTTTAGTATTCATGCAACTCCCAAGTATGTTTAGTGTTAATATTAAAGTTACCTACCACCGTTTACATCTTACTGGGCCAATTGTTTAAGACAAATTGAATCGTAGAAATAAAATTATAAAATCTTTGGTTTTTGGGCTATACAATCTGAAAGCAAAATGTTTAATATTTCTATTGGGTGTTACACAGGGTGTTTAAGTTAAGGGCCCCATGTATGTGGATTTCTAAACGGTAAGTGATAGAGATTCGGTTAAATGAAAAGTATTATTGAGCATCTCAAGTAGGTGCTGCTATGATCCACATTCAAATCCTACAATTTTTGCTTAATCTTCAGTACAAACTAAAAAAAACTAAAATTGTCAACAATGTCATCATTGGGTAGAGCTCTTTTTTCTCTTTTCTCTGATATATAAGGTTTGACGAGTTTATTTCTACAAATAACGGAGTTGTAAATAAAAAACTGTTTTCTCATAGTATGGGGTTGTGAAAAATATGTTCGTTTCCGGTTTTGAACTTTTTTGAAAAGCTCAACTAGATCTACAATTTTCGATGTACCTCTTCACTTAAAATTTCATCAAAATCGGTCCAGTACTTTCGCCTTTAGAGGCGTCACACATTCATCCACATACTCACCCACCAACAGACATTTTTAAAAAACAACTTTTTTTGTGGTTCCTTACCGTTAAAATTTAGATTTCGAAAATAAATAGCGAAGTTAATATCAATTTTATGGAAATTTAACGACCTATTTTATTTACATATTTTAATTTGAGATTCAAAATCTGTGTGAAATAGTGATAATTATACACAAAAATGAGCTTGAATTTGCTTCTTTGCTAAGTCTGACGAAAATGTGAATCTTGATATGTTGTTGATTTTAACTTTTCTTAGAAGTCGTGCGTGTATTTTTCAGTTTCTTTTTTGACTTGGCCATAGTAGTTTTGTTTGATGTAATTATGATCCGCGGGCAATTTCTTTATTAATTCGTGGTTTGTTTTGTGTAAGGTCCCCCAGTATTGTTGAAGTGTTGCGTAGCGGCCGGCTAGGTATTCTTGCGTTTTTCTGGATGCTGCATCCTTTTTCATGTTGATAAGAACTTTTCGAATCATCTCTGCGAGTTGTTTCTGCTCGTTTGTTATTTGTTCCATCTTGATGGTTTTCTTGTTACGTAGGACCGGCTGCGCTTAATTGAATGTGTAGTTTTGTTTGTTCAAAGTACAGCAAGTGCCATTTAACCTTGCAAAAAAAATGACGATAAGTTTAAAAGGCGAGAAGCCGTTACATTCTCAAGCAAAAGCAATCATGTAGTTTGAAAGCTAGTATAATATCTAGTTGCTGTTAATTATTTATGTCATTATTATTTTGTCATACGCCAAAATAGGAAAGCAAAATTCTTCTTGATTTTACTTACACGGCTTTTTAATTTGTCAAAAAATCCACAATGTTTCGTAAACCATAAATAAATTGACTTTCACTTTTTAGTAGAGTGTACCACACTGTCCAACAGCCAATTAGAGCTAGTTTAAGTTACGACTACCGACGAAACAAAGCGTAAGTAGCCGAATCAAAGCCTACTAAAATTTGCAAGGTTAGGTGGCACATGCTGTACTTGACTTGTACTGATTTTTGGCGTGCGTCGTTGATTTTTTTGAATTCCGGCAATTAGCCTGCGGACAGTCTGCCTTCGGGCTGGCTCGGCTTTTTAGCTCGAAGGACCAATGTGAGTCTTGAATCCTTCTCTGATTGTTTTCGGTGCTTGATTTGTCTTGAATTTTGGCGTGTTTCGTTGAGTTTTTCTTGAATTCCCGAAATTTCCCTGCGGATAGTTTCTCCTCGGGTTGCCTCGGTTTTGAGGTTTGAAAGACCAATGTGTGTCTTGGAACCAATGTGACTGACTCGAAGATCCAAATGAGTTTGGGGGTTTGATTTGGAGATGATCCAGTGAGTGGAGAGGCGTTGATGCTGTTTGTTGTGGTTTTTTATTACTGTGCCAAGTTACAATAATGAGGGTTGATTTTGACTAATCAAGAGCTCTTTTGCCAGACTCAGCGAAGAATTACGGCAATGGTAGTCTTAATGTCACTCTTAAACAAAGGTTTAATTAAAAACATCGCATAACTTATTTATACAGTTCTGAACTACATATCTAGCAGTAATATTAGGCCACAAACAGAGTTCATTTGAAATATTACAATTAATGCAAACGTAGAAGTTTAAAATTTAAATGTCTACATTGACCCAGATTTGTAATTACATATCCTGACTACGTTAATAAAAGCATGCATTGTGTATTCAAAACTACAAGTTTGATGTTTGAAATGTGACCTGCAAGTATTACAAGTTATTTATCTAATAAGTAAAATGGTATTTAAGATTAAAATAATAATTTATTAAATATGTTTAACACAAGATGATAAATATATGTTTAAATTTAATTGGTCGTTAATTATAGTAAAGCAAAATTCTTAACTTCATCCTTAGATGAATTTAGGGGGCCTAATTTACTTCATACTCTCCAATTTCTGGCTGATGAAACTGTTTTTAGAGTCTCTGGTACTTTTTATTCCCAAGCAATTATTTTTTCCTAAACATTAAAAAACTGAATTTTTTCAAGTTAAAATTGGAAATTGGTTTTTAGCTACCGTTGTATTCTTATAGGCTATTCAGATCTTACGTAGTAATATTGTTGGGGCAAGAACTTTATGAAATAGATAATTTCTGAAACTATAAAACGCAATTATTTTTAAGTATACACAATAAAAAAGAACAAATAAATTCATTGAGGTTCACACAAATTTTATTAAAAATTGCAATTTTTAAAAGCAATCATGCAATCAGCATTACCTAAGTATTACATTTTAGAGATATAATAATAAATTCTATTTACTACTGGCAGTTTTTTAGTGTAACATTATTAAGTAGGTAGGTAGGTAAATTACAAATTAATATTACATACAGAACGTACTAGTCTTATGTGCACAAGATAAGTATGTTTGTGAAATGTTAAGAATTCCATGTATATAGTCACTATACCTTAATTTTTTACCTAAACTGAGGTAATTTGTTATCACTTATCTTTCATTTATTTGTGCATATGGAAGTTAAAATAATATCTAACCACCAACTTTGACCCTGATACACTTCTAAACTTTTTTGAAACAAAACTATGAGATTAGGTATCATTCACATAGTAATACTTAAACTAGTACTATTTATATTTATAAAACAGGTATGTACAGAGATCAAACATAAATTCTTGTCTGTCTGCATTCTTGAGTTTGTTGGTTTTCTATAACATTCGTTTTCCGAAGTTTTTACTAATTAAAATTCATCTGAAAATCCCTCAATAGTTAAAAACTAGCGGCACAACAACTCTTTCAATAAATTATTTTAAAAGTATCGTGAGATGTTATTTCTTCTAAGTAAATGGTGTCAGCGATAGTGAAGACTAAGCACTTCAAATGGAGTATCTAACTCTGAGTCAATTTCAGACTCTTCGTAGTCATCAGAATCCGCTTTTATGGGCGGCAGGTAACGGTAGAAAGCTTTCTGCTATTCTTCCGTAAGTTCCCACAGCATGAGACTGGCATCAGTTCCTCCAACAGTTACCACATTACGATCGTTAAATAGAAATCGGGCACAGGAAATCTGACCACTGTAAACTTTTTCTTCATTGTATTCGGCTTTGGGACTCATACAGGGATACCTAAAAAGTAATTAACAATCAAGTATATGGAATAGTGTCTGAGTTTCAAGTTTCTGCCGCAGCATGTTGTAGAACAAAGATAGGGGCGGAGTTTAAAATGCAGAAAATTAATCTTCAAATTTTCAAATCAAGTGTAAAACAATATCATCTTAAATTTATAATAATTCAGCAAGTGCGTGGTAATACACATTCCATCTCTGGTACAATTACTGTAAATTAAATTTACGTTCGACTATTTGTATAATTATTGTGTATAATTAGTTGGGTGTTGCTAGTGGTGCAACTACAAATTTTCGGCCACTAAGTTAAAATGTTGATGAGAGTCTTCCCACTTCAGCGCTATTTGCAAAAATGACAAGCAAAAATGAACGTAAAAATACATTATAAATCTAGATGGCTATTATATGTGTGAGTAATTAGTGCGATACTGTTCTAACGTCTTTATTATAGCAGTTAGAAAAAAATTGTTAAAGAGAAAAATGCTTAGTGGGGTTTACTGTGCATAACCCAAAATTATTACCAATTAAACTAGCCGCTTAGTTATACGTGTACAGCACATTGCTTTGGCATTTTAAATGAAACACCCTGTTTATTATAGCATTTTTAGATTCTACATTTAGTCTTTGTGTTATTTAACTTTTTTTTTTTAATTTGACATTTGTGGACTAATATTACAAAATTATTCATAATTACAATAATGATTTGCAAAACTCCAAATGTTAATAACATTTGGTTTTCAAATGGAACACCCGGTGTATTTGAACACCATCAAATGTAGAATTTAATTATTTTTCAATTTGATATAGGGTTTGGTATATAAAATATTAAATTTTCAAGGGTAATACCACGAGAGGTGAAAGTTTTTTGAACATGTTTTGTGTTTACGCAAATCATTGTGTCAAAATTTCGCCACACTCAAACACGTTAAAAATACGTTGTATGTGAGGGTTTTTGTTGAGCGAACTTGCAATAATTTGCAGGTAAACACAACAAAAAAAATTTTGATTGCGAGTGGTATTTGGAAAAATTATTCAACAATATATAGTAACACAACATACTTTACCGTACTTTTTAGAATACTTTAAGTTATTGTTTGAATAAAGAAACTTCCGAAACGTGTATTATCACGCATTTTACTATATGAAACTAGAAACTTCACGTTGACGCTTACGTCAAAACAAAACAATTATTCAAACCAAGGTAGCCCGCCGCTTGAAAACACAATAATACGGTTTTGTTTAGTGTATTTTGAAATATAAAACCATCCTATTGGCCCATTTACTATAACGTTGAATAATCTATAGTATTTCGAGTTTTTTGATTTTTTTTTAATAAATTGCAAATTAAAACAAGTCTGCTATGAAATCAAAACATATCAAGGGGTTATTCACTCAGGAAATCTTACTTGAAATCATTTAAGAATCTTTTTGGAATCTTTGGGAATTACTTGAAGTCTTTTAATATCACTGGTAGTCAGTGCGACAAATTCGCGATTCCCAACCCCATGAAATTACATGAAATCATTCGAAATCTATCCAGAATCGTGTTCCGATTTCAAACGATTTATTAAGTTAATAGTCTCTCAAAACAATTACCTACTCTATTTTATAACGCTTAACGGTTTATGTTCCCCATGTTAGGGTCGATTGAAATAACATTGGCAGAACGTAAAATACACGAGTCAGCCCGCTTGGCAAGCGTGACGTTTTAATGCCAATTACCTTCCATTGACTTCTAGAAGAAACGGCCCACAATACCTAGCAGCCCCAAAATCTCTGGACAAGACAGCACCCAGTTAGATAAAGTGGCAGGGGGTACTAAGAATCACTAGCGTCTAGCCCCTTGGACCTACAGCCGATCCTGAATTCCGCAATATCATCTAATATTGGCAGGCATATGTGCGAGTGTGATACTTACATCAAGATTTGCATTGTTAAAGCCGATTTTTTCATTGCTAATAAATTGCATTCAATAGAAAACAACAAACCCTTTTTTTAAATTTATTACCAGACTTGCGTGTTAGTATGCCGTCAATCAGTGAGTGAATGCAAATTTGTCTTCGTATTTTCTCTTTAAAAATATAACTGCTCTTAACAAATAACCTCGCGTAAACAGCAAAACGCAACAACAGTGTTTTAAAAACAACAATAAAATAAAAAAAAATTTTTGGTTCCAACCGAGATTCGACCTCACGACTACTTATGCAGTAAAAAAGTAGTACACCCGAACACACCCGCATATCTATCTGTGCCACTACGAACTTGTGGATTACACACATTCCAGCTGCATGCAGAGGAGGCAAGTCATGTGAGGTAGGATCGGCTGTAGGTCCAAGGCGCTAGACGCTAGTCTAAGAATCGCTGGGTTGGAAAATGGTATCAACAGAGGATGCAACTATAACGCTAGGAACGTATACTATACGATCTATAGCAATTGATGACAGATTATGTAAAATAGAAATTGAGCTTGGCAAAGTGAATTGCGAAATTCTCGGCTTATCTGAAGCTAGAAGAATATGCGAAGGATGCATATGACTACATTCAAGTAAAATATTCTACCATAAAGACAAGAAAGACACTAGGTCAGGGGGCAGGGTTTATGACAAAGAAAAGCATGGTACCACATATAATTAAGTTTAATGATATTTCATACAAAATATAGCTCTACTAATGATAATCCCCGTAACAACACATAAAGACAAGGACGTAGACCATTTTTTATGAAGACTTAACTAAGGCATTAGAAGAAGATAGAAATACAACATATACTTTAGTTATCGCGGATTTTAACGCCAAATTAGGAACTAAAAAGGAAGAAATGAAGAAAGGATAGGAGATTGTGGATATGGAAATAAAAATGACATAAAGAAACATGTAATGAACTATCTAGAACAGCACCAACTTTATGCCATCAATATAGCTTTTTTTAAGAGAATCCCCAAATAAAACGGACGTGGGTAAGCCCAGACGGAAAATCCCGAAACGAAATACGTTGCATTCTATCAGCCAAACAAAATACAATACAAGATGTTACAGTTCTAAATGCCTTCACAAAAGATAGTGACCACAGAATGGCGAAAGTAGGATATAAATACAAACCAAACTAAAAAGATACGAAATGATAAAGAAAACAACCGCAATAGACGTTGACCCACTAAATATAAAAGGAGAAGATTCCGTACAAGAAGTTAGACAACGTTTGAGGAAGACGAAAACTTTGTATGCAAATAACTAAATGAAGTAGACAATATAATAACGACGGTTATTAAGAAATCTGGACAAAAATAACTACAAACGAGGATGAAAGAAAGAAAAAAATCACAAAAAAAGTAAATAAATGATACAACATGCAATAACACTATTCACCCAAAGTGAAAGAAACACATTCAAATATGCGGAGATAAAAAATTTAATTTGGAAAAGCATACGAGAAGACACCAGACAATACTATGAAAAAACGAGTATACCTACTGAGAAATGAAGCAGAAGAAGAAATTAGGGAAAAGGCAAAACTGAGAAAATTGGTAAAAACGTTTTACACCAACTTTTACAATACACGCAAACATCCCACGCCAGTAACACAAGAAACAATAAAGAAACAAATAATTTACGTATTTCAGAAAATCTGCCAGATATTGAAGTAGACGAGAACGAAAATGCGTTACAGGTCATGAAAAATTATAAATCACCAGCATCAACGAAGATTAAAGAAGGAGGTAAACCAATCAGAATTGCACTTAAAAATCTATTCAATAAATGCCTACATGAAGGGAAGGTTCCTAAGCACTGGAACAATGCGATTACCATACTGTTACATAAAAAGGGAGTTAAAAGTAAATTAGACAACTATCGGCCATTCTCCTTGTTATCCCAAGTATATAAACTCCTAACAATAATATAAACAATAGGCTCACAAGTAAATTCGACTGATAACGCAAAGAGCAAATGTATTGTCTAAAGGCTATAGTACCTGTCGGCACCTCTTGACTATCAGGACCCTAATCGAAAAGACCACCAAATATACCATCTTATTACTATAGATACTATAAAACTCTGGGTAATTGAAGCACTCTGCAATAGTAGAATCAGGTACAAACAACTACTGCATAGTGTATATACAAATGCCACCATGGCGGTACAAGTAGAAGAACCATCTAACTCCATATCGATAGAACGATGAGTTAGACAGTGCGACACTATATCGCCAAAATTATGCACGCAAGGACTTGAAGACGTATTCAAAAAACTCAGTTGGGAACAAAATGGCACAAGTATAAATGGGCAGAAATTAAATCACCCAAAAAACGAAACGAATGGATCCGGCGAACAACCAAGGTGATAGATATAGCAGAATATGTTGCAAGGACAACGTGGAAATGGGCTGGTCACAACGCACGCCAACAAAATGGAAATACAATTATCCAACAGGAGAGATCATGGCTAGGAACAAGAAGAAGAATGGAATCGAACCGCCCAAAGCAGAGAAACATGGAGATAGATGGAGAAGGCCCATGGGCAAAGTTGGACGAATGAAAGCTAAAAGTAGAAGATAATCAAGAAGTTAGAAAACCATATTGCACTAATAACTCACCTGATAATGCAAACGAAATAAAAATAAATAACACAAAAATAAAAAATATATGTACAGGGTGTTTCATTAATAATTGTCCATAGAGTAACTGGAGAATGGTTGACCCAAAATATGACGATTTAACCTAAAACACTTAGATAAAATATTCCTCCTAACCGAGATACAGGGTGTTTTATTTAAAAATACAACGATTAAAGATAAACGTATTTAGGTTGATTCCTCATTATTTTCTAAGTAAATTAATATTGTCCTCTTGTCTATTGACAAAGGTGTAGTAGGCTGATGTTATTTGTTTATGTTTAACTGTCAGACAGTCAATTTTCATTGAATTTGTGGGGACATATGAAGACACATGTACGCTCAGGAAATTAATACCCGACAAGAATTATGGCAACAAATACAAAATGCTGCGAATTTTATTAGAAATCAACCAAACATATTTTTAAGGGTTAGGACAAATGTTAACAAAAGAATTCAAAAAGGTATTGAAGTCAATGGAGTGCATTTTGAAAATTTATTATAATATTGTTGATTATTTTTATTTTGTGTTACAAATAGTTCAAATACATTTTTTATGGAACCTAAATACGTTTATCTTTAATCGTTGTATTTTTAAATAAAACGTGTTAAATGTTAAATCGTCATATTTTGGGTCAAGCATTCTCCAGTTACTCTATGGACAATTATTAATGAAACACCCTGTATAAACAGTTATTATAATACTTTAAAAACACATTTTAATAGATTTGGCAGTTAATAAACTGACATTAAACTTTGCATTGGGGTCTATTATTTTTATTTAATAAAGGCTGAAAGATTTGAGTAAAAAAGATGTACTTTTGTTACCCCTTCATTGGGTCCCAGGGCACCTTGGGGGCCAAAGTACTGCTTACGATTGGTTTGTAGCCAGACTCAGTTTTGTAAGAAATCATTATTCGTTAGTTTAATAAATTTTTAGTGTAATTGAGAAAGAAAAAAGTCCTACATTAAATTCCTTCCTTGAATTCTTATATTCAACTTACCACATTTTAAAAACATAATTTAAATCTAAAAAGTTACGATTGATTTTAACATAAAAGTGGCTCTTGAATATATATATTTTTAGGAACATCCAAATTTAGCGAATTTAGTTGTACTCGATTTGATTGGAAAGGAAACTAAACCTACCTGAAAAGTCTGATATAACCATCGGTATCTCCACTTATAAGTAAATCATGTGCAGCTGATCTATTGCTTGTACTAATGATGGAAGTCATGGGATAGAAACGATTATTCCAAATTCCTGATAACAAACATTATTAGCGTTTAATTTGTTAAATCCGAGCAACATTCTTAACATACCAGAAACCATGAATCCAATGGATGAGTTATGAGTATGCCATTTTACATCTTTCATTGCAATTGGACTCTTTTCCGGAGACAAAGATTTGACATCCCCTGAGAATACATGTTTGTTATGTTCTACATAGGTAACTCCTAATAGTTTTTTATTACTTACAGAAACATAAATCATAATCGGCAGTGACAGTTTGGAGGAAATTACTATCAGAACTCCAATCTAATTGGATAAGAGGTTGAGATCCTCGTATTTTATTGGATTTTTTGTATGAGAATCCATCTCTGCTAACGCGGAACAAATAAATGCTTCCATTTTGAGATGCTATGGCTATAAAATCCCCAGCTAAAATAATAAAATTTTAATTTTATATAATACAAATTATGACAAAATACTTACATGCGTTGTATCCTACACAACTTAAAGGTGATCCACAAACCCTGAGCGTGGCAGCTACAACTCCCGATTCAGCGTTGAGAATAAGCAAATGTCCTTCTGTACTTCCAGCAGCCAAAGCTACTCCAAATGGATGAAAGGCTAATGATATACACTCGTAGTTGACCTGAAATAGCCCGTTTAAGTTTATTTTTCTAAATTAAATGGTAGTTAGATACCTGAGTTGTCCATATTGGTTTATGTTTTCGCCATAAAGCTATGACTTTATCGTGACCTGCTGTTGCGAAGAGTTCGTCGTCTGGATGAACTGCAAGACCCCACAATTGACGACTATGTCCAAAAACGATCTGAAATCAGTTATAATTTATATGAGTGTATGAGTATGAATATCTGTTCGCTTCCAATTAAAATATATCATCGTCAAGATTATTTCCTCATACACCTTTGATGTCCAGGTTCCCATTCGTACATGTCGGGGTTTATTGCAGGGGAGGATACATCATTATTACAAAATTTTGAAATGTAAAAATTTTAAGTATTTCATTTTTCAACAAAGTATTTACAAATTTCCATACTTAAATATTTAAATTTGAAAGCAAATTTGGCATTTTCAAAATATGTCTTTTTTAGTAGGTACAATAAATAATGAGCATGTTATAGTAATCATGCACTTATAGTAATAGTCGTCAGATGGCGACTTTCGTATTCTGACTTGTACTATACCTAGCAAACTGTAGTCTAGATAAATCAGTTGAGTAGTGTCAGTGGTCTTAACGTTATTTTATAAAACCGTTTTTACTCTGTATTTACTTATAATCAATAAATTGCTTTAGTTAATTCAACATAGTAACTATGAGAACTGATTAATACCTAAAGCAAAAATAAAAGCCATAATTCTCACTTTTTTGTTCTCGAAATGTACATTTCGACTGCTAAGCAGTCATTATCAGCAGAAAAAGAGAAGAACACATCTAATATGAAAATTACAGCAACGAAGTGGAAACGTCTCTTGAGCCTGTGAATAGTAAATCACGCGATCATCAAAATTTTGGGTATTTTATATTTGAAAATTTATCTGAAAACTGTAAAAGCGTGTTCTATTTAAATATCATAACCTCAAATTTTTCTTTTCTTAAGGTTTTAATATACAGGTAAATATTACAATTTTTAAATTGTAAATCGTCATAATGGCGAAAATGAATTTTCTAGTGTCATTTTATTTTCAATGAAAATTTCATTAATAAAAAAAATTGAATACTTAATATAAAATGTGGTTACATGATACAAATGTTTTTAGAACAGCGAACAGAGTGTTATATGTAATTGCCCGCTTCACGCCACCACTGGAATTTTCACGCGCACGAACGCCGCGCCCCGACGCCTTAACTTCACTCTCCCGCGTCCCGGGTAGCAAGACAAACAGCCTTCAGCAACTGTACTAAACAGACGTGTACCTATACGCTCCCACTCATCTCGTCGAGTTACCGTTATGTGAGATAACTAGTTAAAGCCGGGATATTGTAAAGTTCTTCGTTAGTGGCTCGCCTGATTGTTAATCGTTCCACGTCAAATATCGTAAAAATAACTTGCGCCGACTCTGTCGATATTTGTATGCAAGATTGAAGTGGTTTCGCTAACAACAAGAAAGGCAATATTTGAATTCGATTGCCGTCTCTTGCTCGAATTCTATCGTCTAGTACAGATCCAAGTAGTCACTACAAGTTCCAAGCTTGATTTCCCGAGCTGCCATCATTTTTATCGTCTACTATCTACCGCTGATCATCGCTTCGTTACCGTCTGCCATCCCGTGCTAGTTGCTCCAAAATACCTGTTGAAATCTACAAGTTCCCGCCTGAAAGCACGCCAATCTTCCCCGGCCTTAACGTCATTGAATAAAGGCCTATTTTTCCACCAGGTGAACGACAGTACTGTAACTTTATACTTTACGAATTATCGTCTGTGTTTTGTGCTACGTGAAGAAGCTAGTCCATTTGGGCTCAATATTTTTTTTACTTGTTGCGTTATATAAATTGATTTAGAGTTACCGTTTTCCTGTTCTCGAGGTCCGGGCCAATAAGCAAATACCTTGTTTGTTAAGGGAAAGCTTGTAGGCTTGGAACGTCGAAAAATTACGCAACGTTGCCACATTACTTGTGCTTATATTTAGTCACTTGTTCTACGATTTGCTTTGATATACGTTGTTTCTAATATTTTATTTCATTTTTTTATACATATTTCCTTATGATTCAATATATTTAATTTTGTAAACTACCACAGCGTGACTTATTCATTATCTACGTAATTAAGCTTTAATCCCACTTGTAAGCATATATTGTGTTGCTTGATCTAGTGGAAAAAGGCCTAAGGTAAGTCACGTCAAGCTCAACGAGCCGCCCAGGGAGGATTTCCTGCTTCTCAGCCCCGGGACTAGAACCGCTCGCTCCCTTCCCCTTACCCCAACCATCAGAGCAGGTGGCGCCCTTTTAAATACCTCAATCTCTACTTTGACAACCCCCCTTTCTCCGGCTACGAGTTAGCTGCCCGGCACACCCTTTGTTACGGTGTCGAAAAATCGCCCGAAGCCCGTAACAAGAGCGGGACCTTAAAGGTTAAAGCAAGACTCCTTGCCATGACAAAAAGCGATGTCCTAGCGGAACGATAAACGAACTGCACGAGCATTGGGGATTTACAGCGTTTCAATACGAAAACAAAAGCTATCAATACCGTAAATACGTTGCCGTGTGGGTTTTTGAATATGCGCGCGAGGTTTGTTCCGAATTGCCACAAAAATGGCTACGGACAATTCAGTAAACAGTGTCATAGAGTGAATTAAATAAAATAATTTGACTTATGATGTAAAAATAACATTCGGAAACCGGGGACCTCCAAGGCCAATTTATAAACTCTATTTATGCTTTCATAAATTGCCCTCCCACTATGCTACACTACGGGCCGCCACTGCTTTTAAGTGTCGTCACATTTTCCTATCTCTGTTTATTAAACTGCAAGTATCCGTATTTTGCATAGAGATAGTATAGAATATACTATCCTATACCAAACTACCTATACTATCTCGATGGTATTTTGACTATTACCCTAGACGTTGCCATAGATAAATATATAAAGCTGAGACTTGGGTTAAGAGTAACCACGTAATGACGTCAATTAACAAGGGTAACACACAATTGTAGTGGATCTACAGATCCACATCATCGATGGCCCCCCGCAACAGTATTGGTTTTTCAGAATGGGATATAAAATTATGTTTAATAAGTATACTTCAAATCAGATGAACACAAATAATAATATATAATTTTCATTCGTTTTCACATTTCCGAACGTTCAGTTTAATATACTACTAGCTGAACCCGTGGACTCAGTGGCGTAGCAAACACCCCCGCAACCCAAAAACCGTGGGGGACAGCCTTTTGGGGCCCAGGGCGATCGAAAGCCGCCAGAAACTAAAAAAAAATATCAGGTTCAGTGTACTTCAAAACATACCGTCATAATATTTTAATATTTACAGCGAGTATAAAATTTCGCGTCGATGAGTTACAGCTCCATAATCTGTAGCCTAAATAAAAGCATTAAACACCACGTCAGCGATAACTAGATAGAATTTAGCAATATTTAGTTCAATGTCGGTTGCAATCGTGAACGTGCATGTATATAATTGTGGTTTAATTTTAAAGTATATATTAAATATAAATCTAGCGACATCACTAACTTGCGCGCAAAAGAGAAAATTGAGCAAGGAAAGGCGAACTTATATTTTAAGAGAGATGCTAACGATAAATCGTTTTCAGCTTCATATTGGAAATTTACTGCAAAAACTGGCAATAACTTAGAACGAATTAAAAAAATACTAAATATACGCAGTGCAAGTTGTTTATATAAAGTAAGGTTGTTAATAGCCAAATTGCGTTTTTACCGCGCAAGATTATCACCAACGAAAATAAGTAATAACTACGAAATAGTAATAATGTAAGCTTTCCTGCTGCAGTGTAATAGTTTTAGTAATATTAACTTAAAACTTTTAATAATAATTCTGGTATGTGACTTTTAAACGTAGATATGCCTTTTTTCAAATTTGCTTATAACAAAACTATGGGATGGGAGCCTATTATAAAAGTTTGCAGGGGGGCCTTGAGGTTTGCGTTACGCCACTGTGTGCCTACCCCCATGCAAGCTTTTGCCGCGTTGCCCTGTTTGGCCGTTGCATAAACAATCGCTCCAAATACTACCAGCAAATAATAAATAAGCTGTGTCGAGATGTAAGAGCATACACCAAAAGTTTAGACAGTTTCGATTTAACAAATAGGTTATTTAGTTCACGAACAGTTTGGATTTCGATATTTTAACGAAAAAGAGTGCTTTACGGTCTACCGAGAGGTTGATTCAATTTTGTAAAACCTTGAAATGTGGGGCTATATCAAAAAATCATCGGCAAAAGAAGTTTTTGAAAGCGTTTAAAGCTGGATACGGAAGTTAGACATGCTTTCAGAGACGGACACTCATGGTGGAGACGGGAAAGTTGGCAAAACCCGCATAACCGCTGAAAAGTTGGAAAAAATGCCGTCAACACAAAAAATTTGGAGAAGGAATTTTAAATTCGAATTTTTGGCTTCTAAGTTGAGTAGGTATTATTTATAATTATGTTGCCTCATTTATTGCAATAACAATTATCAAAAGCTAAACTGCAAGCAGTCAGGATCCTAACGAGCCGCAGCCGATGGGAACCGGGAGCGCTTACGCTGCACCCGCACTTGATACAATTTACGGCACAGTTGACACTGGCAGTCTAGTTCATTAATCAGATTCTTGGGAAATAGGTATCGTTTTTATAGGATTGAAATCAGTCTGCACTCTGCCACTGTAGTCGCTCTTCATGTTTGGAGCGGAGAGGTTCCTAAAAAGTACGAGCTTATTTTTTCAACATATCTACATGTTTTTGGCCCCGCTGTCTCAATTAGCAACAAGTCACAACATTTTTTTATTTTTGCATTTAATAATTAAATAACGCGTTTGTACGATAGTACAACTAATTATACTAAATGTTAATTTAATTTTTTTGTTTGTGGAATATTCATAAAGACTATAACGAGTGATTGCGATTTAGGTAATTCTACTCCCGCTACGTGGTCTTGGAATTACCATCTTAACTAGCACTCTTGAACTTACACTTTAATTTTATCAAAGAAAAATCGTATCACGACTCGTATTCGTCTTGACTATATATCACTCACATTAATTTTGACGCATTTTTGGTAACACTAAACTAGTCGGAGATGCTCGGGTGTTTTCGGGAATCGGCGTTCTTTACATGGTATTGCTGCTTGTTTTCAAATGTTTTGTAGTGGCGTCTTTTCACCAATTTAATTTTTATTTTGGACGATTGACATCGGCTATCGTCGACGTTTCTCGTATTTTGCTTTTTGCTTGTGGACGACAGAAATAATTATTGCTTTTAATTTATAAATTATGTTATAATTAAGTATGACACTTTTGGCCGAAGCAATGAAAAACTGTATTAAAACATTAATAAATATACCCAAAAATCAGTGCACATCAGTTTTAAACGCGTTAATTTAAGAGCGATTATCCAAAGCTACTGCAGGTTTAATCGCTAATTTAAATAGCACCATGCAGTTTAATCAGTATAAAACAAAAGCAATTGGTTCGTTTAATAAAAGGAGAAATTTGTGATTGGTTCAATGACTTTGGACTGGTTGGACTCGTGATATTTCCTAGCAACAACACAATTTCGTTGTCAATGAAGCGACAGAATTATCGATAATTTTTAATTCACATGTGGTATTGCTGTTGAATATTGAAAACAAATTTATAGATTTTTGAAAAAGCTTTTCTAGAAATACTACCGAAATTTTAACAGCCTGCATCTCGGACACAACGCGTTTGGCGGCCCATGCCGATGAATGTTGTATAAGCTGGTCACCGGTCATTGTGGGACACCCTGTATAAATAAATATAATTTAATCAGAATCATCTTCTCCGGTCTTGACATAGAGGTATTGTTACACATACGAATTAATACAAGTTTTAATATCATAAGTGAAGAGCGTTTTTATAAAAATAATAAAATTGGGGATAATTTTATTTTTAAAAGCCTTGGAACTGTATATTAATATATTTTATCTTCTTACGGGCAAGCGCATCACTTGGCAAGAGATTTCATATAAAACAGTTTAGTATTCTGGTGTAATTAATAAGTAAATAATATTGTTTACCTGTTAGCTATAAAACAAGCGAATTCGTGCTTTTAGATGTACACATGTAAATTTTGGTGGTAGAAATACAAATAAACTTTCATAATAATTTTGTACGTCGAATGATGCCAAAACTAAGTTTATAATCATTAATTATATATACAGTGTGTCTACTTAAGTTGGCAGCATATGGAAAACTTTTTTATTATTAGTTTTAGGAAAAAAAGTTATTCTTCATAAAAAGTTCTGCATGGTCCAAAACCTAAAATGCAACCATCAAATGTCAAATTTTTTCAGTCATATACGGGGTTTGTCAGAAAATATGAATTTTGCACATCTTAGTAATCAACAGTTATCTCTTATATTCATTAAAAATTTGATAACCTTTGTGCAGCGAATATTTAGGATTTTCTACTGTAGATAACATTACATTTAAAGTCGAGTCCTCACTTGCAACGAGTTTTCGACGTTTGTTACTGAATTTATTTTTAACATCTTCATATGTTTTAAATTTTTTCATAGTTTTCATTACAGTTATATTGTGTACATTTTTGCCTGGATATCTGTTATTAAATATTTCAGCTGCTTCCCGATACGTTTTATAATTGTCACCCACAATTAACACAATTTCTATTTTTCTTCCAAACTCAATGTCACCCGCATTTTTACTTATTTAGAATTTGAAAGTAATATGAGACGTTCAATGACAGACATGTCACTGTCATGGCAACTTTAATTAAAAATGTATTAATATCAATGTGAAGTGCATGTATCACAGTTGTAGGGTAGAGAATGAGAAATATTACAAAATCATATTTTTAACAATAGGTAGACATGACTGTATATTTGAACCTAGTTTTCAATTCTAAATAACTTTTTCATGCTACTTGCAAGGTAAATAGACGATACATCCATAGCTACAAAAGATGTAAATGGCCAATAACATTTGTTTACTTTTTGCCCTTGACTACGGAACTTAATAGTGTTATTTCATTCCTAGGATAATACTGTTCATTTTAACTGTTCGTTGATATGGTAACAAGCACAGGCAACTTAGAATAATGGGGCTTTAAAAAAATAATTCCGATGACAGCTGTCAAAACGAACTTTTAAAAATATTATTAAATTTCTACCTGTAGCGTGAAAAATTTAATAAGTAACACGGAATGTATCGACCATTCTCGGCAGGCCACAAGCCTCGGCTTCGCCTCGGCTCGTATTTACCTACCTCGAAGTTTTACGTCTTTACATTCCTTGTTACTTAAATAACTATTCTTTATAACAGTTTTTGATATTGTCAAAAATAAAGGTACTTTACTCTTGAGCAAAATTAATATTTTGTGACAAATCCCGTATATGACTAAGAAAATTTGATATCTGATAGTTGCATTTTAGGTTTCGGGCCATGCAGAACTTTTCATAAAGAATAACTTTTTTCCTAAAACTAATAATAAAAAAGTTTTCCATATGCTGCCAACTTAAGTAGACACACTGTATATAATTATTAAAAAAAATGTAAGCAAAATGCTTGAAAAATTTATTTTGTATTTTATCTAGCGCCGGTAGAACAGCAACATATAAATATGTTACAACCAGCTTAAAAAATTTACACAAAACTAGTCAAAATGTGTTGATTACATAACAGTGAATCAGTCATGTAACGTTTATCTATGCTTTCCAAATAAATATTAATAAGGAGCGACGATATTGATGTCATCTACACGTAGAGCCTGAAACCAACCTCAGTTCGCAGACAGTAATGATCGGAAAGCAAAATGTAATAGACAGCCAGGTGTGCTTTTAGGTGCGTTTAAGTCGGAAAGTACAAAAGTCGAAATATCAATTTTGAAAACTTATTACTTCAGTTCGCATCCAATAAATAAAAAATAATCTGAATCCTCTTGTATCGTCTACGTACAGACGTAATATCCAAATAAATATGTTTTAATATAATAACAACAAGTAACCAGATTTTTTTTAAAGAAGAAATTGGGTTATTATCTTTTTCGTTAGCCGAGAAGTGCGTACTAATGTATTGCACTATTGCATCTTCTAACGGGCATGATTTCGTACAAAAACAGTTGGCTATGCCCAGGCACGTAACTAGAGTTTTTTTTTGTAGGGTGGGCCACTGCTGGGCCAAAGAAAAAGGAAATGGGCCTGAAATTATAGTAATGTAACATACCTAGCGCAAAATTATTCTGCCGGTGCAAAACAATTTTGCAAATACAGATTATTACTATTTTACTGGAAATGTGAGAAACTAAATGGCCCATGTGGGAGTTGATGTAACCATGGATACCTTTAAAATGAATATTTGCATTTCTAAATTAAATTTTTCTGTTTCGGTTTTTTAAGGTTATTCTTAAAGCACTGTTTTAGCTACAAAACAGTGTTTTAAGAGAGTCTTTTAAAGCATTGTTTTTAGTAAAATTGCACCAACAAAGATTGGTATTCATGATATATTCATGATCAAACTTGGTAAATTTAGTATGTATGCCAACATATACATACTAAATTTACCAAATTTGATGGCAGCAATTTGAAACTTGCTGCCAACATATACATACTAAATTTACCAAATTTAATCGCAGCAATTTTTTATAACGTTTTTTCATTAATTCTCCTCAATAGAAAAAATAGTATAAACAACTCGTTTCATAAGGCGTCTTGACGCACTCGTCCATTGAAAAACTTGGTCGCTACGCTCCCTCGTTTTTCAATCTTGGACTCGTACGTTAAGACAATGCCTTATGCAACTTGTGTTTTAATATACTATTATAAACATCTATTGGTACGTATTGTTGTTGACACCAGACTTGTCACAGATATGATTATGATTGTCGTTTTGGGTCTTTCTATACTAAATCTTAGGAAAGAAGGGTATACTTGCAGTATACCCCTTTGCGACAGTTCTACTTTGTCGCAAAAGTTAATTGACAAAAACATTTTTAAGTAGCTTATACAGAATACAGCTGGCTATGCTCTTACATCCCGGCACAGCTCCTTTTTAATTTTGTTGGCGGTATGTGATAAAAGGTTGCGGAGGGTGTAGCCCATGGGTTTAGCTAGATTGTTATTTTTCTGAAAACTCTGTATAAGCAATGGTTGTAGTATACATAAATTTCTTGATTTACCTGATTACCTCGTTGCAAAAGAATCTTTGAGCAGGATTTAGATGGTTTGCACTCGAACATTCGTTCTACCGCTAACTAGTTCCTTAATAGTTTCTTGCATTCTAGAAGTGATTTGGCGACAGCAGTTATCGCGGGCGCTTAATCAAACAATAACAATAATCAATTTTATTTTTCCTTTAAATTTGAATATGAGAAAGTTGTATTAATTATAGTTGCTATCTGGGTGAGCCGAAATTTTTTGGGCGAACCCGGGGTCACCCTGGTCCTTAGTTACAGGAGCGTCGAAAGACGATACAGGGCCCGGGGAATTAAATTCCCCCCCCCCCCCCCCCCCCCGTGCTAGTAACAGTGAATTTAGGTGCGGAAATATCAATTACAAAATTGTCTCTAAATGCGTATTTATTAAAAAATCTTTGTTAGTATAAATAAAAACAATACGGCAAATTTCACAAATGATTCTACAAAGAGCAATATTGTTTGGTGAGTCATGGGGCTTTCGGTTTCTGAAAGCTTTTCAAAATATCCGAAACCGTAAACGAAACTTAGACAAGTTTTTTGGTAGCTTTTTTTCCAAAACTAAATTTTGAAACTTGAACACATAATCTGAGAAACAACTTAAGGCAAATCGAAAACTTTTTTACCGAACACTCTAGCTTCAAAATGGCGGCCGCTACAACTTTTTGAAAATCTCGACTTTTTTCAAAAAGTAGTTGTTTGATCGGTATCAGCTACTACTTGTTTGAGAGCCCTTTTTAGCTAGTATACGATGCAATAATCTTAATTTCAAAAATCCGAAAACGATTGCAATGGCGCTGCTTCAAAATTTATATATTTTCAAAAAAAAATTTCAAGGACTGCCGACACGATTTTTTTAAACTTCTGAGCCGATCGAGCTTGCATTGAAATACAAATTAATTTTTAACTTATCCCCCAAATTTTACTCTGACGCCTTCCAGGAATTTTTGATAAATTTGAATTTGATTAATTATTTATTCAAAAACGCAAACGCCGATCGTTATAAACTTTTAGCAGTTCGATAGACTATTTAACATACTTTATTAGGATTTACTAGAATTTACAACTATTTTATAAATTAAGAAAAAAAAACGAGACTTTTTAATCCCAACAACGCGTTTTCCGGCAGTTACGTAATTGTAACTACGCATAGCAGTTAGCTCTAGTTAAAAAATATATTTTTTGCATATTTTTGATAACTTTCCAAATAAAGCTAATATAGCCATTTTTGTCCGACATCCGAAATGGAATTTGTAATCCGCCGATAAGCGCGGCGGCGGGCGCTAACCTTGCCATGGAGCAGGTAGTCGCTGTTGTTTTCTTAGAAATCTAGTACTCGCTGAACTGTACAACGTTATATGTAGTTATTAAATGTTACACTTTTGCAAATACGGCAACGGCAAGTATTAGTATCTAGTATTGGCTACAATTTGTTTTGTTTTTTAATAGCTATAATTTGACTGTGGCGCTTTCTGTGAATTTGGATGGTTTTAGTTTTAGTATAGGATAGTCCACTCGAAATCCACCCTTCAGCTTTTTTGATTTGTCACCAAAATATGGGATCGAAGCATGTTTAATTATATCGGATGAAGTTGGGGTATTCGAATAAGTTTTTGAAAGACTAATTTATAATCTTTTTCTTTAATTAATGTATCAATAAGTTTAATATTATAACCATTACTATATGCAATTTGTTTAATAATTGAAATTTCTCTATTATAATTAATTTCATCTAAAGGGACCGTTAAAGCGCTATGTATCATAGACCTGTGTGCTGCTAATTTATGTGTTTTATGATGACATGAATTGCGTGGTGTTGTAATGTCTGTGTGTGTAGGTTTTCTATAAACTGAGTACTCAAATTTATTAGTTGAATTATTTTTATGTTTAATTCTAAAAAGTTATTGGACTTATTTTGTTCAGTTTCTAGTGTAAGTTTTATGCTCGTATGCAAGCGGTTAATAAAAACTATAAATTCATTAATTAATTCAAATGAACTATCAAAACATGCTAAACCGTAATCCATCAAAGTATGACTTTCTCAGATTGATTTCATTCGAATATTTATTCTTCTAGATTTTCCAAAAATGTATTAGCTAAAAGAGGTGAAAATAAACTTCCTATTGGTAAATTTTTTTTTGGAATATTATCTGTTAACTAAAACAAAGGGGATTTGTGATTTTATTATGTACACATGTAAATTTTGGTGGTAGAAATACAAATATACTTTCATAATAATTTTGTATGTCGAATGATGCCAAAACTAAGTTTATAATCATTAATTATACAAAAAATTGTAAACAAAAATTGAAAAATTTATTTTGCAATTCATCTAGCGCCGGTAGCAATGTAACGTATGTTACAATCAGCTTAGAGATGTGTCGTTCGTGAACGAGTCGTTCAAAATGAACGACTCACTTTACTGTGCCGTGAACGAGTCGTTCAGCGTTGCCAAATGAATCGTTCAGTCCGCCATTACACAATCATAGCATATCTTCGTCTCAGTGCCATTTCGAAATAATCCGAATCCGACACGAGCAAAATTCTGTACCCAGAGTCGTTCAGTTTGAATGATTCGTTCACATTGCATCTAAGCACCGCATGCGATCTCTCTGCTTTGCACATTGCCATATTCAAAGTAAAGCCTCAAGGCGCACGCACGCAAGGAGTCGTTTAGAGCAAGTCGTTCAAATGAACGACTCGCTCTGAACGACTCCTTAAAGTGAGCTGAACGATATGTGTTTGCTCACTTCAAGTGAACGATCAGACCCATCGCTAAATCAGCTTAAAAAAATTACACAAAAACAGTCGATGTGTGTTGATTACATAAACGTGAAACAATCATGTAACGTTTATCTATGCTTTCCAAATAAATAGTAATAGGGAGCTACGATATTGCTGCCATCTACACGTAGAGCGTGAAACCAACCTCAACTTGCAGCAGTAACTGACTAATTTATCGGAAAGCAAAATGTAATAGGCAGCCAGCTGTGCTTTACAACTTTGTTAGGTGCGTTTAAGTCTGAAAGTACAAAAATAGAAATATCTATTTTGAAAACTTATTACTTTAGTTTACGCACCCAATAAATAAAAATCAGTTAATCTGAATCCTCTTGTATCGTCTCCGTCCAGACGTAACATCCAAACAAATATGTTTTAATATAATAACAATAAGTAAACAGAGTTTTTTTTAAATAATAAATTGAGATATTATCTTTTTCGTAAGCCGAGAACTGCGTACTAATGTATTGCACTATTGCATCTTCTAACGGGCATGATTTCGTACAAAAACAGTTGGCGATGTCCAGGCACGTAACTAGAGTTTTTTGGTAGGGTGGGCCACTGCTGGGTCAAAGAAAAAGTAAATGGGCCTGAAATAATAGTAATGTAACATACCTAGCGCAAAATTATTCTGCCGGTGCGAAACAATTTTGCAAATACAGATTATTACTATTTTACCGGAAACGTGAAAAATTCAAATAGTTGAATCAACTCAGCCCGTTTTATTAATTCAGCATTTTTGTTAATAAGAATATTATTTAACAACGGAATACACTCCTGAGGAAATAATTGGAAAACATCCGATACAATTAAATATGCTTCCATCCCGTATTTTAGCGACAAATCAGAAAAAAATGCTAAAATTATAAACAAGACAAATCAATATAAAGTAAGTTTTAAAACAACTAAAAACATTATAAACACTTTGTTTAATGCAAAATTAAAAATAGATGATTTTCTAAAATCAGGCATTCGCAAATTGAATTGTTCGCATTGTAATTCGGTTTATATAGGCCAGACAATTGGAAATTTTGATATTAGGTATAAAGAACACGTACGTTGTTACAAATGCAGACACCCAGATAAATCCAATTACGCTAAACACTTACTAGAACACAATCATTTAATGGCATCTAATGAGCAAATTGATCTCGTAAATTCACCTCTATTGGACATTTTGGAATACGAAATCAAATCATCTGCAGACGATTGCCGAGATCAAGTCACCAAGTTTTATTGTTGCCATAACTAACTGTTTACTTTTTATTATAACCTTTGATAATGGCATGTAAACATGTCGAAATACGTGTACGATTAAAATAAATAAATACAGTTGAAATAAAAAGTATTTTATTTATACTCTATAAATATTTCACTTATTTTATTGTTAATTTGGCAAATAGTTTTATTATAATTGGGATTGTCGTATGTGTAAGAATTATAACCAAAAGCTATCATTCGAGATAGAACACTATTCAAGCAACTTGGGAATTTTGTTTAACGGGAATGTTTTATAAATATTATTGGTACCAGCAATAAAAACAATGTAGTCGTTTTCATTGTAATTGCTAATCTCTGATTTTATATTTGCAAAAAGTTCATCTATAGGCGCACCCAGTTTAATAAAACTCTGCAGACGGAAATTGTGTAGGTCACGGAAGAGTTCATTTAAACTGCGTTAAACCATGATTATCAGCAAAAATTTGGTTTACATTTTGAGATATTATCACTTGCGTTACAGGTACACGATTTAAGATGATTATTTTCTGTCATTTGACAGATGGTTTTTTATGTCTGTAATCATTCAACAACGACTTTAACTTAACATTCTGTTTTTCAAATCTCCTGTTTATTTAAGAAGGTGCCTCGGTTTTCTTTAAAATAAATTTACAATTCACTTAAACAGACCTTTTTTTTTATTATCCTTGGTTTATCAAACTTTTTTAATAAAGTCAAAGTTTTGATATTTTACGGTTTAAGTAGTTCCAAAATTTCTTCTAGCTTGTAACATCGTGTACCCTTAAGGCATTTTCAATATCAAATTTCATCCTGATCTGATAACTCAATTTTGAATACATAGATGCTAAAATATTTAAATTAGCAGCTGGAACGGAAACCGAATTGTAGCGAATTTTCAGCTATACAATATATACAACAGCCTATACAATTAAAAAAAATGTGTGGTCGGTTTTTGAGATATATTTTTTTTGTATAAATCCAATATTTTGAAAATATTTTTTATTTCACAGCGTTTAGCTTTTTGGAATTTTTTGTGCACAGTAACAATGTATCTCTTAAGCCGGATGCTAGACATGTTTCTTTGGTAGCATTTTTTTCAAAAAACAATTTTCTAAATATGAAAAGGAATTTTATAAAAGACTTTGCGACAAATCCAACGGTTTTCTTTCTGAACATTGTAAGTTTGAAACGGCAGTCGATACGATTTTTTTAAATTTGCCTCTAGCGTCGTTTTATTCAAAAACAAGTTGGCGTATCGGGTTCAATTTTTTTAATGTTTATAGCCCAAACATTAAAAAAATTGAACCCGATACGCCAACTTGTTTTTGAATAAAACGACGCTAGAGGCAAATTTAAAAAAATCGTATCGACTGCCGTTTCAAACTTACAATGTTCAGAAAGAAAACCGTTGGATTTGTCGCAAAGTCTTTTATAAAATTCCTTTTTATATTTAGAAAATTGTTTTTTGAAAAAAATGCTACCAAAGAAACATGTCTAGCATCCGGCTCCAGTTTCGAATTTTATTTTAAAAGCTTGTTTTGTCAGTGAATGTTTGTTAATCCCTCTACATTCCAAAGTTCATCGAAATTGAACCATGTGTTCGGGAGGATTGATACACAACACACATAGATACGAGGATCGTTCGAAATGTACGTGGCCTAACAAAGAAAACGCAAGTTTTTGAGCAAAAAATCATTTTATTTTTCCATATAGTCGCCTGCTCGCTCAACGCACTTATTCCAACGATGCTCCAAAGCATCAATGCCGTCTTTCTAGGTCGATGAACTCAAGTCCTTAGAGTAGCTATTTACAGCAGCGATTACCTTGGAATTGGATGAAAATTTTTTACCGCCAAGCCCAGGTTTGGAAACAGATAAAAATCGCTGGGAGCCAAATCTGGCGAATAGGGCGAATGAGGCACTAATTCGAATCCCAATTCATGAATTTTGGCCATGGCGATTGCAAACGTTTCTCTTTGATTTTGTCGCTCAATTGCTGCAACAAATTGGCATAATATTTGCCATTTATTGCTTTTACCTTTTCCAAGTAGTCGACGAAGATAATTCCATGAGAATCCCAAAATACAGTTGCCATAACCTTTCCTGCTGACAAAACCGTTTTTGCATTCTTCGGTGGCGGAGAACCTTTGTGTGTCCATTGTTTGGACTATTCCTTGATTTCGGCAGTGTAATGGTGAACCCAGGTTTCATCGACGGTTGTGAAACGGCTCATCAAGTCCTTCGGATTGCGACGAAAACGTGCCAAAGGTTGCGAGAAACAATCAAACGACTCAGTTTTTGCTCCGGTGTGAGCAACCGCGGCACCCAACAAGCAGAGCTTTTTTATTTCCAATTCTTCAGTTAAAATTCTGTGCACACTGTCATTTGAGATGCCCACTATGTCTGCTATCTCGCGCACTTTTACTCGATGGTCATCCAATACGATACGGAGGACTTTTTCATATCCAGGGTAGTAGCCGTTTTTGGGCGTCCACTACGGGGTTCTTCCTTGTTCTCACACGACCACGCTTAGACTCGGCAACCCAGTTTTTAACTATTGAAAACGAAGGAGCGGACTTTAAAATATCGAATCCAACTCTGCTTTGATTTCGGTTGGTGTTAAGCCTTTCAAATGAAAGTACTTTATCACTGCTTGCAACTCAGTTTTTTCTATTACATATTTACGAAATCATTAGAGACGGTCACTTTGGCACACTGTGAAACACAAACTAATTGACAGATCTCTTTATACTGTCATATTTAATCTAAGAACCTCCGATGAATTAGCGCCATCTCTGTGTTAGGCCACGTACATTTCGAACGATCCTCGTACAATCATACATACCCGCCCACGCATCCACCCACGGACAGAGATTTTTTGGGTTCCTGCAAGTCCAAAACGTGTATTTCCGTAAAAAACTTGATTTCGAAAATTTTCATGAAATCAATACTTCCCTATACTGAAAGTATTTCTACTTGGAATTGCACTTATTACAGTTAAATTGTAGTTTGTACAATAAAACAGAATTTCTATTTAAAATAAAACAAATATAATATTTAACTTGATGATTAAAATTTAAATATCAAATAGTTATTTATTTTTGTTACACTCAACAGTTAAGTCAAGTTAAGTTGAAAGTGTTGTTAACTTTAACATATGAAGTAACTTGTGAATAATGTTTAATAAAAAAAATTTTAAAATTGGAATTAAAGTTTAAAACTAAAACTTACAAATTGATATTAAATGTGAGATTTCGAAATTGACATTTGCATGTTAAAGTTGATATTGCGAGAGTGATGTAATAATTGGTAATTATGCAAAATTTTAGTAAATCACGCAATCTACAATTCTTCTTTCATTAATCGTTTCCCATAATTTGCAGTTTAATAATGTCAATCTCAATATATCAATATCAAATTAACAACTGCTTTAGTTGACGCTTGATTGTTCTGCATTTTATTGTTCTTGTTAAGAATTTGATTTCTAGGAAATAAAAACTTTCATATTTGTGAATGTAGTTCGTTTATATGAATATTTATAGTGCGGATTGTTGAATTAAAGATTCCGCTTAAAATTTACATGAAAATTTCTTATTACTAGACATTTTCGCTGCTGGACACTTTTTTTCTCGGAAAATATATTATACAAAGAGCATATTTAATATCTTATTTCAGACGAACTCAACTGAGTCACTGTATAAAACTCAGATATCTATAAAACATACGACATTCATTAACAGTGGAAATTATATTACAATAAATTTGGTACACAACGTAGTAACATATTTTGTGAGTTGTAAATGATATACCTACAAACTTGAATAGTAGACTTTTTACCTGGTTAAATCTTCTTTGCAGCGAACCTTCCATAATGTTGTTCCTGGTAGTTCCAACATAAATGTTACCATCGTTTCGACCAGGTCTTTGTGGATAAATTGATCTCACACCTCCAGCAGATTCGGGTAACTAAAGCAAACCAAATTAGTTGTTTTGTAAGATAAATTCTTGCTTACTTACTTTGGTATCTGTTATTCTTTTATAATTTTGTAATGAATCCCATGCGGCGATCCTTCTGTCTTTTTCACCACCAGAAAGTAGAGTTCCTTCGGATAACATTATTAGAGAACTTACACCTTTGTTGTGAGCCTGAAAAATATTTTTTTTGTTATGGTGGAATTTTTTTACAAAAGTAAGTATTGTACTTCAAATTCCATGCGAACGAAATAAGCACCATCGCTATCGACGCTGTAAATTGTAATAAAACCGTCACTGTCTGCTGTAATTACATCCCCATCTTGTTCGAACTGTAAACTTGTAATAAGGGTACGAGCAGGCTGAAATATATTAATTAAAAAAATGTTAAGATGGAACCTTAACAAAAATTAAATTATCTAATTAAGCAAAATATTCTTTAAGCGTGCATAAATTAAAGGAGATTTACAGATGTAGATGGCGCAAGCTAAAAAACATCTTCTGTAGAGGTATCTTTATTTCTTTATTTTGTGAAATGCTTACCGGTTTAATAATATCTGTTCGTTCAAAGAATCCATCCTTCCGCCTGTTCCAAAACGTCAAATGTCCTTTTCCAAATGTGATTAGTAAATTATCATCTAAAGGATGAAAAGCTGCACCAGCAAGTTCTTCTTGCAACGTCTGAAAAAATGGTATGGCCATTAATTGATGAAACACTTTAGGTATAACATAAAAATTGTGCTGTTTTTTGTTTTCATGCGTTAACGCGTGTGGGCTATAAATTGTACACAACATGGATACGTGCTTACACACGCACACACCCTAGCGAAAACTGTTTTTTGTACCCTAAAACCCTAAAAGTGCCATTTTGTTAAAATCTTGTAAGTTTTTTTGACCTTCCTCCTAGATATGCTACCTTCCTATTCGACGGGGCATGTAAAAAGCATCATATTTTCGCAATGTTATACGCTAAATGTACTTCTTGAAATTCTTACAATATATTTTTTATCAGTTGCATAATTACATTTTTTATAATTATGAGCAACAAAAAAAAATGTTGAGTAATTTTTACTTGAACAGAAAAGTATCTGGCGAATAAACTAGGAATTGTCAACCCTCTGCGTCTGGCTGGATCAAATCTTTGTATTTATTCAGTGGTGAGTGGAATTCCCAAATCGTTGTGAAGGTTTTGGTTGGTTACGTCGTCATGGTGCATTCGCTATCATAGGCAGGGTTTAGGACTAGAAGCTGTACAGTAGTATTTTTGTGTTAGAAGTTTTGCTGTACAGACCCAAAGCTGTCTGCCATATGTCCATATTGGTTTTAAAACTGCCTTGTATATGAGAATTTTATTTTCTACGGCGAGTTTAGATTTGTAGTTAATTATCAGCTCTGCAAACTCTCGAATACCAATTTTTATGACAATCGGATACCTTTATCACAGATAAGGTTAACACTACAGATATAGGTAAATATGTGAGCTATCGGCGGTAACTTACTAGGTGTAACTCGTTTTATTACGATGAGAGTGTTAATCAGCTAAGTATTCGACTGTACGGATACTATACAAAATTAAAATCATTGTTTTTCTTTTCAGGAAAAAGTTGAAACAGATACGGAAAACATTTAGGAGTTAAGTACACACTTCTGCTTACCGATACTACACTAAATAAATTCCCTGCTTTTTTTTCAGGTAAAGTTTCCTAGAAAGTAACAGATTTTGGTTTGTGCTGTACCAGTTTACCTGCATATTTTAGCTATGGATGTTGGTCGTAAGAAGTATTATCAAGTACCCGTGGTGCAACAACTGGTACTCCTCCAAGTTCTCCGAGGAGTTAGGTAAATACATTTTTATTTATACTTATACAGAATTTCATATTTATTTATTTATTTATTGTTATTTAGCATAAAGTGTTGATTTATACAGAATTTTTATTTTTAAATATACTTAGGGAATTTCAGAGTATTTATTTATTTAGTTATTTGTAAATACAGAGTAAAGAGGTTTATTTTTTCAATAAATATGTTTTATCTTTTTATCTGAGTTTCCTTGTAGTTCTATAACCTGTCATTATTTGTTTGTATAGTATTTACTGTTTATTAAAATTTATAATTCATTTATAAAAATGAGTTATAAATTCTAATAAAATTGAAATTGGAAGCGGAATAACTGCACTACATCAGTTATTTAAATAGCCCGCGCTTGTTGCTTAGTTTGCCACTAGATCGCCAGATGCCGTATGAATAAAATGGTGGTTTTTGTTGCCAATATTTAACATGGGGAATTCGCTTCTAAAGGTTTAATGTTCTGTGGGTGATGGATGAGTAAATGGACGAGTAAATGTAATGCCAAGGGTTTGGCGTAAGCTGACGGGGCGTAGTGGTTAAAGGCCCAAAGGGTCCCACTACCCTCCGGAACAAAGTAATAAGCCAAACCTGGAGTGAACGGGATCAAGCCATGGGCCTTTGGCCCGCAGTGCTGATGCTGATGATATTGCAAGACAAAAAAATGAAGTATGGTATAGAAAATGCAAAGAAATTGAAAATGTATATAAGCCGCCGAAAATGTACAAAGGCGTGAAAATTCATTAATAATGTGCGAAACGACAACCGTAAAATAAACCTACAAACAATTCCTATGCAAACATAGGAAGAATGTTAAAAAAACCTTTTTAAGGAAGATAAAATAGAGCATAACATAATTATTCAAGGGTAGTCTATTAGTTTGGACCTAAACCTAATAGAAAAAACATAAAAATGTTAAAAAATGAGAAAGCTTCGGGACCAGGGCGAGCTAGCGCGGAGTTAATAAAGAAACGAAGTAAAAAGCTATTAAGAATAATAACACAAATGTTTACCAAGTGTTTAAACGGAGATGCGATTCCCCAAGAATGGAAAATTGGCAAATGATATCCAGCTCGTTAGCATGCTGGCCACTATCATGTCCTGGTAGTTAGTATCGAGTTGTCAATCTTTGTATTTCTTCGGTGATGACTGATGAGTGGAATTGCCAAGTCGTTGGGGAGGTTTTGGTTGGTCCCAAAGCTGGATGCCATATGTCAATATTGATTTTAAATTTGAGAAATTTAATTTTCAACGGAAATCTTGTATTTTCCTCCCAGAAGATATGACGTTTGTTTTAACTTTAAATTTAGTTGAATTTTGTTTGGTTTAATATGCGTTTTGCAGGTTAACCGGTGATCAAGGTTTAATCCCAAATATTTAGCTTCTGTTTTAACGGGTATGTGGGAGTTAGTTATTGTGACTTGTGAGCAGATACTGGTGCCTTGTTGCGAACGTGACTTGTACCGATTTGTCCTGATTTACTTCTAACCTCCATTGAGCTAGCCAATTATGCAGTATGTCCAAGTGATGTAGATTATTTGCTGCCGCTATTGGTTTTTCATTGGTGGATAGCAGAGCTGTGTCATCGGCGAAACGTGGAAAATGTTGTTTTTGGTTGTCGGGATATCCGCGGTGTACAATTAGAGGAAATGACCCAACACATTTCCTTGGGGTGCTTTAGATTTTACTTGGTATCAAGTTGTGGCGTTGTGTCTTTCGTTTGATAAAACCCATCTACCGGGTTTGATTTCATGAGCAGAGGTATGCCATACCGTATCAAAGGTTTGGGCTACGTCTAAGAAAACCGCAGTGCACATTTTACGTAAAACAAGGTTTTTTGCTATCATATTCACATATCTATGGGTTTGTTGTATCGTGGAATAACCTGTCGCTAAAACAAAATTGATGATTTATTATAATGTTACTTGTATCAATTATCTGTGATTCTCTTCAAAAGTAATTTTCGAACACCTTGGAACATCTAGTTTGAGTGTCATTATTACTTGACCTAATTTCCATCTTAGAGGATAATAGGAAAGTCGCAGCATTTCATTATGTATGAGAAGTACCAATGTTTATCTTGGTTAGTTTTTCAGTATTTGATCCGTCACGAAGCCATAATCCGGAGCTTTGTAATTGTTAAATAATTTATATTCTTTCTGCACTTTTGCCAAAGAGAAGGATTTTATTGTCTAGAACAATTAGCAAGGAATGTTTAGAAATTCTTGTATTTCATTATCGTTGCTGCCCGGACTAGATGGAAATGATTCGAAAGTTTGCGAGGTTTGATCCACAAAGATGTTTGCTTTTTCATTATCTGTTCTAGTTTAACTGTCATCTTGTTTCTTAATTGGCGGCACGTTTTGTTGAGGTATTTTGAATTTCTTTGCGGCTTTCCATATGGAGAGGTTCGTAATATAGTATGCAAAAGTTGCCTTACATGAGTCTAAAAGGGCTCTAGTGTAATTAGTAATTAAACCTATCATATTGAATTTTGTCTAATTCGTTTGTTATTACACGAATTTTTGAATGTTAAAAACAAGTTTCAAAATAAATAGAAAGTTACTCTAACGAACCAAGTGCTTGCTTGTGTGAAATACTCACGGGTTCAAGGTAGTTATGAACTTTTCCAGTAATTGAGTAGGGTGTCATTATGCGAAATATATGCTCCAAACCCTATATTTATGTAAATTTCGTTTGAATGAATTAAGCAAAACACGACGTTTCTATTTACAATAATTTTGTCTTCGTATATAATACTTATGGTTTTCTATTCTCAACGGAAGTTGCATGAGTTTGTATCATTAATTAAATCTTTTTGGTGCGTACCTATATAATAACATCATTTATCGTAAATCAGTTTCAGGGCGTGATAAGTGGTAAAAGAAGACTTTCCGCTTGTATAAATTTAAAAAGTAAAATCTTTATGACTTATAATGTGTTGCAAAGATGGACGATACTGAAACCTTTGTTTTACAAAAGTGTAAGATCTACTTTACTGCATGCTAAACATAATTGTACATAATAATCGATGGTACTTTGCATTTTGCGGAAAACTATGATACATATCATTTTAATGCATGAAACTTTACTTATTTGAATAAAAATAAACGCAGTTATTAAGGTGTTTTATTGAAACTTACGGCCACTTTTCCAAGCAAATGTCCCCACTGCCATTGCCAAACAGAAAGAATACTTTCTCGCCCTCCATCAACGGCCATCACGTAACTTCCACCATTCTATGAAACAAAAGAATAAATTTATGCATGAAAAAAAATCTATACAATAATATATTCATACCAATTGTGAAAACGTTACAGCCGCTACTCCAACTTCAAATTCGCCCATTCCAAAAACGTATAACGTTTGCAACGTTTCGGTACTCCAAATTCGAATGTGTGCTTGTGTTTTTCTATTTCTTCCAGCTCGTTGACCTGAAGCTACCATTTCTCGTGATGGATGCAAGTCCATGCTATTAAAAGTTTTGTTTTAAGTATATTTTGGAGAAACACAAAAAACTTAATATAACGAACCATTGAATGTCTTCGGTATGTCCGGTGTAATGCCGTTGGGTTTCTTCGTCTCGATCGTACATTATGGCAATAGCTGCTACAAAATATAGCAGTTCTCCTGTTGGTAGAACCCATAAATTTTTGCGGGAGTCTGTTCCACGATAACCGTAACTGGTTAATAGTTAAGGAAAACTGAATAAGAAAGCTTTGAGTGCCAATTTTGGTGGCGGAAATGGAAACGCTTTTTATAAGAAAAACTTCCGAAATAAAAAGGGTTTCATTCGATTTTCTGAAAACATAATGAATGAATTCAGGGATTTCCTATGCATATTTAGGTAGGACATGTAATATTCAATTTGCTTTCTATTACTAAAGAGATTTCCTTTATCTCTAGCAAGCAGGTGCTAAGAAACGATGTTGAGTTGTTGAAGACAATAAAGCACAAGAACAGAGAAGAAACTGAAAAAGTATGAGAAAATACGGAAAAAGTAATGGTAAAATAAGTGTGTATAGATGAATAAAAGGAAATGAAAAGAAAAGAAGTTTGCTGTTAATTTGATTCCTATGGATTCCAAATTACATTAGCAGACATTTTAATTAAAGAACCCAACATACAATGTGTGGTAGTGTATAATGCTTAACTTTATGTTTTCAAACTTATGTTTATTTCATGTATCTAGGCAACAGCGCAAAATTTAAGAGCCACTGTGTGACGTCATCAAGTGTAAAAACAACGGCAAATTTAAAAATTGATTCGCGGCAAGTCTGCAGTCGGTGAATTTTAATCGTTTTGATAACATATGAATATAATAATTTAGTTACGATGATGAAATACAAAGAAAGTTCCTCTGAGAAACTAAAATATTTCACAATGGATGTACCTAGGCTCATAATAATATAATGTTCAATAAACAAAAAATTAATTTAGGTAGATCTATAATTCATTTTATTTATAATTTATTACTTACTATTACAGTTGGGTCAATTTTTTATATAGCGCTTCATAATAAAGTATATAAAGTAAATGAAACTTACTTTGAACACTAATTTTTTGACAAATTAGAAGCACCTAACCTCTTTATCATTCCACTTGACATTAGAAACTGACAGAAGCACACGTACTGCGCCTGCGCACTGATAAAAAAACAGAGGTTTTCAACAAGTTTTTACACTTGCGCAGAAGTTGACGAAATTTGGTCCTAGCAACAGCATACGATGTTCTATACTCTATCATGTTTGGAAATAAATAAATAATACTGAAATATTATTACAAAATAAGCACACTTTTTTAAGAGAACAAGAAATCAATCTTTTGACTTTTTGGAGACAGATGCGTTCAGAGAAGACCAGAGATCAAAAACCAAATTTATCGGCCTAACATTAGGGTGGGTATAATTACCCAGCTACTTTGTGTTAACTACGACAGCAACTAAATTGTAGCCCACCCTAGTTCAATGAGCATACAATATTCAAAAAAGTGTCACCAGTTTTTAAGAAATCATTTCATGTGGCAGTTTTCGTTCATATTAACAATTAATTCACTTACGCCGTCCTGGCAACTCTTACTTGTGCAAAGCTGCGTTAAAGTCGAAATTTTCTAAACTAAAAACACCCTGCATGCGTTCTTGCTATGTGCTTAGAGTCTCATTTTAACTCAGTTAGTTAAGTTAAGTTAAGATAGAAGTACACACAGTTTTATTAGAAGCATCGTATTTAGGGTTTTCAAATTGAATTTTAGTTTTTATTACTTAAAACCTCCTTTAAAATAATTATTAAAAACTGTTACAAAGAAATTAGATCAAAAGATTATTAAATTGCATTATTATCTAACACGCCTTTTCCGCATTTGCAATTTGCAGAATTGCAATTGGTCACGCAAATTGCAATTAAGTGCTCTTTTTATATCTGCAACATTCTATTTTTACGACCTTTTTAGAACTAATCAACTTTATAAGGATACACCCACTCTAGTTGCATTTTCTTTTCGGGCGGCGTATTATCTATAGGTGCATGATGTATAGGAGGATAGAATGTTCGCCTAAGCCCTCTAATCGTAACTCGAACAGGTTCCTCCTTTAGAACTTCTAATAGCGTATAATCTGCGAGATATGAATTGAAATTTTCTGAAAGCTTAAACAGTTTATAACTTACCATTTGTTCTAATAATTTCATTTTCTGGCGCATATAAAGCTCTCGGTCGACTTTTACTTCTTGCTCTTCTTTGTTTACTGATATCTTCCACAACGGCAGGCGGAGGTGCTCGAGACCGAGACCTTCTAGCTGGAGATAACATCACTCCTGCACCAATCGTTCCAACGCCGAGATAAAATGTATCTTCGTCCGCAAATTCGTTTCTAAGTTGAGAAAAACTTCTCACTTCTTGGCCTGCTACGGTGAACATTCTCTTGGCACCGCTCATTTTTAATACTTGACCCAGATCTTCAAGAACTTCTTCAAAAGGTTGACTTGTTCGTAGATTGAGTAGTACCCGACACTAGCGAAATTATTAAAGATATAACGACGAAAGAAAAAATATTATAAAGGGAAAAAAATCGATGACAAAATTTTGGATAAGAAGAGTTTACCTGTACTGTATGGTCCATATTGTTGATGATTCGGATAACTCTTCCAGAACTAGGTTTGATAGCTGCCCCTCCCCCACCTCCTCCTGGTGGCGGTGCATCTGCTTCAACTATGGAGGCTTTTCTGCTAACTGCTTTGCTCCAACCTTGACCTCCAGGAGCTGCGTACCATATTCCGTTCTTTTTCCCATAACTGGCTGGCTGAAATTAAAAATCATTCCTTGAGATAACCGTTATCAACATTATAATGCGCAATAAAACTTAATAAGCACGTAAACTATAACACGTAATTCAGACCATTGTGGGCAACGACACTACAGCGAAAGGGGTTTCTTCGTCCTCGAAATCGATATCAAGCATCGGTCTTTCATGTGAGTACCCAAAACTGAAGAAGAAGTGTTTTGGCGTTTTAAAGAAACCAAAACCAATTTACGACCGTTTAGAACACAAACGCGTACACCCGATCTATCTTAGACAAATTCCACCCTTGGAATGAGGGCAAAAGTAGCTGTGACGCGAATGATTCGTAGTTTGATAAATAATTTATGATTGAATGTGCTAATGAAGTGTAGTGGGGATTTCAAGGTCGAAAACCGAGGGTTGTTCCCAGGGTGGGGAAAAGTGGATGACGTGATTCAAAGTGGTTGACCCGTTGGAGGTGAACCGTTATCAATGATCGTGTTTTTCTGTAATTTTCCTCAGATCTGGTGCAACATTGCACGTAAAGAAAATCATTTTTTAACACTTATCTTGCATCCTTTAGACGAAACTTAAATGTTTCCCTTTTCTTGTTATTGATTGTTAAAACACATGCATATTCAGAAGAACATAAAAATAATTTATGTGCATAGATTATTAGACCAAAATGTGAAAAACATAATCGGTATCCTGATAATGTAAATACAAAATAGCGCTCAAGTATTTTCGGCAAGGTCTCTGAGAATGACGGGTTTGCATGTAATAGTAATAAGAGAACAAGGACAATACAATGCTGTCGACATCATATTATTTTACTTAAGTAAGATGTTGTATAAACATATGCAAACATCATTCTGCGAGGGCGTCCATTTTAGAATCTGTCACGAAGAGGTGAAGGACGAGAAAGAGCGAGAGAAGATGTGTGAATTACTTGCCGAAACATGTTTGTTTTTTTATTATCTCAAAAACAAAGTTATTTATAACTAAGCAATTTGAATCAACGAACTTTACGTCGATCAGAACATAACTTCAAATTTAATTGTTAATTTAATAATTGTTTCATTTCATATAATTAGCACAATTTAAACATTTAACAAAATTACTGGAACAAAACACGCAAATCCTGTTTAGTTTTATGAGAGTCACATAAACACCTTCAAAATCAATTCTCAGTGAGCTTTCATTGAGCTTTTCACAAGTACCCTCAGCGTGAAAGGCGTGAACATGCGAGCTTTGACTTTCTCAACGTGCAAATTCTAGAGTATTTACTGGTCGGTCAATATTTTCGTGAAACTTAGGGGTCAGGCCCGCTGCGACACATTAAGTACAGGAAAATGATCTTTTTGCAAGTTCTTGCAAACACATAGTATGGTTTTGCATATATTCAAATAGCGCTACGCTAACCTATTTTTGCGTTAATATCTGATTTTGCATTTTTAATTATTGATTGCCTTGAATGAATTTATTGTTGCAAATATGCCACAAATTATAAGTAAATTACAACATTTAATGGAAAAAATGTGTAATGCTAAATAAGGTAAAATTTAATTATCAAAACATTTAAAAAATACGTTATTACGAAAATAATTTCATGAAATATGCAGATGCATGCTTCAACACTCCCTAATTATAACAACGCACGTTTTTTTAATGATTCTTTACACTCCAATCATGGTTTATTATTCTTATCATATGTGTTATTTTTTAACTTATTTAATCGCCTTATGCTAATATAATTAATAGTAGAACCGATTAAGTGTATGTCGCAGCAACAATTGTTTAATTAATTCCATCCACGCACGAGATCCCAATCTGTTTATATCAACGTGTATACGTACTTTCTTATATTTATAGAGTTCTATGTGAAAAAAACCTCAAGCATATCTTGTTGTAAGCTTCTTTATGGTTTTAGTAAGATATGCAGTAATATAGCTGATCGGCGAAGATTTACTCATGAAGGGAGGAAAACACAGAAAATATAAACGTTTGTATTAGCTTTATGGGATTGCATTAATTGTCACATTGAACAATTTGACTCACATCAAAACGACATTTTGAAAACTTATTTCAGGAGTGAACAACGCAACGATGTATTAAAACAATCGACTTAATGAATTATTTTCTATGTACGACCATCATTGAAAGTAGGCTTTTCCAGCTGTCAGTTGAGAATCAAAAGGTGACGGTTGCCGCTGAGCTAGCAGAAAAGTCATTGCTGCATGCCGAACGGAATGTGAGTTTTTCTGACAGTGTACAAAAATAAACTCATTGGAAATGGTCTAACATGACTAACTAAAGAAAGGGATCGCTAGAGAATGAGGAAAATTGAGTATTCTATCCGCTTTTGTTCATTTTTGAAGCGGTCGTTTAAAAAATAGTGTGTGTACTTCCAGCAGAAAGCGTCCTTACCGCTCTCGCATGGTTGGTGGTCTGGGATACTCCTCGACCATCACTGTCCAAGCCCGAGCGGCAATAGATTACTTTCTGCTCTAGGTACACAAACTAAATTCGTTCTACGACGTTTGGACGCTGCCGGTTTTACGCTACCGTTTGGACGCGGTCATTTGAACGCATGGACGTTTAAACGCAGAAACGTTTGGACGCATGTTACATTACTGTGTTATATACAGCTACTTCTTTATTAACAAAAATTAAAGTTTTGCATTTTGTAGAATAATTGAATATTTAAATTAGAATTAAGGGGTCCTCTAAACCAATAATATCACGTTTATTTTTAAAGTATGAATCATAATCGTTACCTATTTGTCCCTGCATTCAAACGTCCTCGCGTCTACACGTCCCTGCGTCCAAACGTTCCTGCGTTTAAACGTCTCCGTTCAACGTTCAATGTAATTCATGCTTCTTCGTAAGACAAGTCTTCACAATTGTTGATTATTTTGGGAACACTGGAGGTAAGGAAAAATCCCCAAGTATTTTAACTAAAGAATGCCGATTGGATCGAACACAACCGAACAGAAGACTAACTCTTCAACCAAATTTATCATATAAAACTTGTAATGCACAAGAAATGAATTTATTATCCATATAACGTGTATTAGTTTAACATCAAATACCGCCTCGGGTTCCGGCACAAAAGATAAAATTTTGTAAGTGGTTGAATTGAATGAAGAAATAATAGAAATTAGCAGAACCCGTGGGTAACGTAACGTATTTAAAAAAATTAAATATTGTTTTGAATAATTTTGGCTATTTCTCGGTTTTTACGGCTGCAGTTTAGATTGTCATGTCTAATTTTTGCTTTCCTATTGTTGAAGTATTGATTTTATGCAAATTTTAGAAATCGTGATTTTGAGGGAAATACATGTTTTGAACCCCCAGGAAAAATGACCGTCTGTGGGTAGGTGGGTGTGAGCGCTCCATAACTCCAAAACGGATGGTCCCATTTCAATTAGTTTAAGTACGTGGGGAGGGGGGTATCAAGAACTTTTCGAGGAAATAAGCTTTTAAATAAAATCCAAAACCGGCAGCGGAAGTTAGACATGTTTTTTTGGTAGCATGTTTTTTAGAAAACGAATTTTTTAAATCTGAAAAAAGAATCTTATAGACCTTTGGACAAATTCAACGTTTCTTTTTGAATATTCTTGCTTTAAAATGGCGGTTATACAATTTTTTGAAAATTTTTAGTTTAGCACCTTATTACTCAAAAACAAGTAGACAGATTAGGTTCAAATTTTGTATCATATAACAATACAGGAACAATGTTACTGTGCACAACAATTTTTAAAAAGCTAAAAGCTAAGAAATGACAAATATTTGCAAAATTTTGGACATTTTCAAAAAAAGATTCCTCAAAAACTGGCCACACGATTTTTCTTTAATTGTGTAAGCCCATAGAGCTGAAGATTATCTACAATTTTGTTTGTGATTCATCCCGCTTTTCCATTATTGAGTGACATTACGTCGTTTTTAATTTCTTGAACTGTTGGGGATTTGTATTTATTCTATCATCAGGTTGTATCTCATCTTCTTCAAGATCTTCAAGGTTTTCTCCCATTTTTGCCTGCTTAAAGATATTAGGGAAGTGTTCTTGCCATATCTCTAATTGTTCTTTTTCTGTTAATAATAGTTTATCATTATTGTCTCTGATAGGTTTTGATATATTGTATTGTTTTCCTGCCAGGGTTCGTGTTATCTGGTATACTATCCGCATGTTGTTTATTTGTGCTGCTTCTTCCGCTTTTTCTGCAAGATCCTCTATCCATTTTCTTTTGTCTCCTTTGACGCGTCGCTTAACTTCTGTCTTTAATTGTCTGTATCTTTCTTCCAATTCTTCTGTATGTCCCTGCCAATTAATAAAATTAATAAAAGTGCTTTTAGATTTTTCCTTTCCTATATTTTTTCCCATGTTGCTTCAGATATCCATTCATGTCTTGCTTTTGGTACGTAGCCTAGTATCTTTTGGCTTGTTTCATTACAGCTATTTTTCACTGGTGAAAATTCTTCGTTTACATCTGTTTCTTAGTGTTTTTTAATTTCTGTACATCAAATCTTCTTGTACTTCTTTCTCCGGTCTTACGTCTAATAGGGAAAGTCTCCATTTTATGCAAATCGCCACTTGGTCAATTAGGTTATGTGTTCTACCCCCAGGGCTCCCTCATGTTATTTTGTGGCATTCTTTATGCGGGAATAGTGTCCCACCAGCTACTAAATTATTTTGCGTCCAAAAATCTTTAAACATGTCGCCATTTTCGTTGCATGTGCACGCTCCATATTTTCCGTTTATGCTTTTAATCCCTGCATTCTGCGTCACCGCTTTGGCGCTCGGGTTTCCCATAACAATTACTATATCGTGTTTTCTTATTTTATTAATCACTCTTGCCATATTACTATAGAAGATTTCTTCGTCGTGGTTTTCTGCCATTTGCCTAAGTTTCTACTTTAATATAAAATTTTTAAAACTTAATATTTTTAAAATTTTTAGGATTTCTGAGATTATACAATTAGTTTTTTAATAACGAAAATCCTTATACAATTATTGGATTTTTGTCAGAAAACTCGCAGTAGGCTGAGTTTTTCAAATATTAATGGGTTCCAGCTTTACTTCGTTGAAGTTCATATTAATGAATAAATGAAATAATAACTACAACAATATTTATTTACTTTAACATTATACGTATTTCGACAGGTTTAAAGGCCACTGTTAAAATAAAATTAATAATAAACAGTTGGTATTCCTATAGGAACAATAGAACATGTCGAATGGGCGTGTTGGGTATGATGTATTTCTAATAAATTGTACAGTTTTTGTAGTTGCGGATTTGTATACCTATATTATTAGTCTTTTTTTGAGAATCTGGTAAATAAACCTGTCAGTTTATTAATGTATGTTTCAATTCTTTTTGACATTACAGTACCTCGCGATTCTTGTCATCATAAAACACATAAATTAGCAGCATAGGTCCATGATACATAGAGCTTTGACGGTCCCTTTAGATGAAATTAATTATAATAGAGAAATTTCAATTATTAAACAATCTGTACATAATAATGGTTATAATATTCAACTTATTGATACATGAATTAAAGCAAAATAATATTAATTATTCAAAAAATGTATCCAAACAATTCATCAATTCATCCGATGCAACTAAATACGCTTCAATTTCATATTTTGGCGATAAATCGGAAAAAATTGCTAAAATTATGAATAAAGCAAATTAATGTAAAGTAATTTTAAAGAAATTTAAATTTAAAAAGTGTAGTTTTAATCTTACCCTTGATAATGACTTGTCATAACGTGTCGAAATACGTATAAGGGTAAAACAAATAAATATTATTGACGTTATAAATTATTTTATTTATACAACAAACTGTTACTGTATAAAACAATGCTGAAGCCTGTCTGGACTTACGGTGTACAGCTGTGGGGATGCGCCAAGCTAACACGGATAAAAACCATTCAACAATTTCAATCTAAAACACTCCGCGCTCTGGTGAATGCGCCTTGGTACGTTTCCAATCTGACGGTACATGAAGATCTCGGTATTCCATTCGCAGTCGACGAAATCCAGAGATTTGCAGAGAACTACCACCAGAATCTCCAGGCACACAGCATCGAACTAGTCCAGCAATTATCCAACGACCACTTACCTGTAAGACGCTTAAATAGATCGTGATCTGCTAACAGCACCCTAAGTGGAAGGAGTACTACAGGAGTACCATCGATGAATGGATTCTCCTATCAAGCCATCAAGTCATTACATTTACTTAATACTCCATGTAGAGTAGATTGTAAAAAATAGTCCTTAATATAAAAAAAAATTATACCGAGTTATCATTAAAATTTTTGGCCAACTCTTGCCATAAAAAAAAACAAAATAGTGTCTTTGTTTAGTTCACATATCTGCAATTAATTAATTTTGTCATTTTGACAACTATTCAATCAAAATCTGTTTGTTAAAATGGTTTTCACACAATACCACAGTTTTTAAATTGAATCATATTTTCGCAATGCAGTTCAAGAAAATGACGAATACTAGATTCAGTGCTCAGTCTTGCATTAATGATTTTTGAGAATAAAAACATTTCCTAACCTCTAAAATTCATAACCTTAAAACTTAAGGAATCTGGTTTATATCTTTACTAACGAAAAATAAATTATAAATTATGTGAAACTTCTGCAACCAACAATACTCCTGTGTATCTGTGAAAATCACAATTTTAAATACCTAAATATTAACGCTAAATTGCTATTTATGATATAAGGTAAGACATGCAGTTCATATTCCATAGCAAGAGTTGACCAATAATTGAATCGGTGAGTTCAAGAACAGTACAAGTCCAAAATCCGACATTTTAAATTATTATAGGCAAAAATTTCTAAATACAGAGCTGCATGTAATGAGTAAAAGAACAGTACTAAAACCACCTTGTTACAGCCTGTAGCTAGGGTTACTGTTTTGCGTTGGAAACAAGAACAGTACAAGTCCTGGATTTTGTGATTTGGTAATTAGCAAAGTAATGAAACAAAGAAGAAATAATGTCGTCAGATGACAGTAGTAATGAAAACAAGACAAGCGGTAGGAAAAAACACATTTAAAACACATAAAATTGGAAACGTTGCACGTCAACGGGGTGAGTCATACATCTCCAATGCGGGAAAAATAGTGAAAGAAAAAAGAACTGGACCTCCATGCACGTAAGATTATATTTTTTATTTTACAACTTACTTTAAACTTGAAGGTGTTAAACTATTGATAGGTTCAAAATGAAATGTACGAGTAAATTTACCGAAGAAGGAAAAAATCAAATTTTTTTATCAAAATTATGTGATGGAAAGCCAAAAATGAGCAAGACACTTTTCTGCAAGGTTTAATTGAATTGAAACCCATTGCAAGACATCGCAAACGTGTTGCTAATGACAATGCCACTAAACCAAAAGCTGCTACTTTTCAGTACCATGTTATGAAAAATCATGAGCGCACCCTAGTGTGCAATCGAGCCTTCATGAATTTGTATGCAATATCTCATTTTCGTGTTCAACACTTAACTTTGTTACTTTTGAAAGGGCAATCACCCAAAGACATGAGAAGCAAGCATAATAATAGACCTCGTTCAATTACAGACGAATCTATAGCTAAAATCAAAATGCACATTGAATCATTCCCTTACAAAAGTTCACATTACGCTACAAAAAACATACATTATCTGGATTCTAAGCTAAACGTGAAAACTATGTTTGAATTTTTTATTAAAAAATATCCAGAATTAGACAAAAAAGTAAAATACGAATTCTATCTAAAATACCTTAATGAAAATTATTCCTTGAGATTTGGGAGACCACAAGTGGACGTATGTAGTAAATGTGAACGATTTTGGACGAGATTAAGAGATAAGAGTTTGAACGATAATGCAAAAAGAGTTGCTGCAGCAGTACTTTTTGAGCGTAAGAGAAGGGCTCAAAAATTTCATAAAAAACTGGAAAAAGTACAGAAGTTGTCTCAGGAGCACCCTGACGTATTAGGAATTACTTTTGATTAAATGCAAAATTTGACCCTTCCAGTAATACCTGTACAAGAAATCTTCTATTTCAGGCAGCTGCAGCTTTGGGTATATGAAATCTAATGCTGGTCGCTTCTACATGTTACCATGAAGGTTAACCTCGCAAAGGAGCAAATGAAGTGTGCACCTTCGTGAACGATTATATAGTGAACCATGTACCCTAAGAAGTACAAGAATTTCACATATTTTCTGACAAATGTCCGGGACAAAATAAGAACAACACTATGGTAAGATTTTTATTGGCTCTACAAAGCAGTAAATGCTTCAACTAAATCTATCACTATTTTCCAATTCGTGGTCATTCCTTCCTACCCTGCAACAGGGATTTTGGGAGTGCAAAAAGATTGATCAGAAGATGTGATCGTGTGTATGAACCCAAAGAATATGAGGATTAAGGATTCCATAAAAAAATTACCATTTACAATAAAAACCGTTTCATTCAAAGACATAATAAATTAAAAAAATTGGTGGCCTGCATATTATAAAAAAAAAGTTGTAGAGCAATCAATAACAACGTTAAGGAAAAGTTTGCTAATCAGAGCACATGCAGTTTGTATACGATGGGTAAGCGGAGCTAATTTATACTTTCAAGTTGCTAAAACAAAATCAAAATGTGCAGCTTCGTAAGAAAAAAGCTTATTCTCAACCAGTGCCTATAAACATAAAGGATGATGATATAAAAAAGGTAATGATATACACGGATGGAGAGCAGCTGGAGTTTTACTATCACATATCTTGGACCACCACCAACAAAGACTATGATAATAATGATAATGAGGAAAACTGATTGTATTGGTTTTTTTGTTCAATATAAGCTTTACATTGGTTCACTGTCTTTTATTTTTGCAATATTTGCCAAAATTACAATATAACGGTGGACACTGAGGTCAAGTCCACATCATTTTTCTTTAAATATATTATGTGTGGTTAAACTTAGACCATTTATTTTTGATTTAGAGGACGTATAAAAAGATAAACTACAAGTTGTCTATACATTTTAAACCTATAACAAGCATAGCAGATGAAGTAAACAGTTTTTTTTAATTTCCAAAAATTGAATCATTTGGTCTTGCACTATTCTTCTGTAGTAGTAGTAATTGGGAGTGTGAGTTACCTCACGCGCACTTAGGCCACAATAGGTGCGCCCATTTTACTACCTCCCCAGCAGCTCTCCACATTGGACATCACCCAAGCCATCCAACCTTTTGGATGTACTTGAGGACATCCGCAATTGGAGTTTTGCTGATTTCGGCCATGTTAGGCCAGAAGTCCCCCAGCATAAAACCTCTGGTTGTTGAGAGAGATGAGCAGGACTCGGCGTCCTCGTTGCATGCACGGCAGTTTAGGCTGTCCGCCAGTCCCATCCTGTGCATGTGTTGCTTTAGGGTGCAGTGTCCAGATAAGATATCCACAACTAGTCTTTCGGGACAGTTGCACACAGTTTTAGCTGTCTTTGGCGAGGGTGCCGTAATAGCAGCCTTTGCTTGACGACAGCTTTGAGTGGTAACCCATCTTCGTGTGAAGCTTTTAAAGGTTTCTTGGTATAGTATAAAGCTTAATGTCTTCAGGGGTATGGGAATTACGGGTTCTGGACCCCAAAGAGGTGGTTTGCCGTCCATGTCCTTTCACCCCTTGTATGAAGAAGGGAAACGGCATTATTTTTTGAGATATCGTCGAAAGTTTCTCGACTGTACTATTCTTGAACTCACCGATTCAATTTTAATGATGTAAAAATAACTTTGTTGTAAGGGTGATTCCGAGTAAAATCGGATATACTAACCCTGTATAGTATATCCGATTTTACTCGGAATCATCCCGTAAGTAATGGGATACAGCTTCCTGGGCTCAAAGTAGACCGATTAAATCTAACATGCCTTAATAAAGAGAGTTTCCTTAAGAAGTTATATAGGGCCTTAAAGACATTTTCATTTTACAAGGATATTTAACATTTGGAAAACTAGTAAGTAATAAATTGTACTTACGCAGTTAGAGCACCAAACGCTGAAATTGTTAGTGAGTTTCGAAACGAATTATGGGAGCACTACGATAAATCTATAAATTTGTATGCAGAAAAATGTGCTGTTACTTTTAATAAAATATCTCCTAGTTCAGAAGATGAAATATTATTACTGAGTTGAATACACTGATACATAAATTAAATGACATATTTGTTATAAACAATGAGGACACTTATGTTTTATATTTTGTGTAAAACTAAATTTTCAATCGGTACTGAAGTCAATGTTATTTGAAGAAGACTTGACTTAATTTTATATATGGGAAATTTGGGAATTATTATTGAAATAAAACACAAAAAGTCTTTCAAAGATGCCGTACAACAAATTATAGAAAAATATTTAAATGCTTTTAATGAGAATCGTCGTTTCGAAAATGTAACTGAAAAGATATATGTAGGAATAAATGCCGATGAAAATGATGAAGTCGAAGTGAGTGTTCTTGTAAATTCTACGAATTAAGACGAATCTAAAATTTTCATTTAAAGTTTTGTGTCTGTTGTATTTGTGTTTATTGTATTATTATTATTATTATTATTATTATTATTATTATGTATTTCTATGCAATTTAGATGCAAATAAACTATTTTCCATGTAAAAACTTGGCTTTCAAGAAGGCAAAAGTACAGAATACGTTGTTATTACATTAGTTTGCAAAATTAAATAAAAAAAAACATGAAAACGTTAACATAAATAGTGTAAACTTAAACATAGAAACCATAAAACATAAACTTACTTTTAAAAAGAATTCGATACAGTAAATCATTTTATACTTTTAGATGAATTAGAGGAATTGCATTGAATTTATTTGAATCTTACTTAAAAAATAGAACTTGTACAAAACCGAAGCACAAATTATCCAATACGTTAGAAATTAATTGTATACTACAAGGAACTTGTTTGGGACTTCTAATTTTTAATATTTATATTAACAGCATTACTAGCTTAGAATTAAATGGAGAATTGGCTCTATTTGCAGATGACACAACTTTAATAGTAGATGCAGATAACTCTATAGACCTTTATAATAAAACTAATGCAGATGTATGTAAAATTAGAAATTAGACTTTTCGGAAACAGTAAACAAATTTTGCACGACTACTATTGCATAAACAAATGTGTTTGTCATTTTATTAAAGGTGTAAATTCGTAGAAACATTTAGGTTATATAATAGATAAAAATTTAAACTGGAAATTACACGTTTTTATAAAAATTAGAAATACTCTAAAAGTATTTAATATTACTATAGAAGAAAGTTGTAATAAATGCGTTTATCTTGCATTAGTGCAATCTTACTTACAATATGGTTTATATATTTGGGATCTGGAAATGTAAAATGTTTACAGGAATTACAAAAGTTCATTAAGTTTAAATTGAAATCCTTCCTTTGTTAAAAAAATTATACTTATAAAAAAAGTTTATATTTTCTGGATATATAATAATCTGAAGGATTCTTTTAAACAATATTTTCCTATAAAAAACAACTGTTTGCAACTCTCCAACTGTCAAAAACAAGAAAAAGCTGTTAAATACAAAATAATCATTAAACACAGATCATCTTTTTATATTTACTCTACCACTAATCTTAGAGCCAGCGTATGAAACCTGGAATTATTTGTCAAAGGTTGAAAATTTGTGATTATTTACTTTAGAATAAGTCCGACAACATAGTGTCAACCCGACCTTGAACACTCTACCCTAAGTTTGAAATTAATAATTGAAGTTGTATATATTTTGCATTTATTAGAATTACATGTACAAATCCGTCCTTCGTTTCTAACGGCTAACTGTAAGCAATGAAACATAATAATAAAAGTGTCCTAAAATTCTTTTGGACCAGAGAGCGTGTCCGCCGTTTACATTTTGTGTAGTTTTGGTAATTTATTGAATTATTAGTAAATAGCTGGAATTTGATGCATTGCCTTATTAAGTTCAAATATACATAAAAATTCGCTTGTCCGAAATTTTGAGCCGCACATTTTTGTCGTCCGACGTCAAAATTTTGTTATCGTATTACAAAAAGTGGAATTATTAGTACATGTCGGACGGTTGTACCATAGAAGCATAATGTGATTGTTGTTAATTTGTTTCAAATGTCCGACAATAATATACTACCGTTTCGCGAGTCCGACAAAAAAGTAACGGGCTGTGTCCTCTACGCTGCCGGCGCGGCGGGTGTTTTGGGCGTGACAAAGTCTGCCAAAGTCAAAGTACCCGTTTGAATGCACTTTGTCCGGCTTCAATAATCAGACAAAATGAAAAACAGATATTATTTATTTATTAGATTAAGCTTGGTTCGGTTTTAATGGTATAAATAACTAAATATGTTTCTTGTGTTCTATAACTAATATTCAATGTGGAATGTGGGTCAATTATACATATACATATTATTCTTCTTCTGATGTTTCATCCTCACTTTGGCTTTTAAGTGGTTCATAACGCCTAACAAAATAATCACAATGTCTGTGTCTGAACAACGAATGCGAACGTTATAATCCAACAACATCTGACAAACATGATATGCTATTTTTGTGTCGGCTTCTTCATGATTACAGGTTAAATCTTCGTCAATAGTTCTCTTCATTATCCCTTCTGGAGCATGAAAAACGTAGCATTTGTCATAATTAACCAAAATTTTTGTCCCACCACAATACAAAAAGTAAACATTTTCTTGCCAGTATTCTAATAAAAACTCAACAAACTGCTCTTTGAAATTTCGACTTGTCAGTAATTCTGCAAATGGTCGATTCCTCTTATTATTACTCTTAATATTATATTGAACTTGATTTTCTCCTCTTAAGGAGTGTGCATAATCTTTAATGCTTGGTGTTTTGAATTTATCAAAAATAATATGAACTACTCGTGCATAGCTGGTAAGCTGTCTAAATGTCTTAGTAGCAATGTCACTATATCGTACTGGTACATCTTTTAAACAGTGTAGTAAGAAAAAGCCATCTATTATATAAATGTCAGGTGCTGATGGCTCGGAAAACTGTTGAAAACTTTCTAAATGCTTCAAAAATATTGATTTGGTCGTACTGCATAGAGTACCATCTAAATGGCATAACGAGAACGGCACTGGTGATAATGGATAACTTAATGCTTTTTCGACATCAACGTGGCCCACATGAGAAGCATAAAGCATCCTTCCAAATACATCTCTCTGTATTTTTATTTCTTCGATTTTCCCGTTTATTTTGACTCGTTTTTGGTTGCTAGTGGTGAAGTTTAAAATTTTGTTTCTTTTTATTCTTTCTTCAAAATGACTTGGATTTTTACTACACTTTTCGATAAATTCTCTACGTAGAGAATCGCCTAACTCGTCTACGTTAGATAAAAAGTCATATATCTCATTTGAAACCGAATTTCCACTTGCAATGTTATACAAGTGATCCTTAGATAATGCGTTTGAAAATGGGTCAGTCCGTTCTCGTGTATGTTGTATAAAGTTGGCTATATCTCTAGAGTTTTTTAACAATTCTCCTTGTTTTAAATCTTTCGTAATGTCTTCATTTTTTTTTAAACCGGAAACCTCTAATAGGTACGTACATAAAGTTGTTCTCATGGCATGGGTAACAGCCCAACGAGAACTGAATGAATGTGTTAAATTAACAACACCAGTTGATTTTCTAGCTGCATCGGAGTTTATTGTTTGTTCTAACGAGAGATCAACAGGAATCTTTGAAAAGGATTTTTTAGTTCGTTTGATTCCAAAAGAACCATTTTTTAAGTCATCGATGAGTCCGGGATGAGTCTGTTCTACTTTCGAAAGATTATCGCTATATAAAACCAAATACCTCGCATAATTTGGCTGATTAAACACGAAGAAAAAATTAGTGATTTTTGTAAGAATAAATTTGCAAAGTTCAAAATCGCCTGTACGTATACTGCTTTCTAACAAAAGATAGTAGTTAACAAATTTAACATAAAGCAAATAATATTTTTGAGTTTTTCCGTGTTTCTCCTGTAATGTGTCTTCAGAGAAGTTTTCATAATCAAGGAAGAGTTTCTGCAACTCTTCATTTTCAATTACGGGACTAGTCTTCTGATTTTGATAATTTTCGAAGACTTTTAGAAGGTTTTTATCTATAGTAATTTGTTTTTTCTCTAAAAAACAAGCACAGCATACTAACATAAGAGCAACGAGCCATTAACGAGCCAAATCGAACAGAACCGAACCAAGCCGAAGGTAAGCAGTGAGTGCTTATCATCAGCTTTTACGATATTCCCTCTTTTATGAAATAGGTCAACTAAAAACGCCGGACAAAGTCAGTATGGTAATTTTTTATAAATTTTCTACATAATAAAACAAAACTCGACCTTTTACTAATAATTCCACTTTTTGTAATACGATAACAAAATTTTGACGTCGGACGACAAAAATGTGCGGCTCAAAATTTCGGACAAGCGAATTTTTATGTATATTTGAACTTAATAAGGCAATGCATCAAATTCCAGCTATTTACTAATAATTCAATAAATTACCAAAACTACACAAACTGTAAACGGCGGACACGTTCTCTGGTCCAAAAGAATTTTAGGACACTTTTATTATTATGTTTCATTGCTTACAGTTAGCCGTTAGAAACGAAGGACGGATTTGTACATGTAATTCTAATAAATGCAAAATATATACAACTTCAATTATTAATTTCAAACTTAGGGTAGAGTGTTCAAGGTCGGGTTGACACTATGTTGTCGGACTTATTCTAAAGTAAATAATCACAAATTTTCAACCTTTGACAAATAATTCCAGGTTTCATACGCTGGCTCTAAGATTACACGTTATTTACACTATTTATCCTAATTTTAGCTACTTTAAATTATCTCCACCGAATAAAACAATAATAATAATTGAAATAATATATTACTAGTAATAAGTACTTGCAATAATGAATGACACGGTAAAAAATTAACTTGAGCTTGGATTTATATACAAAATCAACAAAAACATCTCGACAAGTGTAGATATTGTAATACATAATGATGATTCTAATAGATTTAACATTTTTAAAAGTATATAATATAACAGGTAACAAATATTACCATGGTTTGGATAAAGATTTATGGGATAGTAAACATATTTATAATCTTATTTTTTGATACCTAAAATATCTTACTGGTTCATTATATGATTTTATAAAGAATAAATGCAGAAAATAAATTTAAAATTAAAACAAATACTTCTTAGATAAATACAACCCTTTACAATTAACCATAACTAACAAATCAAGAAAAAGTGAGCTTATGCAATTTTACGATCACATTTTGAGTTATTTTTAATTCAAGACATTTATAAGGATTAGCCGATTTTTTATATTTTTTTTTCAAAATTTATAATTCTCCCAAATTCTTCAGAATCTACTCTAATTTCTAAATTATTCGGCATGACTTTTAACTTTTATGCAACCTAGTAAAAAACTAAAATAGAATAGTACCTAAAATAAGTACATAGTCCAAATTTCTCCTTATTATTGCAATCACCATTTTTACAGAGTCGTGTTCTATAGTATTTTCCCCGTTCTTAATTATTTTGGTTTCCCCTATTTAGCTAATAATAGCATCAATTCTCTATATTCTGACCATTTTCGGGAGAAGTATAAAGAAGAAGAATATTGAAAGGCTGCTGTAGGAGAATATCTGGGAATAGAATTAGGTAAAAGAAAATAATCCTGGAAAAAGGGCTGTAGCCAAAATATGCTTAAATTCTGTATGGGGTAAGTTTGGCCGGAGACAAAATATGGGAATAACAGAATATACTACTGATGTTAATAGTATTTTATAATACAATTGTATAAGCAAGCCTTTAAAGCACGCGCGACTGGTTTAAAAGCACGAGGCGAAGCCGAGTGCCTTTTAACGGAGCAGTGCTTTAAAGGCTCTAATACACTTTATTTATCAATTCCAGCTTTACTTCGTTAAAGTCCATATTTAATGAGTATCTGTATATAAAATACTTAATCACTTTAACAATTTCTATTTATTTAAACCTTATACGTATTTCAGCATGTTAACATGCCATTGTCAAAGGTTATATGAAGGTAAACAGTTAGCGTTGTTATAGCAATAGAACTTTTTTACTTATCTTGGTAATCGTCTGCAGATGACTTGATTTCTTATTCCAAAATGTCTAGTAGAGGAGAATTTAACAGATCAATTTGCTCATTCATTAACGGTACAGTTTTTAAATGTTTGTGAATTTCAAAAGCTTCTAGTATATCTAATTTACGTTTATCATCACAAAAGTGTAAACATTTTATGGTGTTATTAGATGTCATTGAATGATTTTGTTCTAGTAAGTGTTTAGCTAAACACTTACTAGAACAAAATCATTCAATGACATCTAATAACACCATAAAATGTTTACACTTTTGTGATGATAAACGTAAATTAGATATACTAGAAGCTTTTGAAATTCACAAACATTTAAAAACTGTACCGTTAATGAATGAGCAAATTGATCTGTTAAATTCTCCTCTACTAGACATTTTGGAATAAGAAATCAAGTCATCTGCAGACGATTACCAAGATAAGTAAAAAAGTTCTATTGCTATAACAACGCTAACTGTTTACCTTCATATAACCTTTGACAATGGCATGTTAACATGCTGAAATACGTATAAGGTTTAAATAAATAGAAATTGTTAAAGTGATTAAGTATTTTATATACAGATACTCATCTAATACACTTGTATTATACGCTATTTTTTATTATACCTGCGTCATAATCATAGAAAATAAGAAGAATCTAGCTAGGAAGCAGCATTTTGATTTTGATTCATCTTACATAGTAATCTATGATGTGACGTCATATCATTTACCTGGAGATTGGTTAGCATTTTTTGTTGTTTATGTTGCTATGTGAATTCGAATTATTTTTTTTGCGTGTTTGCAATTTTTGCTTCAAAATTGATGACGTCATTGTTGCTTAGCAACTTTAAAACACCGGGGTGTTTTAATGTTGGGTTTACGCACGCTTTTTGGTTTGTTTTACAAGGATTATGATGCAGGTATAATAAAACAGTATATTAAAAAACAAGTTTCATAAGACATGATTTTAGAGCACGCGTCCAAGTTAGAAAACGGGCCGATGCGGCGAGTTTTCTAATGGACAAGTGCACTTAAATGTCTTATGAAACGTGTATTTTATACTATTTTTTCTATTTTGGTCCCAAAAAGTTAAAAATTACCCTATTTTATATTTTAATTTAAAAATATAATCGATTAGGAAAATTGTTTGTTTTTGTTATGTGGCTGTTGGTAACAATTAAAACAATTTCCAACAATTCAAACTACTGTCAAATTAAAATTTAGACAAACTGGGTTTGAAAGTGATTTAAATTTTAAAATACCTAAGACTTGAAGATAAGATGGAAGAAGAATTATCTTGCACTCCACCCGAGCTACGCAAAGTAGCGAAAAATACGCTAAATAATCTTAATTTTTAGAACTTACAATTTGAAGGTTATGTTTATAACGCGTGAAGGTTTTGCTGTCACATGGTTGTCACCAACCTAACAAAATAAAATTTCGAGTTCTTTAAAGAGTTGCTTTATGAAATCCAAATGAGTTTCATAAAGTAGTCAGTAAAGAACCAAAATAGAAAAAAGATTTTATGAAATCCTATTAGATGATAGACTTGATAATATAAAAATAAATCAGATAAATCATGACATGTTACAAATTGATTATAACTATAGAGATTACTGTGCAGAAGATAATAATAGTACTAACATATTTTAGCTGCATTTAAAACAGCTAATGCCGGATAAAGACTGTACGAAATGTTAGATATATTAGGAGAAAGTATAGTTTATTATAACACCGATAGCATCGTATATATATTGCTATGATTTGAAGCTATGCACTTACCAGAAAAACAATCCTTTAAATGCCTGCAATTTACGCAATCACTAATTATATTTTATATGAGACTCTTTTATAAAATTTCTCAGGGTCGTTATTAAGCTTGGGAAGAAATGGTATTAATAAATAAGACTCAAAACAAAATATACACAAACCAATATCAACGTTACAACAGCTTTTTATTTAAAAGTCAATTTGAAATTAAATTTGTGGAAATCAAGAAATTTCTTTTTATTTCTACTATTCTTAAAATGAACACCTATCTTTGTTTCTTCTCTATAATGATATCCTTAACTCGACAATCGTTGAATGATAAACTCCCTCTTCTCTGGTTTGCTGTTTCCACAAAAAAAAAACACAGCACTCGCCTTTAGTAAGAATCTTCCTCCGCTGTGGTACCAATATGTACTGGACTGCTTTTATATTGACTAATAATTGGCATTTTCTACCATGATAACTGTAAAACTCGTACTGGACCGCTTTATATTATTCTTCTTTTGAATATTTCCAAAATTATTTGAGAAACACTTGTATCCGTTTTATTATAGCTTCTATTCGATTCAAAACCACTATTTATTTCATATAACTCGTTTTCTTTCTCTTTTCTTTCAGAGAATGAGAAATCCTTTATCTTTGTTTTCAGGACGAGCCGTAACTAACCAATAAATTTTCACTTGCTTTTGTCTTCTTCCTTGATCTCCCATTTTTTGAAAACAAATAAATCTCATGAAACAATGAGTGGTCTTTTTTTACATTTGTCAAATTGATATTCACATCTATAACCTCCACAAATGACATTAAACGATGCACAAAACAAGTAAGTTTAAAACTTCTTATATATTATACCTTTTAAACATTTCTGAACTAATTTATAATTAAAATTAACATAAACAATAATCGTATCAATCTGATTGTGTTCTTCTTTCTTCTAAACAAAACTTCACAAATATGAAAAATATAAATGATATAAAGATAACCACATTATTTGAATTTTAAAACAAGAAATTACAGTAATAATACGCAACCCTGAGTTTATAAGTTTGAATACCAAAACCTTACAGTCTTCACAAACATCCAATCGTAAATTAAATTGTAACAAGCATCCCAAAAGCTGCCTTCCAGGAATTACAATACTCTAGTCAAATCAAACAACTCCAAATAACATAGCAATATAGATAATGGTAAAAATACTATCAAAACAGAGTGTTTATTGGGAGATTAGACTGGTGAATTAGGTAAGGGTACCTATGTGGGTTATTGATTGGGTATCGACGGGTCCAAAGAGTTACTGTTATGGAACGAATACGGATAAAGAGGTTAGTAAAATAGAAGGATTTACATTAAATTATGAAGTAACTAAAATCATTAATAAAGATAGTATGAACAGTATTACACAAAATTAAGGGAAAAAAATTATAACTCATAATACCATCGAATTACCAGAGAAGCTAAAGAACTTAAAAATATAATAGAAACAAAAAAATTCGGTTTTGTTTATGATAAGAAAGTCATCTTAGAAAACGTTGATGCTATACCTTTTAGATACTAAGAATTTGGCGAAGCCGTTATGATGGGACAGAATTCAAGAATTCACGATCCAATAAAAAGGGTAAACACATTACCGTTTTTATAAATCATCTCAATTGATAAATTCTCCTGTCCATATAAATAAATACCATATGGATCATTAGTCTCAAGTCCAAGATATGGACTGGCAAAAGGTTCTGCCCCATCATATCCTTCTTCTTCTTCTTCTGTATATATTCTCATATATCCTCTACGAATAAAATAAAATAGATCTAGAAATGTAACAGGCTTATTAATACCTTGACAACTATATTCCTAAATTCGAAAATAACTTCTTTACTCATGGGGTAATCGAATTTAATTTCTATTTCATCACTATGGCTCACTTTCTGATTCAATATTTTAGAATACTTTCTTAATCAATCTAAATCTTAATCGTCTAAAAGAATAAATCGGGAAAATATTAGTTGTTTTTGTTCACTCGAAATGCGTTCCTCTAGATCCGTCTTCAATTCTTTTATGAAATTATTTGATAATTTTTAATAGCATAATATCAAGAATAAATAAAGTATGTGTTTGTATTCTCTAATAAAAGATTTTGATGCGTTGTGATACCTAGAAATAGCTTCCCAATCAACTTAATCTGCAAAATCTATTGTTAAACTTTCTGATAATATTTGGTTTTCTGAAATGCCATATACCAGTCAAGTACATTATGAAAGTCTTTAATACAATTTTCTAATTCCTGATGGTCTGAAATACAATCCCAATCAACTTTTGATCTGAATTTTCTTATAAAAGATAATTTTTTATTAGCTGAAATATCAAACCAACTTCGTCCAGGGGCCGGCGGGTGGTCTAGTGGTTAAAGTCCCAGGCTTTGAAACTAGACTCTCAATGGCAGTTGGTTCGATTCCACTGCTCGTCGGTAATTTTTCTGAACAAGTTAAATCCGACGGGTCCATGGATGGTGTATGTAGGTGTGTATGTTGGGTTGCATGTCTTCAGGGGTGGGGTGCATGTTAGACCGGTGTATAGCACTGAGTGTGCTGAGCCCGGGTAAGGGGGTGGGATGGGAATCATGGGGTCGTGCTCACGCACGGCTTCATCATGATTCTTTAAAAAAAAAAAAAAAAACTTCGTCCAGGTGGTCTCTTATATAATCTTCGCTTATTACTTCACGTTTGAATATATTTTCCTCTGTAGAAATATCAAAAGAAGTATCATCTTCAAAAACTATTTTAACATCTAGTTCTCCTTTGCCAGATTTTTTCATTTATCAAAGATAAAATAGTAATTAAAACTTTTATGGTCAACAATCCTTTTTGATCTGTCTTTTAAAACAGGTCTGGTTTTTAGTAAAATAGGTCTGTGTCTTATATAGGCCCACTATACTAAAATAAAGCAAAAATATTAATATTTTTAAAAAAGGCCGAAAAATCAGCAAAGACTCATGATCGAACAAAGTCAAAGACGGAGACCGAGGATCAGGTAAAATATGCTAAAATATGGCTGTTTTTTATGATACTTAAAAACGGGGGTATTTTGTTTTAAAAATGGACCAAAATATCAATTTGCTCTATAATTTTACATGATTCTTAAAAAACAGGGTATTTTTCAAAAATGGGCTAAAATATTAAATCCATACATATATAAAAGCTCAAAGGGTATTTTTACCGGTTCCTCAAGCGGCTACCGCTTCACCAATTTGGACCATTTTTTTTTCAATGAAAGGTCTCTATCCTCAGATGGAACATGAAACATTTTTATATTTTTATTCTACGTCGATTTTTCAATAATTATAATTTTAATTTATATATGAAAGTCTGCTAAACGCGCTTTACTTGAGGCGACGTCTACACCAACGCCGCCTCTCTTCTTGGAACTAATGCATCACGTGACTTAGCATTTAGCCGGTTCAGTCAACGCTCAGTCTGTCAGTGCATTGTGCGCTGGGGTAACACTAGTTGTCTTATATAGGCCTATATACTACTAATGACCATGAGCAAAAATCGTGGGCATACTAAAATTTGAGTTTCCTGAGAATTCTTAGTTTCGGAGAAACTTTCATAAATTCCTAAATATGATATATTCTCAAACATTTATGATTTTTAACATTTTGACAGAAATAAAATTTCAGGAATTTATTACGCTCCCGTTTTTCGGTTTTAAATTTTCCGTATAAAAAATATTGTGTCTCCTTAGAGCTAATTACTTTTATTATGATACCCTTATTACGTCGATCTTGTTTTTGTCGCTATTACAATGGTAAAGTTTCGAAAAAAAAAGCGTTGGATTTATCATATGATGTTCTATCAGATCCCGGTTTAGATTTTCAAAATTATGTTTTAAAATACGGAGTGGGCCAAAAGTCAGTTTACCGGTTTGGTTTAAATAACAAACAAGCAAGAATATGACAGAAGTAAGAGAAAAAAACTATTAATACTAGCGATAATTTTCAAAATGGCAGCCCTCGTGGTCAATACAATCTTGACATCTCTGCTATGGAGCTGCAGATGCGTCGGATTAATTAATTATGTTTGTTATTTAAACCAAATCGGTAAACTGACTTTTGGCCCACCCTGTATATACAATAAAAAATATTTAACTTGTGCTTCTGCTATCGGATTTGTTTAAAACTTATTTTTGAGATGAATATTTGGTATACCCATCCATCAAAATCAGTTGGGGAGGTATAAGGAAACCAACGTTTTTTACTTACAGAGTCAATCAAAAAGTTCACACTTTATTTTTGTTATTGACGATTGTTTTATTTGCAAAAACTTCGAAGTAAAAGAAAACTATAATAAACGTATGTTTAAAATTTTTACTAAAAACCTATAAACATAATTGTCTGTAAACGAACACCATGTGTGTGATTGACAATAGATAAATTGTACCAATGTAAACTATTGCCGTAATTTCGTTTTGATTGGTTGATCACTGCGATTGGTCTGATGACGTACGAGTAGTATAATTAGAAAAACTCTTAATTATTGCTTTTCTTGCATACATTGAACTAACCTTGGCGTCCATTAGCAAAATCTATTAAGTTGTTTCAATGTCCTTGTAAGGCAAAGTGTAAAGTGTTGGTTTTTTGATAAATGAAAAGTGGATGGAGGAGGCATTAGGGGGTACATGAGGCGTCCTTGATGTAACTTCCGTACTTGGGTTGTTGGTCGGTGTTCCGTACTGTTTTGCATTTAACATTCTGCTTTTTAAATTACTTGCGATGAATTGCATAATTATGGTTCATTTGTGTGACCCAAAATACTCGTGGTGTGTATTCTGTGATTAAAGTGTTAATGTAATTGTTTGGAAATTAGTTGGTTTTATAGTGGCTGAATTGTGAATTCTTTATTAAAGCAGCAGCATTATCGATATTGGTATTAATACCATTACGATTATGGATAAGCCACACCCAGAAATCAAAACTGCACGTTCATGGATTAGCTTATTGCATGTCCAGGGTTCGACCTGCTGGTCTAATATCCCACTACCCTTGTTCATATTGTTCAGACTGCATAATATGCGTGACCGTTTCCGAATTTACTGCGTTTTCTAGGGACACACATCAATCACCCTATAACATGAATATTCAAATGCATCTGTACTGTAGCATAGTTCGGTATTAACTTACTTAGTTTTTGAACACGTTCTACATTTTTGAATGTTACTTAATTTTTGTTGGGAGTGGCTGACATATAAATATTAAAAAAATGTAGTCGTGTTGCTTGATTTACTTGGCAATTTAACGATTTGAATATTATTTTGTGTCACGATATCTGAGTTTGAAACACTTTCTTGGAATATAACTAAAATAAGACTACTGTGTTTCAGCTAGTTAGTGATTTCTGTGTCACTACACTTTTACACCACAAATTGTTTAAAATAACATGAAATCAAAAATAAACTAAATCAGGTCTGGTTTTAGAAGTTTAAAGGCTTGTCCTTGATTGACCCTACATGGGCTACATGTTATTATTCTGATATTAATAATTGATAAAGCAATTGTATTTCAATAAACCTTCAGAGACCGTTTCGTTTATTTATTTTTTTATTGGTGCCCCATTTTACCTATTTAAGGCACGCCTCAGCGTGTTTGAATTGAACTTTCAAAAACGCGCGTTTTTTAAAGTTACCATGGCAACATCAACAACTCGAGAAACGTGAAGTCTAAATGACAATTTTTTGATTATTGATCTGACAGGAGTATCTTGTAACGTCAAATTAGTATATTAAAGTATAAGTGGATAAAAAGGTCTTTAAAACACGCGCGATTTTTCGAGCACGACGGCGCAGCCGGAGTGCTCGAAATAGAGCAAGTGTTTTAAAGACCAGTTATCCACGAATACTTTACGCTATTTTTTTTTATTGGTGCACTTTGAAATCATAAATACTAGTATTATTACTACAAAAAATGGAAATAAGAACTAATAATGTAAAATGGTTGAATCCGTGATGTGACATCAGTATACCTTTCGTTGTCATGGAAATGTGAAAAACAGAAATTAATTTGCAATTTGTCATCAAAGATTAATTGTTGTCACCGCACTGTTTAAAAATGAATTCTAATATCGATTTTTTAAATAGTAAAGCAGAATCGCGGTTAATACCGCAAAAATCTAATGATGCGTATAAAAAAGAATATGACAAGTTCATCAAATGGATGGAAGAGCAAAAGGTAACAGATATAACTAAACGAGTTGTGCTTGCTTACCTTCAGAAATTTGTTAGTAATATTTTATTTGACGTTACAAGGTACTCCTGTCAGATCAATTATCAAAAACTTGTCATTTAGACTTCACGTTTCTCGAGTTGTTGATGTTGCCATGGTAACTTTAAAAAACGCGCGTTTTTGAAAGTTCGATTTAAACACGCTGAGGCGTGCTTTAAATAGGTAAAATGGGGCACCAATAAAAAAAAATATTACTAACAAATGCAAAACCTTTATTCAAACATTATTTAACAATTTTAATTTTATAAATGAAAATGGAAAGTACAGTTAGTATTGTTTGAGATATTAATATTTCGATTTTTTAAATCGGAGGAAATGGTATTTAAATTAATACTGTTAACATTCTCAGAACTCAATGAGGTTGAACTTCCATTAATGGCACTCCCAATAATGTTTGAAACATTCTTCTTATTGCTAATGTTCTCTTCAACGTAACCAGTCGCCACAGCTGCCGATTTCCATCCTACTTGTCGTTGGATTCGATCTATTGTCATGCCACTATTTGCCATAATGGTAGCGGACGTACGTCGAAAAGCATGTCCCGTGTATTTCTCAGGATCATTCAATTTAAGATAACGTGCAATTTGCAAGGGACATGATCCAAATCTATTAATACCAACCACTTGATTGGTACATTTCCCCTTATCATATCGTAAGAAAACTCGGTCTGTACTTACATTTTGGGGGCGCAATGATAAATACTGCTTCACCAAACGCACATAACTAATTGCTTCACTGTCGGCTACAGTAAAGCGTCGACCCTTCACTGTCTTAGACGGTCGGATAGTAATAACCAATACGCTTTCTTCTTCTTTCATATCGTGTAAGCGCAAATCGCATAATTCACATCTTCTACAAGACCCAAAGATACCGCAAATGGCTACCACCTTCAAAAATAAATACGTAATGTCCGGTGCATCTATGAAAAAGTTCCGCAAATCATCTTCATTGAATACATATGCCTTCTTGGCTACGTCATTCTTACTAATTGCCTTCATGAATGCATGCACTTTTACAAATGATTTTATATCGACTCCTTTGTTTACCCTCAACAAACATTGTAATTTCGAATGGATAGCCCACATAGTCGACGCCTTGTACTGCTCTGACATTTTCTGAAAGTAAGCAAGCACAACTCGTTTATTTATATCTGTTACCTTTTGCTCTTCCATCCATTTGATGAACTTGTCATATTCTTTTTTATACGCATCATTAGATTTTTGCGGTATTAACCGCGATTCTGCTTTACTATTTAAAAAGTCGTCAATATTAGAATTCATTTTTAAGCAGTGCGGTGACAACAATTAATCTTTGATGACAAATTGCAAATTAATTTCTGTTTTTCTCATTTCCATGACAACGAAATGTATACTGATGTCACATCAAGAATTCAACCATTTTACATTATTAGTTCTTATTTCCATTTTTTGTAGTAATAATACCAGTATTTATGATTTCAAAGTGCACCAATAAAAAAAAATAGCGTAAAGTATTCGTGGATAACTGGTCTTTAAAACACTTGCTCTATTTCGAGTACTCCGGCTGCGCCGTCGTGCTCGAAAAATCGCGCGTGTTTTAAAGACCTTTTTATCCACTTATACTTTAATATACTATTATGCTTAACAATTACTTTGTTTAGCCTGCTACTCGTTTAAGATTAAGTAAATATTTATTATTTAAATATCCATCCTTGCTAGCGCCGCGCCGGTTGTCTAGTGATAAACATATGTATTTACCTTTGGCTTGCATGGTGAAGGTTCTAATCCCGAGACTGGGTAAATGTACTAGATAGATGCAATTTTATTGTGTGTATCAGTGGCGGATTACCGCACAGGCGCATGAGACGCGTGCCTGTGGCCTCAGCAAAGCGGGGTCCTCGGAATCGTTGGGTGCCTTATCCTCAAAAACCAAAATTATTTTTTTTACCTGAGAATGTGATATTTTCTTTTAAATGGGAATGTGATTATTTTTTTATTTCCGTATTCCGTATCTTATTTTTGTGTTTATGTTTCTATTGATACCAAAAATAAAAAACGTTATGATTTTCTGCATTGTTCATTTTAGTGAACCATCCCATTCTTAGTAGGGTCAATAGGGCGCCTCCAGATCAGGTTGCGCCTGGGGCCCCACAAAATCAAGATCCGCCACTGGTGCGTATAAATATTAAGGTTTGGTACTCCAATAAATGACGTATGTCTAACTACCTCAATTGTGCTAGCATGTCCCTAATCCTGTTTTATTTATCTTTACGTAGAATAATTCTAATACCCCTATTTTGTAAGATCTGTAAACTATACCACTAGCTTCTGCCACAGATAGTATAGTACCAGCAACATACAAATGAGGTAGTACAATCGTCTTATATATCATAAGTTTTGATTGACTGCTTAAAAATCTACCAGCTCTATTGATTACATTTAGTTTCTTAGAAATCTTTTTGCACACATAATCCGTATCATAGGCGCCGGGTTTTTGAATTCTCAGGGGGGGCTTAATGAAAATGAGCCGCCAGCAAAATTTTTGAATTTTTCAAGGTCAAACCGTCTTAAATTAAAAGTTAGGATTTGTGTTAAATTATATTGCCTTGGAAAAATAGGTTTCGTGGGCATAAGTTTTCGATTTTCTCATGTTTTTATGCTTTATTTGTTAAAAAATGTATTGCTTATTGCATATTGATTTTGTAGGAATTTAACAGAAATAAGGTATTTTGTACTCCAACGGTTTTGGAACGCGTTATTTTAAGTACATATTTTCATAAAAAGAAAACAAAAAATGAACAGTGAATCTAATAAGAAATATAAAGTAACAAGAAGAACAGTACTACACAAAAACAAAACTTACTCCACAAAGAAAGTACTTCGTCTCACTTCTGTCTTGGCGATAAATAAATTTACAATTGTGTTTATATTTAAATCTGTATCTTGGTTTCTATGAATATGAAGTAGAGCCAAATCATTAAGTCTTTTTTGTGGCATAGTTGACCTTAAATATGTCTTTAACCTTCGTAAAGCAGAAAACGACCGCCCTGCGCTACACAAAGATACAGGAATGTTTAATACTACTTTAATAAATTTAACAAATTCCGGCAAAAGGTCGCGTATTACATTTGCGCCATCCGATTTTTTAAACGCAAAATATATCAGGGGGGGCTGCGCCCCCCCTTATAATTTTCTGGGGGGGCTTGAGCCCCGGAGCCCCCCCGTATTCGGCGCCTATGATCCGTATGGTTACTAAACTTTAATTTGCGATCAACTACAATTCCTAGATACTTCACTTTATCCACCACTTCTATTTCTGCATTTGCTATTTTCACCTTATTTTTAAGTCTACAAATCTTTTATAATTCATCGCACTGCCTATCAGCATGCATTGTGTTTTGTCTACATTTAATTTTAATTTGTTACCATTCAGCCATTTGCTCAATTTAGCTAACTCATTATTCATATTGCCTATAAGTTGATAATAATCTTTACCAGCTAAGTAAACTATCGTGTCGTCCGCAAACAAATGAAAATTTGCCAAACTTATTTGGGATTCAATGTCATTTATCTACATACTAAATAGCAAGGGTCCCAAAATACTCCCTTGAGGGACAGACAGTTGGGTAGACCCACTTTCTTCACACCTAACTATCTGTTTCCTTCCTGTAAGATAATTTTTAAACCATTTAAGTACTATACCTCCTATATTAAATTTTTTACCCATCTTCTCAAGCATATTTTCCCTATCCACAGTTTCAAAGGCTCGTTTTAAATTTAAAAATATAACACATACTAAAAAGCTTTCATCAATATCCTGTTCCAAACATTAATAACAAATCGCAAGGCTGTTTCACAGTTATAACCAGTCCTAAATCCCTACAAAATCAACTAAACTTGATTATTTGTCTAAATTTGTTTAACCACATACGAAAAGTTATAAAAAATATCTCTAAAGTAAGGTATAGAAATTGTAGAAAAGATGTTTTAATATTAACAGTTCTTTGTATGATTGCGCAATTTTTCGAGTTGAACTGAAAAGGTTTTTCTAAATAATTATAATAACTATATTGACTTATGTTTCTGCGATATATTCAGTTTACAAAAGTAATGCTATTTTTATGTTTTTACCTTCCTCGCTATACGAAGTATATACCTATAGAGTCTATAGAGAAAGGTATCATGATCTCCATGTAGGATATTAAGCAAAACGCAAAACTTTAACACGAAGTACAAAATCGGCGCGGCTTTTCTTGATCTGAGTAAAACCTTCTATTGTGTGAACCATAATTTATTAATGGACAAGCTGGAGTGCTGCGGCATGTGGTCTACCTAATACACTGATATCAGACTACTTGAGAAATAGGAGTCAGGTTGTACTACTAAACGATGCGATATCGCGAGATCTACCCCTGGAAACTGGAGTATCGCAGGGTTCAATTTTGGGCTCTTTATTTTTTCTGGTGTATGTAAACAATTTTGACATGGGTTACAATGCACAGAAAACGGTTATGTTTGCAGAGGACACCACTATCTTAAATTCTGGGGCGGAAGAGTCAAATGTAAGGGATAGACTGGAAAGAAATGTAAACGAAGCAAGGTATGGGTTTGCAACAAATCGACTGAAGCATCATTTTCAATCCACATCACTGAAGCTGTCCGGAAAATAACTGTCAAATGTTTGGGCATTTATCTAGATGAAAATCTACACTAGCATTCCCATATTAACAATTTAGCGATAAAGCTGGCCAAAACAACGTTCGAGGTAAGAAGACTCACTAGAATGGAGACCGTAAAATTATATTACTTTTCAAATTTTACAGTCAAGGTAGCTACTGCATTATAGTTTGGGGCCAAAGTGCTTCAAAAGCGTGTGATTAAAATATTGAAAAGGGCAAACTACAGAGAACACTGCAAACCGCTATTCGTGGAACTAAGAATTCACCTTGTATAGCCTTTTTATCTATAAATGTCTCTGATATATCAAATCAGGTCAACATAAATTTAAGTTAAGCAAGCTCATAACACTCGACAGGGATATAACTTTGTAATCTCTTATAATCGTTTAACTTCCACTCGGAGGCAACTTACATGTTACATAGCAGATCGAGCGAATACAACCTAAATCCAGTTAAAAACTGCAGTAAAAACTTTCCTGATTGGTGAGGCCTATTACAGCATCCATGCATTTATCATGAATTGTAGTTTATGGGTATTATACTATTTTTGTTATGTATACTGACTTGCCTTAATAATTATTATTGTAAAGGGTTTCAAATAAATAATACTATTATTATTAAATTTCAATGAATGCGGGGAAGAGGCCGTGGCGGTCGCCTGCCAGCTTTTAATCTAATTCCTTGCATGGGCGTTCTTAGGATTTTTATCATGGGAGAAGCAAGCCAAAGTGGATAGTTTGAATCTTAAATTTGAGAGGTGCAGGCCACTCCCGTAGAAGGGACCTTTTCCTGAACAATTTAAAGAAAAAACGAACATTTGCAACAATTTACCTTATTAGAACATTTTTTGAAAAATAGTTAATAACAAATTGCATGATCAATATGTCTACCGTCTCTAATCGATTCACTATCTATTATTATTGACTACGCTTTGGCAAAGATCTTCAGCAATACAGTTGCACTGTGCGCTATTTTTTTTTTCTGAGTTCTGCGAGAGTTTCTGGCCGATATGCAAAAATATTGGCAATCGCAGGTTTTAAGTCTGTACTACACGGTGGCTAAAAGGTTTCGCAATTGTTTCCGGAAAATTATTCAAAATTACACTATTGTTGAATGACTCGTGGAGAAAATTCAAATAATCCCTTGCACTGCTTGCACTATACGGAGTGTAGCGTCATTCTACATGAACCATTGTGTGTTTAGGTATAATCCCTTATGCAACAAAGCGGGTAAAATATCATTATTTTATTGTGTTTCTGTATACTTGTCAAATTATTTGTTGACATTGCATTAAAACAAAACATAATCGTTTAATATTTCGCGGCCCACTCTGTAGGTATCATGTAGGTAGTAAAAAGTTACAAAAAAATACGTTCGGGCCCGTGTGCGGAGGACTGGTTGTGTACAGAAGAAGTTTCTGTGAACATTTATTGTAGTCTACAAAGCTATATAAAACGTATAGTTGGGTAATCTACGACTATTTTAGTAGGCACGTCAAATTAAATAACTCTAAAAGATTTGATGGTAACGTATTTTGTTTGTCAGGACAAGAATACTTAATCGGCTTATGCCTGTTAGCTGTTTGTGAACCCATACAAACTGATGTTTCGCTAGACATTGCAGCTTGCATCTTCAGAGTGAAAAGAGCACTGAAATCAAATCTGGGATGCGGAGGTATTTGAACCCCTTTGAGCCAGTCGACCAGAAGAGTTCTGGTTGGCTGTCATCCTTAGATGGAGACGGATCCGGTGGAGCGTGATCGTGAGATCGATGATGCTTACGAGTCCTTAGAGGATAAACTACTGAAGTTCAAGCTTTAGTGAGTCTAGAACCATCGTCTCTGTTTATGTTGTTAGGTTGTTTCTGAATTTCAACTGCTTTACGTATGATACGAGAGAAGTTATGAGGTACTCAGGCGAGTACTCGAGCATTCTCAAAGTCCATCTTATGCCCAGTTCAGCAAGCGCAGATTTAGTAATGGGTATGTGTTTGCAATTGCCTTTGTGCTCTCGTAATCTAAATTCAATGAAATGACTTGTTTGTCCGATGTACCACATGAGCAAGGATGTTGTAGATCCCGGCCAATTTTAAGCTCGATATTTGGTCTTTTGGGCATCTGAAAGCGTTTCCCACGGTTTCATTTGTCCTAACGACTGTCTTTATGCTGTACCCTCTACGAATATGCCCTAACTTTTTAGTAAGGTCCTACTGTAAGGTAAAAACGTTAAGCCTTCGGAAGGTACCAATTACTCCTTAGCCGTGGGCTGTTCGGCATTTCGGATTGCTCTGTGAATTTCTGTAGCTGTATAACTTCTTTGTTGTAAGAAAATGAGGAGATGTGTTTTATCTTAATGTAGGTGTTCTACATCTGAGATTCGGATTGTTCTGGTTATTAGAGTTTTTAACAAGTGGCTTTCTGCATCGGGTGGTAATGCGAGTTTTGCATTTAAATATCTGTCTGTGTGTCTTTTTTCCCCAAGCTACCATCTGGTTTACGTATAACATGTACATCTAAAAACGAAATACGGATATTTTGCTTTACTTCCATGGCGAAGTGTTATTGTGAATTGGGTTTAGGCGTTCATGTCCCAAACACTCTTCTTCTCCATTGACTCTTTTGGTTTATTATATTTTTACTTTCAAGGATAAAAGTCAGCAAACCTCTTATTCACATTTCTGGTGACCGTTGATATTAAACTGTGTTTATCCATTAAAATTATAAAATCAATTTTCGCTTATCCTACAGCTACTACACTTGATTGTTTCTTGATGATTGATCGGCTAACCTTGTCTGGTAATGTTAGACGGCGATTTTAATATTAATTTTTCAAAAAACACGTGAGAAATCTACTTTTAACAATAACAGACACCTATGACTTCTCACAGCAGGTTAAGCAAAAAACGCGGATAACTGATTGTAGCGGAACCTTAACTGACCATGAGTAATTGATAACAAAGTATCTGATCGTAGATCTATCATTTCAAATTACTTATAATTAAATGATGATAATAACAAAAACTTTTACGTTTACAGGAGAATCTTCTCAACTGAAGCAATACATAATGTTAAAATAATGTTGCAGCAAGAGGCATTGAAGACGTGTTTCTATATTGTACTATTGTGAGCGCGTTTTAAACTTCAGTTTCACAGCTTTTTATAAATCTTATAATATCCTATTTAATTTTAATTTAAGCTTTATCTTAAAAAAGGTAAAATTACATAAAACTAACAATCTCATTCAATTACTCAAGAAATAAATTTCAAGCGTAAGCTTAATATTTTCTTATACACAAGCAAGTTGAAACTCCAACCTAGAAGATTCTAAAAAAGTGACATCAAAAACTATAGTGGAAAGTAGAGAAAGTAATTTGAAAGAAACCAAATTCGTTGTTCTAGTAATCAATCTAAAATTGATGAGAAATTAATAATTAAAAATAATCATTCAAAAAATAAAAGGAAAAACTTACATACAAATATTAAAATTAAATTAGATAATAATGAAAAAATAGAACATTCAAAGAAATTAGCTGGTAATTTTAATTTGTTCTTTATTGAAATAGCTAAAAACTAATGGACAACGCAAGCTTATATAAAAAGGCAAACGTGTGTTTTTAACTACGGTATTTTAAAATAGTATATTAAGCAACAAAGAAACGGCATTTTAGTCACGAGTTTTATTAGGCACGAGCGGAGCGAGTGTTTATTAAAACGAGTGTCTAGAGAAGTTTATAAAACGAATTGCATACTATACTTTTTCTACGACCATCACAAAAATACTAAAATTTGGAAATTATTTTATTATCTTAAGCCATATTAATTATTTTGACAGATTGATGACAAGAGACGACTAACTTGATTTTCAGTTGATTTTCAATTGATTTTTGCGATTAAAAACCTAGAGCTAACTTCAGCCCGTGACTAAAGCGCACATTAAAAACCTAGAGCTAACTTCAGCCCGTGACTAAAACGCACAAAGTCACAGCTTGTCGATATGTGTTTAAAAGGTCACTTAGCGGAAACATATGCGATAACCGGCATTTTAAACATGGAAGTAGAAAATAGTATATTATGCAACTAGTTTTACGAACGGCATTTTAGTCACGAGTTTTATTAGGCACGAGCGGAGCGAGTGTTTATTAAAACGAGTGTCTAGAGAAGTTTATAAAACGAATTGCGTACTATACTTTTTCTACGACCGTCACAAAAATACTAAAATTTGGAAATTATTTTATTATCTTAAGCCATATTAATTATTTTGACAGATTGATGACAAGTGACGACTAACTTGATTTTCAGTTGATTTTCAATTGATTTTTGCGATTAAAAACCTAGAGCTAACTTCAGCCCGTGACTAAAGCGCACATTAAAAACCTAGAGCTAACTTCAGCCCGTGACTAAATCGCACAAAGTCACAGCTTGTCGATATGTGTTTAAAAGGTCACTTAGCGGAAACATATGCGATAACTGGCATTTTAAACATGGAAGTAGAAAATAGTATATTATGCAACTAGTTTTACGAACGGCATTTTAGTCACGAGTTTTATTAGGCACGAGCGGAGCGAGTGTTTATTAAAACGAGTGTCTAGAGAAGTTTATAAAACGAATTGCGTACTATACTTTTTCTACGACCATCACAAAAATACTAAAATTTGGAAATTATTTTATTATCTTAAGCCATATTAATTATTTTGACAGATTGATGACAAGTGACGACTAACTTGATTTTCAGTTGATTTTCAATTGATTTTTGCGATTAAAAACCTAGAGCTAACTTCAGCCCGTGACTAAAACGCACAAAGTCACAGCTTGTCGAGGTGTGTTTAAAAGGTCACTTAGCGTCACGGAAACGTATGCGATAAACGGCATTTTAAACATGGAAGTAGAAAAAATATTTTATTAAATTAGATACGACCAACACGGTTTTCGAAAGCAAATGTCAACTTTTACAGCAATTCATGAATTTTTCCAGGTAATTACAGAAATGTCAAAACAGGAGGTAGTGCTGGGGGGTCTTTTGTGACGTTAGCAGAGCTCTCGACTTCGTTGATCACGAAACATCCTGCATCTAAAGTTGTTGGCACTGCGGTCTCTCAAAGTTTTCATTCTGGAAGCACTGGTTGGCACTGGTTTACGTAGTAGATTGTTTTAATAACTGTATTAATTTCTTTGGTCCATTTAATACGTTGAACTTTTTCTCTACCGAAAGCAGCTTTCTTTTTATTAGAAAAAGAGTGGCCTTTGGGTTTTTGGGTTTCTCGTGTATTTCTGATAGTTGGTCTATAGAGACTAGTTTATTATTATTATTAAAGGTTATTCTTGTGATCATTTGCCATCTTCCTACCAAGTTTGAAGTCAAATGTTTGGATTTTTAAAAATGAATATTAAAAAATGAATGATAGGGGTAAAAGGGGAGCAGATAAGCATAACGCGCTGTCAGAAATCAACTAGTTGGGAATCGTAGAATACAGTTCTCAATTTCTGTGTAAGATGCTCAAATATTTACACATATATAAAGTGTGAGATTGCTCCAACAATGCTTTACGTAGTACCTCTACTTTCCACTAGATGTCACAAAATTCAAAGCTTTTTAAATTTTCCAGTTTATCAACATACAGCTTAGAAACTTCATAATGTTTATAGTGTTAGCGAATTGCAACTGTAAATAAAGGGAGAGAAAAAAACATTTATTGAGAAAAGGAAAGAAATTCTTGGGTGGGAAGTAATTATCTCGAACGAGATCCCGATATAATCACGACTGAACTTCCTACAGGTAAGTTCGTTTAATCGTAGGATTATATTACAGGCTTCGTTCTTCGTAATTTAGCAAATACCTGCGAATTTTTTGACCAGCCTGCAGTACTTCTTCTATGTTAAGTCCCTTAATATATGCAGCCGAAGTAGCAGCATGTCTGGCACTGTGTGCTGTAAATTGTTTTGTATCTATTCTAGATTGCAGCAACACCGATTTTATCCATCTGCTTAACATTTGTGCCGATACTGGCCTGTAAGGTGTATTTGTAGAAGTAAACAATTTCTTTGAACTTCTTAAGTTCTTTGTGTACTGAATACAAAATTGCAATGTTTTTGCTGCACATAATTCAGGTTTTTGTATAAAAGAGGGAAGAGAAAAAAATGGTGCTGAAGTTTTTATTAATTCCGATATTCTGATTTCTATGCCTAAAGGTACTGAAGTAATATTATCAATGCTTATTAAGGAAAAGGTTTGTACCCTATGTGCAGTAATCAATGCTGGTAAAATTACTAATTTTTTAGTTAATTGTCTAAAATTTAATAATGCTAAAGGGTATAACTTAGTAACGAAGTCCAGTACTAGTGCAGTATCCCAAGTTTCTTCATACTTTGGTTTGGTTGGCTTTCGTCTGAAAACGTCTCTAAAGAATCTTTTGATGATTCTGTTATTTGCGAAATCTTCTCTTAAAATCAGTGAGATTGCTGATCTGTTAGCATTGAGAGTTGCATAGAACGCACCATTATTAAAACTTTCTAGCAAAAAATTAATAACAATATTCGCTGATGATTGAAACGGATTATAACTGACCCTTTTACAAAAAGGAGGACCTTCAATGCATTTTCGCTTACAAAAAAGAATCGAAAGTGAAGAAAGGCATGAAAAAGTCCAGGGATTTTTTGGTCGTATATCGCACTGGGTCAAGGTACTTGGTTCACTTGTGTAATTTAGGGTTTCAGGCAGTATTATACTGTTTACTATCGTATATCACAATTTGGTACTATTAGCTGTATGATAAGCATAAATGGTAATTATACAAGGAACGTCGACTTTAAAACCTTATAATATACGTATTAGCCAATAAAAGCAGTTAATGCCTACACCAACTAAAAAAAGTTAAACAAACAGATCTTTTCTGTGTATATTGGTTCAAAAGACTTTTAGAAACCAGATTATTATTTTATGACTAAACTTTATGCTAGATTAGCCATTAATCAGGAATAGACCCAATGTCATCTGGTGAAAAATGTGGCATTGTTTGGAAATCGTCAGAAGTGGAAAAACAGTCATTTGAAAGGTGAAGAAGTCTAAATGCAGTTTTAGTCATGATCGACGGAAGGGGATTTTGATGTATAAAGAGGCAATTTAGATAACCCAAAGTAATATTTTTGATTATTGTTCGTGCGCATTTCAAAGTGTTTCTGAAAATGTTACCTAATTTAGTTCGCAGCACGATAACAATTATTTAGTAATTTGAACAAATGCCCTTGTTTTGCATGATTTCCACAAACTTCCATTTCAGATAACACAATAAAATTATTTCATCTTCCGTTTGAGCGAATAGTATGAACTTAATATCAGCAAATAACAATCTAAGTATAATGACTAGAAAAATGGGTCGTGCGGAGTTTTCATGCTAATGATGTTTGTAATATTATATACACGTTCCGGTTTTTATGCCCCAAGCCCAACTGCTCTAGCAGTTAAGTGAAGGGTCACTGCGTGAGTCCACATACACACGCAAGTAAATCTCGTGCCCTACTTATATGCTTCTCTCCCAATTTAGATGTTAATAAGAATGAAAAACACCCTACAACGGTATATTTAATGATGTGGTGCAGAATGTGTTATGTTGTGCACGATTACAAACGCTTATACGCCGTTAAGTACTGCATGGATTTTATACCTTACGCAATCATAACACAATGCAAGATGATGGAAAAGTGAATATCTGACGAAAAGTTTACCCACGGAAAAAAATTGATTCTGAATATTAATAAATCAGAAATAATACAATATACAAAGATATAAAAAAGTAAAGAAAAACGGTATTGAGATAAACAAAATAAACTATTGAAAAAGTTAATTATCTAGAATTACTTTTTAAAAAAGTACGCTGTAAGATGAATGACACAAACCTTCCTTGTATAAGCCTTGATTTTCTTCTGTTCTTCTTTATCTACACTTTTTTTCGCTTTCTTTATCTTTGTCTTTTATTATATCTGTCTCTTTCGTTCGTTTTATTATAGAAATGTACGTGGCCTAACTCAGAGATGGCGTTAATTCGGCGGAATTTACAGTACCATTTTTCAGAACCATCCTTTCTTAGGTTAAATATGACAGTTTTAGTATAAAACGATCTGTCAATTAGTTTGTGTTTGACAGTGCGCCAAAGCGACCGTCTCGACTGATTTCGTAAATAATGGAAAAATCTGAGTTGCGAGCAGTGATAAAGTACTTTCATTTGAAAGGCTTAACACCAACCTAAATCAAAGCAGAGTTGGATTGAAACCCCTTCTCTCCCCCTCCCCGCCCTATCCCCCTTTCTCTCTCCCTCTTCTCCCTCTCCCTCTCCCAATCAACTTCGATTTATTGGTGGAACGAGAAAGACACCACGTCCTAAGTATGTTCTACTTTCCTCTGCGATACACTCCTAATACCAGCGAGTAATGTACCAACACGGCAAATAATTAGACTAAAAGATTACCTACTGAAGTATTACAAAAAATAAATGTAATTATGTACGGATCAAAGAGATTAGTGTGGAACATACAAGAGAAATGTGAGAATTTTTGTATACAGAGAGAGTTAAAGGTATGGAGACACCGATTTGCTGTCGTTAATATTCATTTTATAAGAAAATGTTCAATACAAAAGTTTTTTTATGAAATTTTTATCTACATATTGATATACACGAAAAATTTTATTATTCAATTGTTTTTGAGTTATCACTTTACCCGATATTTTTTTAAATGGCAACCTATTAATGTTATACTACTATTCGATGGAGAATTCTTTTCTCTTTACAATGGTATAAAAATTTTTTGGGTTTGCATAACATTTCTTCGAGAAAATGCCCATTAAAGTTGAAGTATTTACAATTAATTAACTTCCCAATTAGTAAACGATGCAGCCATGATAAACAAAAGTTAAGCGATAAACAAAGGCGAGCGAGTTTAATATTTTTATTTTATGAAAAATTATTTGCAACAAAGTTGTCGGTCAAAATCTTATTGTTAGAAAGAAATTAATAACTACATTAAACAACGACAAAAAAAAATACAATGATGTTACAAACTACAAAAACATTAACAATAATTAACTTTAAAAAAAAAAGGGAACCGACTTCAAATAAAACACAAAAGTGACATAAGTTAACTAAAAAGCAAAAAATAAATGTTTTTTATACAACAGTTTAATACTTATTTGTTGTTCCGTTTAATGTAATTAAGAAATTGCTGTTTATTATATAATTATTAATTGTTTTATAATTTTTAAGTCGGTGCCAAGTAAAACTTAAAAATTCGAATCTAATTTGTTATTGCAGTAAGGTATATAATTTTTATATTTTACTTAGCACCGACTTCAAAATTATAAAACAATTAATAATTATATAATAAACAGCAATTTCTTAATTACATTAAACGGAACAACAAATAAGTATTAAACTGTTGTATAAAAAACATTTATTTTTTGCTTTTTAGTTAACTTATGTCACTTTTGTGTTTTATTTGAAGTCGGTTCCCTTTTTTTTTTAAAAGTTAATTATTTTACAATTTTAAGTGATGGGTAGAGCTAGTAAGGATGCTTCTCGAATGAGGAAATGACGGCTTGTTGAAACGGAAGATGAAATACGGAAACACTAAAAAGTCGGTTAAAAAAATAGATTTTGAGGAGTATCTTCGAAGTTCAAGCTCCAATACCAATGAAATTATAATGGGACCACCTTGGAAAAATACTGAACCCAACACAAAATCATTAAAATCGGTTTATAAACAAAAAAGTTATGCCCGAACATACATAAAAAAAAAAAAAAAATAAAAAAAAAATATATATATACAGACGAATTGAGAACCTCCTCCTTTTTTTGAAGTCGGTTAAAAACAAGTAAAGCATAAATAAATACGAATAAACACTTAATTCTAGTGAATTAAATGTTCAAACTGTCCTCCATTTACAATTTGACAATGACCCAATCGATTTACAAAACCCCGAAGAGAATTTTCTAAGAATTCACGGGGAATTTCTTCCATGGTTCTGGTAATTCGGATTCTTAAATCTTCTATGTTATTGGGCCTATCTCTATAAACTTTGTGTTTTACGTATCCCTAAAGAAAAAAATCTAAAGGGCTTAAATCCGCCGAACAGGCTGGCCACTCAATGTTTCCTCGTCTCCCAATCCATCTATTTGGAAACACGTTATTCAGATGTTGACGAATATTTGCACCATAATGTGGTGGGGCGCCATCTTGCTGGAACCAGATACTGTTATTGAGGAGGTGTCCATTGTTTTCACGGGGATAGCGAGTAGCACAAGCAGGTATAATTTGATTTTGCAATAACTGCAAATACAGAGCCGAAGTTAAATTGCCATCGATGAAAAAGGGACCGATAATATGACCCCCTAGAATGCCCGCCCAAACGTTAACTTTTAGAGGATACTGCGTATGGTGTTCCAAAACCCAATGAGGATTTTCCGATGACCAGTATCTGCAGTTATGTCTGTTTATTTTACCATTAAGGCAAAACGTAGCTTCGTCAGAGAAAACAATATTGTTGACAAAATTTTCATTATTATTGCAAATATTTGACATTACCTCACAAAATTGGAGTCTCCTATCAAATTCATCCTCCATCAACTCGTGTATAAAGTGTACCTTATAGGGTTTATACTTTTCACTTTTTAAAATTGAAACGACCGAAGACTGTGAAATATTGAGATTGGCCGCTAATTGCCTAGTTGGTAAATGGGGATCTTCAGATACAGCCAATAAAACATCCAGTTTTTTATCATCACTTGTCGATGTTGTAGGTCTACCACTCTTTGGTACATTTTTAACGCTATCCGTTTGTTCAAAACGTTGTAAAGTTTTACCAACAACAGATTTAGAAATTGGATTTCTATTTGGATGCGTATCATTAAATAAATTACAAACGTCTTGTAAACTTCTACGTCTATCTCCATAACCCAGCATCGTAAGTATTTCAATTCTTTCACGTTCACTTAAACTCGCCATTGCTAATGCTTACAGCAATAAATTACACAAAATTGAAAAATGTTGTAAACAAACAAATTCAGTCTTAGTGATATCGCCTTTGTTTATCGCTTCGCTTTTGTTTATCATGGCTATATCGTTTACGAATAGGGAAGTTAATTCTTTGTAAATACTTCAACTTCAACGGGCATTTTCTCGAAGAAATGTTATACAAACCCAAAAATTTTTTATACCATTGTAAAGAGAAAAGAATTCTCTATCGAATAGTAGTATAACATTAATGGGTTGCCATTTAAAAAAATATCGCGTAAAGTGATAACTCAAAAACAATTGAATAATAAAATTTTTCGTGTATATCAATATGTAGATAAAAATTTCATAAAAACTTTTGTATTGTTTATTTTCTTATAAAATGAATATTAACGACAGCAAATCGGTGTCTCCATACTTTTAACTCTCTCTGTATAATACTAAAGGTGAACCTCAAGACTGAATAGCTTAAAGAAAATAAGATAAAAATAAGTGTCAAGTTAAAAGCAATTAAGTTTGAATAAAAAATAAGGTATAATACAGAAAATAAGGTATCAAAAATATTTCGATGAGAAACTGAAAGAAAAACTAACGAAAAGTCAGAATGAATGGTGAAACACCGAAAATATTATGAAAGACAACCTTGAAGGTAGAGAGAATGACGGACGTCTAGATGTCAAAACCGCAATTTTTGAAAGAAACACAGAAGTTCAGAGCCAATATCGTACAACAATGTTCAAGGGTCCAAATCCATTAGACAATATAAAATTATAACTAGTGTTACCTCGCCGAAATTCGACGGCAGACTCAGCGTTGACCGACCCGGCGAAATGCTAAGTCACGTGATACATTAGTTCCAATAATGAGACGCGGCGTTAGTGTAGATGTCGCCTCAAGTGAAGCGCGTCTAGCAGACTTTCATGTATATTATAAATTAAAATAATTATTATTGAAAAATCGACGTAGAATAAAAATATAAAAATGTTTCATGTTCCATCTGAGGATAGAGACCTTTCATTGAAAAAAAAATGGTCCAAATTGGTGAAGCGGTAGCCGCTGGAGGAACCGGAGAAAAATACCCTTTGAGCTTTTATATATGTATGGATTGCAATCGAGTTACATAGCATGCATTAAGACTTAAAAAAATAATAAAAGTGAAATAATTATTAACTTCAACAAATTTTTATTTTAGTTTATACGTATTTCAACGTGTTTACATGACATTATCAAAGGTAAGAAAAAACGTAAACGTTGCTGTAGGAACAATAAAAGTTAATGATTTGATCTTGGTTATCTATGTCTGCAGGTGTCTTGATTTCTATTTTAAAACTTCTATTAGTGGCGATTTTAAAAGGTCGATTAGCTCATTAGTTGAAGGTTCATTTTTTAAAGGTTTGTTTATTTCAGCTGTTGAAGTGATTAATTATTTTATTTATAATGTAGAACTTATTAATAAACAAATGTATTTATTTTTACAACTTTGAAAAGCTATTTTTGATTTTTTGAAAAAAGTTTGTTTGGAATTAAAGAAACACAAAAACAGAAAGACAAATTCGTCCACCAAAAATTGGGTAGGAGGGGGGAACACTACCGGTCCAAAGTATTGCCGTATTAAAAACTTAAGTTAAGAACTTTATTCTACTATCACTCATGAACAATTTAGGCTTTCATCGGCTCCCGTTTATTAAATAAGCGGGTAAGAATTTTCAATTTTCATTAATTCATAGAAGGTGTCGCAAAGAAATAAGCGGACTGGGACACAAACCAAGTAGTAACTGATGCATAGCTTTAAAAGTCTACAAAATAAGAAAAATCTAGTGGCTAGTTTTTGAGCAGTATGTTTACGAAAAAATCAAAGTTTTGATATTTTTTTCACTTCACAGTTTTGGAAGTTCCAAAAGTTTTAGTAGCTTGTAACAATGTGTATCCTTAAAGCATTTCCAATATAAAATTTCATCCGATGTGATAACTCGTTTTTGAGTAAATAGGCGTTCAACTCAAATTTGCAAAAATTGATGCAAGGAGTCAGAGAAAAAATTAAATGTAACACAAAGCAAATTTTAGCTTATATTTAGCTCACAAAATTTATAAAAAATCGCATTCCCAGTTTTTCAGTAATACTCTTTTAAAAATTTCCGAAATTCCGGAATAATTTTCACTTACAGTTACAATTTACAGTTACAAATATGAAACTTACAAACGCATCAGTCAGCTAACACCCAATGGAGAATGCCGACAGATAGGTATTTTCCCGTTTCTTCCCTGTTTTTCGAAATTTGAAATATTAAAGAAATCATTTTTAGCTTATATTTAAAATATGGGTAAGTAATAGAACCAGTTTCTTATTTTTTTTTGTAGAAGAAAGAATGCAATTAAATAACAACTGAGATCAGTAACAAAAATCAGCGGGGAGACGCGAAAGAGAAATAAATCTTCCCCTTTCATGAACATTCAATATAAATCAAAAAAATTCCTACAGAACATTAACATCTTGTAACTTACAAAGTTTAAAAATGGTAGTGTAAACGCCTTCTCGCAAAAAAGCTCTAATATGAGAGATATTACTATTTACTACAGGGCAAGACCGCGTTGTCGTTCGGGAATTACACCCAGCAGAATCAGGTAAAGACCTACCTGTAACTTGCCTGCCTTTACAAGCATTTGCTCTAAAAGTTTGAGCAATAGTTGTTCGTGGTCCCTACCTGCCTAAACGGGACCGTGTCTAGATTATTTAAACCTTAGGGCGGACAAGGATTTAATATTAATGTATCTTGTTTGTCAAGACAAGAATACCTAATTGGCTTATGCCTGTTTAACTGTTTGTGAACCCATACAAAATAACCTTTTGCAAGACATTGTAGCTTAAATCTTCAGAGTGATTACAGCGCTAAATTCAAATTCGGGAAGCGGAGGTATTTAAACCTCTTTGAGCCAGTCGGGCAGAACGGCGGAGTTCTGGTTGGCTGTCACCGTTGGGCAAAGACGGATCCGATGGAGCATGATCGTGCGATCGATGATGCTTATGAGTCCTTAGAGGATAAACTACTGGACTCCAAGCTTTACTGAGTCTAAAACCATCTTCCCTGTTTATGTTGTTAGGTTGTTTCTTAATTTCAATTGCTTCACGTATGATACGAAGGAAGTAATGAGGTACTCTAGCGAGTACCCGAGCATTATCAAACTCCATCTTATGCCCAGTTAAACCAGTATGTTCAGCTACCGTGGATTTTGTGATGCGTCTGTGTATGCAATCACCTTTGTGCTCTCGCAACCTTAACTCACTGGAGCGACCGATGTAGTTTGAACCACAAGAGCAGGGGATGTTGTAGATCCCGGCTGGTTTTAGTTTTTCTGCCTTTCAGTACAGGCATTACTAATAATATAGGGTATGTTCTTAGAAGGTACAGCATAAAGACAGTCTTCGGGATTAATGAAACTCCGGGAAACGGTTTCAGATCCGCAAAGGATCAAATATCAAGCTTAAAATCAGCCGGAATCTACAACATCCCTTGCTCTTGTGGTTCAAACTACATCGGACAAACAGGTCGTTCCATTGAGCTAAGATTGCGAGAACATAAAGGTGTTTGCAAACACAGACGCATCCCAAAATCTGCGGTGTCTGACCATACTGGTTTAACTGGGCATAAGATGGACTTTGATAATGCTCGGGTACTCGCTAGAGTACCTCATTACTTCCCTCGTATCATACGTGAAGCAATTGAAATTGGGTTCACAAGCCGATTAAGTATTCTTGTCTTGATAAACAAGATGCATTTAGATGAAATCCTTGCCCGCTCCAAGGTTTAAATATTCTAAGCCAGGGCCCTGTTTAGGCAGACAGGGCTCACAAACAACTATGGCTCAAACTTTTAGAGCAAATGCTTGTAAAGGCAGACAAGCTGCAGGCCGGTTCTTACCTGCTTATGCCAAATGACGACGCGGTCTAAGCGGAAAGTAAATTGTAATATTGACAGTTCGAGAAACCACGAAAGCATCGATTTGAGAGTTGTTCAAGTTACTCAAACACATGTATAAAAACATTTCTTTTATTAAAACTTGTTTTCTGTGTCCGTTTTTAAACATACAATGCCAAAAATCCGGTCTTACTTCCGTTTCCGGTTTCCGAGTTTTTGAAAACTTCTCGTGTTTTGCGATTTCATTTTGAAAACTTTGTCTTAAAAAAGGTTACTTCAACCGTTTGTTTGTTACAAAACGTTTTGAAATATTTAAATTTAATATACGAATCGTTAAAATAATCAGGAAAATGTGACGTTCATCACCTCAAATCTCGTCTACTTATACAATATTGATCAGAATTAATTAAATGCAAGTGGTACAGGCTACTTCTAAGAACGCAGGGGTGCAATCCATTACCGAGAGACGCAAATTTTTCAGCAAATTTCGTCATTACAAATATAACTATTACCAAGCTTTCATTCATGTTCATTGCCTAGAAGGAACAATTTGATACACTTAGGGATAATTTCAACAATGTTTACGTCTTAGCTCGTGCGTGCGAACCTACCCCTTATCTTGCACCGCCGTTTCGAGGTCACGTGGCCAACCGGACCATGACTGACCGCAATCACGGCAACTCTCCCCCATATTATATAAACATATACCTACTTACTAACTGTGCTATTTTTGAGAAAAGATTAGAGGATAAAAAGCGCAAAAATATATTCGATGGTATAATGCTAAGCCTGCGGCGACCCACTTTTTTAACCTTTATGGAAATGCCAAAAATTATGATCAGCGTGTTGCTAATCGAATATAGAAATTATATTCTGATGCAAATTACAAAGGTTTTAAATTGTACATTATTTGTCACCTGGCGGTCGTGTATACATTTTGTGTTTTAAAACATTTATGAGAAAACAAAAAACTTGAATAGTGATTTAATTTTATTGTATGATAATTTCTGGCACCATGGGGAAAAAATTTGAAAGTGCTCGAAAAAAGCTACTGTTATAATTAGTATAACATAAAATGAAAAAAAAACATTTGTTTGGTAGTAAAATAAAACAATAATAGTTTTTGGGATTTGACAAATCTGTGGTATTTAATTCCACACTTATGGAAATGTTTCCTGTTGGAGAATACTTTCTAATTGCAAAATGTTTATTTCCAAGTTGTTGTCTGCACTAGGGCGTAACTTTACCAACCATCAAGAAAATTATATTAACAGAAAATATAAAAGTGCAAATAAGGTTTATTCTTACCTTGAAAGTTTTATAAGAAGAGACAACATAGGAAGCACCATCTTCTAATTCCTCCAATCTAAATTTTCGATCCCCATCCATGGAAAAAACGTATCTAGCACCACGTGGTAGGTCCATTCTAAGCGAAAGTTTATCCAGAAGTGAGTCCAACGTTCCAATATCTCTTCCGGGTTTAAACCGGAACTCAACGCCCGGAAAGAACGGGTCCCCGTTCTTGTAAAAAACAACTCTAAGGGCTCTCCAGTAGGAGAGGTTACTGTATCTGCTGGTGGTCAATTCCACGCGGCTTTTGGGACGTGGTGGAGGCATCATGGACGATGCCTCGCTGGCGTTGTCAGCCATGGTGGTGGCACCTGGGCTGGAGGGCCTGCTGGCCCCTCCTTGGCGCCAGTAACCGCCGCCACCGCCGTTGGGTGCGAGGTTGACGCGCGGTCCTTCGCGCTCCTCTTCGTATTCTTCGTCAGATTCCGTTTTATTGGGAGCGCTCTTCCCGGTTGTTCCCGAAGTACTAATAGGGTTCACCGCCTTCTCGGCACGTGGCGTTGGTGGAGCTGTATCGGCGACGCTGACGCCGCCACCGCCACCGTTCATGGCGCCCTCTCCTGCGTTTTGATGATCTTCTTCATGCGCGGCGTCGTCGTATTGCTGCATTCTGCTGCTCGAACGCGATTGGGCTACAGGCATCTAAAAAAAAGAACTAGTTCATAATATTTCCTGGCAATTTTTCCTACTGTTTAGTAATACGTAACTTACAATTGATGTCAATTTTAAGAAAGTTTTCTGCGTGCAGGAGTTAAAATTGCCTTGCAATTTCATAAGCAATTTGTTGTCTTTTTTTAAATTGTTTTGTAATAAAACGCATTGATTCGAGTTTACTAAATGTAGAAAATGTTTATCATGTCGCTAGTTCTTTAGAAGTTCACGAAATTTTATTGTATTTTTTCGTGAGTATGTTGGATACTTTAAAATTTCATTGCAAGGTTTAAAATTAGTTAATTTTTGTGATGTTTTTAATTATTTGAAACCCTAGCTTTTATTTTTTTCTTGTTTTTTTTTATAGAAAACGGGACTATTTAAATTCTAAATTTTTTTGAAAGGCGAAACATGTTGAAATGTCTTGAAATTTTTTGTGAATTTGATAAATTTCTTGTAAAGTAAGAAACTAATGCACAAAATGTCTCCCAAATGTCAAAATGTTTAGAATGGCTATAATTCAAAACTGCATTTTTACTAATTTTAACCAATAGGTTTAAACCATTCGTCGTGCAAAATAATTTTATTATACTGTTTTGATTTTCAGTATTGTATTATTTCTAAAATATTTAGTGTTTTTTTCTTTCTTCTGCATAAAATATAATTTTTAACGTATATGTTTTAAACACCGTTTCAGTGATTACAAAAACTATCCTTACCTATATCAAATTTTGTTGTTTAGAAATTTGTTTAAAGAATCAGTTTTCAAGTAAAAATTTGATCTTAAAATCATAACTTTAACTACGAAATTGTTGTCTCGTTAGATTTTTAGTTAAAACTTAAAATTAAAGTTATACAATTTCATTGTTTTTATCAAATATAATACTTCTTGTATTAAATCTGACTTTAAAATCAGAACTTTTAAGTGTTGGATTTTAATCATGAAGAAAATTTGAGTTTTGTGTCGAATTAAACAAGATCTTCATTAAGGCAGTTTTAGAGTCTCAGTTATCGTTTTCGTTTATTTAAAATTTCCAAATAACTCTTCAAGCCTAATTTGAAGCTAGACGCATTCAAGAACTATGAAACTTTGAAATTTTTAATTTTAAATTTGACTACCAGCTTTAAGTGGGTTACATTAAAATGACATTTGCAAAATTAGCTTAAAATATTGATTAAAGAAGAAATAAACATTTGAAAACATTTCGTTCAGAGTACAATCGATTCAATTATTAATTTAATGAAATATGCAACAGAGACATACTTTTTAAATAATTATAAAAACAGCAAACGGTTCTAAAATTTCGTACCAGAATTTGCTTTGCAAGGACGGTGTGTAGAGGTAGGGCAGGTATTTTAAATTATGCCATGATCTATCACAAACGGATTTCAGCAAATTTTTATAGAGCAATAAAAACTTCATGCACGTACTTTAGGGTGAATTATACAGCTCGTTAATACAATCCGAACAAAAATAGTTCTTGAGTTTTCAATGTTTTTTAATAATCATACGAAATTGAAATGTTTAGGGAAGTTTTTGTAAGCGAACGCCAAAAGAACTGCAATTCTTAAAAAATAAAGGAAAACTTTAAGAGTGTAACGAGTTGGCAAAAGCTGGAAGCTAAGAGTTTGGCGTTTATTTCTGAATTTAAAAAATTTTGATTATGCTGTACTGAAGACACCTAAACAAATTCGAAACTGGTTTGTAAATGGAAACATATATTTCAAATACTATATTATGCTGTCGTTACTGTATCTTTAAAGTTTGTTTTAATTTAATTTCAAAACTTTTCCATAAATGAAATGTTTGGTGGTATTAAATATTTAAACTAATAAAAAAAACACAAAGAACAATACAAGCAAAATATGGAGATAATTTAAAATTCGATTACGACTTACCATAACTAGTGTTTCTCATTAGACACATTCATTAACTTAACATCTTCATTCATAAAAGAACTTGAACTTTTGAAGTAGCGTGACAGACACTCGGTTCACTTTATCTCACCGTCACTTGCTTCCGGAGATCATCCAGTTTGCAAAAAGGTCGGCAACCGGATTATTATTTCATACACTATCACTCACTGGAATTAAAAATGTTTTCAAAACGCCTCGGGAGAAATAAAATACAAAAGATCTTAAATAGCACTTAAAAATTTGACTAGTTAAGAAAATAAGTAATGGTGCTGCCACACAAGCGGCTTTGAACTGAACTTGTTGCGCGGCACCGGAGTATTGACTCCGGGGTTTGGCGTACCGGAGTCGGTGCTTATTGGTCGAATTAAGAGGTTAGTTTAATGTCATCGACCAATGCGAAACGCTCATGTTTGCCTCAATGTCCCATTCCACGTTTGCCCTCTTTCTGGTTACCCCAAGTGCCCCTCGTAAACCACCCCGTAACCCTCCATTGGTGGTTTCCGGCGTATCCGTACCTGCAATATATGAGACTGATTTTAATCGCGCATGCCACCTACTGCTCCTATGCAATGCTTTTGATAAGTCATCACTCTTTTAATTGTATCGTTCGCTGGTCTTTTTGCACAACTGCAAATGATACCTTTCTACAGCGTTTTATTTGTTTTAACCACCGCATCCTTAAGTTTTATGTAAAGGAAAATGATTTAGTGGAAAAACAAAACTAAATTATAATTAGAACACATGCAATAATATACTAGATTGATTCTTGAAAACAGATTACGTGCTTAACATGAAAAGAAATTATGTTTTCCAGAATGACATTGCGAAATATGTGATGTCATAAATGACATCATACTTATTAACGTGAAAAAAATTACCTGATTTTGAAAATGTCGAGTTCTTGAAACTTATTAAAAATTTCCTGGGAAAAATTAAGGAAATGCAAACGAGATCTTAGAAACATAAATGGAATATTTAGAAGTTGAAAAGATAATTGCGAAATTTTTTAAAAGGCCTTTTTTCAGTATTTTTTGGGTCAATTTTTATTTTCCTTTCTACGAGGAACATTCAAATAGTTTTTTTTTATTTTTGGGGCCATTTTTATTCACCTTTCTACGAGGAACATTCAAATAGTTTTTCTAAAGAACCTTTGTTTAAAAAATTATTTATTGTTGCTTCATCTCCTTGAAAAGTTTTTGAATGTTTGGGATAATCAAGTAATTTTTAAGCAGTTATGAAAGCTATTGCAGCTATAGAAAGAAACAAACTGTGCATAAAATAGTGTAAATCTGCTGTAGAGACAGTATTCATTCCCCCGAACCAAAGTCCGTAGATAGGTTAGGTTAGTCTTAGACTACTAGGTCAAGTCGTCGTATGCACATCCAATACACGCTGTCAATTTTGGATCCATAATGGCTGACTTAACCTTAAAATAATGCTACCACCAAAGGCTTCCTAAAAGTACAAGCGGCACTGTTATTACCGGACATAATTGGTGACACGAAATCCACTACAAACGCAAATAGAAATTTTTAATCGTTTACAAGTAGCTTTATTAATTAATCAACACAGAAAAACTATCTATATTGGTCTTTTATAGAGTTAATTTTTCATTGTTAAGTGGTGTGTTTGCACTATTTTTGTACATTTTTAAAAAAACTGCGAAAATATCTTAAAATATAAATTTCTTTATGTTATTAATACACTTATACTTTTTACTTTTCTACACCTTCGGTAAAGGAGAAGTAGATATTAATTTCATAAAAAGTTTTTAAATCAAAATTTTAAGGGAAATACACGTTTTTGGCGGCAGGGTTTTTTGCACGCCAAAGTGCTATTTGAATGCAGTTAGGTTCACTTCTATGAGAGGTTTAGTTCGGATATGAGGTTTAAAGGGAAAACCTGGCTTATTATGGATCTTGTTGAGGTGTTGTTGTAGGAAGTTTGGTGCTACGGTGGGATCGGGGTGGTTTGCCATTATCGCTTTATCGTCAGCGAACGAGGCTGTTGTTGTGTTTTTGCTGGTTAGTAGGTCAGCTGTAAACAAGAGGTAGAGGATAGAGCCGAGTACGCTACCCTGCGGAACCCCTGATTGCACTGGGAAGAGTTCAATTGTGTTTTGTCCGTACTTTACCATAAAGTAGCTCTCATGTAGATAAGATTCCAGGATAATATACACGGTGTATTAAAACATGCGGCTAATAATTACACCACGCAATTCTACGTAGAAAAACAAGCAAAAAACTCGAATACAATTTTAGTGTCAACTCTTTGATTAAGGAGTTATTAATGCTCAAACTTTGAAATTTTTTTCGACTATGGTTGAGAAATAGATTTAAATAGTATCAACAACACATAATTCAACAATTAAAATAAGTAATCAAATATAAATTATAACATTTTGGTAATTAGTTTACTTATTATTTAATATTTAAGAATGCAAAATCTTCGCGATTTATAGTTTTGGAAGACGTTGCAACTATAAGCTGGGTTTACTTTTAAAATGTAATAATAAAAACACATACTTGATTTAATTGCAGAATCACAAACATATACGATCAAGGGTAACTAAATGCATGTCTCTTAGCTTTAAATTGTACAGCGTTGCCAAATTAAAAAACCTTTAAGTGCTTATAATTTAAAGACTCTTCGTCTAAGACCTAATTGGTGTTAAAAATTTTTGCTTGTTTTTCAACGTAGAATTGCGTGCGGTAATTATTAGCCGCACGTTTTAATACACCCTATTGTGTGTGGGAAGTTGGTTTTTAGTTTGTAGAGTAGATTATGGTGCCAGACCTTATCAAAGACCTGGGTTAGGTCTAGCAAGGCCGCTACGCAGTAGTATCTGTCTTCAAATGCCTGATTGATATTGTTAACCACTCTGTGTACTTGTTCGATGGCACTGTGTTGCTGCCTGAACCCGAACTGGTGGTCTGGGAGAAGCTTGTTGGATTCAATATACGGCGCTAATCTTGTTAGTAGTAGTTTTTCAAGCAGTTTGCTCAGGATAGGGAGTAGGCTGATAGGTCTATAGGAGGATACGTCTTGTGGAGGATTTCCAGGTTTTGGGATAAGTGTAACTTAGACTACTTTCCATTGTGCTGGGAAGTAGCCGAAGCGTAGGATTGCATTGAAGATGATTTCCTCCTTCCTAGGTAATTCTTTTATAAGCTTTCCAGTGAGGAGATCATAGCTAGGGTCTTTCTTTGAATATAAGTTGCCTTTAATCTTCCGAGTTACTTCTTTTACTGTGAAGAGCTTCGGCAGTGGTGACATCTGGAAGGGTGCTTCTAGATTTTATTTAATTCTTGCTTCTGCCATCGGTGCTGCTTGCGGTGGAAGGGGCTGAAAGACTTTTCCAGGTGTTGTGCAAACACGTATGCTTTTTCTAGATCAGTCCGGGTCCATGTTCTGTCTGGTTTGCAAATTGAGGGAATGGGTTCTTTGTTATTATTATTATTATTATTATTAATAATGGTAGTATTAGATAGAAGTGCTGTACATGAATTGTCAAATTCAGGAATTAGTACAGTAGTGTTCACGGAAAATGCATTAACAATAATTGTTTGGACATAATTAATGAAAATAAAACTCGATCTCATAAGAATTTTATAATTTAGTAATTGAAAAATGCGAATTAACGTTTACATAGTTTTCCTAGACTAAATCATAGTTTGATATAAGCGGTATACTTACGATCGCTAGATTCTTTGCACTGTCTTTAAAATTGCCTTTCTCAGAGAAAGCTGATTTCTTGGATAAGGATGAGGGTTTAGGACATGAGCTTTCAGATATTAGTTCAGGAATTAAAACGGCGGCGTTTAAAGAAAATTCCTTAAACATAATCATTTGAATTTATTAATTTATTAAAAATACAAGCAACTGCAAGATACAGTTTTTATGTACTATGTTATCTTTTATTATACATGATATTAAATCAGACAAAAAAATTAGTAAGTCTTTAATCATTTCGCAACTGGATATGCGCAGAGGTGGCTTGACTATTATTAAATAATTTATTTAGACCTTTTTTGTATTAAATTTTCAAATCAGTTGCCATCGGGTAATGTAAAAACTATTATCTTTCCATGTAGGGTAACCGCAAATGACTAAATTCTCCTAGGGACATAATATACAACTATTTCAAAATCTACATGCTAAACTGGCATGTTCCACCTAAATTGGAATTCACTGGATACTTAAGAAGGTTAGTATTGCAGATAAAAGCTCACGCTTACTTCACTTTTAGTGCGCAAAATTAATGTAAGGGTCTTCTACTAAAGGTGGAATAGCCAACAAAAATGGTTGGAACAGCATTAGGCTTTAATTTTACCATACCGTCAATTCTGTTCATAGTGGTGTTTTTCAAAGTGCACTTAATGAAAGTAAATAGAATATAATATGCAAAAACATTACGTATACATTCAGCAAAATTGACAGCTGATATAACCTTACCCTAAAACTAAATAATTACCATCGTTTACTTAAGACACACAGTCAATCTAATATTTTATAATACTATAACGCTGTAATGGATATACACTGTGTCTATAAAGTACCCCCCCCCCCCAAATAACTTTTGAACGACTTGATATTTTACCACAATATTTGGTGTGCTCTAATGGGAAATTAAATACTATTTTTCAGCTCATATTAAAATTTTGTATCATCCAAAATGGCGGCAAAGCGCCATTTTGAATTTTTTTTAATGGAAAGGGGGGTCGAGTGACACCTCATTGGAAAGGTCTTTTAGTTCTGCGTCTGATCCTAAAGTTTCAAAGAAAAATATTCAGCCATAACAAAATGACAATGTTTGAAGGTAAAGAAGTCTGTTTAAAAAAAACTAAGAATAAAAGCAAAAAAAAAATTAAGTTAAGTGTTCCAAATGTTTACCATTCACTTCTTGGCACATAAAAAGTCGGTTATGAAATTCCTGCTTTACATTTTCATACGTTTCTGGAGTGATATTTCTGCAAACTTCTGTAATGCGTTGCTCCAGTTCTTCAATTGTTTCTGGACGGGTTCTGTACACTTTCGATTTCAGATATTCCCATAGAAAAAATCTAAGGAAGTTAAATCTGGGGAGCGAGCCGGCTATTCTACAGGCCCCCGCCTACCAATACATCTTCCAAGAAAATGTCCGTTGAGAAAGTCAGAAACAGGCCTATAATAATGAGGCGGCGCACCGTCTTGTTGGAACATAACGTTTTCAATATTATTTCCAGCCACCTGAGATGTTGCTGGGAAAATTTTGTCCTGTAAATGAAAAAGTGGACTACTGGATAAAAAAATCAAAACAATTTTGAATTGAGTGAGTCCATTTGTTTAAAATCCGCCATTTTGTTATGGCTGACTATTTTTCTTTGAAACTCTAGGATCAGATGCAGAACTAAAAGACCTTTCAAATGAAGTGTCACTCGACCCTGGATAAAAAAAATCAAAACAATTTTGAATTGAGTTAGTCCATTTGTTTAAAATCCGCCATTTTGTTATGACTGAATATTGCTTTTTGAAACTCTGGGATCAGAGGTAGAACTAAAAGGTGTCACTCGACCCCCATTTATATTTAAAAAAAAATTCAAATTGGCGCCCAGTCCATTTTGAATGATACAAAATTTAATTTTTGGCTAAAAATAGTATTTCATTTCCCATTAAAGCACACCAAATGTTGTGGTAAAATATAAAGTCGTTCAAAAGTTAGTTAGGGGGTGGAGTTACTTTATAGACAGACGGTATTGAAGACACTTAAAAAGATGTTTACCTTACAAGGTCTATTTATTTCTGTTTCTTTTGGTGACCAATCTTTTCTGTTCACCATTTTCCTCTTCGTAAATTATCTTTTGGAAATCTAAACAACCTATAACCATTTTAGCTTCTATGCAAACATTTTTCTGCAGAACAGCCAGTCATTTTCACTTTTGAAAAAGTTCAAATTCACAAACATAAACAAACATGGGTATCCCCGGACGGCAGAACGGCCAACCAAATCGACCACCTGGTCATCGGCCAAAGAAACGCATCCAGCATACGTGATATCAGAACCTACAGAGGAGCAAATATTGACTCCGATCACCACTTAGTTAAAGCCACGTACAGAGAACGAATAGCCAACCGCGCAAAAATATCCCAGGAATTCCAAACAAAATATCCCTAGAAAAACTAAAGGAAAAAACAACACTAACAGCCTTCCAAAACAAAATAGCAGAAGTACTAGAGAAACAGCAAGAGAAAATAACAGAAAACCAGGAAGAAAGCGAAATCGTTGAGAAGAAATAGAAAGAAATCAAGGAAGCGGTCACAGAAGCCGCCAAGAACACAATAGGCCCCAAACCAAAAAAAACAAAAGAGACTGGTTTGACGAAGATTGCAAGAAGGCCATAAATGACAAAAACAAAGCATATGCTATATATACAGAGAGACCCACCCGACTACAGAGGGCCAAATACGAGGAGACTAGAAAAACAACTCATAAATTGCTACGAAGAAAGAAAAGAGCGGCCATTAATAAGACACTGCTACAAATCGAGGAAGACTTTAAGAACAACGACACCAGGAAAGCATACAGGCAAATAAATATATTTAAGAAAGGTTTCCCGCCAAGCACTAGCCTATGCCGAGATAAGACAGGACAAATCATTGGAAACGAAACAGAAATACAAGGGAAGTGGAAACAATACTTCAAGGAACTCCTAAACCCAAACAGCAACCAGAATCCAACCAACAAAGACCAGAGACTACTTCAAACCACAGCCGACGAACGAGAGGAGTACAACGACCCTCCAACTGAAGAAGAGGTGGGAAAAGCAATCAAATCGCTAAACAACAACAAATCACCAGGTATGGACAACATCCCGTCGGAACTAATAAAATATGGAGGACCACGACTAGCGAAAGCGGTAACGGAGCTAATTAAAGAAATATGGAGAACCGAAAAAGTGCCCAACGAATGGAGAACCAGCATCATCTGTCCAATCCACAAAAAAGGAGACAAGCTAGAATGTAAAATTTTAGGGGAATATCCCTACTAAGCACAGCATATAAAGTCTTCACAACCATCCTCCGAAACAAACTAGAACCACTAGCTGAAAATATCATTGGCGAATACCAAGCGGGTTTTAGACCAGGAAGATCGACCACCGACCAATTATGCGCAGTGAAACAAGTACTGGAGAAATGCTAGGAATATGACATTGATGTATACCAACTCTACCTGGACTTCAGACAGGCATACGACAGCATAGACAGAGAAAAGCTCTACAGCATCATGCTAGACTTTAACATACCACTGAAACTAGTAAGGTTAACAAGACTAACAATGGAAGGCTCTGAAAGCCGGGTGAAGATACAAGGAAACTTAACGGATCCGTTTAAAATAAACCAAGGCCTCAAGCAAGAGGATGGACTCGCCCCAATGCTTTTTAATCTAGCATTAGAATACGCGGTAAGGAAAACCACGGTAGATACCAACGCGTCGCTGCTACACAAATCTACCCAACTAGCAGGATATGCGGATGATATAAACATACTTGGAAGAAACCTAACATCAATGAAGGAAACCTACATACAACTAGAAAGCGCTGCGGAAGAAGTGGGCTTAAAAGTGAACGAAGATAAGACCAAAGTATTAATACAGACCCGAAGCAATAGGAGGAGAGGCCAGAACGTGACAATAGGCGACCAAAATTTTGAGGTGGTGAACGACTTAACCTACCTAGGCTGTAACATACCCAGCAAACGGGACGAGATGAAGGAAATCCAACGAAGAATCAGTAATGCCAATAAAGTATACTACCACATTTCGGCCATAATCAGATCCGGGAATTTCCACAGGAAAACAAAACTGAAACTATATAAAACAATAATACGTCCAGTGTTATGCTATGGAAGCGAGACTTGGACGCTCTCACAAAGAGCGGAAACAATGGTGAACGCATTCGAAAGAAAGATCTTACGCAGAATATATGGACCGGTCCAAGAGAACGAACAGTGGAGAATAAGATACAACCACGAGATCTACCAGCTCTTCGCAGAAGCAGATCTATCAACAACAATAAGATTACAAAGACTTAAATGGGCCGGGCATTTACAAAGGATGAAAGAGTCAAGAGTAGTCAAGAGGATCTTCAACCAAAAACTGGAAAGCAAAAGACCGGTTGGAAGACCAGGGGCGAGATGGGCAGACAAAATCCAAGAGGACGCACGATCCATGCTCGGAACTCCAAACTGGAGAAAGGCGGCGGAGGACAGGGATAGCTAGAGGAAGAAAATAGAGGAGGCCAAGGCCCGATTTGGGCTGTAGCGCCATTGGATGGATGGAAAGTTCAAATTATATTTTTTATCAAATGACACAAAGGTTTAGAATAAAAATGGCAGAAAATTACTGATTGCGACGACTTGACCTAGTCGTCGAAGTCTAACCTAACTTATCTACGGACTTTGCTCCGAACAACATACTAAAAGTGCCTTAGAATCTCATGTCTACGTCATGTCACAAAACATTACTTTTTGATTTCATGTACATTTGCGAATTCGACATTTTGACGGGTATACACGTTTTGGACGTCCAGGAACCCAAAAAGATGGGTTTTCAAATGTGTCTGTCTGTAGGTAGGTAGATGAGTGTGTGGGTTTGTGGTCTCCATTACTCCCAAACGGATGGTCTGATTTTAATGAGCTTTGCAATGTAGTGTTTCATAAATTCATAGAAGAAATAAGCTTTTAAAGAAATCCGAAACCGGAAGCGGTAGTTAGACATGTCTTTTTTTCTCCAACACAGAATTTTCTAAATCTAACAACGGCATCTAGTTCTAAAATAGAGGCCGCCATGATTTTCTGAAAATGTTGATTCTAGCGCCTTATTACTCAAAAACAAGTACACGGTTCGGTTTTCAATTTTTTTTAGCGTACTAGCCCTATAGAGACACAATGTTACCTGTGCCTGTGAGACTCTAAGGCGTTGACCGAAGTTTTTCGGCGCATAACCGAACTGCACACTTGTGCTACTTGTTTAAAAAAGTCGACCTTTGTTTCATGACTCTGCTCGCTTTGTAGTCAGTAGTTGAATAAATAAAAAGATTATCACTAAATTTATATTATTATTTTTATACGAAAGCTTTAGTATAAGAGTCCCGAGTTCGTGCGGTTAGAATAACCATTCGAGTGCGATCAGTAAAGTTAAGCATAGCTCTGCCTGATCAGTACTTGGATGGGTGTCCGAAAGCCGAGTCAACGCGGCACCTCGTGCTCTAGGAATGGCACGTGAATAAGTGGTCCCGGATGTTGTATTAACAGCGCGGCAGTCGTATTGAGGGGTTGGAATCCCCCTCAAAGTATAGATGGATGAGAAAATGGACGAGTGAATGTAATACCAAGGGTTTGGCGTAAGCTGAGGGGGCGTAGTGGTTAAAGGCTTAATAGCCCCATTACCCCCCGGAACATAGCAATAAGCCAAACCCGGAGTGAATGGGACTACCTCTACACCGGTCTGGTAAATGAGAATAAACGTTTATGAAAGAGAAAAAAAAAAGCTGTAGTTTCATGTAGTATGTTCTTATAGTATTTTACTGTTATATAGCTATGTCCTCGGTATAGTGGTAAGAGAAGTGGGATGTTATTGTAGTCGGTTGGTATTGTTGTTGGTGTGCAAAACGTTAATAATACGACTAGCAGAACCCGTGTGCTACGCCTTCCGATGTTTTTAGTTAATTTTTTACCCGGCGTTTGCTACATCCATTGACCCAATGTCAGTCTGAATAAGAGTTGCTCCCTGAAATATAATCCGTAAAAAGGAAAGGAAGCTCGGAAAAATAGTTTCGTAAAAAATTCAAAGAAAGAAAAAGCCCCGTAAAATCTTCAAGAAAAGCATGCCCGGAAACAGCAATGTAAAACAATTTGAAGAAAGAAAACCCCCGTAAAATCTTTAGGGCTAATAGTCCCAAAAAAAATCTCCCCGAAAAAGAAACACCCAAAGAAAAGCCCAGCAAAGCAGCCCCGTAAAAAACTTGAAGAAAGTAAAACCTCCGCAAAATCTCTAAGGAAAACCTTCTCCAAAGAAATTGTTAAAAAAAAGAGAAAACGTTAGTTAAACTTATTGCTTGTCCTCATTTCCATGTAAGTGCCTTAACGCGGATTTTCAAAATGTTTTTATAACTAATAAATACGCACTGAAAAAAGTTGTAAGACATTTACATTTAATTACAAAATGAAATTCGCCCTTATTCATATAAATCAAAGATGTAATGATATAATTAATAAATTCTGCCGATATCGGAGCTTCATGCCACTAATCACCGTACGTGATTTAAACATAAATAGCGTAACCCACAAAAATAATAAATATGTAAGCTGCCTCGAGATGTAAGGAATTTTACTGAATGCGTCGTCACGAAAAGTTGAGTACCTACAGAAGCATTTAGAATTTGTAGTAAATATTTTTGTCATAACCACGTTTTAATAATAGAATAAGTGGAACCTAGTCAAGCTCCCAAGTTATAATTCAATAAATGGTGGAAATCGTATAGTATGTATTGGCTTGTTGTAAGCGCGATAAATACACATTTCCGAAGCACTAGAATTAAAGTAAGCTATAAACAACTAAATTATAGTAACAGAAGTGACAGCTACATAAACTTTCGTTGAAAGCAATAAATAAATTGAGCCGACACGCATAGGCACGCTGTTATGTTATAGTGATAAATCTTTCGGAGTTGCAAGATTTAGTCGTTTTTTTTATGGTAAGACAGTTTCGCTCATTTTTTCCTTTCCTTTTTTCTTTAATTTTACAAAATTGAAATAAAACTTTGATGTGTTCAATTATTCGAAAATGCGAGTTTTATAGTTAGTATAACATAGGAGTTTCCATTCAGCCACTTCCGGTTACATCGAAAGTGACATCAATTTTTTTTTCTAAATAGTATTTTATATATTTTATTTGATATATTCTGATAAAGCATTAAATGCTCTATTCAATACTGCATAAAAAATAGTAAACAAATTAAACGGTTAGCTGGTAAAAATATTTTCAAGCAGTGGTTATTACAAATTTGAATATTTACTGGAAAATTGTCTTGGCTTAAATTTTTCAAACTTTTTAATGGCCAATTCTCCCAATAAAATAAATTTCATGGATTTAGTCTATTTTAGAAACACTTTTCAGCGAAAGAAGAGGTTTTTGAATTCAGGGGAAGAAGAATAAATGTACTTTTATTCTAAATGACATTATAATAGTTGACATGTTGGTCTATAGGGAATACAGAAGATATGCCGTGACTGCTAGTAACGTTTATGGGAAATGTTATCCAAATAATTTGTTTTTTTTAACACGTCAACTATTTATTGTTTTGTTTTTATTAATTAATTTTATAATCTTCTACAGTTACAAACTCAAACGAAGCACTACTATAATAAAAATAAATCATATTAAAAAAGTTAACGCAGTTACATAGTAGGAAAAACTGACAACTACACTGAAAAAGGTGGTTCAAACATAACATTCAAAGTCTGTCTGTCTGTCTAAACATAGAAAACTAAGGCACTGTTGTATCAGAGTAAATTAACAAAGTTAACGTTACGCTGTTACTTACAAACCTATCGGCAAAGATGAAAAAAATACATATTACATTGGAAAATGTAGTTCAAACATAACATTGGTAAACAACATTTTTAAGCTGTTTACAGACATTAAAAATGTCAAAATCAGTAAAATCGTTGAAAATTAACAATTGAGTTTTTAAGATAGTTTGTTCTATGCGTTGAGGAAGTCAATAGATCATTGCATCTCATCCTATAAGTAGGAATTCTAAATTTGAATTGAATCAAGCGTGAAGGAGTACTGCCAGATGCTAATCAGAACTTTATGTGCTAAAGATACGAGGATCGTTCGAAATGTATGTGGCCTAACAAAGAACACGCAAGTTTTTTGGGCAAAAAATCTTTTTTTTTTCAATATAGTCTCCTGCTTGCTCAACGCATTTATTCCAACGATGCTCCAAAGCAGCAATTGCGCCTTTGTAGGTCGATGAACCCAAGTTCTCAAAATGGCTATTTACAGCAGCAATTATCTCGGAATTAGATGAAAATCTTTTACCGCCGAGTTGTTTTTTAAGGTTTGGAAATAGGTAAATATAGCTGGGGGTCAAAACTGGCGAATAGGGCGAATGAGGCACTAATTCGAATTCCAATTCATGAATTTAGGCCATGGCGATTGCAGACGTGTGTACAGGTGCATTATCTTGATGGAAAAGCACTTTCGTTTTCGCCAAATAAGGCCGTTTTTCTTTGATTTTGTTGCTCAATTGCTGCAACAAATTGGCATAATACTCGCTCGCCATTTATTGTTTTTCCTTTTTCCAAGTAGTCGACGAAGATAATACCATGAGAATTCCAAAATACAGTTGCCATAACATTTCCTGCTGACAAAACCGTTTTTGTCCTCTTCGGTGGCGGATAACCCTTGTGTGTCCATTGTTTGGACTGTTCCTTGGTTTCGGGAGTGTAATGGTGGACCCAGTTTTCATCGACGGTTATGAAACGGCGCAAAAGTTCTTCGGATTGCGGCGAAAACGTGCCAAAAGTTCGCGAGAAACAATCAAACGATTCAGTTTTTGCTCCGGTGGTGTGAGCAACCGCGGCACCCAACGCACGGAGTATGTTTTCATTTCCAATTGTTCGTTAAAATTCTGTGCACACTGTCATTTGAGATGCCCACTATGTCTGTTATCTCGCGCACTTTTACTCGACGGTCATCCAATACAATACGGAGAACTTTTTCACTGCGGGGTTCATCCTTTGTGCTCACACGACCACGGTTTAAACTTGGCAACCTAGTTTTTACACACACGTGAGGTTCGATTTTTAATTTTTTTTTAAATTTCACCAAGCTGCCAATTTTATTAAATTTGAAGAAATTGTATTGGGATAAACATCAAAATTAAAAATCTCTTAACACAACTACAAAAAAAAATATTAACTATTGAAAACGAAGGAGCGGACTCCAAAAATGTCGAATCCAACTCTGCTTTGATTTCGGTTGGGGTTAATCCTTTCAAATAAAAGTACTTTATCACTGCTCGCAACTCAGTTTTTCCATTATTTACGAAATCACTCGAGACGGTCATTTTGGCGCACTGTCAAACACAAACTAATTGACAGATCGCTCTATACTGTCATATTTAACCTAAGAAAGGATAGTTTTGAAAAATGATAATGCAAATTCCGCCGAATTAGCGCCATCTCTATGTTAGGCCACGTACATTTCGAACGATCCTCGTAGGTCGATTGAAACTCTTCTATCGGATAGGGATAGTATATTGCATAATATTAGTGTTTTCTTAAGTTTAATGTAGGAATAGCCGATTCTTAAATACATTTGAGATGGCAATTTCAAGTCTGTATTTTTATTATGATTCACAAGGAAGTTCATTTCTTCTCCTTAATACAAAAATACTCTTATTTGGCTGAAAAGTCCGAAAAGTAGACCTGAGTAAACTCGTTAATTTAATTAACAAGTTCTAGCTTCACTTCGTTGAAGTTTATTTTAATTTATTGTAAATAAAACAATTCTTAACTTCCTTCAACAGTTTTTTTATTTTAGCCTGATACGTATTTTGACATGTTGACATGCCATTTTTAGAGGCAAGATTAAAAATAAACAGATGGTGTTGCTATAGGAACAATAGATCCTAATAACTTGATCTTGGTTTTCTATATCTGCGTCCAGATGACTTGATAAGGCTAAAATAAAAAACCGGTTGAAGATAAGAATTGTTTTATTTACAATAAACCCCTTAAAATTACATTTTTCTTCAAAATTGACAACTAAATAGTCTGAATTTAATTTAAATAAACACAATTTGTTCTTAAACAGTCAGTTTTATTACAAAACTTTCGAAAGAGTTTTAACAGACTTAAATATGAAATTTGTGCCCTACTTCAATTTCGTTATTATTATTTCGTAATTAAGTTTCACCGTAAAATGTATCAACTTCGCCATGGAAAAACAGATGGTGTTTAAAGTAAACAATAAAGAGTCGTTATAAACAAAATCCGCGCGATATACAAACACGGACGAGTTAAAAGTTTGGAGACACCGCTCTTTTTTGTTAATATTTATTTTTATAAAAAATTGTTTATAATAAAAGTTTTTTTACAAAGGTTTTATTTACATATTGACATGCAAGTTTTTGAGTTAATATGTTAAATTGTTAAGCAACTCTTTTATTATTTTTAACTACTAGATAAATAATTTTTTCTCTTTATGATGGTATAAAACTATTGTTGGGTTACATAACGACTTTTTCGAGAAAATGTCACTTATCTTTTAATCTTAATCAACTTCGCTATGGAAAAACATACTTAATGAGGAAAATAATAAAGGAAAACATTAAACTCACGGTAATCCGTAGTAACTGCGGTTTAATAATTAAAATTTTGTAAATGTTAAAAGTTGAAATGTTCGTTTGCGCGTGAAACCATGGTTACTACGGATTATCGTGAGTTAAAGTTTTTCCTTTATTATTTTCCTCATTAAGCATGATTTTCCATAGTGATGTTGATTAAGATTAAAATTTTAAGGGGCATGTTTTCGAAAAAGTTGTTATGTAACCCAACAATAGTTTAGAAAAAGAATTAAACAAAAACAATTATTTTATGTCAAAATGTAGATAAAAATTGTATGAACAACTTTTATTTGAAACATTTTTTCTAAAATTAATATTAACGACAAAATATCGGCGTGTCCATACTTTTAACGCGCTCTGTACAACTAAATAGAAAATTTAAGGCTCTATCAGAATATATCATAAAAATAAAGCATGTTATATAAGAAATAAGGTTGATGTCACCTTCGGTGTAACCTGAATGCGCATTTTCGAATAATTAAGCACATCCAAGTTTTATTTGATTATCGTCAAAATTGTAGAAAAAATTAGGTCGCTTAAAAGGTGAGCGGACATTGTGAGGTAAAAAGCTACAACGTTGCAAAAAATGTTCCTCGTGCCTTAAGGATATAAAATCTTTAAGTTGTCTTAAAGTCATCCTATGCGAAAAGACGTTAGACAAAAGTTTCGAATTAGAAGTACAGCGAGACATTTCAGTATTGCAAATACCTGTGGAAAAAATGTGAAAAGGTTTTCTGCGGTCTTTCCGTTTTTAAAGCAATATAACATTTTAGAAAATACACGGCCCCTTACGGAGCTGAAATTTTTGAAATGCGGTTTTCTTGCTTCGAACGTATGCAAAATTCTAATTATTTTCAAGCTTTTTACTCTTAACACTGTCATAGCTGCTAAAGTATTGCGGCTACAACAAAAAGTATTGATAAAAAATTGTAGCTTGATTCGTGCTGATTCTGATATTACAACATTTTGCTAAGTGTAGTAATCACCCAAGTAATAAAAATTAAGGGAGTTGCAAAAATAACTCGAATCTACAGCAAAGCGAATACCTCATGTATGAGTCACGAGTTCTCGCTGCTTTTTCCTTGACGCGAATTAAGTATACAATCGTGTACTTAATAAAAAAAAAAACTTTTATTTATTTTACTACATAAAGTTTAATACAAATTGTAGGAGTACATACAATGCGAACAAGTGAATGCAGATTAGAGACTAACTCATTATAATTCTAAAGTAAGCTTGTATACATTTTATTATCGTAAAGGAAACGGTTTAGGATTACAGTGATATCATACTAGTTGGAAATATATAACTCCTTCATTGCAAGATTTTTGTATACATTTACAAAAACAATCTGTATAAAAAATTAGAATTTTCATTAAAATTAAGAGCGAATTTGAACGAGTGGAATATCTTCATGAGGTTCATTCAAATTCGTCTTTTCAGTAAGTGATTTTTGTATTAAATGTTTATGAATTAATTGAGTGAAGGAGTCACGTTTACAGTAGGTATATAAAATAACAAGAATTGGTATGATTATAATTATTATGATTAATATAAAAGATCCAATACCTAAACTGGTGCCAATCGGGTATTGTTAATACTTAACAATGTTTATTTTTGATGGCTTATTTTAAGTTGATCTTGTTCTAATTTATGGATATTTATATGTGTTAGGTCAATAGTGGATAGATTTATTGATTTTTGATCGTTTCGAGTTTTGTCAATAGATAGCGATATTGGTCGGTAGTTTCCGGGTCCACTTACGTTTCCTGTTTTATGTATCGGTGTTACAAGCGATGTTCATGTTTAGACTGATCCATTAAATGTAACATGTGCAAGCATATTCACATACTTGCAAAGTTTAGAAAAATAACGAGCCTCCAAACGAAGAACAATCACATAGTGGTGAGTGTACAAAAAATTTTCAGTTAAATGATTTTACAAATATTTTTGTGTTTTTGAAGCATTAAGTGCCATTTTAAAACAAGGATATCCACGCAATAACAATAGGTAATATTATGCAATTTTTACGCTTGCGGGTGGTAGTGTTTGGTTGATAGTTATTTGTTATATTCTGGTGTACTTTTTTCTTCACCGTGATTCTGTTTATCCTTTTTTTTTTAATTTATAACATGCACGGTACAACGTAGTTAATACAAAATCAAAGTAATTTCTGATTTTTATTTTTTACGAGAAGGAATGTTAAAAATAATTCTTTACCCTTTGACTACTACAACGTACGGTCAAAAAGTTTATACCCAGAATACCAAACATATTAATATTTAATTTTTTGCAATTTTTTGCAATTCTTCTGTCGTTATTAGATTAAATATTAAGTAATTTCAGAAGTTAGAAATCCGAAATTAAAAACACTGTTTCCTAATTAATTTATTTTGTAGAGCTCTTTAAAAAATAAGTATTAAATAATAATTTTTATTTTATATTGTACGTCTTTTTTATGTTGTTTTATTTAATTTTTAAAGCAACATACCGGGAGATCGAAAAAGGTTGTCCAAAAAAAACTACCTTCTAAGTAGTTATCAATGTTTCTTTCTAGTGTGATATTAGCCATACTGCGCAATACGTTTGTTCCGTCGTTTGTTTATGCTTGTTCCGTGTGTTTACGTTTCTTAATTTCACTTTATATTCTTGGACGCTGTTATTATTATACAAATAGTATTTTTCAATACTAATTAGGGATTGTTAAACGAAGTTTACAGTAAGTACAGTGTTTCCAATTAATTGAAAACAGTAATAATTGTTTGTAAATTTAAGGTTATGTATTCCGTTGAACACAACAAGTTTATTATTGAATCTTATTTCCGCAATGGCCAACGCAATGAAAATGATGTAAATTCAGTAAATTTGTGTGTAGATGAATTCGTTAATCTTTCCCCGACGCGACGTCGACTTTGATTACGATAATCTAAGCAGGCATGTAAAGCGCATCGTACATCGTTTCCAAACAACGGGTAGTGTAGATACACAAAAATCTCCTGGAAGACCAACCCTTTTAACTCAGGACACATTAGAGGATATACAGACGCGTATCGAACGCAGCCCTAAAAAACCATTACGACAGTTAGCGCAACAAACAGGTGTGTATTTTGTAAACTATAAATTTTTGCATATAAAATTTATTATAATTTGTAATTGCAGGGTTAAGCTATGGAACGTGTCAAAAGGCAGTAAGACGAAAACTGCATTTACACCCATATAAAATTTCAGTAATGCAAGAATTACTTCGTCCCGATTATGAAAAACGTGTGCAGTTCTGCAATCGGTTTAACCAAAATTTAAATAACGATGAAATGCTGGATTCAAGTTTCTTTTCAGACGAAGCCTGGTTCCATCTCACCGGTTACGTAAATAAACAAAATTACAGGATGTGGTCTGCAGAGGCCCCTGGTGAATTTTTACAAACTCCACTGCATCCGATAAAGATTGGCGTGTGGATTGCCATCTCCAGAAGACGCATAATTGGTCCCATTTTTTTAAAGATACCGTAACAGCTGACCGCTACATCGGAATTCTAAACACATTTATAAATCAGCTTCACGATGATCAATTACGTCAGGGATATCCTCAGCAGGATAATGCACCTGCACATACAGCCCTTCGAACAAATCAATATATACAACAATTTTATGACGATCGTATCATTGCATTTCCCCCACGGTCACCCGATTTGACACCCCTGGATTATTTTCTTTTTGGGCATTTAAAGAACACGATATATCAGACCCCCATGCACACACTTGAGCAACTGAAGGATGCTATTACTGCCGCTACTGCAAATATAACTGTGCAACAGCTACAAAATGTTTTTAACAGCATGAAAAGAAGAGTAGGGTGCTGTATCAACAATAATGGGGCTCATTTCGAACATGAACTGTAATTACTAATTACTAATTTTGTTAATTTATTTTTGTAAAATTTAATATTCTAATTAGTTAATAAAACAAATAATGTTCTAATTAATTCCATTATTAACCGTAATTAAAACTGATTGCAAATAACTTCTTATTTTCATAATTATTTTCCTCTTTTGAATCTACCAGAAATTGCTAACTTCATTTCATACATGACAGCACCATGACAGGTGGAGGATGTAAAGATTGATATACTCTCTGTAGAAAGTAGTTTTTTTCGGACAACCTTTCTCGATCTCCCGGTATAAGCAAAACACCAAAAAATTAGTCGTACAACTGACGTTTTAAATTTTAAAACATGGGCGTGTGATTAGGGAAGATTACGATCTCTGCCGACGGCGAGTTCGGTCGGTAGCTTCACAGACGTGCCAGCTGCATGCCAAAGGTGCCAAGTCATGAAAGCCAATAAGATGTAGGAACGGCTGTTGCTCGAACTCGCTAGACGCTAGTAGGGGAAGCAGCGAGAACTCGCGACTCATACATACGGTAGCAGCTAGAAACATGTTTTGCAAGCTCGTAGTTTTTACCTCTCATGTCCCATGACAGTCAAAATAACGTTCGCTTTGCACCCTACTAAGAGTAAAAACGCTAATAATTTTGATTAAAGGTTTAAAAGAAATTGGGAATATCGGAAAAAAAAGAAGTTATTAAAAAAATTTCAAGTGTTTTTTGAAGTTTAAAGAATGTTTATTGAATCTAGAAAAATTTCGATTTGAAACAAGTAATTTGGCAATATAAAAGACTAAAATGGCACCTTAAAAAACCTTAGGAAATTTTGGAAATTTAGAGCGCGGGGTTCAATACCCAACGAATTTCGCAAAATGAATACATAGATGCATTTGTCAATTTCCCATTTTTCATAGGATATGTAAAGATGTGGGTCCCATGTGTAAGGTTCGACAAAATCTTCAGCTGTAATGTGATTTATTGTACGCTGTCGGTGATAAATAGTTATAATAATAATAATTACAGCTCTATCTTATATTCCTATAATGAAAAAATTTCAAAAATTTGCTTAATATTCCATCATCAGGTATTGTTTCACGATTTGAAATAAAAACAACTGTATGGGAATTTTTAAGATTTGAAAAAGTCATTGAAGTTTTGTATCGAGAATTTCACCCTACAAATCTCCCGCAATTTTCTCATGAGTTGTTTCAGGAAAAAAAATTAACGCAGAAGTTTCATTGTATTAAATCAATAAAAAAGCAGTTAATTATCAATCACTTAAGTTTTTTTACGTCAAACGCAACCGGAGACATTATAATTTGCATATTTATTTTGTATACAAACATTAAGTATTTACGTGACACGAGAAATTTCATGACGAACTAATCTACGTATAATTGACTTTTTTAACTTTATAAAGTTCAGGTAGCTTTTGATTCAGTGCATTATGTACTAGTTCTTAACATTAATGGTGCAATTTTAACTTTGCCGTGATTTGAACTTTTCAGATATTCATAAAATATTGATTGGTACCATTTTTGAAAGTTACACTGTATTATTATGGAGCCATGCATGCGATTCTGAGCTAGATAAAATACAACTCATATTTTAATTTCAATATAAAATTAAATTTATTAACTACTTAAGGTAACGTATTACAATAAAAAGTTGTCTAGCCTTTAGGGTAAAAAACCTCGGCAACTTTCCCAAAAATGTGTATCCATAAAGTGGCGAAATGGTCAAAGCATTACCTAGGATAATTCCCATTCATTTTACCAGGCAAATGACGGTCGTTTGATTAAACCTCGAATTGCGTGTATAGCACACCACTTTTATAATCATTTGCAATATATGAAACAATCCTAGATTAATTTGTTGGAATATCGGTTTGCAATCTTTACGGTCTACCGTCTATTACATGGGTAATATAACTATTGTTATGCAAAATGTAGAAATGTACCGTGAAGGTTGTTTATGCAAATATCTACCAAATTGTGGCAACTTTAATTCGTTTAATTTTGGTAAAAAATTCAGCTGCAATATAAAATAATTTATTTATTAGAGTAATATACACTTTGAAATTTAAAATAAACTGTAATCTTAATTTGGTTTATTTTATGTGATCAAGCACAGATATTGCGTTATTTAAATTGAATATCCCGCTATCGCATGACGTCATACTATTAGTGAGCTAGCAGACCAATCACAACCTCTGCAGGCAATTTACGGTCCACGTGAATTTTGAATACACAGCATACGTACTATTAATTATGCGGTAACACCACTGTTACTACAACGAGATTACATTACTTTGTAAATTGTATACGAATTTTCTACACTACTGTACTACGTATAAAATAATTAGAATAAAAAATTCCTACAGTGTAAAAGTTTCTTATGAATTTTTCAGCAGCGAAACGACTTTTCATTTTGAATAATTTATGTTAATTTTTAACGAAATAGTTTTTTTCTATCATTTACCAACAAGAAAGCGAATAAGAGCGAAACACGCACAAGGTATATTTGCATTAATTGGAAGAAGTTATACTAATTATGGATTTAGAGCGGGAAATCAAGAAGGTTGTCGACTTGCGAACTCTTCGTAAAATTAAAGTGGTAAGTTTTATCACAACACCAGTAAACACACGTTAGTTCTGAGTCCTATAATCTAGAACGAATTTCAGCTTAGAAAATTTCTAATTTATTCGAGGTGGCATATTTTTGTTGATATGAAACTCTATATATCACAAGGATAATATCACCTGGAATTTGTTGGCATATTTAACAAAATTCTTATGGATAGATGCAAAAGTATATTTGTATTTAAACGTAAAACATATTTACTTTTTATTTGCAGTACCAGATCTTGCTGTTTGTAGGTGAAGTAATAAAATGTTAAGTTGCATACGGAAAATCTCCAAAGTGCAGTAACTGTTATTTTTACATGTTGAACAGCTGTTAACTTACTTTTTAATATCAAACGTTAATGAGTAAATTTAAAATATGAAAACAATTGTATAAAAAATACATAAACTACATAATTCTGCAGCGTTAAATGCAGAGAAAAATAAATAAGATAAGATAACATTGGAATTATCACGCTATCTAATCTAATATATAAACGCGAATAGTGTCTCAACTTTGGACTATAAAAAAATCTTTGTTCGCTGTATGTAAGTGCTATAATTGTATATAAATTCCGCCAGTTAATTTTTCCATGAAATAAGAAGTAGAGATCACGTTTTGAGTAGCAGGCTTCGTTTGTCTAATTACTGGAATGCTAACGCATTTTGCTTTCTTAACAAACACATCACTTAAAGTTTCTCTAAACACTAACATTTACTTTCAACCCCCCTAACGTTTACTAGATTTAACATCCTAAATATTTCATTGATAAAAAATGTACGTAGGCCTACAGATTACTTATTTTTCCTATGGAATAACAACGTCTGACAGGTTTACAAAATTTCTGTAAGGTAAAAATGTATAAACATTCATTGACCCAGATATTTTTGGATACAGTTAGATTACAATAACTATACTTATCTCAAATTAAGTTATAAAATTTTCTTTCCAAACAACTGCTAACTGCAGTTGCTTTAATTGATAATATGATATTTCTTTGTTAAGCGCGATTTAAATTTTACAATAACATAGCAGAACCCGAAGACTACGCCACACGGTTTTATTTACAAACAGTTGCTAATTGCAGTTAAATTTATTGCTAATATGATGTTTCTTTGTTGAGTTTACAAATATTTATTAACAAATTTATTAGACGAGATATATTGATGTAATTCATACATTCCCCCCGGTATCGCAGCTTTATGGCACCGATTACACTGCTTGACTGTTACATAAACATAAACATTGAAACCCGTAAACATAATAAATAAGATGCATCGAGAATGTTACTGAAATCCTTCGTCACTAAACGTAGAGATAGAGGGAGGGGATGGGGATTTACTGTAAGTTCGCTACGTAACCTATTATATTCGCTTATTTATTGTTAACAAAAAAAAACAGCAGGCATAGCTAACGATCTTTTATGTTAATCGGGATTCCTTCCACCCGAATCAACATTTAGTGACGAGCCCTCTTTCCCCACCACTAGAAGCCACATATTTACGCATCTATTATAGAAGGCGCATATTAGTTGGTACCACTGAACTATACTTATACTGGAACGCGCGCTCGGCCCGCCAGCCCGATCCGAGAGAGAGGGCCGCAAGGATCATCTCTGTCCTACTCTCGAGAGTATGCGCATGCGTAGAGCAGTCGATTTTCATGTCGCAACGTTTGAAAAGGAACTCGCGGAGCGGTACGAAAAGGACAGGAATGATCCTTGCGCGCTATCTCTCTCGGCTCGCTTCTTTTCTATGGCAGAGAACGCCAGTGCGCGTTGCAGTATAGTATAGTTCAGTGGTTGGTACAGATAAAGATACCTATTTTATTCGTTTATTCATTGTTACCGAAAACTACGGAGAGCATAGCCCACGGGTATTTATGTTATTCGGGAACCCTTCCGCCTGACTCAACGTTTATCTTTGAGGGGCCCACGCGGAGCGCTACAGTTTTCGCTAAAGATAAGCAAAATTTAATGTTTACGGTTTGTGTGTATGATTGGGATTGGGATAGCTGGCAACCTCACGTCAGACCCCTCGGGGAACACATGTTGGGTTACGGATCCATTGAGCTAGAATATTATTTACGGCAGGGTCAGGGACAGATCATTACCAAAAACTCTGGAGAGAAATGCAGGTCAGATCATGCAAACGATGCCGTGTGTGAAGAAAATCATAAATAACTCAAATCAGATTCAAAAATTACATTGCAGCTGAGATTTGAAGAGATATCAGCAGATATCTAGAAATGTTGTTTTATTACCTAAAAATATTTTATTACCTTCGGGTACTGAATTACCATTTACAGTTCAAAAACACAAAGTTTCAGATGAAACTAACTTTACCTTATTGAATCTGCCAAATTCAATTACCATTAATAGGAATCAAGAATGGACATTCATTACTACAGTTGTAGAGTGTGTAATGTGAAAATTTAAATTGAAAATACTATTAAAGGGGAATTACACTAGTAACGCCCTCTATTATGTGCGGCGAGGAAAAGTTGCAAAGCAACAAACCGGCAAAGTTGCGATCGGAACCTGCTAAGCAGGTATCTGCGATCACACCGGCCTCTAAGCACAAAACACAGAAACGCCCGTGTGGCAAGAAATAAGAAAGAAGAGATTTGGTTTCAATTATGGCTAAAACAGACCACTACATGTTTCGTTCTTATTTGAACTCATCAGGTGTACATAATTCTAACAATAATTGAAACCAAAAGCAAACAAGCAGATAGAAAATACTAGTGAACCACGCGAATTTGAAGGAACAGTGAATACTTTTATTTTGAAGATTATTTGATGTTGATCACGCTAGATAGGAATATAAATACAAAATAATAAACATTCGCATGATTACTCAGTAGTTACGTATTTTCAGTTCAGTCGCCGACTTTCCGTATTTGAGAATATACAATACTGCGGGACGCACTCGGTACATGTGCAACTCGGCACAGCTTATTTATTACATTTTTAAAAAAGTTATCAAGAAAGCGTGGGTCGTAGACTACGGGTTTCGTTCTTATACTTAAACGTTTAAGAGAAAAATATTTCTGTATCTTTGATGGGATTAAAATAAATTTTTGTTATTACCGGCTATATTTGTTTGATGTATCGCACCCTTGTTATTCCTTGTTATTCGATGCAAATGTTATATATTATAATAAAAAATATGCTTAAACAATAAAACTGCGAAGACAGTATTTTGAATGAATTTGTTGCAGAGTCAAGAATTACTCGATCATCATCTAGAGTTCAATTTGCAAATTATTCTAGATAACCTCGACTATTCCTAGTATAGCCAAGGTTTCTGACAGCTTACTTCAAACTGCGTATGCGTCATAAATCTGGCATTCTATACTGGTATACAGGGTGTCCCATAATGGTCTGTGCAAACTTCTATGGGAGATTCAATATGCCAAAATAAGGCAATCAGTTCTAATAAAAATTTTCGCAAATGTTTTGTTAACGAGATAGTGTTGAATCGTTAAAAGGGAATTACAACAGTAACGTCCCTCTGATGTGCGGCGAGGAAGAGTTGCAAAGCAATAAACCGGCAAAAATGTGAACGGAACCTGTAAAGCAAGTATCAGTGACCACTACCGGCCTCTATGTACAACAATGTGGATGTTTTTTTAAAGTTTTTTACATTGCTCAGAGCCCGCCGTAAATTGTCAGAAAACGCAGTAGCACCCATCTCTTTTAAGGGTTATTCCGCCATAGCCACCGTATGCATTAGCAAGGGACTAAGGTACGCTTAATGAGCTTGCCAAGACGAGACATCAGGCTGCGAGTCATAGTTCTCGCTGGTGCTAAATATCTACTGATTCTGCATATAAGTGCCCGAGCTAAAATTGAGGTTACCCGCCGAGCCACATCAAGAGGACCCCTGTCTGCACAGTTTTAACACTGCATTACGATAGTCCCTCCTAATAGCCAGGTCGGAAGCGTGCTCCCGCAGACTCACCCTGGTCCTTGGGGTACCACCCGTCAAAATCACTAGTTGAACTATAGAGTATCGCCCTTGGACGCCTTAATCTTATTAATTTATTTTGCGGGTATTTTAAATCTTTTTATTTATGTTCTAAAATGCTTAGCTTGGTAATTCTAGTCGCGGCGATCAGGTCTTGTTTGTTTTCAGTGTATTTGTTATTTTAACGCGAGCTGGTACTTGAGGGTCAGATTTATTTCATTATTGCATTCTTTAAATAGTTAGAGCTGCGTATTTTTAATTATTAATTTTGTCTGCATTGCCGTTCGCCTTTGTAATTTAATTGTTATTTACTGTTTTATTTTGTAATTATTTCCACCTGCACATAGCTTAAGGAATTTTCTTATTTTTAGTTTATATTGTATAATATTTGTACCATTTTTTTTGTACGTTCACACGTGTTTTAAATGCTTAGTCGACGAATTCCTCTAACACGTGGTTAGAAATTATGTTTATGTTTTCCAAATTGAGTCAGCTTGCAGTTATTGGTTTTGGATTTTACGGACATCGAATTAGCGTCTCTATATAACAAATTTTGCTGATTCAAGGTTAATAATTTTGGATTATTTGTTCTTGAGCCAAGTTCAAGAATTAATGTAAACTTACGTCATAATTTTCCACAGTCTTGCCCTATAAAAACAGAAGTAGTTTCGGACAGCATTATTCTTGATTTAACAGTCTAAAGTCACCGCGGAACTCTTTTTTCCCCTGGTGGTTTGCTCCTCGAGGTATCTTGGCTGCAGCAGCAGGCCCTTTTCCCCTTACTTTACCCAGCACCTCAAGGTATCTCGGCTGCTCACAGGCTTTCCTCTGCTGATTTGTGTCTCAAGGTATCTCGGTTGCAAGAGCAGAACTCTCTTCCCCCTACCTTGCCCAATCCCTCGAGGTATCTTGGCTGTAGCAGCTGGACCCCTCTCTTTTACCTATATGGCCATTCCCCCTTGCGGGGTACCAACTTTCAGTACTATAATTTTACGTTTAACGGCAGTTTTCCTTGTTTTGAATATATTAAGAACACCAGATATTAAAAACAGAATAAGACAAGCTAAGGTCGCCTTCAATAACAAAAAATCACTAATGACATCCAAAAATATAAGTCTAACAACCAGGAAAAGACTAGTTAAAACATGTATTTGGAGTATCGTACTATATGGATCAGAAACATGGACGCTAGGAAAAAGAGAAGAACGACTACTGGAAGCCTTCGAGTTATGGACATGGAGACGAGTGATGAAGATAAAATGGACGGATAGAGTTACGAATAACCGAGTACTAGAAGTAGTAGAAGAAAAGAGACTGCTGTTAGAAACTCTAAAACAAAGAAGACATAAATGGATTGGACACATGTATAGGAACAGCCCATATATGGTACACAAGATAGAAGGCTTCGTGATAGGAGAAAAAGTCAGAGGAAGGCCACGTCTAGAATTCATGAAGCAAGTCATGAAATACGCAGATGCGAGAAATTACGCAGACTTAAAGGAAACGACTTGCGACCGTCAGAAATGGAAAGCTGCCAATCAATCCAGGGATTGAAGCTTAGAGAGAGAAGAACACCAGCTACCCTGGCTAGGTTTTCTGCAGTTTTCGTAATTTGAACAGGTGAATACCGGGGTAGATAACTTCAAGTCAGGTGCAGCTGCAATTGTTTTGAGGAAATGATATTGAACAGTTTCAATAAATGTATCAAACCACTTCTGTGTTTTATTTATCAAACTCAGCACCTTTAGATCCTGAGATCCCGAACTTGTTACTACAAATAGGACGACGTTCCACGAAAATACACAACGTACTACAAAAGGCCACAACGTGTCACATCCAGGGTCCGCAACGTTACAGAACTTTGCGGAACAGCAAATGCTATTCCCTCCAGTGTAAGCTACTCGTAGTCCCAGTACTGGTGCAGGTTAGTTAGGTGTGTGTACTGGTGGACTACGCAGCGCCCAGATAGGTTGCTAAACGGTCTGATTATATTGACTGCAGCATTTTTTTTTTCAGGATGTACATAAATACAGATTTCCTCAGCTTTACAAGATATTCTGCACATATATCTTTTCAACGACCCAAGTGTGTTTCATTAATTGAATAGTTAACAGATTGAATACAATACTTTTGCTCTTGTGCGAAAGCAAATCGTCTATTTTGTATTTTACAGAAGTGATTTGTCTGTTATATTCTGATTTGCAAAACGTAGTTTCTCGAAAACTCTAGCCGAGCCCAGTTCTCCATTTTACGTTAAAGTTGACGCGAATCTGTTCAAGTTCAATGAGCAGTTTAAGTGATTACTTCCTAGCAACAGTCATTTTAAATTAAACCTTTTCCATCCATCTGTGGCCTTACAGCCTTCTGTGGGCCTTAGCCTCCTCCGTTCTTGGCCTCATTTAACATTCTTTTCCATCCTTCTCTATCCGCTGCCGCTCTTTTCCAGTTCCTTACGCCTATTAGTTCTCTTGCGTCTTTTTGTATGTTGTTATGCCATCTTAGTCGTGGTCTGCCCTGCCTCCTGCTACCTTCCATGTTTCCTTTGGAGATCTTCTGTGGTATCCTTCTTTCTTCCATGCGTTCCACGTGCCCTGCCCATTGTAATTTATTTATTTTATGTATGTGACCAGGTCTATTTCTTTATACAGTTCTATCAGTTCGTGGTTATATTTATCCTCCACCCGTCTTTTTCCTGGGTCGGTACAAATATTCTTCTCAGTACTTTACGCTCGAACTTTAATAATAGGTCCTTAGATTTAGCTGTCATTGTTCACGATTGACAGTTTATACAGTTTGACTTTAGCTTTAACGCCCACTATTTGCGATTTCATTACACTTTGTACTGCGTAGTACGCTTTATTCCCGGCTCTATTGAATTGTCTGTAGCATTAGGTTCTATTCGTTCAGTGTCGAGCCCAGATATTTAAATTCTCGTACTACTTCAATATTCATATTATCCATAGTTATGTTCTGTCTCAGTCGCGTCCTTGATTTTATGGCCATGTATTTTGTTTTGTCTTTATTCACCAGCAGTCCTACCGGTCTTGCCTTTTCTATCATCCGCATAAATGTTTCTTTCGCTGCTAGCACATTCCTTCCCACTATATTCAGATCGTGAGCATATCCTATAACTTGACATGATTTGTTTATAATGGTGCGGTCAGTTTTAATTCCTGTGCCTCTAATCATTTTCTCGAGGACTAGATTAAATAGCATCGAGGCAATGCCATTTCCTTATCTTAGCCCTTTATCCGTTGAAATTTTTTCTGTGAGCTGCTTTTGTATTCTGACCTGATTGAGCGTCTCTTTCATGGTTACTTGTATCATCTTAATTAGCTTCTGCGGTACTTCAAATTCTTTCAGAATGTTGTATAGCGCTTCCCTACTTATACTGTCGTAGGCTTGTCGAAAGTCCACGAATAGTTGATGGATGGGTATATCAAATTCCCATGCCTTTTCCATAATTTGTCGTGTCGTAAAAATTTGGTCGGTCGTGAATCTCCCTCTTCTAAATCCTGCTTGATACTCCCCTATTAGATCTTCTGCATATATCTCCAGTCTTTTGCGTATTATAGATGCTAGGACCTTGTATGCTACACATAGTAGGGAGAAACCTCTATAATTGTTGCAGTCTTGTCGGTCGCCTTTTTTATATATTGGGCAAATAATGGCTATCTTCCACTCTTCAGGTATTTTTTCTGTTTTCCAAATAGTTTTTATTAGAGCATGTATTTTAGTTTCTAGTAGTTCTCCTCCTTGTTTGAGTAGTTTAGCTGGTATTCCGTCTATACCAGGGGACTTGTTATTTTTTAGTTGTTGCATGGCATCTCTAATTTCTTGTAATTCTGGATGCATTACTCGTGGTTGTACTGTGCAGACGCTCGTTTTTGGTCCTTCGTAGTTTGTTCCTTGTTCTTTGTTTAATAGTTTTGTAAAATGCTGTTTCCATCGCAATAGGATTTTATTTCTCTCGGTCATTGTTTCGCCGTCTTTGTTCTTGCACATTTCTATTCTTAGGTGGAATTCATTTTTGGTCCTGTTCACTGCTTTAAAGAACTTTCTTGTTTCGTTCTGTTCTCTTAGTTCTTCGAAACCTGTTAGCATACGCATATGCAGAACCCCCGAAATCGAACGAGACCAGAACTTTCCGATACCGTACTCGTTACAAAAAAAACTAGTTCTTGAACTAGTCGGCAAATGCCAACTGGAAGCCTTTTAGATCAAAATTTGGTAATCAAATCTTAGCAGGTTAAAGAACCCTCACAGTTTGAAGCCTAAATCCATGCAAGCAACACACATGTTTGTTTCGGGAGCAGCTACATTTATATCTGCTTTTGCTCGATAATTCATAAAAACTCATTACTGTTGTGGAAGCTCAAACCAAACTATGACATTTGAAATTAGGATAAGAAATGGTAACTACCTGATTCCATAAAAGGTTTGGTATGGTATACCAATACACAACCGCAGAGTAATTTCATTTCAAAAGTTTTGCTGAAGGTCCACCTGAAATTCACAAGAATAAAGTGGCTTTTGTAGAATATCAATATACACCTTGCAGTTTAGTTTTACAATCTATTAAAATATTCTTCTCAACCTACGACCGACTTGTTCTTTAAAACCATCTCCCTTCGATAAAGTTTTAAAAAGATTAATGGAGGTTCTGGAATGGAAAAAATTCAAAATTTTCAGTTAAAGATTACTTTAGCTAAAAGCCGTCTTTAATCTGTACCCCATGCGTAGTTTTATTAAATATTGAAGTAGAGAGACGTAAAACTGCGTGGCTCTCTTGTAGTGTGCATTTCCATTGCACATTAAAGCATTTTGATTAATATTTCACCAATACGTTTTTGCAGATTCAAAGACCTCTTACTTACATGAACTGCAGTGCTTCATATAACAAAACAACATTTTATACAAGAATATTAAGAATTACTTTGCAGTTCCCTTTAAAAAAATAGATGGCCACTCAAAAGACAAAGTCAATGTAATGAGTCTTATAACCTAACACTATCTATACGATATAAATCAATTGATATGTTGATATGATTACTCACTGATTTAAGGAGAGGATACACGCAAATGTTAGATCGCCACTTTCGGAGCATTACATCCGTTAGGCAACGGCATAAATTTTCATATTAGTTCATCCCAACCGATTCATTTTTGCTTGCTCTTTAACACGAACTTATATACACGCTAAGGAAATTTCAATGTTATTGAGATATATAAAAACGATAACAAAACACAAATACCTACAGGAAATGTTTTGTTACTAGCATTTGATTTAATCACAACTAGCGGAATCTATGCGCTACGCCCTACCCTTATTTTGGTTATATATTTTATTTAATAACAAATAAGTTAATTCAGTAGGTAGTGCAGCGGACCGCCGATTAAAGACCTAGTTTTATTAATTATTTTGCGATTGCTTTAATTCTTTTAATCGTGTCTTAAATACGAACTGGTTAGCGTAAATGTAGTTACCACGAATAGCCTGTTTCCGGCAGGTTTGTTATTGTACCGCTAGATCCCAATATTTGGGTCAAAATTGGTTTCTCACTACTTCTAGTAGTGCCTTCTTAGTTATTATTTCTTAGCTTATTTATTTTGTTCGCATAATCGCTCGCGTTTGTAATTTAATTATTCATTACCTATTTGTCCAATTATTGTTTTTTCTGTACATATCTTAAAGAATTATTTTTCAGTAATATTGTGACATTTTGTTATACATTTTTGTAAGTACGTATTGCAAACGTACATACATGTTCTCGAGTCTTCAGTCACCGAATTCTTCTGAGCGGCTCAATGTGCATACGCCGCAGATATTGGTTTGCTAATAAAACCATTACGCGTTCCAATTACTCAACCGTCTAGTGCAAATCTAATTTTCTTATTTGTAATAAAAACTATACTGTACCGATACCTACCAGTACATAGGAATATTAGCGTTATATAATGAACACGTAAAGATGTTGCTGCTAGTAGCTGCCTGTCGTCATTAAAAGTTGAGACAGGTGGAAGCGATCCGGATTTAATATACTTATAGAAAGAGTAAATAGATAGATAGATAGATAAACGGTGTCTTTGAAAATCCGAAATAATAGTGTATAATATAACCCTCTCAGGCGTATCTAAGGCCGACAATGTTTAAAAAGTAATTTTTAGACAAAATCATGTCAACTTAACCCAACTTACTTATATCCAAAAACGCCTCGTTATTAATACACAGCCCTCGAGAGCAGCTGGAATACATTTTAAATGAAGAGTACTGGCACACCTATCTATTTAATTGAAATTTTGTATGTGACCTTTGTTTTGTTGCTATGGTTGCACTTTTTGTATAATTTCTATGAAAATTGGTGAATTTTTGTTTCCAATTGTCTATTAAGTCAGTTCAGCTTCAATTAGCTTTTTCATGGCTTGGCTCACACATAATGTTTCCGCCTATTTTAAGTACTAGTAATCAGTGGTAGTTAAAAACACTAATTTTTGAAGTACTTTTGTCACTGTCAGACGAAAGGTGTGTTGTGATGATCTAAAAAAATAATGCTGCTTACAGAAACCTTTGATAAGTTGGTTAATATAAGTGCACAAATGTTTCACGACGAATTTTTGTGTTTTTCGCATACCAGGGAGCTCTTAAAACTGTTCTAAGGACTTTACTCCGGAAAGTCTGTAGCTTGGAAGTTGTGTTGAATTGACATTGACCCATACTTATATGTAAAAACTGGTTGGATAATTGTCTTGTAGATTAAAGTACTGCGTTCAATTTTCAATGAAGATTTTTGTTTAAGACTGCATATAACTGCATTAACCGAGTGTGAGCTTCGTTCAGTTTTCTATTAATGTGATATCTCCATTTTAGCGATTTATCTAGGTATATACCTAGGTATTTTAATGCGTTGTCTGCAGTGTTCCACTGTCTGATTATTTAATGTAATACTCGGTGGATTGACTATTCAGCGCAACGTGAAGAGTTTTGTTTCCGTTTCGGAAGGATTCAGCTGTAAACACCATTTGGTAAACCATTTACTTATACCATCAATATTTTTTTGAAGATGGTTAATGCCGTAACTAAATTGCTATCGCTAAAGCCTGTTGTATATCCATGGAGACCGCAACAGTATATTTTTTCTGTTCAAACCCCCTGCTCCGTGATGCGGCTTAATTGATGAACCGTTGAATATCTTTTTTCAAAAACCGTAGTGAAATCTGGGTGGAACATTATTTTCCGTGACGTGTTCGTGGGCATATATGCTTTTTCGAATACCTTCGAAAAGGTTGGTAGTAAACTGATGGGCCAATACGCATTAACGTCAGCAGTTTTTCCCCAGGTTTGTGGAACATCAGAGTATATGCCGATTTCCAAGGTTTTGGAATAGAGACTGTTCTTAAACATGCTTTAAATATTGACGTTATGTGTACTATTGTCTTCTTTGGTCGGTCATGCTCTGGCGTTTTTGTTTATTAGAAAGCTGATCTATTATTGCTTGGATTTAATTTGCTTCCACTGAACTATCTGTCTCGGATAGAGAAGAAAATTATGTTCAACATCATTTTCAATTTTAATAATCGAGTTAGATGTTCAAATATTTTGGGTTGTGAAAACGTTGGTTAAGTGTTGAGTAATAGGTTGTTGTTTTAGAATGCATTTCGTAGCACGCCATATTGTTGAATGCTGTAATTGTAACTCCTGTATATCTGCTTGCAGCTGTTTATTCAGTGTTTGTCATCAATTTAATGCAGGCTGTTTCAAATTGAGCCCCACCATGGGGATCTTGCTTATTTGAAGAGATAGAGAGTTGGTTAAATCGAGGCAAAGTTGCCAAATTTTATGCCTAACAATAATTTGTAAAGAAATTTAAAGTAGGTAGCCACTCTGGTTTTTCTGATATCTGAAACAAACTGAGAAATCTGGTTTTCGTTTTTTATTCGTAGCTAACTTATTTATGAAAATTTTGGAAATCTGTAAAAACATTCTCAAAGCAACGTTTTATTTTAAATATCTCACAGAAATTTAAAACAGAATCGATAAAAAATTGAATTATCTACACCAAATGTTCAAATAACCCTCCATCTTCGTTCGGGCACATTCGAATACTTATTTTTATACTCATTTGTCTCGTATTTAGTTTAAATAACAAAAAAAACAATTAAAACCAAGGTGGACGAAAAAAAATCCAAAGAAAGAAATCCTAGGACTAAAATCCTGGAAAAAAATATCCGGAAAAAAATACCATAGAAAATTTCCTGCGGAAAGAAAAACCTCGAAATAAAATCCTCGGAAAATTCTAGGAATAAAATAATAGGAATAAAATACTACGAATAAAATCCTGGAAAAAATCTTGTGGAAAAAAAACTGGAAAAAATAACTACCAAAAAATCTTTTTAAATATCCAGCCAAAACATAAACGTCATTTTCTTTAGTAACTTACCTATTTCAAGAAATCTGAGCTTATTTTTGCAGCACTTTAAAATTATAGATAATATACTTAAATAAAACACAAATAAAAAGTCAAATCCAATACAAAAATAACGATGTTTCAAAATCTTCGGAATTCAATTGTATGTCCAATTGCTCTTAAAAAATCAGGAGATTAATTGGCATTTTATTCAAATTTTTTTTTTTAGGATCTTTTTCATAGGGCTCTTTTCCAGGATGTTTTTCCAAAAATTATATTTCTAGGACGTTTTTTACTAGAATCGAAAACAGAATACAACGTGCATTTATTACTATTCAGCATCATTTCTTCATTTGTTATAGTATGAAGTTGTCATTTCTAAGGTCGTTTGTAAGAACTCGTTTGTAAAATGCCTTTTTCTAATGAAGACAAACGCAATATGATGCGTATTTATTATATAAGGATCATTGGAAATGTACGTGGCCTAACACAGAGATGGCGCTAATTCGGCGGAATTTGCAATACCATTTTTCAGAACCATCCTTTCTTAGGTTAAATATGACACTATAGAGCGATCTGTCAATTAGTTTGTGTTTGACAGTGCGCCAAAGTGACTGTCTCAAGTGATTTCGTAAATAATGGAAAAAACTGAGTTGCGAGCAGTGATAAAGTACTTTCATTTGAAAGGCTTAACATCAACCGAAATTAAAGCAGAGTTGAATTCGACATTTTTGAAGTCCGCTCCTTCGTTTTCAATGGTTAAAAACTTGGTTGCCGAGTTTAAACGGGTACGTGTGAGCACAAAGGACGAATCCCCCCGCAGTGGACGCCCAAAAACGTCTACTACCCCGGATATGACTAAAAAAGTCCTCCGTGTCGTATTGGATGACCGTCGAGTAAAAGTGCGCGAGATAGCATACATAGTGGGCATCTCAAATGACAGTGTGCATAGAATTTTAACTAAAGAATTGGAAATGAAAAATACTCCGCGCGTTGGGTGCCGCGGTTGCTCACACCGGAGCAAAAACTGAGCCGTTTGATTGTTTCTCGCAACTTTTTGGCACGTTTTCGCCGCAATCCGAAAGATTTTTTGCGCCGTTTCATAACCCTCAATGGAACCTAAGTTCACCATTACACTCTCGAAACCAAGGAACAGTCCAAACAATGGACACACAAAGGTTTTCCGCCACCGAAGAAGGCAAACACGGTTTTGTCAGCAGGAAAGGTTATGGCAACGGTTTTTGGGATTCTCATGAAATCTTTGTATACTACTTGGAAAAGGGAAAAACAATAAATGGCGAGTATTATGCCAATTTGTTGCAGCAATTGAGCGACAAAATCAAAGAGAAACGGCCTCATTTGGCAAACAGAAAGTGCTTTTTCATCAAGATAACGCACCTGTACACACGTCTGCAATCGCCATGGCTAAAATTCATGAATTGGGATTCGAATTAGTGCCTCATTTGCCCTATTCGCCAGATTTGGCTCCCAGCGATTTTTATCTATTTCTAAACCTGAAAAAATGGCTCGGCGGTAAAAGATTTTCATTCAATTCCGAGGTAATAGCTGCTGTAAATAGCTATTTTTAGGACTTGGGTTTATCGACCTACAAAGACGGCATTGCTGCTTTGGAGCATTGTTGGAATAAGTGCGTTGAGCGAGCAGAAGACTATATTGAAAAATAAAATGTTTTATGCCCAAAAAACTTGCGTTTTCTTTGTTAGGCCACATACATTTCGAACGATCTTCGTATGTGCAACAATAGTTCGCACACTGCAAGTGAAAGATATTGTGCAGATATACCGCGAAAGGTAGCAGCCGGATGGGACGTACTCTTTGGGGTTGATAGAAATTTGGTACAATTTGGGTCTTTCGTTAAACCAAAAAATCCAGTCCTTCCAGCTGCAAATGTCGGTTGTTTTTCTTTTTTTATTACTTCCGTTTAATGTTGTATATAAATATAATTTTGAATGATATTATGATGAGATTCTTAAAACAGGTTATTTGGACTGATGAGTCCCACTTTAATAATCGCGGAATATTCACTCGCAATAACGAACATTACTGAGCCACACAAAATCCACGTCAATTTAGAGAGATTCGAACAAAACATCAATTTGCTTTGAATGTTTGGGTTGGCGTATAGAACAATATACTAATAAGCCCTTTTATTTACGAAGGAAATTTAAATTCAGATTGTTATCCCAATTTTTTGAGAACTCGGTTGTTCACCTAACTAGAGGATGTTCCTTTAGACATCCTTCGACAACTATGGTGAGTACCTGCATCAAGTGTTTCCTAATTAATAGAAAGAAAATCGTGGTGTAGTTAAGCAGTCGGCGCGATCGCGTGACTTAAAACTATTGAACTATTTTCTGTGGGGTACAACAAAAACCCAGAAGACATCGAACGTGCTACTAATAACATAAGAAGACGGGTTCAAATGTGCCTTAACGACGATGGAGATTTATTTGATCATTTGATGTAGATAATTTAAAATTCAATAAATACTGTTTATATTTTGTAAAATTTTTTCCGTTTTCCCCTTTTCAGCATTAAATAGAATTGAAACCATAAAGTAGTTATACATAGTTTTAATTGGAATAAAAATGTTGTGCTAATACGCTAAAAAAAGTAGTAGTATTTAAAAAAAATGAACCTGATGATAGTTTCGCAAAGTTCAAAACGTCGTATCGCAAATCCTGGTTTCTGTGCGATATTTAGAATAAAAAGTTGCTTTGAGAATGTCTTTACACATTCCCAAAATGTTTACAAAGCAGTTAGCTACGAATAAAAACCGAAAACCAGGTTTTTCAGTTTTTTTCAAATATCTGAAAAACCAGAGTGACTACTTTAAAATTCTTTTTAGATTATTGTTAGGCATAAAGTTTGGCAACTTTGTCTCAATTTAACCAATTCTCTATCTCTGGGGCTATATGGCTCGAATTTGAAACAGCTTGTATAGACGCGTCCTTAAAAGAAGCTTAAGTTTCTATACTATGCATGTCGAATAATTGATCTGTGCAAGCGCGATCTTCCTACCACTCTCCGGTACCCCCCCCCCCCCCATCGAGTTTTCGTTATTTCAAAAATGTATGAGTTTTGACTTTAAATTCAGTTTCAACATGTTAAATAACAATAGGAATGGAACAACATTCCATTGCGAAAACACACAATCATCTACGGTCTGACCATTCTGCAGGCTTCGCGCAAGCGCAGTCTCGTAAAAGTGTGTTGACTGTTATTAAGTTTACAACCTTCCAGGTTCTGTAGCTTCTGTTGCCATTTCTTGCTGCATACTGCGCAAGTGACAACTAGACTGATTTTGCGCAGTTTTTCGAGGTTTCTTTGTAGGCGCCAATTCTTCAAAATTTCCTAAAATTTATGTTTCGCTAGTTATATTTCATAAATATACATGACAACTTACCTGAATGAAGAAAGGTTGGTAAAGAATAATTTTTGTAGCTAATTATATTAAATGCAAACATTTTGTTCAGTTTGATGTACACGGATGACATACAATGTTTTTAATAGTTTTTAACACAAAACCACAGACCACTCAACTGAGTAAAACAAGGAATACGAAATAACAAATAAATATAAAGAGCGTAGATCATAGGTTAAGGTCAGTTAGGGAAAACCGCGAAAAGGCAAGCTACAGAACTAACGTTTTAAACTTAAACGTCAACACACTTTTACTAGACTGCGCCTCCTCGAAGCCTGCAGAATGGTCAGGCCGTAGACGCTTGTCAAAAACACCTATGGAAGGTTTCCTTTCGGTCACTTGCCCGAACAGTTTATTTGAGTCTCAAAAAACCAAAGCCCCAACTACAATATCGATTTTGAGATTTCAACGGATACAATGTTTTCGACTAGAAAATAGTAGGTATCATAAATCCAGATGACTGCTTTACAAAATAGGGGGTAGGGGAGAGGTGTTCCACTTCAACATACACACGCTTGAAAAAGAACCTCAGATTCGTATTCTACGCAGATCGAATAGACGGTCTGCGCAAACGCTATATCCCTATCACCCTCCCATCATTGCCATCGATTTTTTGTTTTTTCAAAAAATTTTCGAACTTTGGATTTAAAATCTATATGAACAATCTGAAAAATTATTGGTAGGCACTGCCTACTCTGCCTAATATGGCAGACCGCTACTGATATACAGGGTTGAGCAAAAGTACGGAACAATACAAAAACCATACAACAATAAAATGTCTTTAATACGGCAATCGCGATTTTGACAAAATTTTTTACATAAGGTTCCGATATACGGCGGATACAATGAAGGTATTAGCGGTTTAAAAATACTTCCGGTTTAGCTGGAAATGATATCAACTTTTTTATTTTAAATAGAACACCCTGTATATTTTTTGATATATCGATAGAACTCTTCTTTGCGAGTTCAGTAATATAAGGTTTCATGCCTTTATTTTCAATAGTTCTAGAGATTTTTGTTTTTTAAATTTACCTGTAGTTTATAAACCCATTACTGCTATTTATTTGAGGAATAAACGCTTAATATTTTAAATACCTGCAATATTTAATATTTATTTTTATTTTTGAACAGTGATTTTCTTTAACATGCAACTGCATACTGGGTGTTAATGAAACCCATTTTTCTTTACTTAATAAGTTAGACAAATGTAATTTTAGTATGTTTTACAGACCATAAAAATGCATTATATGGGCTAAAAATCAACTATTTTTACTGGTGCATTTACGGGAAATGATATCAACTCTCGTATTTTTAATGGAATATTTTACATATTCAAAATTAGGATAAAATTCCAAAATTATTGCTTTATGGAATTTTAGTGTACTATTAAAAGTGTCTTGACCACCCAAATCGATTCTAATCAATTTACATGCCGTTATTGATTGTTAATTTTTATTTCTTTTTGCTTATTAAAGTTACTAGCAATGCTACTTGTAAGTTCTTTTTCTTTGTTGCAAAACTACTACTAGAATCAAGATGGTTTGAAATGTTTTTTTGCCAGAAAATAATATTAAACTGTTACATAAAGGTTTTCCAAAAAAAGGACAAGTTATCACTAAAATTCCAGAAAATTATTTATTTAAAATGGCGCGTGCACTACATGTTTCTATTTAAAAAATTAAGTTATTTTTTTAAATACTTTTGGAAAATTTTTAAAGGTAGTGTTTTAACTAGTTTGTTTTCTAGGTTGTAAATTTTATTTTTTTGTGCGTATGCAACTTGATTAGAAACCATTTGGGTGGGTCAAACAAACAACTCTCTATAGTAACCAAAAATTACAACAAAATATGCTTGGGATTTAAAACTTTTACATAATAGGCACATACCCGCTCAGAATCTCTTCCTAATTTCGAATATGCAAAAATGTACAGGGTGTTCCGTTAAAAATAAGAAAGTTGATCTCATTTCCGGTGAACTGGAAGTGAAAGTAATTGAATATTTATCTCATGTAATGTGTTTTTATAGTCTACAAAAGGTACTAAAACGTTATTTTTTTTATCTTAATAAATTATAGAAAAAAAAGGGGTGACATGTTTCATTCATTTAATGGCATATAAAGTGCATATTTATGCCATTTTATTGTGCATATAAATTGCGTATTTTGCGTTTTTATAGTGCATATATAGGGCGATTTTGGGAACCGGACCACTATTGCCAACTTTTTTATTTTAAAAGATACAAAGTTGGTTAAATTAGAAAAAAAAAGTGTAACTTTTTTTTCTGGTTACGATGGTAAAAACGAAAAAACAATTTCGCGTCGCGTTTTCGAGTTATTTGTTAAAATGACTTTTTTTTAAACGAAACACCCTATATTTTTTCATATTTTTGTATTGAAAATTTTATTGTCTTTAAAAAAGTATAGAGTCAAACTATGATTAAATTAACAATTAACGCCATATTTTAACTTTTAATGATTTAATATCATAATCGTAATTCGTAACAGCCGTGAAACAAAAGCTACTTGTTTTATGGTATAGGTCAAAATATCATTAAACTAATATGTATAAGAGTAATTATTATAGCAACTGTCCAAATTGGGCACTATTATTATCTAGACAGCAGTAAATTCTTGAACTACAGTATTCGACGCCCGACGTAGCATTCCGTGGACAATGTTGACAATGCATTTGTAATGGATGCGACTAAATCTCTACACTGTTGTATCTATCTCAATAAATATCATCCTGTAGATATCCCCAAAGAAAAAAATCTAGCGATCATGTCAGGTGACCGTGGGGGCCAATGTACATCTTAAATGTTAAATACCATTAGCATAACTGCTAAATGTCAAAAGAGAAACAATAAAACATGCGAAGTCTACCTTTTGTTTCACGGCTGTTGCGATAATGTTATTAGAGTATTAAAAGTTAAAATATGGCTGTCTAGATAATGATAGTGCACAATAAGAGCAGTTGCTATAATAGTTACTTTTATACATATTAATTGATTGATATTTTGACCTATACCATAAAACAAGTAGCTTTTGATTCACAGCCGTTACGATTATGTTATTAAACCATTAAAAGTTAAAATATGGCGTTATTTGTTAATTTAATCATAGTTTGACCTTATACTTTTTTAAAGAGAATAAAATTTTCAATTCAAATATATATAAAAATAGAGGGCGTTCCGTTTTAAAAAAAGTCATTTTAACAAATAACTCGAAAATCCGATGCGCAATTGTTTTTTTGTTTTTACCATCGTAGCTAGAAGGAAAAGTTACACTTGTTTTCCAAATTTAACTAACTTTGTATCTTTAAAAATAAAAAAGTTGGCAATAGTGGCCCGGTTCCCAAAATCACCCTGTAGTGCCGCGCTCTGCTTGTGAGTAATTTAAAACCCCGAAGTACGTTTTTATATCCAATTATATAGGTATGTATCACTTCGTCAAAATTTGCCAAACCTTCTTTTCCGTAGCGTGATTTGTGTCTATCTCAATAATCAATCGTGCACGAGCGTTTTTCAACCGTTTCTTCCACGAATTGTTTCAGTAGAGTCTCTAAGTTCCACGAAATACTATGATGTGTAAAAATGTTCACATCTGTGTTAAACGCGGCAATAACAGTACAGCAAACACATCGCGATTTCCCCATGAATCACCGTTTCGCGTTCACTTTTCAGGAACAATAATCTACCTTGACCTTCGAGGGCTAAAACGTGTTTGACCATGGCGATAACGCTTGCAAAGCTTTAATCGAAGTTCACCTTGACTATGCATGTAGTGAAATATTTACATGCAATCTGTTTAAACTGTAATTTAGTGACTTTCACGTTAATTATTTAGCTTTTGTTCTAAAATTAATTTGGGTCGATTTTTTACCACAAAAAACGGTTTAAATTTTTTTAAGTATAGGCATAGGTGTCAGATAAACTTGATATAATGTCATTTGCACAATTTATAAGGGAAATTAAAATTAAACGCATAATGCCCCGTAATTAATTGTAGTGATTAGGTTAGGAATTCTGAAACATTTTATTAATAAAGAATTTTTTGAAGTTATATGCTACACTGTAAATCGGCAAAACACTTAGCACATATGAGCCTTTTAGCCTAAACAAAATGTTTTATTGTCCACCGTCTATTAAATAGAGAGGCTTCAATTTCGAAAATTTATGGATGGCATCACAGAGAAACTAGTGGTTTGGGACAACAGCCAAATTTTAGCGTATGACAAGCTCAAGATAGGATTGGATAGATAGCTATATATTTCCCTACGTCTTTAAGCTTATAAAATTTTACAAAAATCGGGTGGCCAGATTTTGAGCTAAATTGTTTCAAAAAGGTCTAAATTTGAAAAAAAATGCATTTCACATTTGTCATGGTTTTAAAAATGATCATATCGTGTACCCCTACTTCGAAAACCGTTCCCACCATAACGACTCACATGACGCAGAGGGTGGTAATTCAGTGTATAAAATCAAACTCCCGGGATGGAAAAACCGCTTCTTGGAATCGACAACAACTGGCACCAGTCCAGACCCAGGGGCGCTCCACGAGTTCTCTGGGAAGTCAGTACGCCTAATTGTGGGTCGACAACAGCCACACCAGCGGCTGCAGTTTGTGTTTCCACTACCAAACCGACTAGACCAGCTCGTTGATACCAGATCAGCTGTAGGCACCAGCACCTAGTTCATTCAACCGAGAAAAAGAATTTAGCTAGCATCACTGCAGTCCAAATTTAATAGTACCCTCAAATGTAATTCAGAATCAGATATCGATAAATACTAACCACATTCCTTAACCTAAATACCCGAAATCTGCTATGAAGGGTTTCACGCGCTTCTACTCCTAAACAGAGGGTTAATTTCAGCGTTGAAGTGTTTCAACTTATTTTGATTCCCTTTTCCTTAATTATGCTAAATACCTTAATTAATTAAATAAAGTAAAAAAATCTTACTTGATTTTGAAAGGTATTCATAAAGTTCATAAAACATAGTAATTCGGAGGCACTCGACGTTAATAGGTACAAAAACTTCAGTGATAAATAAAAAAACAATAAAAAAACGCCGTGATTTTGTTCAAAAATGGTCATATAATCTACGAGAATGCCGGTAAGAAATTCAGTTCATACAACAGAATTGTTAGTAAGTTAAAACCTGTTTAGTATTTTAATTACTTTTATTATTAGTGAAACAGCTAGGACAAACCCCAGTTATACCGTGCTCAATGAATAATTTAGTATTTGTTATTCGTCATAATATTTTTATAAAATTTATCAGATTAACACGATTTTTTTTCCTATTATCGGATGAGTCGCAACCCCTACCGCATCTAAGGCAGTGAAACAGAATTGTTTGCTGATTTACAAGTATAAGTATTCACGTAACATTTAAAACCACGTACGAGTTGGAGTTGGACAACTCAACATCGCACTCACACTAAAGCTTTATTATACCCGATAGGATATTAGTAATGCGTGTGTTGGTGTTTTTGGCAAATAGGATGTGCAGCGTGTCGCGATTGTTTTAAATTATTGTTATTACATTTAAATGTTATGTGAATAGACTATAAATCAGCAAAACAATTCTGCTTCACTGCCATAGATGCGGTAGAGGGAGTAATTTGTCCGATAATAAGAAGTGAATTTTTATAAATCAAGCCGCCATTTTGTAACGGTGAGAAATATCAAAAAACTTTAAATACAAACATTGTTCAGTTTAATAGGATTTTTAAAACGAGTTATCACTTGATTCTTTGTCCTATTTAGGATTTTTGAGATAATATCTTTTAAAAGTTCCCGCTCTTTTGAGAAGGAGAGAGAGTACTAACATTTATTTTTTGTCCTCATGTGGTACATCGTTAGAAAACTAATTTATTAGACTTTAACGATCAGTATGGGTTTTCTTGGCATAATCGTTGGTGTGCGGTTGGGAAAAGGTTTATGTAATGGCCGCTTTTTTGATACAATTAGTCGCCATTTTGAAATGGATTATGCTATTGATGTTTTTTTAAGTTGCTGGGCCCTAAAATATTTTTTAAATGAGGTACGACTTGACTTACCTTCGTATTTGAAAATCTCAAAGAACCTCTCTAACCCCCTCCCCCAAAACTACCCTTTTCGGAGCCTCAAAAAATTTATTAATATTTTTGCTCAATACCTTACGTACGATTTATATGACAATTTTTTTTATCTCATCCATGTAGGTTCATGAGTTTAGCCTTTGGTGGTATTCTTCGGAGAATACTTACTAAAAGAATTTATTTTAACATTGTACCTATTTTCCTCAGGCCGAAAAAAGCCCAGGTAAAATAATCCCCGGGTAAAAACATCTTTGGAAAAACAGCCTCGTTACAAAATAGCTTTGCAAACAGGTGCAAAGCATTCCTCAGAAAAAATATTGCTTTTGCTGTGTCTTATTTCACTTGTCACCACCCAGGTGGTAAAAAGAATACTAAATGTTACAAAAAGTAAAACTCCAGCCTACTGTGATTAATTTTGTTTGGCAAAAATGTACATATTCCAATAACATTTCAGACTAAATCATTGAAAAAAATTAACCCCCCTCCCTAAATACTGCTGCACCTACAAATTAAGTTCTGAATCTTATTCTACTATTACTCATGAGAAATTTTGTTTAAACAGGAATTTTTTTATCGTTTCGCGTTTATTAAAGAGAGAGGCATGAATATTCGGTTTTAAAAATTCATAGAAGGCGGCACAAAAAATTAGTGGACTGGCACATAAACCAAATAATAGCTTATTTGTAGCTCTACTAGCCTATAAAGTTAAAAAAATCGCGTGGCCAGTTTTAGAGAAGTATGTTTTTGAAAAAATCAAAATTTTGATATTTTTTTAAAGTTCTAGTAGTTTGTAACATTGCGTACTCTTAGGGCATTTCAAATCGAAAGTTTCATCTCGAGCTGATTACTCTTTTTGAGTAAATAGAAGTTAAAACTTAAATTATCAAAAATTCTTAGAAGGCGCCATAGAGAAATTCACGAGCTAGGAAACCAACCAAAGTTTAGCTCGTTTTTAGCTCTATGAGCATACAAGATTTTATCCCTATTACGGCCCTGAAACTGCATTGGGAGTATCAAGGGATGCAATTCGTAGCAATGCATCATCTATGCAACCGTACACACACCCCGTGAGTGACCTGTGCGCAATGGTACAGGGAATCAAGATTACGGACTGGGTGTGAGTAACTACCAGGGTGAACACAATGAGCCTTATAGGCTTCAGTGTCTCCGGAACCAAGGGTAGACGGACCCAGGGGAAAAAAATATATGTACATACTTTCTTGCAAGAAACCAAGACTACACCCCGTCTGCCTAAAGCTTTATTAGCATTTTTTACATTCAGATTAATAGTTGTAGTATTCGGTAGTACCTGCTGTTATTCGGTCATGCTAAAAAATGTTTGCACTTTGATACCAAAATGAATTCCGTAAATGAATAGCTAACTGCAGAAAGGGGACATGTCCATTATTTTCATAAAATGAGTTAATGTCATTTGTCAAGTTTTAGAGTCTAAACTCATGGTTTACCGCAGAAAGGGTATATGTCCGGCATGCCAGTACGTGGTATCACGGAATGAAAGTTTCCGTATACTGCAGAAACGGGACATGTCCGCTACTTGTCCCGTTTCTGCAGTAAAGTAGGTAGTTATAGATGGCGTTAGTGTGAAATACTGTTGATTGAAACAATGAGTGGTTATGACGTTTAGTTCCTCCTGTCAGTTGAAGTTTGGAGGTTGTGTAAAAATGAGTTCCGATTCAGGTGACGACATTAGCGACAAAGTATGCAAAAAGAGGAAAAAGGGCGTAGTGAACAGTGATTTATACAGAAGAAATGTTGTAAAAATGGCTAAAATCCGTGGTGAGAAACATATTAATTATGCCGGCCAAGAGATTGCTGTAAAAGTGCCTGCTTCAGTTTGTGGGTAAGTAGGTAATTTGCAATATAACACAGCGGATTTTATTTATTCTTTTCTTTCATACCCGCGCGGAAAATCCCTTCGCGATATGTAAAGAAAATAGTATGTTAATCTCGTGGGGACTAGTTGATTACCAATGTCCTATTTCTTTTTTTCTAGATGTAAAAGTAATTGTCTGGCAGTTTTTACTGACGTTGAAAAATTGGAAATGCTTCATTTATTTAATAATATGGCAAACAAAGATCAACAAGATCTTCATCTGCAAAGACTCATCGAGTTACATCCCGTTCAAAGAAAAAGGGGACATCGAGCAGAAAAAACTAATTCCGCAAAACCTAAATCTACGTCAGTGAAGTACTTTGTAATTCACAAGTCGAGAAAGGAAAAGGTATGCAAAAAAGCATTTTTGCAAGTTCATGGAGTATCCAAAAAAAGATGTGAGCGACATATCTCTTATGCAAATTAATGAAAGTCCGCGTGATAAGCGTGATAAAAATACAAGTGGTAATGCTGTACCTGGTTCTATTATAACAGACATCCGGAGCCACATTGAAGCATTCCCTACCAAACAATCGCAACACACAGCAAATTACTCACTATCTTCACGAAAAATTGTCAGTGAAGACCATGTTCAATATGTTCCAACATAAGCATCCTGAACATAAGGCGTCTTACAAATTTTTTTGGACTTGTTTTAAAGAAAATTATGATTTAAAGTTTGGACGTCCTCAGAAAGATACGTGTACTACTTGCGAAGACCTAAATGTTAAAATAAACAGGTTGACATTATGCGAAAATGCAAAAAAGGCAGTTGTAGTTGAGCTGATTGTTCACAAAAGACGCAGCAAAAATTTTTATACTATGCTAGATGCAATCAAAAAGCTATGTAAAGAAGATGATACAGTAGAAGCAATTTGCATAGACTACATGGCAAATGTCTCACTGCCCACCATACCTGTGCAAGATCTGTACTATTTGAGGCAGCTCACAGTATGCACTTTTGGAATTGAAAGTTTAAAGACAGGAAGTATGAAGTGTTATGTGTATCATGAAGGCGAAGCAGGGAAAGGGTCGAATGAAGTGTGCAGCTTCTTACAGGATTACATCACTAATAATATTGGGCCAAATGTATCTCGCCTTTATCTGTTTTGCGACAATTGCGGAGGCCAAAATAAAAATAACACCATCGTTAGATTTTTGATGAGTTTAGTAGAAACCAAAAAATTGAAAGAATTACAAGTGCTTTATGCTATGAGAGGCCACTCATTCATGCCATGTGACAGAAGCTTTGGGTTGATCAGAAAAGTACTTAATAAAACATCACGGTATTATAAAGTAGAGGAGTACATCAATTTGATATCAGAGGCCTCTAACAACCCTAATAAATTTATTGTTCAGCAAATCGACCACAATTTCATTCTTAATTATAAAAACTGGTGGTGCCAGTACTATAAGAAAACCTGTTTAAGTAATGATTCTTATGGTAAAACGGTATCTAGAACTTGCAAAAAATCATTTGGTATTTCTGCATACCACCACATGAAAATCTTGTCTACCAATCCCAATGAAATTGTATGAATTAATTAATGCACCACAACAACACACCTTTAGATTGAGAAATTCTAAACAAAATTTAACACTACCAAGGGACAAGGCGTATCAAGGAGTAGTACCCATTCAGAAAACAAAAATGGACAACCTCAAAAGTATTACTCGTTATATACCAGATGAATATTCATGTTTTTGGAGCAGAATAACTGATTGGCCAACAGTAGAAACAACAGAACATGATACTTAAATACAAATTATATTATGATTGTAATAGAATAACTTTTTTTTTTACCAAATAAAGTTCAACGTATAAACAATTTTTATTAACTGCAGAAAGGGGACATGTCCTTAATTGAATGTCGTCAATTAATATACTTTATAAAACTAATTACAACATTAGGATTACATACAACATTGGCAGGTGTCGTGCTACGTGCGTAATAAAATTGGTGAACCCTGGAAACCACAGATCCTTTAGTTATGTAGTTTTTATTGCTTCCTGTAAAATTACAAATAATGGACATGTCCCCTTTCTGCAGTTAGCTATTCAAATAATATTTTGGTTTAAAAAAGAATCCGCAGCAGTTTCATTGCAAATAAAAAATTTAAAAAGGTTTAACAGCAATATGTATAAATCTTCAGACTAGATTTGCGGTTGCAAAGTGACCACTGGCAGTGCTTTGTTTTGTTTTATATGTCTGATAATGGATTGTGGTGTGTGTCTTTCGCTGCGACCTATGGTAATAATTTAAATTATTTAAGTAAAAAGCTAAAAAAATTATTAAAAACACTGACAGAGATTGACAATTTAGAAAAAAAAAAGGTGAATAGATTTTAAGTATAGAACTGTTAATTAAAAGGTGACACCTTTTTGTTTTAAATTTGTGTCGGCCTCCCGTAGTAAACGTTCGCGAGCCGTCACTCCCTAAGCACAGTATCTCTACCATCCACAGTAATCCCATCATCACGTTTTCGGCATTTCGAAAATATTGCAATTTCGGCTTAAGACTCGGTATGTCCTACCACAACACGTTCGCTACTGGCCGATAATAAGTAAGTTCAACCCTTATGCTATGCGTTTTCCCGCATAATACTTTTTTTGTTGCACAAAACTAACCTGAGCTTTAATTCAGAAACGGTAATTAAAATACGATACTATAACGCTTTACTCAGGTGCTGACAAAAATATGCACCGTTTCCCAAGTAGAACTATAATATGCAAAAGTCATGCAAAATTACATTTTCCAGATTTTAAGTCTCCAGGATACTTTAGATAATAATTTAAACCGTATTAATGTTATATACTTTGAGCTTTCGCTGTTTCTCGAACTCAATATTACAATTTACTTTCGGCTTAGACCGCGTCGTCATTTGGGGATTACACCCAGCATAATCAGGTAAGGACCTATCTGTAGCTTGTCTGCCTTTATATGAATGTGCTTTGAAAGTTTGAGCAGTAGTTGTTTGTGGGCCCTGCCTGCCTTAACAGGGCCATGTGCTTAGATTGTTAAAACCTTGGGACGGACAAGGTTTCTGAAAGTATAAGACAGGATGTATCAAGCACAGTAAGAAGAGCGAAACCGACCCGCTCTAATATCAGTAGGGATAAAAAACGAAATCTCCTCATGCTAAAAGCAGTTAAAGACAGTGCTACTGTCGTGATGGACACTCCGGATTACAACTTAAAGATAAAAGCCCTATTGTCTGATTCTACTAATAGAAGGTTCAATCGCAATCCGCTCAACTCTATCATCTCAAAAATTACAGCTGCGATCATACGCTCTGATACTATAGACACCACGAAAATACAGCGCATAATACCCAAAAACTCCATCATATCTCGTATCTATGATTTGCCCAAAATACTCAAGGTTAGAGTTCTACTCGGACGTTTTGTGAGTGCGATCAATTCTTCACACATGCTTTAGAACGATACTTAGCCACTAAGCTTCGCCCACTTAGTGGCAATACAGCATCTTACATAATGGATTCCTATTACTTTGTCAACAAGATCAAAGTCTTCGGCTGTGTGAAGGAAACATTTTAGACAGTTTCGACGTTGTCTCTCTTTTCACAAAAGTACCGGTAGATAGCGTGCTAGAGATCCTAAAAAACAAACCACCTTCAGATCTAATCCAATTAGTGGGAATATGTTTGAAGAACACCTTTTTCAGTTGGAATGGCAACTTGTATGAACAGGTTGAAAAAGCCGCTATGGGTTTATCGCTATCACCTGTTATTGCAAATATATACATGGAAGACTTTGAAACCAAAGCTTTGGCAGAAGCTGATCTTGAACCTAAATCCTGGTTCAGATAGGCAGACGATACTTTCGTCGTGTGGTCCCACGGACGCCAAACACTAGAATACTTCCTAGAACACCTAAACTCTTCTCTTCTTTATCGTTTCCCCGTAAGTGCCATTATAGCGTTGGGGTGTAGTTGGGATCCTCTATCCATCTTCTAAAGTTTTTTCTGTTCCTTGCCATGTTCCTTACTTCTTGTATGTTTCTTCCTCTGCTGTGCACTATTTCTTTAAGATTTTCTTCCCATAGTATCCTTGGCCTGCCTCTCTTCCGTTTTCCGATTATGCCTTTGTCCATTGTTTTTCTGGGGATTTTCTCTTCTGGCATTCTAATTAGATGTCCATACCAGCTCAGCTGTTTGTTTTCTATTTCGCTCACTAAAGGTATTTGTTCTAAATCATCCCTTATGCTGCTGTTTCTTATTCGATCTCTTCTAGTTTTCCCTTTGATCTTTTTTAGATATTTCATTTCGGCCGCAGTGATTTTTGACTTATGTTTATCTCTCATCGGCCATGATTCAGATCCATATGTAAGGGTCGGTGTGTATATGGTTTTATAGATTCTTATTTTCGTATTTGTTTTTACTTCCTTTTTACCTATTAGTGTGTTGTTGATTTGATAGTATATGTTACTTGCTTTTTGTATCCTATTTTGTATTTCATTATCTACTGTTCCATTCTTGGTAATGATGGTGCCTAAATACTCATATTTGTTTACTGTTTCCAATCTTTCCCCATTTATTTGTATATTTATGTTTTCATCTTCTTCTCCTTTTGTTATATGCATAATCTTGGTTTTTCCTATATTTATTTGCATTCTCCTTTTTTCTAAGCAGGCTTTCCAGATGTTAACTTTTCTTTGTAATTCAGTTTACGTACTTGCCATCCGCATTATGTCGTCCGCGTAAACCAGGTCAAAGGTTTTATCGGTGTTAGCCTGTAATGACCTTGTAACGTTTCAACGGTTCAACGTTCTAACCAGGTCCCTGTTCGAGGGGCCAGGCAACGTTCTAACCACGTTAAATTATTTATATTTGTTTCGAGTAGCTTCAGGGAGTTGTCCAGTGTTCACATGGGATACCAGAACCTTTCAAATAATGTACAGATCGGAAACGGGTTAAATTAATATCAATATAATATGTATAACTATTTACATTTGGTTTAAATATATGTATTTACCGGAAAAATAAAATAAGTATTTCAACCTGTTATAAATAAAATAAAATATTAATTCTGTAGACGTTGTTTTAATGAATCTTGTGGCACCTAATTTTCTGCCGCACTCTGTATGGTACGGTTCCTGTGTTGCGTCTTCAAATTCCCTCTGGATGTCCCGGTACTCTCGTACGTCAACGACCTTGTTGTTTCAAACGCCGGTCTCTGCGCTTTTTATCGTGCGAACGATTGGACGGGTATTCGAAGGCTAAACAAAATTAGTGCGTTTTCCGTCGTGTTTCATGTATTAATGAAAGACGAATAAATTCGGGAACAGTTCATAAGTGACGCTAAACGTCTTAACGGTAATTTCTGACTTTAAAACAACCGGTTACCAATATAGGATAATGTAGCGACCTTGCCTTTAATTTCAAACAGTAAGTGAAACAAACAATTCGCTAGTTTAAAATACTTTCCACTAAAATCACACCTGTTTGTTACGCTTTAACTAACCAGGCTGCGTTTGAGTATCATCTGTTCGATATTTTATCTGTTTCAGGGATTATTATACTAATTGGTTTGCTGAATGTTAACTTCTTTCGCCATGCGATGAAGTACATTTACAAAGGGGTAAATTAACAGCAAACTACTGACATCTTCGCCTAGCAAGTTTGGAAATTCCCCAACATAACTCACCTCAAGATTTACAGAATATTTCACCCCGTAATCTGAGATTAACATTGGTTTCTCCTGTGATTTTTCACCCAAGAAAAATTCAACGGTTATTTAGCAAGATAGTGGACTGTCAATAGATGAAGGTCCTACGCCTCCAAATTTATCGATAATTCACTACGGAAGAGACAGTTGGCCCCTGAAGCATTGAACACCACGCTCCTAAGGTTGACTGTAAATAATTACTGTCCTCTGACATAAACAGGTTCGTACCTCGACAGTGACCTCAAATCGTAACCTTTACCTAACTGATAGGTTTTAACGAAACTTTTAATTTCAGGTAATAAGTGATTTGCGGAATGCGCCTCAATACTTGCCGATATTTGGAACATGTGAATGCAACTCAGGCTGGATCTCTCGGATGTCTGTACACTGGTAACTGGAACAATAATCAAATAATTAAAGCAATTATAATTCAATTGATTGCGTACACGGCTGAACAGTTCGGTATGTTTGCAGTAAAACAATTCGGTAACGGCTGGATTCGCTGGTATGAATTCTTTAAATACTTTAAACTGTATTTATTTAATTGTGAACTCAAATACACAGGCTAAGTTCAAACTGTATATTCACCAGCTAGGCTAGTGAATTGTTCGACTGGTCGGTCAGACCCTAAGGGTCTGAGTCTCTGGATTCGGCAGCTCCTTTACTTTTTATAGCTAACCCAGCTCATCTTGCGGTTCGAATTTCGCGCATTTCCCTCTCTGCTTGTAGTGGGAGATGTCCTTGCTCAGTCATCTGAGGTGGGTCTGTACTAGAAGCGCCATCCGCGCCTTTTACGTGAACTAAGGGCGGTGCTTATTTAAATAAAATTGTAAAACCACAAATACGCGTATTCTGCGCGCACTACACTTTGGATACAATTTTACCCTGTCACAACCTATAGTGGAGGGTCTTGTTTCAGTTTTACATTTCTTGTTTAGTTGGTCCATAAATATGACAAATAGCAGTGGACTTAGGCTGTCCCCTTGTTTCATACCTTTTTCCATATTAAAGTTTTCGGACATTTCTCCATTTAGTCTGACACCGCCTTTTACCTTATTATATACACTTTCAATAGTTCTTTGTAATTTTTGGTTTATATTTAACGCTCCTAGTGCTTTTCATATTTCTTCTTTCGGCACCATATCAAAGGCTGCCGATAGATCCACAAAAGCTAGGTATAGATCCATACCCATTTCTAATGTTTTTTCCATTATTGTTCTAATTGCATAAATGTGGTCTTGTGTTTGCCTACCTGGTCTGAACGCTGCTTGTTCTTCTTCTACTTTTTCTTCTGCTTCTTCTCTTAAACGTTTTTCTAGTATTATTGTTTATTGTTTATTGTTTATTGTATATTGTAACCAACAGGAATAATCCTAATTATAGGTTACTTTAAGATTTAAGTTTACAAAAATAAAATATTGCAATACAGCCTAGTAAATAAACATAATCAGTCGCAAGACTGGTAATATAATATACATATAAATATAAATATAATATAAATCAATAACTAAATAAACTGAACTAACTAAATCAATAACTAAATAAATACATAACATTTTATTCCACGGAAAGGGTAGAAAGAAGTCTGCTTTTATAAGACACCAGGTTTAAATGGAAAATGTCAACATCTGCAAAAACGTTAGATATGGAACTTAATTTATAAATAGGTGAATTTGTCGCAAGATTTGTTCTCCGGGTTTTTAAATAAAATACCGATTTATTTCTATTTATATAAGATGGGACATTTAATGTAAAGTGTTCAAGCAGTTCAGGGCAGTCAATCAGGTTACGTAAAATTTTATACACAAATACCAAAGAAGCCAAAGTTCGTCTATTTTCTAGAGATAACATCCCAAATTCCAAACATAGGAGACGTGTGGGAATCTGATATGTATACATACCGTATCTCTTATAATACAGAAATCGTAAGAATTTTTTTTGAATCTTTTCTATGCTATTGATATGCAATCCATATTGAGGAGACCAGATAACAGATGCATATTCTAGATGACATCGCACATATGTGTCGTATAATCTTTTAAAGGTTGTAACATTTCGAAACGAACCAGAATTTCTCAAAATAAATCCAAGATGTTGATATGCTTTTTTTGTGCAAGTTACTACATGGTTATTAAAACTCAATTTAGAATCAAAAAGCACACCTAAATCCTTAACCTCTTGTTTAGATTGCAATAATGTTCCACCCATTGCGTAATTATATTGAATTATTTCTGTTTTATTAGAATACACCACAAACATACATTTTTTCAAATTAAACGATAAGCAATTGTTAATTGACCATTGAAATATGCAATTAATATCCTCCTGCAGTTTTTCACAATCCTCTAAAGAGTTAATTTGCTTATAGATTTTAAAGTCATCGGCGAACAACATACATTTAGAATTATTAACGCAATTAGGAAGGTCATTAATTAACGTTAAAAACAATAAGGGGCCTAGATTACTTCCTTGAGGTACACCAGAATATGTTTCAAAATTGCAAGATATTTTACCATCATATACCACATATTGCTGCCTCTGTCTTAAATAAGATATGAACAAAAACAGGAGATTATCACTGACTCCATACATATGTAGCTTCTGTAGTAGTATGTCATGGTTTACACGGTCAAAGGCTTTCTCAAAATCTGTGTAAACAGCATCAGTTTGTGATTTTTCATTTAGAGTATTTGAAACATATTCGGTAAAAACCGTCAAGTTAGTTAAAGTTGATCTATTAGGAACAAATCCATGCTGATCAATTGAAATCAAAGGTTTAATATGGTTGTATAAGTATTTATATAAAATTGACTCAAAAATCTTACATGGAACAGACACAAGAGCTACAGGTCGATAATTTACAACATCTTTTTTATTACCCGACTTGAATATTGGACAGACTTTGGTTATTTTCCATGCATTTGGAAAATCTGCATTGTTAAGGATTAAGTTGTATATTAAATGTAACGGGAATACAAAGAACTCAGAACATGCTTTAAATAAGTATGCCGGTAATTTATCAGGCCCAACAGATTTTTTCGGTTTTAGGTTTTTGATTGCTTGTAGGATATCTTCAGTGGTTATTTGATTTATTGTTAGTGTATTACACTGTATAAAACCTGAACGCTGAATTTCTTTCATATCATAACTTGCTCTTTGTTGTAGATAAGTGGCTTGAAAATGTTGTGCAAATGCATCTGCTACCGACATATTTTCATCTAAAATGTTATTGTTTCGATGGGTTACTGCATCTACATTGTTATTATTTTTCTTTAGGGACTTTAAATAGCACCAAAATAAAGTAGGGTTAGAAGCTAAATCATTTTCGATTTCTGTAATATACTTTTTATAAGCATTTTGAATATCAGTTTTAATTTTCGTTCTTAAATATATAAAGTTTAAGCGGTAATTATTATTGTTAGTCTTTTTGTATAATTTTCTATTTCTGTTTTTCCGCTTAATCTCTTTAATTATGTCCGGTGTGAACCAGGTGGGATATAGTCGCCTCCTACATTTAGTCTTTGGGACGGCATTATCTAGAATATTATATAATGTTGTATAAAAAATATCAACGGCTTCGTTCACATCTGTAATATTTTGAAGTTTCCAATCCAAAGATCTTATATCATTATATAATTTTAGAAAATCAGCTCTTTTGAAATTGTATTGTTCACCTCCGAACGTATCTAAGACGTCACCTTGTTTTTTATTATAAGTAAGTTCACAATACAAAGTTGGGTGGTGACTGTCCTCCGGTACGATCGGGGCTCCCAATCCCGCACTTATACTGACATTAGTTAATAGTAAATCCAGATAAACCCCATTAGCATTTCGTATGACGTTACATTGTCGTAAATTGAATAAACTTATAAAATTGAAAAACTCAGTTTCCTTATTTGTTAGGTTGACATTCGTTTTATACAGAGAAGGTAAATTGAAATCCCCTACTATTAACATGTTAACCGATTTATCAAGCAGACTTCTTTCACTGCTCTCGTAAAAAGCTTGATACACCTCAAGAGAAGAATTGGGAGGTATATACAAGCAACACAAAAATAATGTAAAGTCATTAACTTTTAATTTTACCCAAATACTTTCACATACGGTTATAAAATCTAATTTTTGACTATAAAATTTTGCTTTAATTGCTATTAAAACTCCACCACCACTTTTTTTATTAGAAAACTCAAGATTTCTATCGTTTCTATACACATTATATAAATCAGGAAAAATCTCATTACTGTATACCGATGAATTTAATTTAGTTTCTGTTAACATAATAACATCATAATCATTTGTGACAACATTTAACTTACATATATTTAATTTAGTATTCAAACCATTAACGTTTTGATACAAGATTTTCAATTGCTTTATTTTACCTTTAGTGCACATTTCTCAGGTCACTGACCGAATTTATCACAAATACTGAACTGTTGTCTTCTTTTCTCATAAGAATTTTCCCGTTTCGGACCCATAAATGCTTGATATTGTTTCCTTTTTTGAATTCACGACACTTCCATAGCAGGTGCTTATTATCAACAGTTAATGATTCATTAACATACACTGGCCTGGGTGGATCAGAGGCAAATCTTGAATGAAGCTGGGTAAGTGATCGAGTTGTGAAATTTGGTCGCGTGCGACGAGCTTTTATAAATTCTTCCTTCTGCAGTCTACTTACAAATTTTATAATTATTCCACCATTGTGTATGGTTTAAGAGCTACTGACGAAAGGCATATTGCTCGGTAGTTTTCACATTTTGTAGTTTCTCCTTTCTTATGTATTGGGACAATAACATTGTTTTCCCATTCACTCGGTATTGTCTCCGTATGCCATGCCTCCTTGTATATTTCCCATATCCATTTTTTCAGTTTATCTCAGTAGTATAACTGTACGGTTCCTGCGACTGAGGATGGCCTGTCCATCCGAAGCACTAGGTAATCATCCCCTTAGAGGGTGAATGAAGGTTACCAAAGAGTTATTGTAGTAAAAGAAGTACTTTTTGTCAGTAATGACCAGAAAGCGGTTGTAGGAAAAGAAGTAATTGTTTTGTCAACAATGACCAGAAGGTCTTAAGAATGTCTTGTAGTAGGAAAAGAAGTATTTTTTTTAACAGCAAAGGCCAGAAGGTCTTGTTACTAAATAATTTTAATGAAAGCAAAAGAAGTAATTTTTTTTTATAGCAATGGCCAGAAGATCTTAATGTGGTGGTTGTTGAAAAAGGTGTAAACAATGACCAAAAGAAGAAGATAACGACGGTTATGAAGTGTTGTTGGTTGCCTAACTTAAGTGTTTTTAGACAAGACTGAATAAAGTAGGTAAGCGTGAAGGTAGTAGGTAAGCTTATTTCACCTGAATTAGGCTAGCTGAGTATCTATAAACTTTACCTGCAGTTTTGTAATTTAGTTATTATTTTTTTTTGCTATTACAATCTTTTAGGTGTATTTTCAAATACTTTTTTTGTTATAAAGAAATAAAAACACCATATTATGTATATCAAAATATTTATTTTTGAAAATGTTAAATGTACAGTAATGGGGATTAACACAAGTTATCTAGCAAGTTTTTTTTATCTTTCACGTCATCGTTCAACATGCCAAACTTTTCAAAAGTTTCAACACGATGTGATAAGTTGTGTAGCGCAGGAAAGCGGTTCGAGCAGATCCGAAGGTGTGGATTTTTGGTATATAGATGTAATCCATCGTAGTGAAAGAATCCATATTTTTGTTGAAAAAATTTGTTTAATGTAGTATTTAGCGGATGTGAAACGTTAGGGAATGTGAAGCAGAGTTCTGGATTGACAGCAGGCAGTTCGTTGAAATTATGAAAACCGCTTTCGGCATCTTTAAAAACATAATAAATGGCCTTGTCTGCAACGTATAGGAATAACATGTTGATAGCTCGAGTACGTTTATAAAACTAATGCTCATGAGCTGCATTCGGGTAGTACAGGAGGTAGAGGTGACGTTGAAGTGAATTTATAAAAAGACAGATGTAATTTATCACTATAATCATTGCTTAGACTATCTTTATCATTTAAAATATACAAGTCTATAATATGTTTACAGTCTAATAAATCGTATCCGGTATCCCAATTCTTGAAAAATATATTCAAATCACACAGGAACAACCTGAAATTTAATGTTGATGATTGATCAAGGTGCACTGTTATTTTATTATTGTTTTTCCTCCTGTCGCTCTCAATAACACTAAATGTTAGACTGTGTAAACGTAAAAGGTCTATTATTAACCTGTTATTGCTTACACCACTTTTCAGAGCTGCGGATCTTGTAACATACACCATGTTCGACTATCTTAAGTTAAATAAGAATAAATACCAATAGACGCTTATTTATAGCTTATTCGAGAGTTAATAAAACGATATTTATAATTTTTTATTATAATAACTTTTTTAATGTATTTTTAAGGGTTACATTCATATATTAAATAATTTTTACTGTATTTGTCAAAGGACTGTATCTAACTAAACGATCATGTAAAATGAGACAATACGCAGACGTGTTTGCTGGTACATTTTGATTGGTTTCAAAATCTAATATTATATCAACAGGACCATTTACAAGTGTTTCGTTTTGTCTACTACAATCTATTACAATTAGAGGGGCTTTACTGATAAACTCTGTAGGTGTAAGACATGGTTCGCTGTGATATTTATAATAATACGATTGTTGAAATTGTGTAAACATTTCATATAATATAGCCCATTGTTTGTTATTAAAGTTTACGTTTAGATTATCATATGGATACATTTCAGAATTTAAATGTAATTTAATGTTTGTTAAGTTACAATGATCAAATTGACTTGAATTTTTTGTTGGTTCATTTTTTCTACCGGTCTGAAAGCCTATCATAACAAATCGTGGTATTTCAAGTTGGCTAGCTGTTTTAACAGACCAAGTATGTTTCGTTGTTTCTTGCAGCAATGGATACTCGTGAATTTCCCAACTTTGGAATGTCATATCCAGGTCTACATCTTGTTCCACATATTTTAAAAGTCGTAATTTTTCAACATCGGCTACTACTATATGAGGTACTTTCCAGAAGATTTTATTTATAGTAATTTTCGCTTGTTTTTCTCCAGAATTTTGAATTGTATTTGAATCAGAATTACTGCGCATCAGCACAAGTTCCTGACGTACATTTATTACAATTTTTTTTAAATCCTCAGCGAATCCTAGAAGCATTTTAAGTGGTATACACACATTAAAATTTCCCTTATCATCAACTAATGATGGATTTGATACAGGAGACCATCCAGAATTTAGTAATCGCTTACTTTCATTATCTGTGAATAAAACGTAACTTTTCATTGTAGAAGTTATACCTGGATTTTGTACACGATCGATAACACTTCGTCCAATTTCACAACGAATTTCATCAAACAAAAATGCAATACCATTATTAGTGAAACTCAATGTTTGGTTAGCTTTATTTTCTTCGTCTAGTAATTTACCTTCAATATAAAGAAAACTTTGTGAAGGTAAAGTCAATAGATTTTGGGTTTGTATTGGTATTCGTATTTCATCATTGTTATTGAAGGTCGTAGCTGCATATGGTTGATGTGTATGATATTCTGAATTAATAATGGAATTGTCAACGAAAACACGTTCTCCAACATTTAAAATGTTAAAATTCATTTTTCTTCTTTTTTTCTGTATTTACAAGAACACCTTAATAAAACTAAGATTCTTCTGACACTTAAAGTTATTCGTAATTTTAGGTTAAACCAAAAATCCTTTAGCTTCGCACCAATTTTTGTTTCTTTAGTAGTACCTTAAACCCCAACGAGTTTAAGAACAATTTGTTTCTAGACGTTAACTCTTTCAATTGTCTAGGCGGACTGGATTGTTCTTTCATATTTGTTGATTTTATATCATTCACAACTGGAGGCTGCTGCTTTGAGGTGTAAGAATTGATATTGTACACAAATACCATAATGTACTCTGCTCATAACCAACTCTGTCTTGAAATTAACTACATTTCTATGTTGATCACTAATTTAAATTCTTATTTCGTTGATATAATAACAAGTTTTGATTGGTAGATAATACAAAAAAAAATTCAATGCTCTTATCTTTTTAGAGTTTTTTCAAATGTACTCTAATCGTAACCAATTCATTCTTGAAATCTACTAAATTTCCATGTTGATCAATAATTTTAATAATTATTTCATCAATATATCGTGTGTTGATTGGCAGATAAATAACGTTTATGGGAACTTCAACAATTTTATAACCTGGTGGTACAGTTGGGTAAAACATGTGTAAAATCTGTGCATGTTTATCATTGTTATAAGAATTTGTAACAAGATTACATTCTAAACATATAGCGTTAACTTTTTGAATATTTATAGGAAAATCTACGAGTGCTTTTTATTTTCCTGAAGCATCTTTTCGTTAAATCCTAGTAAGCTGCCTGTGTTATTCGGTTTAGTAAAATCGACAATTTTGTTACATTTTATTTCACACTTCAAAGTATTTAGGTTAGCTGATATAGACAAATGAGTTCTAATCTCTTCTTCTTTTTCATTGTCATTTATATGATTTGTTAAAAAATTTTCAATGTCTGTGATCTCATAGGTGCCTTCAGGAATTTCAATCACGTGTCTTCCCCAGTAGAATTTGTTATTTGTTTTATCAATGTTTGATATTGCATTTGAACTTACAAAATCAATCAACCCCAGAGCATATTCTTCATTATAATTTAATAGAATAGGTGGATAAATTCTTGTTGAGAGAATAGATTTACGATCAGAAACAGTAAATGTATAAGACATGTTTACTTAATGAACACTACAGCGTAAATAAAAGATTGAAATATAAGGTAATCTATTTATTATACAAAAATAGTAAGCACAAATGTCCACAATTATAACTATTGTAATTTTGATATATATTATGATTATATTTAATATTACACGAACCATTTGAATTAAAATATTTGTTTCTTTGTTCTGTGGCCTGGACTTAAAAAAAGACCCAAACCACTTTTGTAAGGTTTCAGATATTAACCTTTACCCATTGCTATGCTTTCCATTGTTGAATTGTGACGTTTCGTTTCTTGCAATTCTTGTTTCGCATTTTTTTGCATCATTTACAGCTTTCGCGATACCTGCGGCACCTCCACCTAAAGCCCCCGAAGCGCTTAATCCAGCAAATAATGGTATTAGAGGAAGAAAACCTCCAACTTTTGGAATCGGTACAACACGAACAGGTCTTATTTTCTTTTTTATCTGTGCAGCTTTTTTTGATGCCAACGAAAGTGCATCAGACATAGTTTGAGGTTGTTTTGCAATAATGTATTTTTTTATTTGTTTGATAACTTTTTTTAGACAGATTGAACTCTTTTTGGCACCTGTACATGTTTTTAAAATTTCTTAACGTTTTTCTTAGATTTTTTTGATTTAGTAGTTTTGTTTAAAGTATGAGGTGCCATTTTATTTCCTTTTTCTTTGTCACACAAAGCGTAGACATATGATTCTCAGTTAACTTATGTGTGAATACTAACTGTAAGTGTTAATGGTATGTAATATTTAAGATGTTCTTTGATGTTTACTACTACTATAATCGTTATCAGAACCATCTTCATAAACATCATGTATTTTACGTTTTTTTTTATTATAATTAAACTGATCGAAAGCAATGTCATCAAGTTTTATCTTTTTTGCATTTGTATTAGATAAAATCAAATCATTTTTTTTTCTTTTTATAGGAGTAAGTTTTGGTCTTGCAGTTTCACTAACTATTATTGGTTGTTTTAAAAAATGAGGTTTTAGACGTTTTGGAGAAGTGGTTTTGTAATTGGCACCACTATCGTCAGCAGCAAAGCTTGCTTTTCTTTTAAGTAACAAAGAAGCATTATCGCTAACAATATCCATTGGTGATTCTTTTGATGTAGTATCATTTTTATTTTTTAATCTATTCATACTTTCTTTTTTTGATTTTTTTTTTAATTTCTACATTGTTTATGTTTTTATTGTTTGTACTCTGTTTCATATTTGTCAAAGAATCTTCCATTGTTTTTAAACAATTTTCAGTTTCTTTCTTAACCTTTTCTACCGATTTCAAACATTTATTCACTATTTTTATGCAATTATGATTCTTTCGTTTTAAGTTATTATTCCTGTATGCCATACCAAGTTTCACTTTACCTTTCATTGCTCCGACTATACCTAATGCAGCCATTTTTTCACCAGCTTTGGAATTAGGTGATTTAAATCGTTCTAGAGCTTTAGCAGCTAACACTTTATCTGCTGCATGTCTATTAATTAAATTCTTTTCCTTTGAATATGCAATATCATGTTCTTTACAAGCTTCATCAAGTTCGTTAATGTCTCTATCACCCCTAGCCAACCTTTTTGCAAGCTTTGTACCTGGACCGCAATAATTGTAAGTTGGTATGGGAAGTTCAAAGGGTAGCTTATTTATAACTGTGTTTAACAAACCCTTACCGTTGTAATATTTCATATTGTTTTGTTTTGTTTGGGGTGTGTGTGTGTGTGTGTGTCTGTTATGATATCTACAACTCAACTAAGTATAAATATTGTTTTACATGCTATTATAGTTATTCTAGTGTGAACCACGAAACAATGAAAATAGTAAAACAAAAGATAACTTTAAATGTACAAAATCATGATTTTGAAAAGGAAAAAATATCGAAACATGGCTTCCTTCTACCATCAACTATACGATGTATAATTGTTGGGCCCTCAAATTGTGGTAAAACTAATGTGATTGTTACTTTAATAGAACACGAGAATGGATTGAAATTTGAAAACATTTATATCTATACTAAGTCTCTGAATCAGCCTAAATATTTATATTTAGAAAAACTGTTAAAGCCTATAAAAGGAATGGGATTTTATACGTTCAATAGTTGTGAGGATATTTTTGAACCTTCAAAACCTAAACAAAATTCAATATTTATCTTTGACGATGTTGCGTGTCATAATCAAGCAAAAATCGAGAATATTTTAGCATGGGGAGACACAATCACATAGATTGCTTTTTATCTTTGTCAAACATATGCAAAGATTCCCAAGCACTTGATAAGAGATAACGCTAACACTCTCATTCTCTTTAAACAAGATGAGCAAATTTACGACACGTATTTAACGACCATGTTGGTACTGATATGAATTATTATGAAAATTTCAAAAAGTTATGCTTAATATGTTGGGAACAACCGTATGGATTTTTAAGTATTTTTAAAGACAACAAAACCAATGAAGGTAGATATAGAAAGGGATTTGATTACTATAAATACCTTGATTAACATGAAAAGAAAATAGACAGAAACGGATCTTCAAGCTGATTATACCTGTTCAAAACCTGTTCAAAACCTGTTCAAACCTGTTCAAAACCTGTTCAAACCTGTTCAAAACCTGTTTAAACCTGTTCTTTATGCTGATTCAAAACCTGATCGGTATAAAATGAATACTAGTGATAAAAAAATAAAACAACAGTTAATAGCTAAACGTAAAAAAATTAAAAACAAATTCGACTTAATTAAACATGGTATGATTGTTCAAGAGAGAATATTTTCGCCTATTACAAAACATTTAAAAAATATTGAGAGCAAGTTAGAAGATTCAAGAAAAAAAAACAATAGATAAATTTGATTTGAAAGGTGATACAGATTATAATGATAATAATCATAGTTTGTATGATATTAAAACAGAAGAGTTACCAATATCAGGAAGGGACCAAAGTAATATGTTATATACAGAAACACCACAACTGAAACGTTTTAAGAAATTAAATATTCATGCTTCGTCGCCGCTAACATCAGAATTCGGTTCTAAACAATCTATTATAAGCGAAACTTTGACTGGAGAGAATGAATCGGAAGATCAATATGAAAAGAATCAAGCCTCAGCAGCAGCAGCATCTAAACTCTCTGAAACATCATTAATAGATTATTTAGATCAATATGAGCCTTTACCTAGAAGGTACATATATGATATGATAACAGATGAAAATAACGAATTTGATCATAAGTATGGAATCAGACACGATGAAGTGATAGAAAAGTTTTATATAGGAGATTCAATATTACATATAGATGGCTCTGACATAGTTGTCAAAGGTAAATAGTATAAAGGAACACCAGGATTGTATGAATTATTATTTAAAAAGCGTCCAGAGAACTATACACTTAACGATGAAAAAACATACAAAAAAATTGTTGTAAAAACAAACGCAAACAGGCGATACTACAAAAGTACAAATCAAATTGGTGGTAGTAGACTAGCAAAGTATAAAGAAATTATTGCACCTATAAGCGGAAAAGGTTTGTTTATGGAAGTAACAGATAATCCAATTGAATATATTCATTGGGGCGATCCAAATGAACTTGTTGGAAGATTACGTTTACTAACTGCATCCAAAGAAGCCGGTCATACAGGACACCAAAACGAAATAAATTCAATCATCGAGGAATTGTGTGAAGCTGGAATCATTAATTAATTAATTAATTAATTGTTCAAAGATGACCTCAAAAAAAACGTAAAAATAAATAAACCCAAAAATTTTGTAACCGATGCGAAAAGACAAGTTGTTGAAGAATTACACAAAAATGCGAGAATTAATTTTAAACGACGTAGGGTGATTATAAAATCGTTAAATGATTTATTTCAAGCTGATCTTGTAGAAATGATACCATATTCAAAGGAAAACAAAGGTTATAAATATATATTGGTTGTAATTAATTGTTTTTCAAAATTTGTATGGACATTTCCTTTGAAAACCAAACCAGGTTGAGAAGTTGCAAAAGCACTGGAAAATGTTTTTAAAGTAAAAAAACCAAATCATTTACAGACTGACTTAGGCGGTGAATTTTTTAATAAAGATGTTAAAAATATTTAAAAAAAATATAATGTTAATCATTACAATGTGTATAGTGACAAGAAAGCTTGTATTGTTGAAAGAGTCAACCGAACACTTAAAAATTTAATGTGGAAAGAATTTAGCTTACAAGGAAGTTATAATTGGTTAAATTTGTTACGAAAAATAGTGAAAACATATAATAATACAAAACATAGGACAATAGGATTAAAACCTGTAGATGTTAATAAAAGAAATGAAAAACACTTATTACAAACAGTTTACAGTCATATAAAACTGGCTGATAAACATTCAAAGTTTAAAGTAGGAGACTGTGATCGTATATCAAAAACACGAGGAGTTTTTGATAAAAAATACATGCCCAACTGGTCCACTGAAATATTTATAATTAAAACAATAACACTATCAAACCCACAACATATTTATTACAAGATGTGCATAATGTAGATATTCTAGGTGGGTTTTATGAACAACAATTACAAAAGGTAAAATATAACGATGTTTATTTGGTGGAAAAAATTTTAAAACGTAATAAAAATAAAATTTTTGTTAAATGATTAGGATTTAGTGATATGCATAATAGTTGGATTGATTCTAAGAACATAGCGTAACTCTAATAATTATTTTTAAAAATTGCTCACTGGTAAAAATCAGCGGCTATATAAGTAGAAAACTTATTCATACAGAATTAGTCTGTCTAAGATAGTTTTTTTATAATCAACATGCATCTCACAACTATTGTTGTAGCATTAGTGTTTGCAATATACAACGTTAACGCCACACAAATTTGGGTTAACGAAAAAAATAATACTATTGAAGTTGGAGGTTCTTTTTTCCTATATGAAAAGCACCGAAACTCAGTCATTTTAAACGAATATGCTGCATTTTATACCAAGGATCGTATACCTTTATGTAAGTATAAAAAAAATTTAACAAACTGTTTGCTTTATTTTAAAATATTGCTGCACGTATTTACAGCTACACCAATTATTGAAACAATTGAGGGGAAAAACCTTACCATTGGATATGTTATTGGTTCATATAAAAACTACTATCCAATCACTCCTTTTGAAGCTAACAAAATGTGGTGTGGAAAGTTTAACTTTAGAACGCTTATAGACACACATCCTGTTTATTACCGAGACTATTGGTGGAAAAATGCTAAGGAATTTTACAAAGCTATGACACAATACTTTTAAATTTTTGAAAAATGTTAAATGCTTTATATAAGCAAATGACTACTAATAAATAAAATAAAAAAAAAGCTTACAACCTTAATCGTTTATTTTATTTTTATTTACAATTATTATTATTTATAATTTATTCTTCCCTTTTTTGAATCCTCCTGTAAAAATACAAATTTATTTAATTTTTATGTTATCTACCTATAGAGAAAAATATCTTACCAAGACACCCATAAAACAGAAGGGACATCCCTATCAAAAAAAATTTTATATGTGATTTCATAGTTTTTAATGGTCACCTTTTTGGTAACCATTTTCTTGACGCGGGGGGGGGGCAACGGTTCCTCCTCCTCGAGGACTAGAACTGTGTAGGTACTAAAAATAAAAAAAATAAAATATGCATGAAATAAGAAAAATTATACTTACATCGGGGAACTGCCCCCCAAAAAGTATTTCAATTCGTTTACTAAAAATAATAAACACTTAATTTAAAAGCACTGAATATACACTTACCAACATTCATGACTGTTTTCTTGTTAGTAACAATATAAGCCATAACAAGGATTGATTATTGTTGAAGGTGTTTTTTTTTTAAAGATAATGTACGTTGCATTTTCTATTTGTATCAGCGAATTTTGATAAGAAAGCAGTTACATCATGCAATCATGACTTTATCTTGTGCATAGGTCAAGAAATAGGTCAAATATGTGTACATTTAATTTATTACAATGTAATATATAGTTAATTTACTACACAATGTTAAAATATGTAAAAAAATATAAAAAACAATAACTAAGCGGTAATGACATTTTTTATTGTCACAAACGACTATTGTACAATTATTATTATCTTACAAAGTCTAAAATAATTGCTGTGTTAAAATATCGTCATCATTAAATCAAGTTTCTGCTTCTTCCTTTTTATTCCGTTTTGTTTTTTTCAAGGGTGGTGGTGTTGGTGGTATATTTTCTTTATTTTCATCCTCGTCATCACTGGATAATAACAAGGTTGGTGCCTCTTCTATGCTTAGTTTTTTCTTATTTTCTTTGCTGTTGTTCCCACCATCTTCGATTGCCTGAACGTCATCCTCATGGATATTGAATTGTATTTTTTAACGCTTTTTCGAGGATGTACAACTCTTCTTCGCTTTCAATTTTGGTTCTTATGTATTTGACCGGCAAGTTTCCAAATTTTCTTTTGAGAGTTTCAGTTTTCGGCGAATAAGTTAGCGAAATAAACACTTTGTCACCTTTTATTGTAATATCTTTTACACCATACCTAATTGGTGAAAAAAACAAAAAAAGTATTATTGTAAGAAGAAAAAAAATGAAATAATAATAACTTACTGAAAAATCTGTTTTATAATTACATATACCGCTTTAAGCGGTAATGATACTTTATCCTCACTGCAAACGACTATCGTGGAAGGTGTTGTAGCCATTTTTTTGGTTGGTTGTTGTAGTTCTTCTTACACTTGTATAACTGTATAGCTGTTGTGGAAATTAACTATTTATAGGGGAGAATTTTAGTAAAAAACTGCTTGAAATTTAAAATAATAATCTAAAATTGCATTATTAGCATTACACAGTTCTGAAACATTTTTGTTCAAAACATGCAACAAAGTTGCAAACTTCATATGAAATACGTTACTATAAAACAGCAAAGTTTGCAAAGATACTAAAATTTTTTTAAGAAAATGACGGTTACATTTATCATTTGCGTCATTCAGTAATTAATTTTCTAAGAAAATAAGTTGCAAATTTAATATGATGCATATTACTATAAAAACAGCAAGTTTTGCAAAGATACTAGAATTTTTTTTAAGAAAATGTACGTTACATTTCCTATTTGCGTCAGTCAGTCGCGAATTTTGCTAAGAAATGCAATAATGACTTTATCTAGTGCATAGGTCAAGATCAAATACGTGTACATTTTTAAAATTTATTAAATATATATAGGTAATTTACTATACGTTAAAATATTAAATGTAAAAGTATAAAACAATAACACTACAGTTTTTTTAACGAAGATGAGTTCTGAAAAGGTGTTTGATGAGTTTGTTGGTGATGTGGTGAAAAATATTGAAAAGGTGAGTAGAATAATTAAAACAAGAGATGATTTTAAATACTACATTAATTATTTGCGAAAAACAATTACTTTAATTAAAAAATGTATTAAAAATAAGTTGACTTGTATTAAAAATTTTTCTAAAATTGAATCTTATTTAACATTTTTAGAACACTACAGACAAACTTTCAAAATTAAATCGAAGAAAACAAAAAATTCAAGAACAAGATTGGTTTGGCGGGACATCGAATCCTGTTTTAAAGGTAGATTACGAAGTGGTGTAATAACCAATTTTAGTATAAAAGACCCAATAGAATTTTTTAAAAAGGCGTTCAGAAGTTTTTCAATTAAAATTAAAAATGAATTGAAAAAATCTTTATTAAAAGTGAACGTAATTTTTACTGGAAATTTTGTAAAACCCCAAACCGGTGAAACCGATTTTAAACATTTTTCAACTAAAAACAATGTCATTGATAATACTACAAATTTAAAACGATGGTATCAGGAGCATGTAACAGACAAGCTCTTATCCAAATTAGAGGACTTTCAGGAACGTGACAGTGGTTGCGCCCTTTTTGAAATTTTACATTTAAAAATTAATATTAACAATTATACACCAATAAATTGCGGTTTATCAACATATGTTGATTTGCCTCAATTTGTACAGAAAACTAGAAGTGTCATAAATATTAAAAATAACGACGAGTATTGTTTTTTATGGTCTGTTGTATGTGCTTTATGTCCAGCTGATAAAAATAAAAATTGCTCTAGAGTTTCATCATATCCACACTTTAGTCAAGTTTTAAAGTATGACAATATCAATTTTCCTATTAAATTGAAAAGTATTTCAAAATTTGAAAAAATGAACGAATTGTCAATCAATGTTTTTACAATCGAAAAACAGCAAGTATTACCCTTGTGTCTGAGCAAAAATGAATTTTCCCGTCGTATTAATTTACTTATGGTTGCTGCAAGAATCAATCAAAATTTAGAATTTAGTAATACTACAGCTGCAGGTAATTCTAAAAGCCACATATATCATTTTGCATATATTAAAAATTTATCAAAATTATTAAACAAACAAGTAGGACATAAGAAAAATAAAAACTGGATTTGTGAGCGATGTTTAAATCATTTTCATACAAATTTTGCATTACAAAAACATTTAATAGATTGTAAAAATTTAAATAAGTCAAAAATAACCATGCCTAAAGAAAACGAAAAAATTCTAAAAATTAAAAATTTTAAAAATAAAATTCCAGTACCCTTCGTTATTTATGCTGACCTGGAGAGCATATTAAGAAAACATAAAGACAATGATTTTTTAAGTACTAGTTGTAGTACGAAAAGATATCACAAACATGAACCATTTAGTATTGCTTATTATATTAAATGTTCATATGATGATACACTCTCACAATTCAAATTGCACACGGGGAAAAATTGTGAGGTATGGTTTGTTAAAGAGCTTGAAAAAATAGCACATAAGTTAAAATCAATTTTAAACAATAAAATTCCAATGCATTCATTAACTAACGAACAACTATCCAGTTTTCATTCAGCAAAACTTTGTCACATCTGTTTAAATCCATTTCAACCAACTGATAAAAAAATTAAAGAACACTGTCACCTTACAGGTGCATACCGCGGAGCAGCACATAACAATTGTAATCTCAATTATACTGATACACATGTAGTACCTGTAGTTTTTCACAATTTATCAGGATACGATAGTCATTTTTTTATAAAAGCCCTCAGTACTGAAGTCAAGGGAAAAATTAGTCTACTTCCTGTTAATAAAGAAACATATATATCATTTACAAAATTCATTGAAAATACCAATATCAGTTTTAGATTTTTAGATTCCTATAGGTTTATGGCTAGTAGTCTTGATAAACTATCTTCATACTTAACTGATAATCAAAAAATTACTACAAAAACGTATTACAACAATGACGAAAAATTCCAATTAGTCACACGTAAAGGTGTTTTCCCTTACGAGTATCTTGATTGTTGGGAAAAATTAGAGGATACTGTTTTACCATCACAAGAATCGTTTTATAGTAGCATAAATAAAGAAAATATTTCGAAAAAAGATTATGAACATGCATGTACTGTTTGGAATACATTTAAAATTAAAAACTTGAAAGAGTATGCAGAATTATATTTAACCACAGATGTGCTGCTCCTTACAGATATTTTTGAAAATTTCCGAGCCACTTGTATGGCTACATATAAATTAGAATGTCTACATTACTTCACAATGCCCGGATTATCGTTTGATAGTATGTTAAAAATGACAGGTGTGGAATTGGAATTGTTAACAGATATTGACATGATTTTGTTTATAGAACGAGGTATAAGGGGAGGTGTTTCTCAATGTAGCAATCGTTACGGTAAAGCTAACAACACATTTATGGGCGATGATTACAATCCTAATGAACCGACCTCATACCTTATGTATTATGATGTTAATAATCTTTATGGCGCTGCGATGAGCTGCCCCTTACCTACCGGAGGGTTTAAGTGGATTGAAAACGATCAAATATATTTTGAAAACTTTTTAAATATTTCGGATAATAGTGATGTTGGATACATTTTTGAAGTAGATCTGGAATATCCTCAAACACTTTTTGAAACACATAAAGATTTACCTCTTTGTCCTGAGCATTTAGTTCCATCATGTTCACAGTCAAATGGACGAAAATTATTAACAACATTATTTGGTAAAGAAAGGTATATTATTCATTATAAAAATTTACAACAAGCTGTTAAATTAGGTTTAAAAATTAAAAAAGTACATAGATGTCTTAAATTTAATCAGTCGTGTTGGTTAAACAAATATATTGATATTAATACTGAATTAAGAAAACTAAGCAAAAATGAATTTGAAAAGAATTTTTATAAATTACTGAATAATGCAGTGTTTGGTAAAACAATTGAGAATGTAAAAAAATATAAAGATGTAAAATTGGTTACTAAATGGTCAGGTCGATATGGTGCAAGTTACTATAATATAGTAACTTTATATTATATCACAACCAAATTTTCATAGTTGTACGATTTTTAGCAAGAATATGGTAATTATAGAAATGAATAGATTAAATATAAAATTTAATAAGCCCATATATGTAGGGTTATCAGTATTAGATATTTCTAAAACTTTTTTGTACGACTTTCATTATAATTATATTTAAAAAAAAATTGGAAATAAAGCTAAATTATTATACACTGATACGGACAGTTTAATTTATCAATTTTTTGTTGAAAATATTTATGAACACATAAAAGAGGATATATCTAAATTTGACACATCCGACTATTCCCCAAATAATGTCTTTGGAATACCATTGGTAAATAAAAAGGTTTTAGGTTTAATGAAAGATGAAAATAATGGAATTATTATGATCGAATTTATTGGACTACGATTAAAAATGTATACAGTAAGAGTAAAGGTAACTGATGTAGATATTAAAAACTTAAAAAAAACTAATGGACGAGGGATTAGATGATTCTCAAATAGAAAATGCTATTTCAAATTTTGGTACTACAAAAAAAGCAAAAGGCATTACAAAATCCTCATTAAAGACTATAACATTTGAAGATTATTATCAATGTTTGTTTAACAATTCAATAAAAGAAACATATCAAAATTTAATTAGATCAGAAAAACATGAAGTATATACAGTTGAACAGAAAAAAGTGGCACTTAACCCTAATGATGATAAGAGAATTGTCAATTTCATAACAACGGATACCTTACCGTGGGGATTTCATAACAAAATTGTTTAAACTTATGTTTTCAAAAAAAAAATAAAATAAACGTTTCACATCCGCTAAATACTACATTAAACAAATTTTTTCAACAAAAATATGGATTCTTTCACTACGATGGATTACATCTATATACCAAAAATCCACACCTTCGGATCTGCTCGAACCGCTTTCCTGCGCTACACAACTTATCACATCGTGTTGAAACTTTTGAAAAATTTGGCATGTTGAACGATGACGTGAAAGATAAAAAAACTTGCTAGATAACTTGTGTTAATTCTCATTACTGTACATTTAACATTTTCAAAAATAAATATTTTAATATACATAATATGGTGTTTTTATTTCTTTATAACAAAAAAAGTATTTGAAAATACACCTAAAAGATTGTAATAGCAAAAAAAAAATAACTAAATTACAAAACTGCAGGTAAAGTTTATAGATACTCAGCTAGCCTAATTCAGGTGAAATAAGCTTACCTACTACCTTCACTCTTACCTACTTTATTCAGTCTTGTCTAAAAACACTTAAGTTAGGCAACCAACAACACTTCATAACCGTCGTTATCTTCTTCTTCTGGTCATTGTTTACACCTTTTTCAACAACTACCACATTAAGATCTTCTGGTCATTGCTATAAAAAAAATTACTTCTTTTGCTTTCATTAAAATTATTTAGCAACAAGACCTTCTGGTCTTTGCTGTTAAAAAAGTACTTCTTTTCCTACTACAAGACATTCTTAAGACCTTCTGGTCATTGTTGACAAAACAATTACTTCTTTTCCTACAACCACTTTCTGGTCATTACTGACAAAAAGTACTTCTTTTACTACAATTCTTTGGTAACCTTCATTCACCCTCTAAGGGGATGATTACCTAGTGCTTCGGATGGACAGGCCATCCTCAGTCGCAGAAACCGTACTGTTATACTACTTATCTCCTCCTTTCTTTAGTAGTTCCGGTGCGATATTATCCTCTCCTGCTGCTTTTCCATTTCTCATTGTCTTTAGGGCTTCTTCTACTTCCATTCTTATTTCATCTTCTTCTTCCTCATCTTGTGCTTTTTCTTCTTCTCTTTCTTCATCACCATGATGAGTTTGTGTTCTTTCTTGTTCTTTAAATTTTGCCCTGTAGTGTTCTTTCCATGTCTTTAGTATTTCTTTATTTGATGTTTTCATTTCACCATTTTGATCTTAAATGTTCCTTTGACTGCCTTTTAATCGTTTGATTGTATTCCAGAATTGTTTCTGATTGCTTGTATAATCTTCTTCAATTCTTTTACCGAATTTTTTCCATGAATCTGCTTTTGCTTGCTTTATTGTTTCCTTTCCCTCATTTCGTTTTTGGTGACAGTCTTCTTTAGTTTCTTCCGTTCTAGATTGGTTCTATCTAATCCATGCTCGTTTTTTCTCATGTACTTTTTCTTTCACTGTGTCGTTCCACCAACTTGTTCGTTTTTGGTTATAGTTAACGGTTTTTGTGCCACATAACTCTTCCGCTGTTTTGATTATGGTTTCTTTTAATTTTATGTGTATGTTCCAATTGTGGCTATTCCTTTGTTGTTCTAATGTATTTAGGTTTTCCGTTAATTTCTTTTGGTACTCTTCTTGTTTTTCGGTCTTCTCTAGTTCTTCTAGCTTAAGTCGTCTGTGTTTTCCAGGGGTTTGTTTTTTTGATGTCTTAAATGTTGTATCGGTTATCAATAATCTATGATCTGTATTAAGTTCTGCTCCTCTAATGACTTTAATGTCCTGTACTGCATATCTCATTGATCTTGTATATATTATATAGTCTATTATTGATTTTTGTGCTCTTCCTTCAGCTTCATATGTTATTTTGTGTATCGTTTTGTGGTTGTAAAAAGAGTGACCTATTAAAAGCTCTGGCTTACAACACAGAAATCGATCATTCCCACCGGAATTCCTGCATATCTCAGTGTATAATTTTTAGATAGATTTTTATAGCCTTGTCCGTTCTTCTTGATCTTGCTGATACCAAGTATTCCTATTTCATATTTTTCCATTTCTTCAACTATTTCCTCCTCTTTTCCAGTAAGTGTCTTGATGTTCCACATTCCAAATCTTAACGTTTTTCTCGCGTTTCCGTTGCCTGATTTCCGTCCATGTCCAAGGCTCCCATAAAAACAGACGATACTTTCGTCGTGTGGCCTCACGGACGCCAAACACTAGAATACTTCCTAGAACACCTAACCTCAATTCACAATAATATTCAATTCACCATGGAAGTAGGGGAAAATGGCAGTATTCCATTTTTAGATGTAAATGTTACACGTAAACTAGATGGTTGCTTGGGGCACGCACTTTACAGAAAGAAGGCATATACAGACAGGTATTTAAATGCAAACTCACCATCCGATGCAGAAAGCCACTGTGCTAAAAACTCTAACAACCAGGGTAGTCTGAATCTCACTTAGATACAAAATACCTACAACAAGAGAAAACTCATCTCTTGATGTCGTTACAACAATATGGAGAATATAATGGAATGGAATGGAGAATAGCCCAAGGCTAGGAAGGAACTGGCTCCTCCTAAAGGCTTAGCTTCTCTACCTTACAGTAAGGGCATTACTAATAAGATAGAGTATGTTCTTAGAAGTTACTGCAGAAAGACAGTTGTTAGAACTAATGAAACTCTGGCAAACGGTTTCAGATACGCAAAAGACCAAATATCAAGCTTAAAATCAGACGGAATCTACAACATTCCTTGCTCTTGTGGTATATACTACATCGGACAAACTAGTCGTTCCATTGAGTTCAAGGTTGCGAGAGCATACAAATGATTGCAAACACAGACGTATCACAAAATCTGCGATAGCTGAACATACTGGTTTAACTGGACTTTGAGAACGCTCGAGTACTCGCCAGAGTACCTCATTACTTCCCTCGTACCATACGTGAAGCAATTGAAATTGAGAAACAACCTAACAACATAAACAGGGAAGACGGGCTTAGACTTAGTAAAGCTTGGACTCTTGTAGTTTATCCTGTCAGGACTTATAAGCAGCATCGATCTCACGATCACGATTCACTGGATTCGTCTCCGCCCAACGGTGACAGCCAACCAAAACTCCGCCGTTCTGCCCGACTGGCCTAAGAGAGTTTAAATACTTCCTCATCTCAGATTTAAATTTAGTGCGCTAATCACTCTGAAGATGCAGCTGCAATGTCTAGCGAAACGTTAGTTTGTATGGGTTCACAAACAGTTAACAGGCATAAGTCCTGACAAGCAGCGTTCTAAAAATCTATGGACACTGCCCTGTTTAGGCAGGAAAGGCCCAAGAACAACTATCGCTCAAACTTTTAGAATCAATGCTTGTAAAGGCAGACAAGCTGCAGGTCGGTCCCTACCTGATTGTGCTGGGTGTAATCCCCAAATGATAACGCGGTCTAAGCCGAAACAAATTGTAATATGATTGTATTATCGTTATTAGCTGTTATTAGCGCCGTTTACTCAAAAAAATTACATTTAAAATTAATCGTAAATCTAAATAAGTATCACGAAGTAATATAAAACATAAGAAGGATGCACGAACCGCTTGTTGCTTTTATATACAGGTCTCAATTTTGCATGTCTTAGATAAGACAGGGAGATCCGAGACAAGGAACATATAAAAAATATTTGACCGTCAACCGTCAATACTTTATTTTAAACGTCGGCAGGACAGAACATGTTTTAGTTTTAACCACTGTTAAAAATATAAATTTTTGTAATAACATTTTTTATACTCTAGGATAGTATTAATAAATCCAAGACGTGTCTTTTTAATTAAACAGTAAGAACAACGTATTCTAATGTCTTTGTAGAGAAGCGGTTGGGGATGCTGTTTGGGAAGTGGAAGTCTCGAGTTCTAATCCTTGGTGGGACAAAGTTTTCTTTTATTTTTTTTTGTTATTTATTTAATATAGTGCTCTATTCACTCTGAAGGTGCAAGCTGCAATGTCTTGCAAAACGTTAGTTTTTATGGGCTTACAAACAGCTAACAGGCATAAGCCGATTAAGTATTATTGTCCTGGCAAACAAAATACATTAAGATCAAATCCTTGTCCGCCCCAAGGTTTAAATAATCGAAGCACACTGCCCTTTTTAGGCAAGCAGGGCCCACAAGCAAATACTGCTCAAACGTTTAGAGCAAATGCTTAAAACAGACAAGCTACAGGTAGATCCTTACCTGATTATGCTGGCTGTTATCCCCAAATGACGACGCGGTCTAAGCCGAAAATAAATTGTAATATTGACAAAATACAAAAACATTTTCGTTGAGGCAACTGTGCTTGTCGGGATTTTGCCAAGAAAAATAAAAAAGCAACAATAAAAGATTAGTGGCAAAACCTCCGCTACTGAATTAAACTTAGATGTACAAACCCAACCAGACCATGAATTAAAGTTTATACTTAATGATCAAAACCATCTCAATAAATTTGTTGTTAAAAACCAAAACAGCCTCAGAGGTACCTCAAAATTTACTAGAAATATTTACCTTACTACGAGCTCCTTCCATTCTGCAAAACGATGACGGGAGGGAATTTGCTAATAAAGTTATCCCCGAATTTACTTCTGTTTGAGATGGAATAAAGATTGTTCGCGGCAAACCGAGACATCACAAAGCCAGGGGTCCATAGAAAGAGCAAATCAGGACGTAGAAAATATTTTGTCTACCTGAATGGGTAACAAATAAATACACTAAGTGGTCACAAGGTTTAAAGTTTGTACAGTTAATGAAAAACAGAGCTTATCATAATGGTATAAAAAAACTTCTTACGAGGTTTTATTTAGAACGAAAATAAAGTTAGGTTTCGAAACATCAAACAAACCAGAAGAAGTAATTTGCTCAGGGCAATCGGAGAAAGACTTGGATCAAGTTATTGACACGGCTTTTACAAGTACTGAAATTGCTGATACTAACGAAAAACATACTGAAATTGAAAACAAAACTGAATTGAACTTTGAAGAAGTACATTTTACACTGGAATCTACATCGTCTGCTCATAAACATACTGCTAATTTAATCGAAAATATTAATTCCGTCGTTAAAAAAGCAAAACTATCTATTGAATCTTATCCACCTATTAGCGATGACGGAAAAATACAATAGTGGACAACACCTTGGTATTATTCTTACCAGAATTAGTCATAGAAAACACTATTGATATAGCCAAAGAAAATATTACAAAAGAAAATACTGCTGAAGTAAATGAAGTAGACATACCAAAATTAGAAAGTAGTTTAGAACTGTCAAGTATATCAGTTGCTAATGAAATAATTACAGAAAACACTACCGACGAAACCAATGCAAACATTGTAACAACAAATGCTGTAGAAGTAAATAAAGCACTAAACGATGATAATGCATTTTCTCTGTTAAAGAGAAGAAACGATCTAATCGCTAATAACAGAGTAATAGCCCACAAAAACCTGAAATTTCAAGCTGATAAAATGGGCCAACGTTCGAGCCTAAAATTTCCAGCGGTACTGGGCGACACCGTCAGAGTGGCTATACCATAATTTTTTAGAGAAAAACGGATTCCCGTATTTTACTGTGTTGTATTATCAGTTGATGACAAAAATAAATATTACCAGCTAGGGACCAAAGAAGGACGACTATAGCAATATTACACCAGAAATCAGTTTAATGTATGTAGGCAAAAAATGTTATCCATTGAGCAATTTCCCTGTGTTGAAAAATCTATTAGAAAAGTGACTGCAATCGAATCACTAACTCAAGAGCAGGAATTTAAAATTTTTGTTTGCAATTGATGTTTTGTTACTTTGTTTTTTAATTCCGATCATTTCTGTTGTAAAATCAATAAATAGTTAAAATAATTATGTGTGTTATTATTTCTGGAACACAGGGGTGTTATAATTAGAGTTGAGCAAATGCATATTTGCATCCTTTTTCATATTGATCATAAAATGTTAATTTTTCATACACGTTTCGTGATGTTTAGAGTCAGAAAAAGTATTTTATTTTGCATATTTGGCATATATTACAACTTTACGGCATACGGCATATATTAGTGCATATTTTAGCTTTTAATGGCATGAAAATGCATATTCTAGCAAAAAAAAATTTTCAAATAAATTATTAAATAAAATATTCGTAGTTCTTAGAAGAAATTGCACAATTTCTTCTAGTGAAACCACATGAACCCTAGACTTGCACTTTCTAAATTTCCAAGTAGGGGTAGAGGAAATAAAGGATTAACTGACAAAGGTTGTATTATTTGGGTAGGTCTTATTCCTTAGGTACAAATTTCTTTGAAAATAATATTTGGAAATGTTTCTTATACTTATTCTTAGAAATAGTTATTTATAATTTTAGTGCTTGACTAGTTCATTTGTTGCCTTGGCAGAGAGCTGTAAAGAGTAATTGTCCAGTCTATACCCTGAAAATGCCTAAAGTTGTTAGTTCAAAAAACGATTTAATTAAGAAGTGGTTGAAGCCGTATACATGTTTTAAATACAATGGAAGTGTTGTGTTGTGCGTCATCTGTGAAAAAGAGGTATTTAAATCCGTTTATTTTAATTTTGAATTAAAAAAAACTGTTTACTCTGTTTAAAGTTAAAAAACTCCAAACAAGCCAAAACAGCGAGTTAAAAATTTAATAGTAATTTGTTATTTCATTTTGTAATTAAGCAAACAATTTAAGAATAAAATTAGAAAGTTTTTTTTGTGATATTGCGAAGGATATGGAACAGGCCACAGGGCACATTCAATTATTTTCCTTTGTGTAAGCTGTAGTAAATTGTACTTAAATATTGTTTTTACAGATAAACGTCAATAAAAAGTTTCAACTTGATCAGCACGTAGCCACCGGTCCGCATCAAAAAAGAAAAAATAATACAAACGAGTCAGAACAACAATTATTGCTGAACTGCTTAAATAAGAATGTCAACAATTTCAACGACGATTTGTGTAGAATGATGGTTTCATGCAACATTCCATTAAATAACATGGACGTTCCCGAATTTAGAAATTTCTTAGAAAAATATACAAAAAAAACGTCGTTTCCCGGAGAACAGCTTCCAGAACGTGCATTCTAAAATTATACGAACAAAATCTTCAAAAAATAAGAAACGTTGTTTCGAATAATTGTATTTGGTTTAGTGTTGACGAAACCACCGATGCTAAAGGAAGATATATAGCGAATTTTATTGTAGGTGTTTAAAAAATATTTTAAATGGAGATTTCTTAAGCAATGGCCACAATGACGAATGTTTTGCAGTTAAAAATTCACATTTATTTAAATATTGTCGAGTAACTTCTTATGATGTAGCAAGAAGTTTTTCCAGCTACAAAAATATATTGGAAGATAAGCGGCAAAATTTTCTCGTTGACACCATTGAAAAGCACATGATTATTTATTGTAATAAATAGGTTGTGTTATTTATTGATTTTACTTCTACCTGTATTTTTGTATACGCAAATAAAAAATGCAGTTTTAACTGAAAATAATAATGCGTTTCTATATTATTTGTAAGCCCTTTTGATTTTTTGAATGTTGAGTGTAACTAAAAATAATGAAAATCATTAATTGTATTTATCTTTTTCTTTCAACGAAAAATTACATTTGATGCAAAACGTGCTTTAACTCATATAATAATTACTAGTATTAAACTGCAGATTCAAATAAACATCAGATTTTCATATTAGGCACTAAATAAACAAACTAATTTTTTTAGTGCATATCGCAAAATGTTACTGCATATTCTTGCATATATTGAAGATTTTATGCGGCATATTTTAGTGCATATATTGACGGTTTTATGCGATATATGTTGGTGCATATATGCACTATCTTTACAGCATATTTGCCCAACTCTAGTTATAATAAACGTTTCCATACTATTATACTTAACAAATCCAGAGTTACAAACTGCAAAGAATTCAAGTTTGCAAATATGCATATTTTTCAAGTCAGAGCGGTTAATGTGCACATTCACCGGTTAAGGTATACATAACGTGATTTTGTATGTCATACGCACATTTCCCTGTGCGTGCGGCAAATGTTAACATTTACCGGTAAATGTACAAATTGTCGTACTCTTGCCGTAACATATATACAATTTAAAATGATTACGCAAGAAACAAGTTGTAGTAATACCAACATTTATGATATCAATATTATAGATAATATATCGATATTATCAATAATAATGTCAATTGATTATAGGTACATAAAATACTTTATTACTTCACAAATATTTATTTATTTTAACCTTATACGTATTTCAACATGTTTACATGCCATTGTCAAAGGTTGTATTAAAAAGTAAACAGTTAGTGTTGTTATAGCAATAAAACTTGATCTCGGTAATCGTCTGCAGATGATTTGATTTCTTATTCCAAAATGTCCAATAGAGGTGAATTGAAGAGATCAATTTGTTCTTTCATTAACATAACAGTTTTTAAATGTTTGTGAATTTCAAATGCTTCAAGTATATCTAATTTACGTTTATTATCACAAAAGTGTAAACATTTTACAGTGTTATTAGATGTCACTAAATGATCGTGTTGTAGTAAGTGTTTAGCGTAGTTGGATTTATATTGGTGTTTGTATTTGTAACAGCGTACATGTTCTTTAAACCTAATATAAAAGTTTTTAATTGTCTGGCCAAATAAATCGAATTACAATGCGAGCAGTTTAATTTATAAATGCCTGATTTTTTGAAAAACACCTGGTTTTTGATTTTGCATTAAACAAAGTGTTTAAAATGTTTTTAGTTTTTGATTTGTCAACAAAATATGGGATCGAAGCATATTTAATTGTATCGAATGAAGCTGGGGTATTCAAATAAATTATTTGAATGGCTAATTTATAATCTTTTTTTTAAATTAATGTATCAATAAGTTTAGTATTATAACCATTATTATATGCAACTTGTTTAATAATTGAAATTTCTCTATTATAATTAATTTCATCTAAAGGGACGGTCAAAGCCCTATGTATCATAGACCTGTGCGCTGCTAATTTATGTGTTTTATAATAACAGGAATCGTGTGGTATTGTAATGTCTGTTTGTGTAGGTTTTCTATAAACTTGAATAGTCTGTTTATAGAAAACATACCCTATTTGTGTAGGTTTTCTATAAACTTGAATACTCTGTACACTCTGAATACACTTCTGTGGTGATAAATGTAAATCAGATATACTAGAAGCTTTTGAAATTCACAAACATTTAAAAACTGTACCGTTAATGAATAAGCAAATTGATCTCTTAAATTCTCCTCTATTGGACATTTTGGAATGAGAAATCAAGTCAATTGCAGACGATTACCGTTCCAAGTTCTATTGCTGTGTTTTTCTTTTCTTTTTAATAAAACAAAAGACTCAATAAACTGAACTGACATGTAAGGACCTGGGGTGTGTTATAGTGATAAATCTTTCGGAGATGCAAGATTTAGTGTTGTTATGGTGAGTACGTATATCTTTTATCTGTGAATATAACCTTATTATTATTATTAGACAATGGCATCTAAACATGCCGAAATACGTATAAAGTTAAATAAATAAATATTGTTAAAGTAATAAAGTATTTTTTCCAAGGCCGGGAGTAGAAGTCGGTTTCTATGGTATCAAAATTGTGACAGAAGTAAAGCATTTACTCTCTAGGGACGAAATAAGACAACAATTTCCCTAGGGGAGTTTTTATTTCATTTCATATTTATTTTTGTAAACAAATGTCTGTTGTCATGGTACGTTACATGGAAACATCCCAAAGGCTTTTAAATATTGTAATTTCGCTCTGATTTATTATAGTTCTTTATTTATGAAATTAAGTGTTTCTACTTCCGATCGTGGAAAAAATAGTATATACACCTCGGGAGAGACCGCCATTTTTCTCTCGATGTATTTGTAGCCCTCGGGCTTCAAATTACACCTCAGGAAATATAAGACGTTTCTCTCTCTTAGTGTATAATGTACTATTATGTACCTATAATCAATAAATATGGACTTGAACGAAGTAAAGCTAGTATTTATAAATAAAATAATGACAATATTATCACTCATAACGCAAGTGATATGATTATTGTTGATTATATTTTCGAGTTAAAACCGAGCTGCAAATTCAACGAGTGCGAACGCGCTAACTGAATGTGCTGCTTCGGTTTTAACGAGAATAAATCATCGATGATTAATTATAACACGAGTTATATTTAGTAAGAGAATATAACGAATAAAACATTATGGCTAACCAAAATTATTTTAACAAATGTAATTTTATTGTAGTTCCTATGATCGTAAGGTGGTCACCAACGCAACATACGTAAATAGGGAAATATAATTTTTAGTTTTTTATTACCGCTGCGCTGTGATAAAATGTAACTGGGCATTTTATGCATCTGATTGGTTTAAATAGCGTCACGTGACATATGAATTATATTTTCGTGATCTTTTGCAACATTTTCTCTACCTGCTTAGGTGTCTGATCGGAAAGGAATAGCATAATAGAAAAAATAAAATACATAACATCTAACAAATCTAAACAATGCAATGCAAACGATTATTATTACTGATTTCAATAGCTATGGGCAATTCAGGTCATTTTGTCGTATAAAGCTGTAGAGTGTAGTGGAAGGAAAAGTAGACTATATTATAATTTAGCGTGGTTGGCTCTTTTACTATCGTCAGAAATTCACACGAACTGTTTACTGGCCATTAGGTCACGCAAACCGTTTTTATAAGTCTGCAAACCTTATTTTTCTTAAGTAAAGCAATCAAATTTAAATTTCCTTTGTTTAATTTTATTTCATAAAAAACTCATTTAGTCATCATATGTTCACGAATAGAGTCAATAGAGCACAAAACATCTTGCCATTCTTGGATATTCACAATGACCCTAAAATTGTCAGATGTTCTTAAAAAGCGTTAAAGTTAGCCACGCTCACTCTTGAAAAAAAAATTCACCTGCGATGCTATTTCTTGTACGTTTCGCTCGCTTTTGTTAACCGACCTATATTTTCTAACTAACGTCGGGTCTTAAAAGAATCAAGAAAAGTTCCACCCTTCCATCAAAGCCGTTTGCGTTTCCTACGATTTGACATGAGCCACAGACCGTACGACGAACTTTTGCTGCACCAAAACCTTCGGGTTTTCTGACAAAAATAAGTAGAAAATTGCTTATCTCAGTTTGCCTTCTGCTACTCGCCCAGTACCGCATTCGACAGCCTTTTCGGTACCAACATGTCCAAACGTTTTGAAAGAAGAACAAGTTGACACAGAAACAGAAGGAGCAACTAAAGAACTGTCAAACAATGATAAAGAATTTTTACCAAGAAGACAAACCTCATTTAATAACTCAATTAAAACTAAATGACCTGGTTCGGGATTTGAATTTATCAAAAACTCAAGCAGACATACTAGGAACAAGATTACAAGGATGGAAGTTGTTAGCTTCAGATACGCGTATTTCAGTATATCACAACCGTCAGAAAGAATTGTCACAGTATTTCCCAACTGAGAGTCTTTCCTTCTGCAATATTGACAATTTAATGCTTGCATTTTTAAGATATGAACACAATGCAGTAGAATGGCGTCTATTCATCGATGCTTCGAAACTGAGCTTAAAAGCTTACCCTTCAGTTCCTGTTGGACATTCTTCACATAAAAGAAGCAAGACGAGCAAGAAATTCTCATTATATTGTTAAACAATGGTCAATGGCCACCACAAGAGCAGCATATTCCTGGGCAAAAGAACATAATCCATCCGGCACTAATTGAGCGTGACATAATTTTCTTACCACCGTTGCATATAAAATTGGGTCTGATGAAAAACTTTGTCAAAGCCATGAACATGGACATGGATTTCAATATCTCAAACAAAAATTTACCAATATCACCGATGCAAAAATTAAAAAAATTAACATTATAAACAAAACAAATGAATATAAAGTAAGCTTTAAAACAACTAGAAACATCTTAAACACTTTGTTTAATGCAAAATCAAAAACAGACGATTTGCTGAAATCAGGCATTTACAAATTAAATTGTTCGCATTGTAATAATTCGGTTTATATAGGCCAGACAATTAGAAATTTTGATATTAGGTATAAAGAACACGTATGTTGTTACAAGTATAAACACCTACATAAATCCAATTACGCTAAACACTTACTAGAACACAATCATTCAATGACATCTAATACCATAAAATGTTTACACTTTTGTCATGATAAACGTGAATTAGATACACTAGAAGCTTTTGAAATTCACAAACATTTAAAATACTGTACCGTTAATAAATGAGCAAATTGATCTCTTAAATTCTCCTCTATTGGACATTTTGGTATAAGAAATCAAGTCATCTGCAGACGATTACCGAGATCAAGTCACCAAGTTCTGTTGCTATTACAACACTAACTGTTTACTTTTTCGTATAACCTTTGACAATGGCATGTAAACACGCCGAAATACGTATAAGGTTAAAATAAATAAATATTGTTAAAGTAATTAAGTATTTTATATACAGATACTCATTAAAGAGGGTGTTTTTGTAGGACCCCAAATTAATCTATGAATGCGAATTTGAGGAGGCTCTAAGCCACTTGAAACGTTCTGCTTGGAATTCTTTTAAAGCGGTAAAACAAAACCTTTTAGGAAATATAAAATCTGAAACTACAAAGAAAATGTCGATGAACTTCTTAGGAGTTATCAAGCATTAGGTTGTAACATGAGCCTTAAAATACACTTCTTAGATTCCCACTTGGATTTTTTCCTCCGAATCCTGGTGACGTTAGTGATGAGCACCAAGAACTGTTCCATCAAGACATTGCCACTATCAAAAAACGTTACCAAGGGAAGTGGAACAGCGAACTGCTTGCTGATTAGTGCTGGACACTAATATCAGAAAGTTCCACAACCCCATACAAAAGGAAAGAGAAAAACATTCTAATTGTACAGCACAGTGCTCTATTCACTCTGAAGATGCAAAGCTGCAATGTCTTGCGAAACGTTAGTTTGCATGGGTTCACAAACAGCTAACAGGCATAAGTCAATAAAGTATTCCTGTTCTGGCAAACAAAATACATTAAGGTCAAATCTTGTCCGCCCCAAGGTTTGAATAATTTAAGCAGACGGCCCTGTTTTAGAGCAAATGCTTGTAAAGGCAGATAAGCTACAGGTCAGTTCTTACCCGATTATGCTGGGTGTAATCCGCAAATTACGACGCGGTATAAGCCGAGAGTAAATTGTAATATTGATACCTACCATCAACTTAAGAGTATTTGTATATATTATTTCACTAAAATTGTAAATTTGGCGTTTTTTATTTGATGTTGATTGCGGGGGTTTGCATAGCAGGAGAATTATTTTATCAAATTATAGCAAATGTTTACCTAGCCTAAACAAAAGCGTAATTTGATATTCTGCATTTCAGTGGTGTTCTAGCTTACCCAAGTTCCTAAACAACGGATTACTAACAATAATGAAATTATATTTACCTATGCCCTATCAGCAACCAAACCAAAACAAAGTTTGCTTTATAATTAGGCATAAACATTCCTTAATAAAGGTCTTAGAAATAACTATCTGGTGTAGAACATAGTTCATCCACTTCTGCAAGAATTTAGAAAGTTTTGATTAGTTGAAATTATTGTATTTTTCTTAAACATGTTAATGATTTGATGGTGCCATCAAACTTAAAACGTGGGGAGGCACGCAGGGGAGCCCAGTAAAATTCTGGAGGGGGGAGGGGGCAGGACCCAGGATATTTATTATCACTCAGCACGTTTTATTTGGTATTTAGAAACGTTTTTACTGAGACACCCGATATAACAATGCCTATGTGGACTACTAGGTATATGTAGACCTAAATGACTTTTCACCTACGTGGCGTCTAATCTAAAAATAGTTTTTTTAACCTTGAACCCCACAACACGGTTTCTCATTAAAATCTCCATCTCCACATTGACTATGTTCACGTAATATACATGGTGAGTCAAGCTATACGCCTTTTTTTAGTGAGTTTATTATTAAGAATTTATTGAAAATTTTTGGTATGCATATGTTGCGAAGGGTGCTCTACAACCTGGCGCAGTCAGTTGTTTGATTGGATGTCAAACGTCAAAATAGCAATTTTCAGCTGTTTATTTTTAAATGGAACAGTACGCCTTTTTTCGGCTTAGACAATGCTGTATGATCGTTACAATATGATCCTTACTGAATTTTTTCACATTTTTTACGATTCGGCCATAAAATATGCATTCATTATGTTAGTCTAGTAGGCCGGTACGTACGCACGCGTCACCATGTTTTTGCGTAAAATAAGTGAACTTTTGATGAAACAATTGCAATCGATGGATTGGCCGTGGAGGTCCAACTGCATGGCCACCAAGATCGCCCGACTTAACACCCTCAGATTTTTTCTTGTGGGGTTATATAAAATCCAAAGTTTTCATTGAAGAGCCTACAACAGCACAAGATATGGAAGAACAAATCCAAACATGTATTCGACTGATACCTGCTGATATGATTTTGCATTCTGTGGGATCCTTACAACGAAGATTTACTGTGTGTAAAGAACGGGAAGGAAGACTTTTTGAACATTTTTTATAATTCACTGAAACATTTATAACATGTAGAAATTTTTGTTGACGTTTTTTATGCACTATTACTTTGTTTATTATTTTGTATCATTTCAGTTTAAGTGTTAGGTTAAACAAAATTATTATTACGATAAATAATTGTAAACTGTTAATTTGTATTGTATATTTTTCATTCGATGTTATCCTAATATTGAAGTAACTATTATTCAATGTAATCTAAATACCTGAGCTTCTGTTTGTTTATGTTTATTAAAATAATGATTTCACTATGTATCCTGACAATCATTAAATCGTTTTGTGCAAATACATCAAAGTACGTTCTGCAGGTCCCGTTCTACTAAACTAACATAATGAATGTATATTTTAGGGCTGAATCATAAAAACTGTTAAAAAAATTCAGTAAGGATCAAATTGTAAACGTCATACAGCTTCGTCTAAGCCAAGAAAGTCGTACCATTCCATTTAAAAATAAACAGTTGAAAATCGCTGTTTTGACATTTGACATATAATCAAAAAACTGCGCCAGGTTGTAGAGCACCCTTCGAAACATATGCATACCAAAAATTTTTAATAAATTCCTAATAATAAACTCACTACAAAACAAGGCGAATAGCTTGACTCAGCCTGTATGTCTGGGAGTATGAAAAAGAAAAAAAACAGCATTCCAATAAGGGGAATAACTTATATTCTACACTTGTCAAAAAAAATTCATTATATTACATACAGTTTCCAGTTTGTAACATGTAAAAAAAATACATTTGATATTTTGGCTACTTTGTCTTTTCCCTTTCCTTTTTTTCTTTGATTGTTTCTTCACTGTCTACTTTCTTATGCTTTTTACTTTTCTTTGTCGTTTTTTCTCACATTCTTGTTTTTCATTTATGTCTATACTTGCAAATTGTGAAAAACTCTCTTTATTCTTAATTTTCTTTTTCTTCTCTACTTTACCTACACCTTTTATAATTTCTTCATTCTCACTTTGATCTTTGTTTTTCTTTTTATGTTTTTTATGTACATTTGGGCCAGAAAAAACTTCCTCAGTATACTCTTTGTTCACTTCAATGTTTTTATTATTTCCAATACTGTTTTCAGTATTCAATATTTTTTCCTTACTTTCTTTTTTGTTTTTCTTTTTTTTATTTTTAGGTTCTAAATTATTATTTTCATGTTCTTCCTCAACAGTTCTTGTTGCTTCAATGTTTTCATAATTTTGGGTATTGTTTTCAATATTTAATATTTTTTGCTTGCTCTCTTTTTTGTTTTTCTTCTTTTTCTTTTTCGGTACTACATTGTCACGTTCTTCCTCAACAGTACCTGTTCTTTCATCGCCTGCATTTGGCTTTTCTTTATATTTCCTTTTCAGAGAATTTTCTGGAACATCCAACACACTGTCTTTATCAATCTGAAACGATACTTCTTCGTTAATATGTATATTTTTCTTTCCTTTCTTTTTCTTTCGATAATCAGCCATTTTCAAATCATTTTCATGCCCTTCGGCTTTACCAAATTGACTCGGATCTTGAACTACTTCTCGTTCAAACACGGCAATGAAGAATCCATTAGTTAAATCTTCTTCAGGTTTAGTATAAAGGCACTTGTCTGTTATAGCATCATAATGTTCTGATGCGGAGCTTTTCCATGGTCCATTAAGTAGACTTTTAGCAGAAATTAGCTTGAAGTTACCAATATCCTGCACTTCTTTAACAACATTTTCATTTTCTTCAGGGTATACAGAGCACGTTGAGTACACAACTCGTTTAGCTTGTGGAAAACAAGTGAAGGCATGTTTGAGAACCTGTGCTTGAAAATTTGTAAGCCGTTTTAAGCGAACTGGATCTGCATTGGTGTTTTCATCATCTACTTCTATACGATTTGCAATACCTGCAAAAATAATCACATCTGAATTATGTAGTCCGTTCTCTTTACTTCAAACAAAAACTGATTTTACCTGAACCCGAACAACTTGGATCAACTAAAATATATTCAACATTGGGACAATCATCTGGTGTTATTTTCAATACATCTTTATTAATAGTCTTGACGCAAGTTGCTCCTGCACTTTCAACCATCTTGTTAAGAGTTTCGAAACGTTTGGAATCTCTTTCAACTGCATAAACCGTGCCTTCGTTATTTAGTACTGCAGCTAGATGAGTTGTTTTCATGCCAGGGGCTGCACACATGTCTAACACTGTACTACCTGGAGGAGGGTTCAACAAACATGCAGGTAAACAACTGGCCTGAAAAAATAAATATTGAAGGAAGCATATAAAAAATTAAGTTTTTAATATCTACACAAGACATAACAATGTAATTATATTAATCCCACTGCAGTGTCACCTAAAAACCTGTCATAATAACTCCTACAAAAACAGTTCGTATTATAAAAAATACAATCATCTGTAATTCTTTTGTGATTAAACATTTCTTAAGATTTTGTGCAGGAGGTATAGGTATTATTCCATCTGCAGGAAGTTTTAGGACATAGTTTTGTACATTGTTTTTGTATTGGGATTATTATTATCTTTCCAGAATATTAGATAGGTTGTTTGACCTAAAACTGTAGCTATCAGTCACGAACTTTTACAGTCAATTTATTCTGTAGGTTGGTTTTAAAACATTCCTTTACCCCCAATCTAGAACTACACATGAGAACATGAAACATTTCCGAAACACATACTGAGCAAAAAGTATGAAGTCCAGTTTTCTGCTATTACTATTTGCTTCAAATCAAAGTCATTCTGGCATTTTTTATCTATAAACTTGCATACATAAAAAAATTGTGTTCAACTATTTTTGAACTATGTCACACCAGAGCTGGGCAGTAACTACTAGCTATAACTAAAGTTACTAACTTAGTTACTTTTTACCTTCCTCGCTATACGAAATATACCTATAGAAGAAGGTATTGTGATCCTCATGTAGGATTTGGAGCAAATTTGTTCATTCAGCAAAGTTTTTTTTTGCTGTGAGCTTACAGGTGGATATAGGAATTATGCCTAAACAAAAGGTACTTTTATGACAAACATTTTCAATCTAAATATTTTAACTAATAAGCAGGTTTTAGAACCTTGCTACACCGATAAAGCAGATGGTACAGAGGTGTCTGTGTTCGCGTGTGCGTCTGTACTGTATACACTTTACATTCCAGGCGCTTTAACACAGAAAACTCAAATTTGACTAAAAAATCGGTGATTCCACTGGGATAAAACAAGGTTGGTCCGACAAAAAAGGGGGAAGGGGGAGTGCTCTACTTCGAAATACAGGGTGTGTATAAATTGGTGAAAGAACTACACGTGGCGATGTTGGTCATAAAATTCGAAAATCTTAATACCAAAATGTTGGACAATGCTTCCTCTGTCCTCAGCAACCATTTTAAAGGAACATACATTTGACAACATTGGATCCACACACCACAGGTGCTTTGTTATAATGCACGGTGGCAACAGGGTTCCCACTCACTATCAAGAATTAGAATCCATGACTTTTCCAGGATATCCATGGCCAAAAATCATACTTACCCATGACTCTCGACAAAAGAAATCAATAAAATTAGAGACGCAAAAATAGTCACGTTTATGCGTTTTTTATCAATTCACAAGACAGTATATGGCGGTCTCACTTGCACCTAATCATAAGCCATATTACGTTCCTTGGAATTTAACAAGGATAAGCAAAGTACCTCAATGATATTTTAAAAACCTTTAGCAGCAAAAATTTTATAAGCGGCAGTTTAAAAAATTCATTAGGAAGATTTTTAATTTTTTTTTAATTATGTTAACACTACTGCAAGAAAATCAGGGTTTTTACTGTAAATCAAGAGAAAAATCAAGACTTTTGCCAAATTTCGCATAAAATCCATGACTTCCAGGTTAAAATTTTAATTCCCTGACTTTTCCATGACTTCCAGGTTATCCAGAGTCAGTGGGAACCCTGGGTAACTAAGGATGTCCGTTACGTCGCAATACTCCGTGAATGTTTTACAATGCTGCTATCAGTGGCGGCTTCTCCATTGGGTCAAATGGTCATTGACCTCCCAATGAAATAAGAAAAAATAATTACTTTTTGTTTGAGTACATAACATATTATACACTATAATATTTAAAAAATACTTTATAGTTAATTTTTGTATGAGATTTCTATGCGAGAACGTTTATTAAAGGGCTGCCGCAGGATCTGAAAACGTTTGAATGTTTGAGTATTTCACGCGCATGAAACGAATCTATGCAAGGGTTATTTGGCTCTCAGTCCCCGATTCAGCTATACGCCACCGAATAAAGCCGCCGGCTTAAAAGGCCGTCAAATGAATAAGAGTGAAATAGAAAGCTCATTGCGGTAAAATTCATATTACACACGCTAAAAGAGGATAGAAGTATCTGCGTTTAAAAAACTTCAGGGTCACGGACCCAGCACTTCCGAGAATTATACTGTCAGGTGTCCGTGGTAAGCGCATGCCAATAGCCGCCTAATTTGCGGGATTCGCACGTACACGACGTAGTAGTGTGGAAACAGCTGTTGGTTGTATAATAATAATTTAGTGGTGTTCTACGATGTCCATGCAAAATAATTTTGGATTGTGAATGCCATGTAAGAAAATGCTTTCACTTGTTTCCACACATTTTTTAATCGCAAACCACATGAAAAATTTTGTGCATTTTGACACACTGGCAATGTGGGTATCAATTTACAATAATTTAATTAGAGAGTGCTTATCGAAAGTCTATTAAAGACTTCAATAAAAATGTTGGTCAAAATAGATCATTTTGCCAACGTAAAGGATGGGTTTGAAATATAAGGGTTCCTAAAACTTGGGTAAAAACAATTTTTTTCCAAAAAAATACTTTAAAATGCCTCCCAGTACACCGCACCACGAGCCGCCACTGGCTGCCATATGTATTTTTTCCAATAATAAGTTAACGAAGAAATGTTTAAAACACGCTTTTGGGGCTGAAAAACAACATCTATGAAAAAATATTCATTACAATTCTTATTTCTTCTAATTTGCAGCTCTTTCTGTCAACAGATACTGAATTAAAACACTTATTAAAAGACTTCATTTTCAAACTTTGAAGATCCCGTGCATATCCCAGGAAGCATGGTACAATATTTTGGTATTAAGATTTTCGACTCAGAATTTTATGACCAACATCGCCACGTGTAGTTTTTTCGCCAATTTATACACACCCTGTATATGCGCTCAAAAAATAACCTTAAATTCGTATTCTCCGCATGTCGAATAGCTGATCTGCGAAAACGCGATCTTCCTATCACTCCCCATTGTCTCCACCATTGATTTTTTGTTTTTTCAAAAATTCATGATTTTTGGCACTTCAAAATCGGTATGAGCATGTTAAATGACAATAGAAACAACTTTTCATTGAAAAACAACACTGAGCGGTTTCCTTTTGGTCGTTTACCTGAAAAGTTTAATTGAGTAATCTCCCAAAAACAGCCATTGCCGAAAAGTGTATAGAACGTGAAAAAACGATTTTTAATTTCAATGGATAAACATTGTTTGCAACTAGAAAACATAATTCATTAAAAAACATCCGGTATATACGAAATTTTTTCAAAATTAAAAAATTTTCTCTTGTAATTGCAGGGACCATAACTGAAACCGAAACAAAAACCGAAAAAAACGTAAAATTTTCCGAACCGTAATCGAAACCGAAATTACAAATTTCTTGAACGGTAACCGAAAACCATGGCTGTAATTATTTTACGTATATACCGCTATTTTTTTGTTCCGACAAATGTAGAGCCAACATTAGTATTTATATTTAACCTTCGCATTCCGCATCTTCAGCCCTTTTGGTTTGTTGTTTGCTTTGCTTTTGATAAAGAAAAACCTGATAATATCGATAACTGTAACGGAAACCAAAAGCTTTAGTAGCAGTAAACCCTAACTGAAAATGTAACTAAAATTTTAAAAAATTTAAACCTTAACCGAAAACAGAAACGTTATTTTTTTTTCGGTTCAAAATTTTCGGTAAAATTGTCAAAATTTTCGAAATAATTTAAAATTTTTCTAAAATTTCAATATATGCGAGGAAGGTCCGGTGGCAATTGCTGGACAGCTTTTTTAGAATTAGTAACTGTAACTGTTTTTCTTTTTATATATTTGATACCTGTAACTTCTAGTTCTTAGTTCTAGTGGTAGTGAGAACTAAAGGGGCTTTTTCTCATAATTGTAACTTACTAATTTTTCAGAAGTAAGCAGAAAGTTACTTTTCAAAGTACCTAAGTAAGTTATGTAAAAAGTTATTCAAAGTTACTAAAATGATTGAAGAAACTGGGAAGAATTTTTGCTGGACTTTGTCATTCTTTTTATTGTAAAATAGGTCCTTTTCTTATATTTCAATATTTCAAAATTGTAGGTAAATGAAATATTTTAAAATTTTTAGATATGACGAGATGAAGGCTTCACCTTCAGCAGTTTGTATTTGACACAAAATAACATCCCGCCTGATTCCATGGCGCTATTGCTATATTGGTCAAGCACCCCGGAAATCCCGGGACATCTCGGAATTTCATTCGTTTTTCCTTGTTACGGGTGACGACCATGCTGGACATATAAATGTTCCAGATGTCTCGATATCTATAATGTAACATGATTACACAGGGGGGTAGTCCTAAATAAATAGTACCAGGGCGCAATATTTTTTCATATTAATTCATTTATACATTAAATAATGAAAAATAGTAAATATAAACATTAAATTTATTTGTTTAAATACATCTTAATTTAAAATAAGAGTCCAAAGTTCTGGTTTTGAGTTTTCTTCTCAGAAAAGCAATAACTAATAGAACCTAAATTATTTTTTATTTCTAAAAAGTACTTGATTTAAAGGTAGGGCTCAGTCCTGGCATCTTATACACGTATTATGCCCTGGCACAACTACACCCCAGTTATTACATACAATTGAAAAAACTGTAGTGAAGACCATTTCCTTCTGTTTATAAATATAATGGAAATAAATGTAATTAATGTTTTACTTATTTCGTTTGCATTTCTTATTACCGTCCGCTTCAAATTTTTGAATTAAATACCTTTGAAGTTCAAACATTTTTTAATTGCCATAGCAAATAAATAACAAAACGTATAAAAAAGTGAACATCAACAAAGTACTGAAATTTAACAAATAACTCTTAATATAGCAAATTTTTCATAGAATTAATATTTACAAATACATTATGTGTTACTTTTTACACGCCCTGTATAAATTTAAAACAAACAAAAATTTAAAATTACATTTAGAAATATTGCCAAACTGTCTTGGCATTCTACTCATAATCTTAAATTCACCTGTTCAACTTTCAGGTTTTACTATTTAACTGTTTTCAGTGTTTACAGTTTTACGCAAAGATTAGTTTGATGTTCCGGCATCACATTTAACCTATTTCATCTTTATTTATTTTTGAATGCACATCATTAATTGGATTACAAACATCTTGCAGATTTCTTCATTTATCTCCATAACTCAGCAGTCACCATTGTTAATGTCAATAATACTCATGCAAAAAGTAAAAAGATTAGTAAATTTGCTTAAAAATGTCAAATTGCAAATGGAACCATAAACATTTCATATGTTTACCATGCAACCTTATCATTTACCAGATTTACATTAAAAACATCTGTTACTCCATGTAGTCCAGGCCAATTAGGAAAAACAGGTAAAAAAAAATTCGAACAAAGCTGTTTTTTGTCAGAGATGCTTAGTTAGGCTTCTTGTTCAACATACTACAAGTCCTGAAGTATCCGATGTGAAGTTCGGTCGACATTTTGTAAAATAGGCGCCAAACATCAGTTTTTTGCAAATATCTGACGAACGGTGACACTTATATGAAAAATGATCCTTAATAAAATTGTAGAGCGGTAACTTACCTACAAAAAATCTTTAGTAACATTTTGTTGGAGCAACACTTTGGTGTCAAAGAGGTGAAAAATAAAATTAATATTATAAAAAGCTGTAAGAAACGTGACGCAAACTTCATGAATATGTGCTGGAAATGTCGCCAAACTGCTAATTTATGTTTTATGCATTGTGATCACTGATCACGTGGGAGCAGAACCAACCCTCCGAAATTCTCAGTTTTGGAAAAGTTGGAGCAAAACGATGCTTTTCATTTATAAGTTCGAGCTTTACTTCATTGAAGTTAATTTTAATTTTTTGTAAATAAAACAATTCTTCAACAGGTTTATTATTTTATTTTTAGCCTTATACGTATTTCGACATGTTGACATGTTACTTTCAGAGGCAAAATTAAAAGCAAACAGTTGGTGTTGCTCTAGGAACAATCCATACATATATAAAAGCACAAAGGGTTTTTTTCTCCGGTTCCTCCAGCGGCTACCGCTTCACCAATTTGGACCATTTTTTTTTAAATGAAAGGTCTTTATCCACAGATGGAACATGAAACATTTTTATATTTTTATTCTACGTCGATTTTTTAATAATAATTATTTTAATTTATAATATATATATGACGGTCGGCTAGACGCGCGTCACTTGGGGCGCCCTCTACAATAATGCCGCGTGTCATTATTGGAACTAATGCATCACGTGACTTGACATTTCGCCGGTTCTATCAACGCTGTCTGTCAGTGCATTGTGTGCTGGGGTAACACTAGTAAATCTTTATAACTTGATCTTGGTTTTATATATCTGCATTCAGATGACTTGATTTCTCATTCCTAAACGTCCAATGGTGAATTTAAGAAATCAATTTGCTCATTCATTAAAGGTACCCATTTTAAATGTTTGTGAATTTCAAATGCTTCTAGTATATACAACTTATGTTTATCATCACAAAAGTGTAAACATTTCATCGTGTTCTTAGATGTCATTGAATGACTGTGTTCTAAGTGTTTAGCATAATTTGATTTATGCGGGTGTTTATATTTGTAACAACTATCGTAGGTTCCTTGCATCTAATATCAAATTTTCTAGTTGTTTGTCCTAGATAAACCGAATTACAGTGCGAGCAATTTAATTTGTAAATGCCTGATTTTAGTAAATTGTCTGTTTTTTCTTTAGCATTAAACAGTGTTTAAATAAACTGAATTACAGTGCGAGCAATTTAATTTGTAAATACCTGATTTTAGTAAATTGTCTGTTTTTTCTTTAGCATTAAACAAAGTGTTTAAAATGTTTTATGTTGTTTTAAAAATTATTTTATAATTATTCGTTTTGTTTATAATTTTGGCAATTTTTTCTGATTTATTGCCAAAATATGGAATTGATGAGTGTTTCATTTTATCTGTTGAAGTAGGTGAATAAATTTTCTGAATAGATAATTTATAATCTTTCTCTTTAATTATATACTTTATTTATAGGATGGTGCAGAAATAAGCAGTTAGTTAGTTAACACGCTTTATGTATAAAATGCAACCTTTTTGTAGGGCTACGATAATGGATAAACGGTCCGTCGGAGTGTGGAAATAAGTATAACTACATGATATAAATACCAACATAAAAAGCATAGTTTAGATCCAACTTTTCTGCGACTGAGAATAGGACCCCCCCCCCCCCATATTGACCAGTACCAAAAACTGCCGTGACCCACTCTTTTTGCATCACACCGCATCAAACATAAATAGTGGTATAGAGACATTTCCAGCAGAAGCTTGCATCATGTTTTTCCTAGGATTTTATATTAAGTTTTTTCATTTGCCTTTTTGACGCCGTCAGCTAAATGTTACTGAATATTTCACGGTCTATAACCTTGTTAAGAATGGGTTTCACTGTAGGTGCCACAGTTCGTGAGATATAGGACATAAACTTATTTTGTGCACCATCAAACTACACCAAGCTAAGTCAATCTAAGCATCTCTGCCAAAAATCAGTTCGTTCGAACTTTTTCCGCTATTTAAAGAAAAAACGTCTAATTTTCCTGTACTACATAGCGATCCTGATTAATTTCAAATTACAATTTCAAGCTAATTTTTCTCAAAAACATTTTTATGTAACCCCATAGAAAGAAAAAAATACTCATCAAACAGCTGAAAAAAAAATCTTAGGACGATGTCATAACTCAAAAACAGTTGAGTAAACAAATTCTCTATACGTCAACATAAACTTAAAATTTCCCGAGTAATTGTTGTTTGAAACTTTTTTCTAAAATCACTATTAATGGTAGAAAATATATTTGGCTAGCTCGATATGAATTTTTTCTAAAAAAAATTGATTTAATATAATACAAACCTTGTCTTGCAGTATAATCAACCCCTTTTTGTAAGCATAATGGTTATAAAATGTTGTGTTAAACGGAAACAACAGAAGTTCTTTAATGTGCAAATCGATCATAAATTCATCTGGTCCCAGAGAGTTGGATTTTGATAAGTATTCATCGTAAGTTTGACTTGAAGAAGGCACAAGTTTCCACTCTTCTTCACGAAATCCATTGATTACTTCTTCTAGATTTATTGCCAAAGTATTGATACGTACAAAGCGTGGTTTTTGAACTAAAATAAATTTCATATATTTGTACAGAAAAATTCTATGAAAATGTGAAAATTTTGCATACTTAAAATAGTTGTTTAGTGCAGAGACGGATTAAAGGGTTAAAATTAAGAAAGATCAGAAGTTTCATACAAACATATATTTAAAAATTTTTAGTCACGATTATTGCATACACCATATATAGCATCGATCATATTTATAACAAATCTATACAAAATGAAAACGTTATATGTACACTTTGCTTCAATACTGTAAGTACTTAAAACTAACAAAAAGCTCTAAAACAAATGGTTATAGATAATTCAAAACAATGAGTACACAATCAACAACAAACACGAAATGTTTAAATCATTAAATATTAATCTTGTTTCAAATTTTGTTTTGAAGTAGATGGTGCTTGCGGATCAATTTGATTTCCCTCATCATCGTATTCTGTATCATGATATGCTTGATAAGCATAGCCTACAATAATTAAATTGACTGTAATAACAGCTGCTATTACTGAGCCTACCGTATTGGCATAACCATCGACATCAAAACTATCTCGTAGAACATATTTTGTTCCAAAGAAAGCAGCAAAAGGGAGAGTAAACATAAGAAAACTATAAAATAACAATAACGCAACAGCTTTGGCTGCTTGTTTCGAATGATTGGGGATTAAAGGTCCACTGTCGTTCACTGTAGCAATATCATCCATCTTATCGTAGTTGGTACTTTACAGGATGTAAAGCGCAGTGTACATATGAATCTGTAAAATAAACATAACTATTACCTTTCTTTGCAATCTTCTGCTCTGTCTTAGAATCAAGGATCAATTTATGTTCCTTCAGCACATCGTAGTAGGACATGATAGTTTTAATTGGTTTGCATTCACCAGCTAATGGTTTCTCATTCCATAACAATTCAGTTATAAAAATACGGGCAAGCCATGGATCAAATCGCTGCTCGTTTATTAACAACTGAGATTGTTCAATTAAAGTATCGATTTGCGAGAAATGTTTTAATGTTTCTACTATTAGAGCATATATTGCTTTAACATTCTGCAAGTATGGAAAAACTAAGTAACTCTGTTTTTTGTGTAGTAAATCTTGTGTCCAAATTTTAAAACGTTTTAATGGTTTAAAATCCAAAATCGACGTCCAAAACGATTGAAAAAATTTCTTAAATTTCACTTGAATTTTGTTTAAATCTAAACCGTATTTTATAAAAATAATTTAAATGTATTTTCTACCGTTATTATCGGGGTTATTATAGTAAAATTTGGGCACGAGACACATTTCAGGATGACCAATGCCAGATAACCTCATTTTTACTCACACTGTGTTTATTCGAATAAAGTAATTGCTTAAGGCTACCTCTGTTTTCCTTTACTTCTTGCAGTATTTTAGCAGCAATTTTGTACATACGAGGAACTTTAATTGAATGTACGAACATTTTACTTATAAGTTTTACCTGTTTAAAATTGAAGGTTATATTTGGTTGACAACCTCACATCACATTTATTTGAAGTACCAACATAAATGTGTCACCAGAATTAAAAGATTTTAAAACGTGGTATTTGCTCTGGGGAATTTTAACGTCGCTAAGCTTACACCATTGTTGTTTTTATGGGTGTCAATGAACAGAACAGTTGTTAAAGAGCAAATTTTACTTAAATTTTATGGATTCTTTTTGTAAAAGTGTTGTAATTCTATTAATTAGGTTAGTCGCGTACTATTTTTAATTATTTTTGCGTTACTATATTTCATTAATCTTAAAGAAGATACAAGAACAGTCATGCTTCCTGGGTGGGCAAGACTTCTAAGAGAGATGAATCAACAACATTCCAATGAATAACAGTGTTGTTTGTGCTTATGAAATACAGCAATTAGTAATCTTCTAACATCACAACTTTTTACAAGATGGTTCCGATACCGGAAGAGTTTACGTATGAGTTTTGGCTAACAGGCCCAACCGAATACACCAACTTAACTTGCTTAATGCCAAATGGAGTTACTATTATGCTCGAAGCTAGTCACAATGCCACTCTTGCGGACATTAAAGAGGTACCCACATTATAATGTTTTTATACTATTTTTTTTAAATGTAAATTATAGGAGCTTTGGGATGAGGCCTCCAAATATCCCTCGTACGGCATGTTGCACGACATGTCTGTCTACATTTTCATGTGCATCAATAATATGGCCGAATTGGAGGAACTTACTGATGAAAATCGACGATTGTGCGACATTAGACCTACAGGAGCTGTTTTGAAAATTACTGAATGTATTGGAGATAAAGCAGATAATACTCTTAATGTGCAAATTGGTCATCTTATTGGAAAACGTAATAGGTTATTTTTAAAATATTGCTAATTTTCTGGGTAGTTGTTTAGAGTAGAGCTAGAGAACTCACATTTGATATTTACATTTACCTGTTAACATCTCGTGCTTCCATAAAATATATCAACCTGTACTTTAACTAACTTAGCTACTAAAATTCATAAACTTATAGAGTGGATAGTTGTCATGAATATGGGACAATCAAATTAAGTATTCACATTTCTACCCGTATCTCGTATGTATTGTACACTTTATTTCTTTTTCTGTGGGTTTTCTTCACTCTTTTTATTTTCTTTTTGTTTTAATTTAGTCATAATTGTTTAATATACTACCTAACAAGGTTTGTAGAAATCAACTCTGCCATGAAAGTCTATATTTTAAGCTATAGTATGATCAAAAAGTCATTGGATCGCGGTTGCTGTGGAATTTCAAAGCTATCTATAGAATTACTTACTTCTAAATCTCCCTCGATTATGACGAAGTTGGGAAATCTTTCACGGAAATTATTTAACCAAATTAGGTGAATAAACCCAGTTACCGTTTTCGCCACGATTTCCATCCACGGTAATATGCTCTAATCATAAAAATTTTATGTTCTGTTTGAAACATTTTTAATTATAATCTGCTGACTTTTGAAAGTAAATGTTAAAACTAATGGAAATAATAGTTATTTAAGTATCAAGGAATGTAAGGACGTAATAACATCCGAGGTAGGCGAATACGAGCTGAGGCGGAGCTGAAGCTTGTCGCCTGCCGAGGATGTTATTAGTCGATACATTCCGTGTTACTTATTAAATTTTTCACGCTACCGGCAATGTAAGTAGGTAGAAATTTAATCATATTTTTAAAAGTTCGTTTTGACAGCTGTCATCGGAATTATTTTTTAAAAGCTCCATTATTCTAAGTTGTCTGTGCTTGTTACCATATCAACGAACAGTTAAAATCAACATTATTTTCCTAGGGATGAAGTGACACTATTAAGTTGCGTCGTCAAGGGTAACTAGTACACGAATGTTATCAGCCATTTACGATCCCTGTAGCTATGGATGTAAGGCCTACTTACATTGCCGGTAGCGTGAAAATAATTTTATAGATGACTTTTCAATTCCACAGCAACCGCTATCCAAAGACGTTTTGATCATATGTTGTTTATTATTTCAAAAACCTTTAAACAAATTTTTAATCAATTGTGCTGAACTTTGATTAACGAATATGGTGGGAATAGCATTTGGTTTAAGTTTTGTTTTCCTACGTTGACGATTATTTTCGAATTGATGTAGTTTTAAATATTTTTTTTCTACTGCGGTTAGGTAATACACTTTATTTATAAATTCGAGCTGTACTTTATTGAAGTTTTTGTTTAATTTGTTGTAAACTAATAACCTAACTTCAACAGGTTTTTTTATTTCATGTCATTTTTATATGCAAGATTAAAAGTAAACAGTTGGTGTTGCTATAGGAACAAGAAATCTTTGTAACTTGATCTTGGTTTCTATATCTGCGTCAAGATGACGTGATTTCTCATTTGAAAATGTCCAGTAATGGTGAAATTGAGAGATCAATTTGCATTTGCAATCTGTACCCTTACGAATAAGCAAATTGATCTCTTAAATTCACCATTATTGGACGTTTTGGAATAAGCAATCAAGTCATCTGGACGCAGATATAGAAAATCAAGATCAAGTTATGAAGATTTATTGTTCCTATAGCAACACCAACTGTTTATTTTTAATCTTGTCTCTGAAAATAACATGTCAACAGGTCGAAATACGTATAAGACTAAAATAAAAAACCAGTTGAAGTTAAGAATTGTATTATTTACGATAAATACACACTTTATTTCACTGATTTGAGTTAGGTAATGAATTCTATTATTTCACTCAGTGAAATAATGAGATTATTTGGTCAAAATGGGCATAGGCAGTCTTTCATGTAAATGTTAAAAGTTCATAATTTCAACTGCACTTTTATATTTATATGAACGGAAGTAGAAAAGATATTGTATGAAACACGTAAGGAAAACGGGTGATTATTTCACATTCGTGAGATAAACACCCTCATTTCCTTACTTGTTTGTTTAAGCTAAATTGCTTTTGAGTGATAGTAGAGTATGATTCAGAACTTAATTTTTAGGTGCAGCAATATTTAGTAGAGGGGTTGATTTTGTCCCTCCTTTCCCAATTTTGACAAACAAATTTGTTCTTCTGTTTTTTTATTGTTGTTTAATCCGGAGTAATATTTTTCCAACACCAAAAAAATCGATTTTTAATCAAAAAAACTTTCTCGCGAAGTTAGTCAGCAGAAGTCAGCATCGATGATAACTCAAGAGCGGGCGAAGTAGATTGAGAAACATGTAGTACGTAAGAGATCAACATACTATAATCACGTGGTAATAGTCAGAAGCTGACCATATAGCTTTGTACCACATAACCCTAAATTGTCTACCCAGTAGGTGGTTTATGTTATGTGATAGTTGTTAGTTGTCCTTTTTGCAAAGTTTTGAATGGGATTCTTGAACAATAACCAAAGATCTTTATCTTTATCTAAACCACGGAAATAATTCTGTTATTAAAAATTTTTAAGACGAAGTATTTATTTTAATATTTTCAAATAAGTCTTGCCGTGCTTAAATCTTAAGGAAATATAAATTAGTATTCAGTTTTGAGTTGTTTTATTTAAGTTACAATGAGGTATTGCTGTTAGCTCTTACTAGTACTTTATGGAACAGGGTGTTGACAGATAAGGTAAGTAGGTATCTATAAATGTGACATATGAGTTGTCTAGCGCTACACTAAATATCCTAATGCTACATACAGATACATGAATTATTTTATAGGTCTCCAAGAATTTGATTCACTAAGCAGTTCTGAAATAAATGATTTCCGTTTTAAAATGAGGAAAGTGGGAGATGAAATTGCTCAGGATAGATCAAAACGAACCTGGGAAAAACGGCTCTACTACCAGTTCCCTCCTAGATTAGCTCCTGTTGCGATGTCACTTATAGATACGATTTGTCAAAGTGGTAATATTGTCCTAACATCAAAATTTGAAAGTACTGATGTAAGTTTTTCTTAGTATATATTACTAATTAAATAAGCAAGTTTTTGTATATTTTTAGACAACATTTACATTTAACATACCTTATCAAACAACACCAAATAAATTATTAGAAATAATTTTGGCCAAAAAGGCAAATATTTTAAATACAAAAGGAGAGAGGCCACATGACTATGTTTTGAAAGTTTGTGGTAGAGATGAGTATTTAGTTGGAGAACATTCTATCATTAGCTTTCAGTACATTCAAGATTCGCTTACAAGAGATATAATACCTACAGTTGTCACTATGTCTGTCCATAGTGTACCGAGTAAGTATCAAATGTTACAAAACATTTAAGATTTTTATTAATAACTGGTTACTGTAAGATTAAATTTTTGTAATCTTTATTTGCTGAATCGGAATAGAAGTTTGGATTGACGAACGCCATATATTTACATTCTCTTTTTTCTTGTAGTACAAGTAGAAAATGAATATGAAAAAATAAGTCACAACGATAATAAAAAACCGAGGTCATCATTCTCAACCTTAACCTTAAGAAAGAAAGGTAAACATAAATCATCTTGGAGCATAGAAGAAGACTTTATAATCACACTTTGTACTGTAAGTGGGCTCAACTGTGATACCAAAAGAAATGTTGAGGTAAGATTTACTTAGTACAGTTCTACCAAATTTTCCAGTCGTGCCTATAAAAACGATATACAGGGACAAGTCTTAATGCTGATTTTGCTATTTTTTCATTCATTATCCTAATTTTCATTACCTACTATTACTAAACTATCATAAAAATTACAATACTAAAATAAAGTGTCTCGTTTTTATTGGCGCCGATTGTCTGTCTTTAGGGAAGTAAGGGGTGTTGCAAAATTACACCGTCAAAGTTTTGGAAGTGATTTCTTTGCTCATTTTAAGAAAAAATGTTTCAATTAACTTATGTCATAAACTCCTTCCTTATCGAAGATGAAATAGTTTAATTACGCACGTTTTAATTAATATCTTTACTATAAATTTATTTGTTTCAAATTTTGTATAGATATTTTACCAGTGATGATTTACAATTCAACTTGTAGGATGTATCTTTTGACATTTTTGACATAAAGAACTTATTCTCCATACAAAAGTATACCAAAAAGGTTCTCTTGTTGAAAGTCGCTAAATCCAGCGGTTTTGGAGATTATTCAATTTTTTTTAAATACAGTTGACTTTGCCATGAAGGTCTGAGCATCTCTTAAAATGTGGCAATAGTTTTTACAAACTTTGAAGAAATACAAACATGGAAGGAATAAAACAGTTTTTAAAAACGTGGGCCAGGCAATGTAAGTTGCAGTCTAGAAGAGGGAACAGACTGTGCCCTCTTCCCGAGACTAACTTTCTAAGAAAGACTTTCAAGTGTCTAGCAATTGTTTTAATGTTTTAATACGTAAAACTTGCCTTCAAAGTTTGTTCAAAATATTTCTGCTTTTTGAGGATACATTCAGACTTTCATGGCAATTAGATTTTCACAACAATTAAATTATCTTAAAAACTGTTGGATTTAGCAACTTTTAAAAGTACCTTTTTTGTGTACTTTGGTATGCAGAATAAGATTTACAAGCCAAAGTTAGAAAATCTTAAGTGTGTACAAAATATGTTAAGGGTATGTTAAGCATATCTCAATTTATGGTGGAGATATTAATTAAAATGTGATTAAATTGGCCATTTTTAGAGGCTGTTACTTCATAAGAAAGCAGTTTGGGACATACATTCATTTGAATGTTTTCTCTTAAAACGACCTCCTGAAGTTTGTTGGTGTAATTTTGCAACACTTGGTATACCATTTTTGGTAGTTGGTCTCTTACTCTTAAAGTCCCTTAAAATAAGTAATGGTCCACCAATATTATTAACGGCCCTCTCAAAGTTCCTTAAAATTAGTAATAAATAATAATTCTATAAAATCAAAATTGCGAGTAATCAACAATAGAAAGTTAAATAATTACTATTTGTTTGTGGCAGTTAAACTTATACTATGGCGGTCATAATAGCTCAATGGGTTAATAGTAGGAAATACAATATTTCAATCTCCAAATTTCGAGATCGAAACTGAATAATCCTGAATCCCAGGATTGGTCCCGGGACTTACCTTCTATAATAAAAAAAACTCAATTTCATGTGTTAATGCCAAACTAGGTTAAAAAGAATTTTTTTAATAAATTAGAAAAATAATTAAATTTTTTTTTAATTTTGAAAATAATAACGGAGAAATAATAGTTGGTACAAAGTGGCATCACCAAGTTATGATCCGCTGCTGGTACAAAATGCTCCAGCAGCAGAAATCTCTCTTTCCGACTCCACGATTTCGGCTAAAGTGTCAATAATAAATCAAATGTCAGCTGCCTTCTCTGCAGTAATAAAAACAGCTAATTTTTAGTACCCAAAGTCTCAGTATTTGAAACCTTTACAATCCCCGGATTTTCTGGACTAAAAACCAGTTGGGATCTTAGGAACCAAGATCTCGGGGTTGCATTCCCTAGTTAATCGCCTGCCTTCTATTTGGTCAACTCGGGTTCACACATGACTGTAGCCAGATTTTTTTAAATTTGGAGCTGCGAGGACGGGCCCGATAGTTAAAATGAGTTTTGGGGTGGGGCATGTTAGACCTGAGTTAAAATATTCTTATATAAAAATAATTGTTGAAAAATTGGCAAAAACTGTATTCTTTTTATTAGTTTAGGAGTTTATACAGATTGTCATGATTAACTGAAAGCATAGGCAACTAATGAGTGTGACAAGGAAGGCAGATAATGGGTGGTCCAAATGGGGCCAGGCTCTTTCGTGCTGTTTTAATATTTAGTTAATGTTGTCTGTTTTTAATTAAAAAACATTTGTCCCACTTGTTGCAGATATTTTTATTAAAACTAACGATAGTCCATGCTTTTTAAAACTCTGGAAACCATGCTGCAAGTAGATATATTTATGACTTTAAAGCCTAATTTATAATCTTTAGATACTTTCCTTTGTAAATTTCACACTATAGCAAATTTGTAAACAGTTCTGAACTCTCTTTGATATTTGCCTGCATATAAACTCAACCTGTATAGTCGGATAGCAGGTGAATAACAAAATCAACAAATAATTGCTACAAGTTCAATAATAAATATTTTATTTTAATCTGTATTTTTAAAAACTACCTTAAATAGGGCCTGCTCTATTCAGTGTGTTTTATCTTTTCTCAATGGTAATAAACATGATACATCTGTTATATATTATAATAAAAGATTTTACCCTTGTCTCTTCAGGTAGTTTTTTGAAACATTTGCGATTTATAGAGCTTTAAAGACAAGTTGTTGGCCCTGCATTTAGGGTGCACTTAAGTGCTATAATATACACATTGCTAGCAATTTAGTTTCAGGTATCTAAAACAAATTAAAAAAAACATAATTGCAGGCAGTAGTAAAATGCTACAAAACTTGTATGTGGGATAAGGTCGGCTCACCCGTATTGCAAAAGAAGTTTCATTTATTTGGCCTGCTCAATCAGCCCGTTTAATGGAAAAGCCCGCCCGGCTCGTATGTTGCAATAATGGTTAGGGATGCAGCGAGCAGTACTTTTTCAAAATGCCGGATAACGGATATTTGGTATCCAGTTGCTCAGCCGGATAGCCAGATACCGGATTATCCTATATAGATTTTACTTTCGAAGTAGTTTCAGCTTAACTGCAGTTAAATTTAGGTTTTAATCAGGGAGCATAATATATTGCTATGATATTTAGAGGTGTTTGATTTGACTGGGGTATTGTGGTTGCTGGAAGGCAATTTTTGGAATGCTTGCTGCAGTTCAATTTACATTTGGAGATTTATGAAGACTTGTAAGATTTTAATATTCTAACTTATAAACTCAGGGTTGCGTATTTTTGCTAGAATTCCTGTTATAAATTCTAATAATTGTTATTTTTCATATGGTTTGTTTTTACTGAAAGAAAAGACAAAACAACAGATTGATACGAAGACTATTTATGTTAATTGTAATTATAATTTAATTCAGAATTGTTAAAAAGGTTTAGTTTATAAGAAGTTTTAGAGTTACTTGATTTGTGCGTCGACTAATGTCAGTTAGGATGTCAGTGTCATTGTGACAAACATATAAAAGGATACTCTTGGACATGAGATTTATGTGTTTGTTTTAAAAAATGGGGATCAAAGGAGGAAGACAAAAGAAAAAGAAAAAAGAGAGAATTTGTTTAATTAATTACGGCTCGTCTTTGAAAAAAAAGACAGAGAATTTGATATCCTCTGGATGAAAACAGAAAGAACGAGTTTAAAACGTAATGTAAACTGATGTTTAATAGATCAGAAGAAAATATAGGTGATTATCTACGAATTGTAAAAAGTACGGAAGTATTATAAGTTAAAGTCGATCGAGGAAGTTTCTTCGTTTTGTGATAGTGGTAAAAATAAATTGGAAAGAATATAAAACAGAGATACAAGAAGATTCGGATTAAGGGCGAGTATTATTTGTTGCTCGAGAGGCCAACAGAAACGAAATAGAGGTTGGACACTCAGAGTTTTGCTAGAGCGAGGAATGTCATAATAAGAAGACGCTAAGTTAAGTGTTCTAATTTAATAAAAAAGAAAGACGATAGTAATTAATAAAAAACTCATTTAATATTTCGGAAACCACATTTTGAAATTCTTTTAATAAATAAAAATTTATTTTGTAAAGTTGATATCGTTGTGTGTTTATTTCTATTTAAAATTAATTAAAATAACTTATTTACAAGCTAATAACGACCCTGAGAAAATTAGAAGAGTCTCATAGCAAAGTTTAAATTTAATTGCGTGAATTGCAGACAGTTTTAGGGATTGTATTCTAGTAGTCACAAGACCAAGCATATCATTGCAATATACTTAAAGAGTATGCAATGCAAGGACCCTATGGTCTTATTCTGTAGTGCTTTAGAGAAAGAAAGCACCGAGACAAGGAAACTACTAAATGTACTATTTCAAGGATGTGCTGATTCGCCTCTAATTTTATTTTTTGTTCACAATTATGATTGGATATCTGTCAATGAAATTGATTGTAATTACAAGAATTAATAATTTTCGACAATTGTTAAAACTAAAACGTGTTCTGTCCTGATAGATCCGACACCATCAAGAAATCAAGTGACATAACCTAACATATATGGTTTTTATCGGCATTTAAATAAAATATTGACGATTGAGTGCTTTTTATAGGTTCCTTGCCTTGAATCTCTGTCACATGTACTGCAAAATTGAGGCCTGCATATCATAGCAACAAGCGGTTCATGCATACTCCTTATGTTGTATATTACTTCGTGGTTTTAATAAATAACTAGTGGGTCCTCCTGCAAAATAATTAATTAGTAGCTTACAACCTTATGTTTCTGTAATGAGCATTTACCAACGGGTCAGTAACGAACGTGTTGTTGCATCTTACCTCGGGGTGGCTCTAATGGTGTTAATGGCGTCTTCTGTCATTCATATATAAATTAAAATAATTATTATTGAAAAATCGACGTAGAATGAAAATATAAAAATGTTTCATGTTTCATCTGAGGCTAGAGCTTTCATTGAAAAAAAATGGGTCAAATTGGTGAAGCGGTAGCCGCTTGAGGAACCAGAGAAAAATACCCTTTGAGCTTTTATATATGTATGGATGGATACTTATTTATGTTGTTCGAAATCATTTCTAATTTTGAACTCGCATAAATGCTGATCTAAATAATATAAATTTAGTCATTTTATGCAGATCTGCAAAATACTGGACTTACGGGGTTTTTGCTCTCTTACTTTCAATTGTTTTAGTCTATACTTCCAAATCAAATCTCTTTTACTTGAAGAAAAATTCCCGCCCAGATATTTCATATTATCCGGCCAAACCGAATATTCGGTGAAATGTCCGGATAACGGATAAAAACCGAATATCCGTTGCATTCCTAATAATGGTAGCTTGGCCTGCCAAACACACCGTGTCGGGCCAAAACCTGTTGGGTCAGCCCGGCCCATGCAAGGCTCTAATATGAATGTCCACTTAGCCCATAGATAAAAAATATAATACGTTTATATAGATAGGAAACTCTATAAACATACTACCACAGATAAGGTTAACACTACAGATATACGGTAAATATGTGAGCTATCGGCAGCTTGTTTTATATGATTAATAATCTGCAAAAAGATGGCGCTACAATGACAATTTATAATTAAGTCACAGATGACTGTAATTGAGCAGATTACTTAGCACATATTCAAACCAAAAGTTAGACAGCCATCTGCCAAGCTTAATTGTCAAATCGCAATTTTTCGTAAATAATTAATATTGAAGCCAATTCTACTTAAATTATATTCATGATGTGACAGATGCACTCAAATCCCCGATAAAACAGTTTCCAACACATTTTAACAGTAATAAACAAATAGCGATAGCAGCGCCCTAAAATTGGTCTGGTGCGTTGTAGCCAAACTAACGCTAATTTCGTCTCCAAATATGAGCGGACATTTTGTATAAAGGGTCGTATATCTGTAGTGTTAACCTTATCTGTGATACTACAATACATGAAATAGTACTGACTATGATCGCAAATGGCGCGCAGCGGGAAATTCAAATTGTGGGTAAAATATACCATTTAAATGTATTAATAAAACTACAAATATATCGGAAATAAAGCGTTTTAATACCATATGAGAAAATTTATAAATGAGGACCTACGAAATAAGTTAAAGTCGTACAATACAGTTACTGGTGTTATTACAGGATCTTTTGGCAAACACATGTCCATATCAGTTCAGCTACGATTACATAATATTACATTCAGTGATGTGGGGTGACATTTTCTGGAGAAAATATTCTGAATTGGGAAATTTTTAGGAAAATTTGCTCAAGGTTTTTACTAAAAATTTCCTGCTTATAAAGTTGGGGCGTTATTCATTTTTAGAATTTTTGGTGGTGGGCTTCTTTGTATTTCCATCTCGGGTAAAATTTGAGAAGCATCCAAATTATCTGAAGATATTCTGGTCTTGTTATGATGTTCCTGAAATTTCATATCTTCGCTAAAATGTACATCGCAGACTCGAAAATTCCGTTTCTTCTCAAAAACAATGTTTCGTCCTACAGCCTCAATCCACTTCTTGTAAATCTATTAATTTACAATAATTATTTTAACAAAAGTTTGTGAAAACTAGATAAATCTGATAATGTAGAGAAATAACTTACATCAGGATTACTTGGAAAATTATGCATTTTCTTCTCATTATTTGTAAATTTACAATTTCAAACGCAACATTTAAACACCATGGTTATAAAATAGTCTAACATAAACGTAAAATATCTGTAATCTAAATTGTGTGGAAATTATTTTCAAATTTCAAAAGAACTGTCAGAGAATACCAAAACACTGAACTGTCAACAAGTAATTCACTTACCGTATCTTAGCAACCAAAACATATTCTGCAATCAGCGCCATTGGTGGTTAGAGTCAGAACTAAATTACCGATTGTATTTCTTAAGTTGACTTAACACACCATGACTTTGACGGTTCATTATCTCCCTTCCTTGTCACACTTAGTTGCTAATATGTTCCTTGTCGTACTCATTAGTAGCTTATCTTTCTTGTAAAATAGTGACAATTTGATACAGTACTAATATTCATTCTCTTTAAATGTCAAAATTCAAATAAAAGCCATCTGTTGTACTGTGGTTAATGTTTTCTGCCCTGTAACTAGAGTGTCAAAATGGAAGTGACAGGTTATGTTTTATTTGTTGGAAATAAATTATATTGATATGTTGCTAGGGATATACAGTTAATAATAAAGATTATAATTAAAACACTTCTGTAATAAAAATTAACAAATAACGGGTGTCCAGAAAACCTTTCAGTCCTGGGCGACTATGGATTGAATAACGTATGTCTTTGGATATCCATGTCGAAATTCTTGTTTACACGCATTGATGGAATAATTCCAATTTCCGTTTTCTAATTGTTGACCATTGCGAAAATAAGATTTCACAATAAAGGTTTTTTGTTCTTGCGTAAACATTTTATAACAAGAAATATGCAGAAAGTAAATAATTCAAAATAAAAACCTTTTAATTTAAATTGACTTTGACTTATGTCAAATAAATTACTTAGATATGACTGAATAAAAGACATGCGTTATACAATCCATAGCCGCCCTGACTGAAAGACTTTCTGGACACCCGTTACATAACTAAAATGAATTTCGCAGTGCTACCAATAAACGTCAGCTTTGACAGCTCACATCCAAAAGGAATGGATTATTATCTGTTTATAATATTCGAATACAGGCACATAGCTTGACTTTAGCTTTTTTTGTTATGGAAGCAATCATGTGGCGATTATTTCTAAAATATTAATTTTTAGCGAAACTTATTATTATACTTTTATTTCGTATCCCCTAAATACTAATATGATGTAATGGGAGTTTTTTTATAATATTATGTATTAGAGGCCAGCAGCGCCAAATGCGGTGATGTCAAAATGTAAGCTCCATGATTGACTGCTTTTAGGTGCTGCCATCTATTGAATCATTGTAAATAAATATATTAAATTTTATTTTTCGTGATTTGAAACATTAGAAAACATAATTGTAGATACATTTTACATTAGTTATTACATATTTTGACATCAAAATTTACGATGTTTTGGTAAATATTTTCTGCTGACACATAATAAACCGCATTTTCTCTTGCTGACATCTAACTAACGATCAAAGAAATAGCTTGAAACTCTCGCATTATGCAGCAAGTTAAAACCAGGGACGTGCACTGTAACCAAAACAAATACCGGAAAAAACCGCTAAATTTTCCAAATCGTAACCGAAATGAAAAACGAAATTAAAAATTTCTTGAACCGTAACCGAAAACCATAACCGTAATTATTTTAAGAACATACCGGTATTTTTCGTTCGGACAAATGTAGAACCAAGATTTATTTATTGTAGCAAATAGCGATAAGTATTTACTATTTAATCTTCACATTTGGCATGTTCAGCCCTTTTGCTTCACCCTTAGAATTGTAGTCAAAACAATGATTAGAGTTATTAAGGTTTCCCAAACGCGAATGCAAAGTTTTTACCGGTATGACGTCATCTTATAACATTATATGAATACTTTACCGGCAGGATGCATTTTTGCTTTTTATTCCCAAGTACTTAATTTTTGTATTACTGTCAGTCAGTGAGCCGACAGTGTGCACGTTGCTGCGCCTGCAGCGCTGCCACTATTGCTAAGGATTTTAGGGAACATAAATAGTAGCGTGTCATCATGTACACAACAACAAACAATAATGATAACCTATGTACTCCATTTTCAAAAAGTAGTAAAATCTTACAATTTTAAAAATGTTACCGCACAGAATTCAAACTCTTGACCAACTTATGTCTCACAACGCTGTACATGCATTCTAGCACTGAGGCTGTTGATAGTCGATACTAGAATATAGAACACATACATAAACAACACGTCATCTGCCGCCCAATTTTAAATTGCCGGGCATGGTGTCAGTCACATACAGTGATTCACTTTTCCCGGTTACAAGTGATGTAAGTGCCTAATAACATTTTTTTATTGGTTACACTTGACTACGGAACTTAATAGTGTTATTACATTCCTAGGAAAATAATAGTAATACAGATTTATAGCAACAGGCCTAGCTAACTACATACGAATAAAATAATTAAAACAAAAGTCTGATCATAATTCTGATGACAGATGTCAAACGGCACCGTATTCTACAAATATTTCGTTATTATTTTCAGCTAATTGCTGCCGGTAGTGGGAAAAATATAATATGCAACATGTCCTTCCTCGAATGTTAATACTCTCTTACATTCCTTGTAGCTTAAATAAATATTTCATGATTTTTTTAAACAATGTTACGTTTTTAGGGTTTCTATGTTTCTAGGTTATTGCCAAAACAAAGTTTTTTTAATGATTGGAAAAAATTCTTTTCATGATCTGTTTGGGCATTTCGTAAAAAGACGGAGTTCTATGAAAAAAAACCGAAGACCATAAATACTTTATTTTTGATGTAACCGCCAACAACAGGTTTTTTTGCAATTTGACAAAACGAAAATTTTTTTTAGTGTCACTAATTTTTCCTGATAAGTACAACATTTTTTGCAATTGCATGCCATAATTTTTTACACTAAATCTTGTTAAGAATTTTCTTTGTTTTTATCAAGAAATACCGGTAACCGTGACCGAAAACGAAATTTGTAGTAGCAGCAAACCGTAATCGAAATGTTTAATGTAATATAATGTTTAAAATAATTTGAACTGTACCCGAAAATCAAAACGTTATTTTATTTCGGTTCACATCCCTGGTTGAATGCAGTGTTGAGTGTTGCCAACTTAGCCATTTCTTTGGTCAATTCTAGCAGGTTCAATTTTGCTGTCTATATTTAAGACTATAAAATGCCTAAGAAATTGACTGAAATCTACTACGGATGTACGCATAACAAGTTTTGAATGTAGAAAATAATTGCAATACATTTTGGTACATGAAAATGTAAATTTTTGTTTGTATTATTATTAGAAAATCTACAATAGGTGACTTGATTTATCTTGACCATAGCGGGAGGGGCACGGGCCTACCTAGCCTCCTCCTCGGCTACGTGCCTTTTTTAATATGTTTTGACATTGTAATAATAATAACAAATCAACCAAAAAAAAAGAGCCTAGGTTTTGATAATGTGGTCCCTTGTTCACACTTGGGGGTCTGTATTTCTTTACTTTCTCTCTACCGGCCCTCTTATTACTTTAAACTGTTTTTAAACATACAATTATTTTTTGGCATAGATTGGAATTCAAGCGGGTATATTCCACGGTGGCAAATCCTTGTGTCAGCCACAGAAAACATCGGAAAAATTAGTAAATGAAAAGTGCGAGTGCATGTTAGAAGAGACGTTAAAATTTGATATTAAGGTGTGCAATATTCCAAGGAGCGCTAAATTATGCTTTGTGGTGTATGAAGTTACTAAGAGTTCGAAAGGTAGTAAAACCAGAAGAATTAGGGAGGCCTCTAATAAGGTAGTGTTTATCAAAGTAAATGTGAAGTACATTAATTTGTTAAAATTATGTTTTGCAGGATTTATATTATAATGCAATAGCCTGGGCAAATACATCAGTTTTTGATTTCAAAAGTCAACTTAAAACAGGTGCTATGACTTTGTACATGTGGACTTACGCAGAAGATATGATGAATGACGATGTGTTTCATGCATTGGGAACCGTTGTCAGTAATCCAAATACCAAATATGCTACTGCCTTGACCTTAACATTTGACAGGTATCTAGTTTTCATGTTTTGTATTTTAAAATTGATTACTTATACTTTTAATTTTGTTTTCTAGTTATGGACAAGAACAAACCATAATGTATCCTAGTTTAGAAACAATAATTAATTTTGCTAGTGAAAAGAATGAAAGTGAAGACTGCTATGCCTTGTTATCAAACATTACTAGGCAAGATATCCAGACTTTAGAAAAACTTATTCTAGAAAATGATTCGTTGTATGAAATGCATGATCAAGTAAGTAATCAGCACATAGATTGCCCCCATGTTAGTCGTATCATGGATTTTTATTTAGTTGATATAAATTTTCTATAAAATAATAATACAGTGTCTAACAAAAGTGTGGGAACACCTTAATAATTTTTTCATTTTTGAAGATGGAAAGTTGGTGGTTTGAGACAACTTATATGGTTAATTAAAAGCTTTATTTTTCAAATATTTGAAGATAATTTCCATTTCCGGTTTAAGTGGAAGTAATGCAAATTTGAAAATTAAAATAGCACACTGTTATATAAATACATTTTTAAATATCTTGTTTGCAATAATTAAATATTTATATAAACTTCATAGCTTTTGAGGTATTCCAGGTAGAAGGTATAAGCAAATATATAATTTTCAGTTTTTAAAATTTTAATATTGTAGAAACAAAAAAAAAACTTTAAAAAAATAGAAACTGCAAAATATCTTAATTACAGATTCAGGGTAAATTGTTTTACAGCAATTGTTTGAAAAATAGTTTTTCAACACAGCAATTGTTCGAAACCACAATTTTTTTTAAACATTTGTTTGTCAACCATTTTTCAAAAAAACAGTTTTTAGACGCAGCCATTGTTCAGGGTGGCCACTTTTCTGGAAAACGGAAAACCGGGAAAAGTCAGGGAATTTAGAATTTTTTTATTTTGGTCAGGGAAATCAGGGAATTGTACTAATTTCAATGTAAAGTCAGGGATTTTCACCAAATAGTCAGGGAAAATTCTGTAAAATGCAATTATTTTAATTTTTCTCTGCAAAACGAAAATTTTGTAACCTAGGTATATGTTTATAAAATTTATATTTATTTCATTTGGTTTTTCCTAAAAGGTTAGGTGTTGTATTTTGTTATGCTTGTGGAAAAAATTTCCATTTGCTATAAAGTAATTTAAGTTTACTTTGCTAATTTTTATGTTGGGTTACAATTTTTATTTAAAAAAAACAACAGAAATTGGCTTTTGTGCAATAAAAAAAATGAGTCAGGGAAAACTGAAGTTTATCAGTCAATGAAGTCAGGGAATTTGAAAAGCAGTTTTAAGTGGCCACGCTGTTGTTCAAAACAACAATTTTTCTAAAAACATTTCTTTGGTTACAATTTTTTGAAACTAATTTTTTAACAGCTATTGTTTGAAAATAGGTTTTTGGCGCAGCAATTGTTCAAAATACAGTTTTCAACGCACTAATTGTTTGAAACAACAGTTTTTCGACTACGATTATTAGAAAAACAGGTTTTTGACGCAGCAATTGTTCGAAACCACAATTTTTCAAAAACATTTGTTTGTCAACCATTTTTCGAAAATCAGTTGTTAGACGCAGCAATTGTTCGAAACAACAATTTTTCTAAAAACATTTGTTTGATTACAATTTTTTGAAACTAACTTTTTAACAGCCAATGTTTGAAAAGAGATTTTCGGCTCAGCAATTGTTCAAAATACAGTTTTTCAACGCAGCAATTGTTCAAAACAACAATTATTCGAAAAACAGTTTTTCGACGCAGCAATTGTTCGAAACGACAATTTTTCTAAAAAAATTTGTTTAACAATAATTTTTCGAAAAACAATTTATCAACAGCAACAGCAGTTTTTCGACGCAGCAATTGTTTGTTTACAGAATGAGTGGAACTTTTTAAATACACAGCCGGATAATTAGCAATTGCCGGCCATACCGGGCACCTGGCAAAACGGACAGGTGCCGGCTAGCTACCTGGTACCCTTACAATCCTTACAATGTTTTATGAATTATGGGTATATTATTTCGTTTTTTTGTATTATAGGATATATCTAAGATGCAGATTTACTTGGATTATCAGAAGAAAAATCTTAACATTACTGACTAAAAGTTATGATCTTTTTGCCCTCTTATAAAACTTTTGTTATTGATTGTTCCATTGAATTATAAATAGAAAATTGTTATAATATGTAAATTGTTGCGTTTTAAGATGGTTACATTGTTTTTAATCAATATCTTTTTTGAATTTAAAATTAACTATATCAAACCATATATCGTTGAAAAGAGAAAAAGACAAATTTTTTAATGGTGTTAAAATAAAATATTGTTTCGGTTTAAAAAAAATGCTTTTTTGTGTTACATCTTAAAAATGTGTAAGTTGTCTCAAAGTACAAACTTTCTATCTTTAACAATCGATAAAATTATTAAAGGGTTCCCATATTTTTATCACGCAGTGCATGTAATCACTAATGTGGGTTTTCAAGGTGTTGCAAAATATGTGTGACTATTTAATAACAAATCGAACTATACAAGCAGAACAACGCATAGCTTTAAAAAGAAACAGTAATAACACTGCATTTATCTTCTATGTTAGGATAGGAAAAAAATATGGAACTTAAAACGTTACTGGCTACAACAAGTACCAGACATATTACCTAAAATTCTCCAATGCATCGAATGGGAAGATCGAAAAGCTGTAAGTGAAGTTGTTGCATTATTACAAGAATGGCCTATTCTTACAGTGGAGAAGGCTTTGGAATTACTCGATTATGCATATGCCGATCAAGAAGTTAGAAGTTTTGCTGTAAAATGCTTAGAAAATGTCAGGTATTTGTAATGGTTTTGTTTTAAACAAAGTGTTTGTATTATATGGTTGAATTTTTTTTAGCGATGAAGATTTACTATTGTATCTTCTACAATTAGTACAAGCACTTAAACATGAACTGTACCTTGACTGTGATTTAGTTAAATTTTTACTCCAAAGAGCTTTAAATAATCAAATAATTGGACATTATTTATTTTGGCATCTTCGGTAAATCTTGACGTGTAGGTAATTGAGATGATTGAAAATAATTATTGAATTTTTAGATCGGAAATGCAAGTGGCATCAGTATCGGTTCGTTTTGGATTAGTTTTAGAAGCATATTGTAGAGGCAGTAGGGAGCATATTTTAGGTTTAGCTAAACAGCTTGAATGTCTGGAGAGGTTAAAAAAGAGTAGTGAATTAGTACGTTTGAAGAGAGACAAAGACAAAGCAAAAGCGTCATTTCTGGAATATCTAACTGAGCACGGAGTCGAGTTAGTTAGAAGTCCACTTGACCCTAGTTTCAAATGTAACAAAATTAGGTACGACAAACAGTTTAATATGTCAATGTGTTTGTATAATTAGTAACTTCTTATAGAATCGAAAAATGTAAGGTAATGGATAGCAAAATGAGACCTTTATGGGTGGTATTCGAAAATACTGATGCTTTTGGTGATGATATTTATATCATTTTCAAAAATGGCGATGACCTAAGGCAAGATATGTTAACTTTGCAAATGTTAAGGATTATGGATAAATTATGGAAGCAAGAAAGTTTAGACTTAAGGTTAGTATCTTTTTCTGTGTCTATTGTTTCTAATGAAATCTGATTTATCTTTTCTATTACTGTTCCTTCCAAAAATTGTTTCTAAACGGAATAATTTTATTTCTAGATTAAATCCGTATAATTGCATATCAATGGAATATAGGGTAGGAATGATAGAAGTAGTTTTAAATGCTGAAACAATAGCAAACATTCAGAAAGAGAAAGGAATGTTCTCAGCTACATCTGCTTTCAGGAAAGGTTCCTTACTTGGTAAGTATTTTCTTGGTTAGTTAAGTTTTCAGGGGCAGAAATGTTATCTTTTTCCTGTCTTATGTTTTGCCTATTTCTTGTTTGCGTTTTTCCTATCTTCTCCCAATCTTTTACATACCTAAAAGTGGCCACAGATTAAAAAAAAATTAACAAAGCACTTTTTCTGGACTTTCCTATGCTCTAGAAATTTATTGTATTATAGTATTTGGGAAGTATGTTTGTATGAACATTTTGCTCGAGAACATTGACTTGCAAGATCTCACTAGTGCTGCCACTACACCAGCTCGGCTAGCGTGGTATCGAACATCAGTAACCTCAACAATAAACCCATGCAATATTGTACTTAAAGTATTTTTAAATAACAATTGTTTTTAAAGCGATTAACGTAATAATTAATACCGGGTGTCCAAGATAAGGAGTGCATGCATGGGGATCTCGTAAACGGTTAGAGATAGAGATTCGGTTAAATCAGAAGAATTGTTCAGCATCTCAAGTACTACTAAAATCCACATTCAATTCCTACAATTTTTGCTTCATCTTCAGTACAGAGTCAAAAAACTAAATTTTCAGTTTTTGTTTTTTGTGTATAATTTGGTTATTATTAAAGATAGCGCAAAGAAGTTTTGACATTATTGAGACACTTTTTTACGCAGATTACGAATCTTAAATTAAAATTTTTGTTGGTTGTTTACTTTTCAAGATATTGACATTAACTTCGCTTTTTTAAATGTTTCAAAAGCGGCCATGTCATCATTGAATAGAACTCCTTTTTTCCTTTTCTATGATGTAAGGTTTAATTAGTTTATTTTTACAAATAACGGAGTTATAAGCAAAAAACTGTTTTTTATAGTAGGCTGTGAAAAACTGTTTTCTCGTAGTAGGCTGAAAATTAACAAAAATAAAGAAAACAAAAAGCAAAAGACTGCATTTGTTTCCATTGAGGTTTCACCAGTGTATCTTCCCAAATAATGAAGTTATAAGTTATAAGTGAGAAATTGTTTTCTCATGGTAAACTGTAAAAATAAATGAAAAACAAATACCTGAATGTTTCAGGGAATAAAACTATTAAAAATGTATGTTTGTATAACAATCAAAAGACGTTTAACTTTTAAATACTCCTGCTAAGTAATAAAACATGAAAAGGAAGATGAACTTAGAATGAATATAATCATACATTTTTAATAGTTTTATTCCCTGAAACATTCAGGTGATTTTTTTTTGTTTTTTCACAGCCTACTATAAGCAAACAATTTCTCACTTATAACTTTATTATTTGGGAAGATAAACAGATCGCACATCAATGGAAACAAATGCAGCCGTTTGTTTTCTGTTTTCTTGTTTTTTTGTTAATGGTCAGCCTACTCAAGAAAACAGTTTTTCACAGCCTACTCTAAAAAAAAAGGTTTCTTGTTTATAACTTCGTTATTTGTAAAAATAAACCCATTAAACCTTATATCAGAGAAACGAGGAAAAGGAGCTCTATTTAATGATGACATGGCCACCATTGACGCATATTTAAAAAAGCGAAGTTATTGTTAATATCTTGAAAATTGAACAACCAATAAACATTTTTTTCTTCAAACGTAAAATAATTAGGTCATAATTTGACTGAGGTGGCTGCGGAAAAATGCAACTTTTCCGCCGGCGACAGTTTTACTTTTCCTTTTCCCTCCATGGAGGGAAAAGTGTTGCTATGGAAACGCTAAAATAATAACACACAACAATGAAAATACGAATTTAAACGTCATTTTTATTTGTCAAACTAATATTAAACGTGCAATTTGTCAATGTTGCATTTTAATTAAATTAAAACCATGCAGTACTGTAGAAGTCTGTGCAGACGAAGTTAAATTTTCTGCAATCAAATGAGATGCTGATGGTTCAATAAGATTTGTCTTGCTGCCACTAGGTGTTATAACTTCATTCAAGTTTAATATTTTACTTGCATTCTCATTTTTATTTCGCAGCGACTCCTCTATGCAGCCTTCCGCTACACTACTTGATTTCCAGCCCCCGTGCCGCTTTAGCGACTCAATATTACCTCCTCCATTAATTAATAGTGTAGCCGAAGTGCGTCTTAAAGAATGGCCTGTGTATTCTTTTGAATTACTTAATTTTAAGAAAGTTGCAACCTTTCCAGGAACACTGCTAATAATGTGTATTCCCATTACACTTCTGCAGCATTTTCCATTTTGATATTTTAAACAGAATGTAGTTTCTGGCATATCTTTTGGTCTTAACGCTGCGTATTTTCGATAGATTGTGAACGATCGAACTTTTCTAGTCTTACTATCCGGAATTTTAATCAAAACAACATTCCCCATGTCCTCTATATCTGTAGTTTTCATTTTTACAATTTCATCACATCTGCAGGCTCCAGTTACTCCAATTAATAAAACAATCTGAAGAAATTACATATTTAAACCACAAAATTAAAATTACCTAAAACGTATTACCTTTAATCCTAAATACAAATCATCTTGCGCTTCAAATAAAAAAGTTTCGAACTGCTCCTTCGAAAAAATTCTTGATTTTTTTGCAGAATACCCTTCGTTTGCTTTTTTCAAGAACGCGCGTAACTTTAAACATTTACTTATATCCATTCCGTTTTTAATTATTAGTTGCGATTTGATCATGGAATATCGCGACCACATGGTCGATGATTTCCATTTTTTCTCTTTAGCCATTGTGATGAAATATGCTAGAAACACATTTTCTTCAAATTTATTTACATTATTTGAATCGCACCACTTTTTAAAATGATCGTACGCGGCACAATATTTCTCGCTAGATTTTGTGGGTCCAAGAGAGGAGACAGCCTCATTGGCCGCAGCCTCAATTTCTGCCGACAAGCTCGGTTGCATTTCAAAAACTAACCGGTCACAACTAACAGCAACGATGAACAATTTATATCTGTCAAAACGTTTTTTTTGTATAACAATCGAAACTACTCGCATTTATTAATCGCCTACTACATTTCTAGTATTGTATGCATAAATCAAACCCAGAGCTGAGTATCAAAAACACAAAAACATGGCAGCTTTATAATACATATTTTAAAGCGTTTGAAGAAAAAATAGCATATTTAATTTGGAGGAGAAGTGAATTTTCATGGCTTGCCTTCTATTACCCGCCTCACTGCGTTCGGCGGGTAAACTCAGGCGCGCCATGAAAAGTCATACTTCTCCTCCGCTTAAAATAATATACTATAATTTGAGATTCGAATTCGAAAAGTTTCATTGGGATTAAAGAAAACCAAAAACCTAGGGACGAATTCGTCCGCCAAAATTTAGGCAGGAGGGGGAAATCTAACTCACTTAATTTTTGCTGCACCTAAAAATTAAGTTCTGAATCTGATATCCTATTGCTCATGAGTAATTTAGCTTAAAAAAACATTTTGTATTGTCTCTCGTTTATTAAATAAAGCTTGAATTTTTAATTTTTATAATTAACTTAAAAAAAAAAAGAAAACCGACTTCAAATAAAAACACAAAAGTAACATAAGTTAACTAAAAAGCAAAAAATAAATGTTTTTTATACAACAATTTAATACTTATTTGTTGTTCCATTTAATGTAATTAAGAAATTGTTGTTTATTATATAATTATTAATTGTTTTATCATTTTTAAGTCGGTGCCAAGTAAAACATAAAAATTCGAATCTAATTTGTTATAGTAGCAAGGTATATAATTTTTAAATTGGTGTTAAAACCATAATTTTGCGAAAATTTACAGAGTTTTTGCGGGCTGGAACATCAACCAAATTGTATGAATCCACAAAATTAAAAAAACAATTGTCTGCCCAGTTTTTGAACAGTATTTTTTTTAATTTCTAAAACTCTGAAATTATTTTTCCTTATACAGTCCCCATAGGGCTACTGCTAGACCAAATTTGATCTCGATCTGCTAACTCGTTTTTGAATAAAACGGTTGAACTCAAAATGTCAGGTAGCGGCCGCCATTCTGAAGCTAGAAAATTAAAAAAAAAAAAGCCTTTGATTTACTGTGCTTTAAGGTCTTCTTTTTCTGTCAAATTCCGTTTTCAAATTTAGAAAATTTGTTTTTCAGAAAAAAATGCTACAAAGAAAACTTTCGCTTTCGGTTTTGAATTTTTTTTTTAATCTTATTTTGTCGGTTTTTACTTTCCTATACTTCTACTGAAGTATCGTAAAAGTTATGATTTAATTCAAATTTTTTGAATCTTTAATTTTAACGGAAATGCACGTTTTGGGGGCTAAGGAATACAAAAAAGTTGTTTTAAAAATTATCTGCATGTGGGAGGGTGCGTCGATGCGGTCGTTTCCCTATCTCCATAGGCCGATTTTTATCAAATTCGGTATGTGGAAGTTCTTAAGTTGCAATTAGTTCTTTGTAAGGTTTTTAACCGGAACCGGAAACTGAAATTCGACATGCTTTTGGTCTTGATTTTTTTGTAAAATCATTTTGAAATTTTGAAAACAAAGTTGTACTGCACCTAAAGGCAAATCAAATGTTTTTTCTGAATGCTGTTTCTTCAAAACGAAGGTCACTACAAGTTTTTGAAAATGTTGACTTTAATGTTCGATTAGTCAAAAACAAAATATCCAATTGATGTAAATTATCATACCATTTAATAGACCTTAATAAAAAATGTTTTTGGAAATATGAAAACTGTAAAAAAGCTAGCTTCTCCAAATTTTGGAAATTACCAAAAAATTCATCAAAAATTGCTCACGCAATATTTTTTTTTAGGTTTCTGAGCTGATAGAGCTTGCAGTGAACTACAGATTTATGTTTAATATTTATTATGTTTAATTAATCTCCCAAATTGTACTCTGACGCCCTCCAGGAATTATTGAAACATATGAAATTGATTAATTTTATAAATTTTAAACAGTTCAATAGCCTAATTGAAGTAGTTTTTTGGAATTAACAAGAATTTTCAACTATTTTAAAAATTAAGAAAAAAAAGATACTTTTTAATATCAGCGTGTTGCTTTCCGGAACTTACATGATTGTAACTACGCCTGTCAGTTGGCCCTGGTTAAAAAATATAATTTTTATTGTAATACAACTACCAGAGGAGTACAAAGCAGGTAGACAGACGAGAAAGGAATGGGATTCAGAAGCACTAAAAGATGAAAAAACAAAAGAAAAGTTCAAACAGGAAATTGAAAAAACAGCTTGAAAATAGTAGTATTAACGAAGAATTAGAAACCGAGTGGAAAATAATACAACAGATTATAAAACAAGCAGTACAAAAGGAATTGAAAATGAAAAATAAAGGGAAAGGAAAGTCTTGGTTTGACAAAGAATGTGAGGACGCCTTAGAATTAAGGAAGAATGCCAAAATAAAGATGGTAAACCAGAAATCCCTGAAAAACAAAAAAACTTTAAAGAAATAAAGCGAAGAGTAGAAAGTATGTGTAGAAACAAAAAGCGGGCCGCCTACCAACTTGGACTCTTAAAAGAAATCAAGGAATCCCACAGAAGACAAGAATTACGATTATTCTATAAGAAAGTTGGAAACATAAAAAAAGTGGGGTACCAACCAAAAATACCCATATGCTGAAGAAGGAACGAAGAAATTCTTGGAAGAGAGAAAGAAGCACTGAATAGATGGTTGGAATATTGTAAAGGAGTTTTAACAGATACAGAAGAAATTGAAATAAATGAAAACAATGCCCAAAGAAGCGAAGAAGTACACTATTCTACACTTACCGAAGTAGGAAAGGTATTACAAATAATGAAACATAACAAAAGTTCAGGCAGCGATGATGATATCCAAGCCGAACTCATAAAACATTGAGACAAACAACTTACAGAAAGAATCTTTAAATTAATCATTACCGTATGTAATAATAAGATAATACCGACGAGCTGGAGTGAAGCAGTAATTAATCCACTCTATAAAAAAGGAGATCGCTTAAACTTAAAAATTATAGACCCATATCGGTGCTCAATGTGGCATGTAAAATATTAGCCACACTAATCAACAGCAGATTAAAAGATAAGGCAGAACAGGTATTAGGAGAGTACCAAGGTGGTTTCTAAAAAATTAGATCTGTCATGGACCAAATTTTCGTGCTTCGTCAACTTTAAGAAAAGTGTTTAAAGAAGAACATCCAGTTAGATATGCTGTTTCTAGATTTCCGACAAGCATACGATAAAATAAAAAGTAAACACAAATGTTACGAGCCCTAAGAGAATTAGGCTTATCAGAAAAACTGATAGAACGTATAGATAAGACACTAAGAGAGACTAGCAATCAGATCAAAATTCAAAAGAGACTATCAGATAAATTTTTAACCTTAGGCAGGAAGATCCCATCTCTTCAATATTATTTAACATAGTCTTAGAAAAAATCTCAAGAAACAGTACTATTAAACACAACAATATCCTGCATTCTCCTTACGACCTAACTTTAATAGCAAAAACGAAAGAGGGATTAAAAGAGTTAATAAAGAAATTGGAACCAGAAGTGGCTAAAATTAGTTTAGAGATCAATGAAGAAAAATCAAAGCATATGGTAACAGTAACTATGGACCAACAATTACAACAAGACCTGAAAGTATCAAATGAAGAAACTTGTAAAGAGTCGGTGCTTGAACGAGTCGACACAATAATATATTTGGGGGTCGAAATATGTATCATCAAATGGTGACAACAAAAGTGAAATTGAACGAAGAATAACAGTGGGCATTGGGAGTGCAGCATCATTAAATAAAGTGTTAATGTCTAAAGATATCTCTAGATTGGTAAAAATGAAATTATATCAAACCATAATCCAACCAGCAGTAACTTTTACCAGTGAATCGTGGGTGCTACGACAAACTATATATTTGAAAGAAAGATTTTGAAAAGAATATATGGCGCAGTAAGAGAAGATGGGCTGTGGAGAAGTAGGACAAATACAGAAATCCAAGAAAAGTACAGTGAACCAAGTATAGTAAACATTGTCAAACAAGGCCGATTACGATGGTTAAGAATGTGATATGATTGGAACTCGAGAAAATCTTGAAACAACTACTGATGCAAGAACCTGAAACAGAAGGGAAAGACCAAGAAAATCATGGTTGTTATGTGTAAAAGTAAGACTTACACGAACTAGAAGTGACAGGATGGAAGAACTTAGCAACGGATAGAAAGAGATGGAAAATTATCTCCAACAAAGCCTTGGGCCTTCAGAGCTGACCTATATATATTTTTTGCATATTTATGATGACTTTAAGTTGTTATAACTATTTTTGGTTCGAAGCTGTGAACGCAATATCTACAGCATCTTTACGTAGCAGTGCTGTACCAAAGCCTTAGGTTTGAAGTGGGCGGCTTGTGGTGACCCGGTGTAGATTACTAGATGATGATTGAACATTTTTGTTAGTTCTAATAAACTACTTCAAATATGCTATTGAACTATTTAAAGTTTATAACGATTGGCATTAGCAGTTCTGAATAAGTAATTAATCAATTTCAAATTTTTTAAAAATTCCTGGGGAGTATCAGAGTACAGTTTGTTGGGAGATTAGTAAAAAATAAGCTTGTAGTTCACTGTAAGTTATATCGGCTCACAAAGTTTTAAAAAACTAGTTTAGGCAGTTTTTGAGGAGTAATATTTTGAAAATGTTCAAATTTTGCGAAGCTAGAATTTTTACAATTTTCGTATTTCCAAAAATATTATTACATCACTTGGTTATACTTATTAAGGGACTATTAAATAATATGATAATTTTTATTGATTGAATATTGTTTTTGAGTAATTGAGTTGCCTAGTATCAAAACCAGCCATGTCCACAAAATGCACAAATTGAGTTTGATATGGCATTCGATAGCTGAACTTGGTGTCTACAATCTCTGACTATCAAAAACTGTCAAATCCTTCATTTTGCAAAGTTATTGAACGTTAAAGTTTAGGGTGAGTTTCAACATCAGCCATCTCCACCGAGCTGTTTATCTCAAATGTAGGTTGGTGCCATTACTATTCTGTTGTGCTCAATGTTATATTGCATTGATAAATAATAAATAATTAAATAATTATTGTTACTATTGATGATAATAAAATAACAACACCAGTGGAACAAAGAAAAAGAAATTCTAAAGAATGGAAGAGGTCAAAGGAAAAGGCAGTTACATAAGTTTTTGACACAGTTTCAGATAGTTTCTTTTGTTAACTAATTTTTTTAACTTAAAGATACTCTTCCCACTCGTTACCTAAATACCCAGATTGTTTACATAATTCCAAGAATTACAAATGTAGCACTCTTTTAATGAGTGACGTTTACAATTTTCATACAGGATTTTATGCTTTCTCGAATAAAATTCAACAGGACAACTACCTACCTATTAAAATATTGCAATGTTTTGAAAGTAGCTAGAAGACGACCCACTAGTGGCGTTAGATCGGCCGAGAACATCTCCATAAAATATCACGTTCGCAATCACAATACTGGACAAGCTATCCCCGCAGAACTGTGTTTCTCAATATTTTATTAATAAAAAAGAGCAGGGTTATTGGAGACATTTTAATATAGGTGAGGTTGCTGCTGAAAGTAGAGGCGGTGACCGGCACTCTGAGAAATTTGTAAGAAAACAAGAAGCAGTAGTTGATTTTATCAACAAATTTAAAACTTTTGAATCACACTACTGTCGGTATAAAAGTAATCGCAAATACTTGTCTTCCGAACCTAATATTACCAAAATGTGGAAACTGTTTGTCTAAGGTGCACAACCTGACCTAAAAGTAAAGCTTTCTTATTTTGGGAACATTTTCAATACGAAATTTAATATAGGGTTTGGTTCACTAAAGACTGACATGTGCTGTACGTGCTTACAGCTTACAGAAAAGGTAAAATTAGAAACAGATCAAAATAAGAAAGCAAATTTACAAACAGAAATAAAGGTGCACAAGCTACGAGCTAAGGCATTCTTTTCTTTGCTAAAAGAGCAAACGGAAGGCCTACTAATAATATCATTTGATTGTCAAAAACCAACCACTGCCCAAACTACCAGACCAGGCAACTTAATATTCGCGACAGTTGTTTATATACAATTTTACAATAGTAATTTGTTCTTCTAAACCTAAGTTAACGAAGAAAAATGTATTTTGTTATGTCTGGACTGATGAAGAACATTTGAAAGGTTCAAATGCGATAGCTTCATGCCTTTTTCACCGGCTGCGTTCAGTTGACTATGAAGGCATTCAAACTCTTTGCCTAGTAGCCGATGGTTGCAGCGGACAAAATACAAATTCATCGGTTGTGGGGATGTGCTCTAAATAGTTACTCTCCCACGCCCCTAAAATAGTTACAAAAGTTGAAATAATTTTTCCAATTACCGGTCATTCTTTTCTACCCGCCGATCGCGTGTTTGCTTTTATTAAACGCGAGATTAAACGGAAAGAAGTAATAGTGAAACCCGAGGAATACCATGCTATTTTCCAAAAATATGGAACCGTTCACCGTTTGGGACAAGATGACATAGATGTTTTAGATTGGAAGTCTGCAGCACAAGAGGTACTCAAAACTCCTGGAAATTGGCATTTCCAATTTTGGATAACTAAAAGATTTATCTTGCAAAAATCAAAACAATCAATTTTATAACGGGTGAGCAGGCATACAAATCAGACTATGGAACTTTAAAAAATGTGTGGAAGAGAAACAGAGGTGTTAATTCCATAAATCTGAGTGCAGTGTTGCTTGGAGTGCAACCAAAACTTTTAAAGCTACGAGACTTAAACATCTTATTAACGAAACATTTTGGAATACACTGGAATGGTTGCATTTCTACAAGAAAGTTTTGGATCATCTGGTGGATATGAAAAAAATTTATTTCAACCCAGAAACATTAGTAGTTTTTTTGCTTTTAGATTCTTATACAATACAACATGTTTTGCTAATCTGGTCACTAATTTTTGCATAAACAAATTTTAAAATTTATATTATCAAATAATTGTTGGTTGTCATTTTAGAGCTAGGAGTTTGAAGAAAAACATTTTGATTTATCTTAACCTCTTCTTTGAGATCTTATTTTTATTATTGTTTGCAAAATTTTGTAAATATGAGATAACAAACACAACCTCTCACTCATCCACACATAGAAAGTCGTTCCAATGATGGTGCATACTACCTCGACGGTAGGGGTGCTAATCGCCTTGTAGCGATACACAAGTTGCGTATGTTTATGTTCAATGTTGTAGCGTTTTGCTGTAAGCAGCAGGATAGCTCAGGTGTATTTACAGCGTCGGTAGTCTACATATCAAACCCCAGTAGAGGTAAATTTTATTTTAATTCCACTGCTTTTTAAAAAGGTGTACATGGGTTTTTATTAATTATTTTTATTGTGTATGCTATTGCTTATGCTCGTTGGGATGTTTATAATGGAATGGATGAATTATAATGGAGTGCCCGTAAAGGGTGTGAGCTATTAGACAGCAATCATGTGCACACTGTCGACCCACTAACGGCCGATAATAAATAATTATGTTACTGTACATTAATTCAGAATTTGTTTCTGATCGTTGGGGTACTATCCAGAGCCTTTCCGAATATCTCTTTTGTTTTCTTGGAACGCACGAAAATACATGAAATTGCCTTATTTCTGTAACGCTAATGAAAGTACGACAAAGAAAAAAGTTCATTTGGTAAAGGCTTTTTAGACTAATTTGAAATTACTTTAGTTATAGCAACTCAATGTCATTGTACTTTTTTTTTAGCATGGCTAAGAGATTACAACACAACTGAAACTGCTCTAAAGAAAGCCATAAACGAATTTACATTATCATGTGCTGGGTATTGTGTAGCAACGTATGTTTTAGGCATAGCAGATAGGCATTCGGATAACATTATGGTTAAAAAGACTGGTCAGGTAATTCACAAAACAAATTATGTTTCTCTGCAGTTTGTTTAATCTTTTTTATTTTGTAGCTGTTTCACATAGACTTTGGACATATATTAGGTCACTTTAAAGAAAAATTTGGATTTAAACGAGAGCGTGTGCCTTTTGTCTTAACTCACGATTTTGTACATGTTATTAGTAAAGGACAAAAAAACGCATTAGAATTTAAAATATTTCAGGAGTACTGTGAGAAGGTAATAAACTATTTTTGTTTATGGCATCAATCTTGGTGCAACCAAAGATAGAAATCACTAAAGTTCAAAGTTATCTATCATTGCACTACTTTTTAGGCATTCATGATACTCCGCAAGCATGGTGGTTTGCTTGTATCTTTGTGTGCAATGATGATTTCTACAGGGTTACCAGAATTAAGTTCTGAAAAAGATCTCAACTATTTGCGGGAAACTTTGGTGAGTAATTATTAACCTGTGAATTTCCATGCAGTCGGTCTAAAAGGCGAAACTATAGTCGCAAAGACAAAATAAATGTAGTTTTTTATTTTCATTGTTTAACCTATTTATGTTATTAGGCTCTATCCAAATCGGACGAAGACGCTTTAATACACTTCAGGTCTAAATTTGATGAGGCTTTATCGAATTCGTGGAAAACCTCGGTTAATTGGGCAACACATAATTTAGCCAAAAATAATAAAGCGTAGTTGAACTTTCGTACTTAGCTTATTATTACTATTGTATTGCCAAATTATCTAATAACTTAAGTGCCAATATTCTCCTGGTGAGTATAATTAATATTGTAAAAGTTAAATGTAATAATTAGATTAAGTTTACAATTAAGTAGAGTAAGATTTTTTTCCCTTTTTCTTTGTAAATGTCTGTCTCAATAATGTACATATTGGCCTACTGTAAATTTATTATTTACTTTTTGATGATTTAATTAAGGAATTTTCGAACAAGAGTTAACTGTTTCACGTATTTATTTTTTCAGCAGAAATGCAATACTACTATACTCTTTTAATTGTTAATGATGATGTAAGTTACAGTATTACCTATACTATATCTGGTGCATGTTTAAGTTTACAAAAACCAAAACAGTGTAGAAAACTTTTGTATATGAGTTTATTTTTCATATTATTTTACAGCGTTTTTCATGAAAAATGTTTACTGTCATTGCTGCAACTACACTTTATCACTTTATCATGTAACAACCAAATTTTCTACACACATAAAATTGTGAGATACAAAAGAACTACAGTGTTAAAACTTAAGATTTTAAAAGATGCAAAAAATATTTTTCTTTAAATAGTGAATTACAGTAAACATTTTTACTCGAGCTTTAAATTTATTAGAAGTCCAGGTTATGTATCAATAAGTTGGGAACTTCACATTTGTAATTGATTTTTGCTATAGATATTGCACGTAGTAAAATAATTAGATTTAGTGATAGTTTTATAAATAATGATCGTGGACTTCTAATAATCTTTGTCTAGAAAGTGAATGTTAAGTTGCAATCCAATCGTTTATATGCTCTCTAATTTTAGTTTAATAGTTTCAATACAATTACCTGCTTATAAATAAATTGCTGTAATAATTCCAAAAAGTTTTGATAAAGTGTTATAAAATAATTTTTTTGTACGTTTGTGCAAGCTTTTGGTAATGCCATTAAAAACAAAATATAGTCGGGCAAACCATAAGTTAATGTTTTTTGTTCGTTATTACCGTCCTTATCAGTTTTTTTGTATTTATAACAAATCAGTCTTGTCAAAAGTTAAGTTAAAATGTACAAAGTTGGTTTACCAAATAGATTTAATTGTACTTTGGTATTTTTGTTTGTACAAAACTAATGTAGATTTTTTTCATAAGAAAGAAAATAAATCATTTTGCCTATTGAATGCAACTTTAATGTAAATATCTCTAAGCGTGTTTTCTTGTCTAAAGCAGGGACATGAAGAAAAGCAAAGAAAATTGTGTACAAGATTGTGGGGAAAAAATTATGGCATGCAATTAAAAAAAAATTGAAATCACGGAAAATTGGTGGCACTAAAAAACTTTTCGTTTTTGTCAAATACTAGAAAAACCTGCTGCTGGAAGTTAAATTAAAAATAAAGTAGCCAAGGCCGTCGGCTCTCTCACAGAACAGACTGCATGTCCTAGGCTTTTGGGGAAATTCGTCTTTTTTCAAATTTTATAAAAAGTTATCTCTTTTGACAACTAACCTAGAAATCCTGGAAATATGACAACATTGTTTAAAAAAAGTCATAAAAAGGTAAATTACTCTATGTGACTGAGACCATGCCTGGGCTTTTCATAAAATGCCCAATTGACACACCATCAACTCGTTTACTGAAAATTAAATCTAGAAGTTAGCAAACCAAAACCTCAGATTATAGCTTACAGAAATTTAAAATTATTACAGTTTGAAGAATTTGTGACGTGCAATATTAAAGACAAGAGGAGGCTGTATATAACCCCAACAATATAGCTTATGATTAAAGTGAAAGACAGAGCTTACAAAAAATACAGAAAAGCTCATGATTCAAATAAGTAAATTAAACTAAACTAAACTAAAATGATCAAATGTGCAACTTTTCTTATACAGGCAATACATAAACAAAATAGCTTATACACAAAATAAAAGATTAATGACTATTTTCGTAATGTTGTTCTAGGAACCATAATAGATCGCAGCACACTTTACTTCTACCAGAATAACAAGCTACCAAATCTAATCAATGACTTTAGCCTTCACACTGTTACAGCTAACGGATATTGTAAACATCATTAGTAACTTAAAGTCAGAGGCCACTGAAAAAGATGGAATAAATTTAAAGATGTTGAAGTAATCCATTATAACACCGCTACTTAAAACTACATTTGCAAATCAACTAAATGAACTGAGGCTTATCAGCGTTCTCCCCACCGCACCTGCATCTAAAGTGCTAGAGAAAATAATCTGACAATTAATAGAACATTTAAATTTAAACAAGATTCTCCCTTCTATTCAATCAGGATTTGCTCACAGTACATCCACTGCGCTTACAAAAATTACCGTTAATTTTGCAAAAGCATTGACAGGACGGAAGTAACATATATGGTATCACTCGACTACAGTAAAGCTTTAGATGTCATCAATCATGAATTGCTGATAGCAAAATTATAGCACTACAGTTGTAATGGTGTGGTTTTGAAATTGTTTCGGAATTATCTTGCACAGCGCAGTCAGATAGTGAAAGTTGATAACCTTATGTCACAGGAAGTTAACGTTACTTTGGACGTTCTGCAAAGGAAGCATATTAGATCCCATTTTACTTTCCCATACCTTCGGTATAGAGAAGTATTGATTTTATGAAAATTTTCGAATTCTAGATTTGAACGGAAATACACGTTTTGGGGCTCAAGGAACGCACAAAAATGGTTTTAAAAATGTCTGTATATATATATTTTTCGTTCTTTGCATATTTTTGATAACTTCCCAAATAAAGCTAATATAGCCATTTTTGTGCGACATCCGATGCGGAATTTGTAATCCGCCGATAGGCGCAGCGGCGGGCGTTTACCTTGCTTTGGTGCAGGTACTTGCTGCTTCCATGAGTAGAGTTATGGTACGGAAACCAATTAAACAGGCTATTGCAAATTCAAATTCCCGCTGCTTGTTCTCTTAGAAATCTAATATTCGCTGAACTGTACAACGTTATAATTATTAAAAATTACACTTTTGCAAATATGACAACGGCAAGTATTAGTTCCTAGTATTGGCTACAATTTGTTTTTTTTTAAAGCTATAATTTCACTGTGGCGCTTTCTATAAATTTGGATGGATGGAATGGTAGGTTGTAATTATAAAATTTACACTTTTGCGAATACGATAAGTTTTAGTATGGGAAAGCTCACTCGAAATCCACACTTCAGCTTTTTATTTACTATTGTTACTGCCGGTTTTTCACAGATTTTAACAGAACATTGTAGTGCTGTTGTATGGGGACGATACCCAAATCTACATGTCATGCAACACTGATGAAGTGAGTGAAGCAGTCTCACAACTTAATTTAACTTATCGCTAATCTCTGAATGGTGAATCAACAAGGGGCTGATTCTGAATCCCACAAAAACCTCAGCAATGTGTATCTGAACACCTATAATGTGTGCTAAAGCTAGTGATAATTTGGTGAAAAATAGTACATTATATGGTTGTGTTATATAAGTATTTGACCGCGTTAAAATTCTTGGGGTAATCATCTAAGCTTTGAAAATCATGTAGTTCGGTATTGTAGTCATTGATTATATACACCTGTGTATATAATCAATGTTGTAGTGAAGTGTATTTTAAACTAAGATCGCTCTTTAAATGTAAGTTTGTTTTACCATCTGCCTACAATATGTCACACTGGCCGGTATACGTGAATCGTCATTGAATAAGTTGTAGTGTAGTTTACCGACAATTTATGAATGACGTGTTGTTTAAGTATCTATTCCATAGTTGAGCATTGACTATCAACATACACCATGGCTCACTAGTAGAATGCATGTACAGCATTGTAAAGCATAGATTTAATAGAGAGTTTAAATCTCGTGCGAGTTACATTTTTGAAGTTTTAGTCATTACTTTTTATAAATGGTGTACTACATAGATTATCTTTATTTTTTTTGTTGTGTGCATGTAGCATGCTACTATTTGTTTCCTAGGATTTCTAACAATTTTTGCAGCGCCGCAATGTGCACTATTAGCTCACTGACTGCCAATAACATACAAAATTTAGTACTTTTGAGTAAAAATGTATCCTGCAGGTAAAGTCTAAAGTATGTGTATCATGTTATACCATGGAGTCATACTGGCAAAACTTTGTATTCGCGTTTACGTCAGTACGAAACGTTAATAATCTCTAATCATTGTTTTGACTACAACCAAAAAGGCGGATCATGTGCAATGTGAAAGTTAAATAGTAAATAATTATCGTTATTGCTACAATTTGTGTTTTTGCTAGGCAATATCACGAGTGATATTACCATGCATCAACAAAATTGAGTTTTTCAATGAAAACAGAATTATAGATAAATTTTAATTCGCGTGTGGAATATTTTGGAATATTCTGCGAACAAAAAAATTTGAAATATTGTTCAGAATAATTATTTGTTATGTACTAACGTGCTAACTAGTTATTTAATTATTAAATGCAAAATAGTAGATTATACACTAAGGGAGAGAAACGTCTTATTTTTCCTGAGGTGTAATTTGAAGCCCGAGGGCTACAAATACATCGAGGGAAAAATGACGATCTCTCCCGAGATGTATATACTATTTTTTCCACGATCGGAAGTAGAAACAATTAATTTCATAAATAAAAAATTATAATAAATCGGTGCGAAATTACAATATTTAGAAGCCTTTGGGATGTTTCCATGCAACGTACGGGGGTACATTGACAATTCGGTGGAAAACACAACAAATATAGCAAATCAAGTACTAATATAATACAAGCTGCAACTACGGTTAAAAAAACTATAAATCTGAGTAAACAAAATGTTTCATTTAGTGAAGTTCCTTCGAATATTAATTTCAATAGTTGTAAGAATGTAGGTAACATTTACTATCAATGTTAATAAACAAGAATAACATTTTGTTTAATTATCGGTCATGAAATAAAAACTCCCCTAGGGACATTATTGTCTTATTTTGTCCCTAGAGAGTAAATGCTTTACTTCTGTCACAATTTTGATGCCATAGAAACCGACTTTTACTCCCGTTTTTTTTTTAATTGGAAGTTAAATTACAATCTATTCCTATTAGAATATTAAGTAATTGTTGTGATAATAAATGTGACATGTATTGGGCGTAGTCGAGTAACAACGCTCCGGATTATACAATAATTGACTAGTATGTTATACTTAGGTAGTTGCATAAACTTAACGACTAACAGCAATTTTATATTTGATTAGTAAATCTATCTAGGTAGGTCTAGCGGGCTAATTCTCTTCAGTCTGTATAGGGTGTCACTATTGTCTAAAAGGTTGATGACCAGGTTGTTTGGGTGCTTCTCCAGCTTTTTTTAGATATTTAGAACTATTGTTTTGGATCACTTCTTTATCGCAGGCTATTTTGAGGTCTCGTTGAATGACCGAGTTACGTACGTACCATGGTGCTTGTGTGATTGTTCTAAGTACTTTCGATTGGAATCTTTGAATGATTTCTATGTTTGAGGTACTCGCAGTACCTACCCCAGAGTTCAATGCCGTACGTCCAGATCGGCTTTAAGACTGTTTTATATACAAGTAGCTTGTTTTCCATAGACAGTTTTGACTTATTACCCATTAGCCAGTACATTTTGCTTAGTTGGTGATTTAGCTGTTTTCTTTTGCTCCATATGTGTGTGCGCCAGTTCAGACGTCTGTCGATATGCATTCCGAGGTACTTCACAGAATCAACTTGCGGCAGGATCTTACTATTTAATGTAACTTGAGGACATGTTTCTCTTCTATTAGTGAAGGTTATGTGTGTCGACTTATTTTCATTGGCTCGAATTCTTTTTTACTTTTTGAGCCAGCTTTTGCACTTCATTAAGGTTTTCTTGTAGAGACAGTGATGCTTCCATCGGGTTGTCATGAGATGCCAGTATAGCCGTGTCATCGGCAAAAGTGGCTGTAACAGTTTTCGCGTTTGTTGGCAGATCTGCTGTGTATAGCAGGTACAGCACTGGTCCTAGGACACTACCTTGTGGCACTCCCTTTTATGGGGGTAAGTTTTGATCTCGCATTAGGTAATTTTACTTCGAATATTCGATCGGTAAGGTATGACTTTAACAGTACTGCATACGGGTGGGGTAATAGCAGTTTGATTTTGTAGTAGAGGCCTTCGTGCCATACCTTGTCGAATGTCTGCGAAATGTCCAGAAATGCTGCGGAACAGTATCTTCCTGCTTGCAGGTCTTGTTCGATGGTGGCTGTAACTCTGTGTATTTGTTCAATCGTGCAGTGCTTTTCTTGAAAACCAAATTGATGAGGAGGTATTAGGTTGTCTTTTGTTATGATCGGCCTTAGCCTTTTCAGCAGTAATTTTTCGAAGATTTTAGATATCACTGGAAGAAGACTAATCGATCTGTACGACTCAGCTTCGCAAGGAGGTTTACCCGGTTTAGGAATTAGAATTATTTGTGCCAGCTTCCATTGAGGTGGATAACATCCTAGCCGAAGGATAGCGTTGAAAATAGCTGTGATTAGAGCTATTGCTCGTATTGGAAGTTCTCGACGTACCTCGCATGTAATTAGGTCAAAACCAGGGGTTTTTCTGAGAGCTAGTTTTTTATTGATTATATACAACACTTCTTTAGGAGAGAAAGCAGGGATGTGGTGTGAACACTTTGGACAGATGTTCAGCAAACACTTGCGCTTTTTCGTCATCGGTTCTGGCCCAGGACCTGTCTTCCTTTCAAATTGGAGGTATTCTGGCTTGGGGTCGTTTAATCTTCTTTGTAGCTTTCCAGATGGAATAATTTGTTTCTTTCGTTGCTGAGAGGTTTTGTAGATATGTTTGCATGGCTTCATTTTTTAGTTTATGTAATAGTCTCTTTAGTTTGTTGGTTGCATTGTTGAGTATATTCTCCCGGTTTTGGAAAAAAAACATTTTGTTGACGTGTTGCTATGGTTATACAGCGCAGATAACACCGGAGCTTCCTAAGAAAAGGAATTTCGCGGCCAGTCAGGATCAAGAATAGAATATAATAGAATTTATTGTACCACACGCACTACATGTATTGTTCATTAGTTAAGTTAATTTAATCAGTAAGAATCAGTGGCGACTCGGAAGCCAGGCAACGTGGCCCGTGGGCAACGCCCTCCCTGACAAACAGGCAAAGCGAACAATATTTCAATTGACGTACTCCAGTTTTCTAAAGCGTATAATACCGTTTAAGTTGTACCGTTGATTGAAGTATTTAGTAAGATGTCCAACCATTACGGGGAAAACGTACGAGGACGAAGTTCTAGCCGCTATGGGGGCGCGTCGCTCGATACCTGGTGCCTAGAACATGAGTTAAACTGAGCCTGGTGTAAAACCTTAATCTTAAAAATTACAGCGCAGCTGCAATATTTTGTTGGTTACTAAAACGGTACTAAGCTAAATTTGAATAATCGCGGCAAACTTATCATGGTCTATAGTTTTGATTTACCGCAGTTTTATCATTGATTCGTCAACAGTTTTATTTTACAGGTTGTTTGTAAACAGTCTATAACTTTTTAATTCATATATTTTTGCATATTTGTAATTTGTCTTTAAAAGTGCACTAAAAGAAATTAGTAAACATTATTTGCGACCTAACATTGACTTAAATAATATGTATTATTAAGACATTACCTTAACTAACGATCGCTATTTTCGAATTAGTAATACCATTTCAGAATTTGCATGTAATTTGATTTGATCTTTGAAACTCTGATAATGTCACCCTATATAAATATAATGTATCCCAAGCAAAATGCCGTATTATTAGATACGCAGTTGAAACGCAGCGAAAAGCGGTGCACAAAGGTTGTTAATATAATTTAAAATTAGAAGTTGAAACTTGTGCGTGTCAGCAAAATAATAACAAATATGTGTTCCATCGCGGCCCGTACATGTATTTTTCACTGTTGTGAACTAACTGTAAAATTATTGACAAATTAAATGATGGTCGCAAACATGGTTAAATGCCGAGCGCGGGGCATAGTGCGGTAAGAGAGGGTGATCGAGGTTTGAGTTTCAATCGCTTGCAGATTTTGTAGTTGTATTCGTTTTTTAATCAAACTCGTGTTATTATTTCACTAAAATTAAATTAAAAAGTACCGTCGTAATCAGAAAGCATCGGCCTTCAATTATTAAAGAATAACATTTCTTTGTTTGAGGCTTACTTTCCGACTTATGGAGTGAGAAACGTACAAATACGGCAAAATGAATTAGTTTTTAGCGAGCTTCGAACCGAGATACAGGCCCTTAAGCTTTGCGCTTCCCATAAGACACAATGCTTTTTGGAAAATTATTTATTTTTTTACAGTCAAACCGCCACAGAAAAGTTTTTAAAATTTTTACCACAGAAAGATTTGAACTTCGGCTATCTGATGCACTACATAACTCGAAAATTTTTAATAACGCCCTTCTGCACAGGGCAATCTTTGGACAACTTTTTTTGGAAGTTAACGTATATATAAACTGTCGATTTAGACAGGTGTCAGCTTTTAGTCTTTAAACCCCCACAGGATGAACATTTTGAGCCTCTGGCACTCTACTATTACTGCTGATAATTTTAAAGATGCAAAAAAAAACGCTAACGCCGATCGCTATAAACTTTTATCAGTTCGATAGACTATTTAAAGTACTTTATCTACGATCGTGTAAAAAGTGTATATACTTTTAAATATCAACAATTTGTTTTTTTTTTCCGAAAGCTATAATTTCACTGGATGGATGAAAGCAGTGACTCGTCAGATCAAGAAATATTAAATTTAATTAAATATGATCATTCTCATCACAGCGATTGCATTATTAGTCATTCCACCCCAATACAGTGGGAAATGGACCAGCGCGGCGCGGCGCCTTTTAGTAGAGTAAAAAGCTTCTTCTATCGTGTCATCCCGTTTGCACTTTGTTGCTAAAATGTTAAACCCACTTTAAATCATTCCATATCCCTTAAGGATGCAAAATCGCCTGGTCGTCCAAAAATCGTCCTGTGCTGGGGGTGGCAGGGGTGATTTTTAAAAATTTTCAAAAAAAATTTTTATACGTTTTTTACATCCACGTCACCTGGGCATGTATCTGCTAAAATCTTAAATCAATATTTTAATCAGAAATATATTTTTTTAATTTTTAAAATTATTTATACAATGCTTTCATATGGAGCGCCTTAATGAATAAACGCTCGCCCTGAAACGCCATAACTGTGATATACTTTAACTTGTCTTAAGTCGAGAACCTTTTAGTTAATCAAAAAAATCGTTTCTACAAACATTGTAGATCGAAGATCGAGAATTACATTGCTTTTTCCAAATTCTTAATCCGATGGCTAGTTTCGTAACAAAAATTGAAAATTGTAACACCATGTCGTGCCGATCGCCGTCGGGCGTGGAGACGCGAGGAACGTTCAGATTACCGTGGCAAGTGCAGTCGAAACACGACTCTATGATTCAGGGCGCATATAAGGTTGATAGTCGCCTATTAACGTGCTCTTTCGGCGACTTGGACGCCTTTAACGCGACTTTCTTAATAAATCTTTTGTTCAATGAATTGAATTTATTACTTTTAATGGTAATTAGATTTTCTTTTGATTTTTGCAATAATAATAATTGTAAATACGAAAAAAATATATAGGTAAGTACCTACATCAGTAAGCAGTGTAAAAGTTTTATTGAATAAGTATGAAGTTAACAATAACAAAAATAATAATATTTATTGGTTTACAGCCCAGTAGATTTAAAATCAAAAATACCGGGGTAGAAACTTCCTCCTGTTAGAGACGAATACCTAATTAATTAATAATAGTTAATTATTACAATAAGAAATTTTATTCACCTACAGCTATTATTCAGAGTCCGAACTTGTTTCATTGTCAGATAACATATCATCAGGGGGCAACTATACTGCGAGTATTTCTATCGCCCTTATTATAGCACATGTTAATTGGGCCATACATTTGCAGGAGCCAATACAACTAATTCGTCTTTTTTTACAGGAACACAGCGATCCTGTACACCCTGAAATAAAAATTTGGTAATTTAAAGTTTAAATATATTGCTAGGTAGGTACCACTACAAGAAGTAATTTAATTACTTTTTTTACAATTGCAAGTGTTCAGTACAGAAGTATCCTCTGGTAATATTGCTTCAGTTGTCTCCTGGTGAACTAATATTCCCAGACCAATATGTTTTGGAGTATATTTTTTCCATTTGAACATGCAAAAATTATGTCTTGACAAATATTAAGTATTTGAGTTTCTTTTATGTCACTGCTTGATTCGTTGCAAACAAGAAGACTAATAAGAAAGTATAAATTGTTTGCTATATAGTTTTTAAATTTATTAATGTTTAAGTTTTTGAATTCAGTGTGTAGGTATTTGACTTATTTCCGTTTTTATACTTTGGCAAATTTTGGTCAAAATTTGTAGTTCTGACGCACCACAGGATGAAATGGAAATTTCGCTTTCAGTATGCTGAAGTACTGTTTCAATAGCTTGTTCCTTGGAAAAATGTTTCAAGAACGTTCTTGGTTCGTTATGTCTGATCGATTTCACTAATTCAATATCGTCGACAAAATGTTCTTTAATTTTTTTAACTAGAAATCGATCACTCAACTCTAAATGTAATTCACGATATCTGTTGCTAACCGATGTTGTGGAATAACCTTTTCCCTTTTCGAAACTTTTCTCAATTTCACTAAATAATTGTTGTAGTTCTTCATTTTCCATTTCCTATTTTCTTTTTCCACTTGCGCTAGGTTTCTCCTTTGTATTGAGTAATTCTGTAGAAACGCATGAGGCATGATATTTTATTTCAGATGCAATTAAATCATTTTCGCCTATTCTGGAATAAAATAACGAATTGTTTCGCGATATAGTTTTAATTTTGTCTTCCATGTTTTTGGTCATGGCCTGGCACAGTTTTTGATTTCTTAAACGTTTTTGGCAAAATACGCACTTATGCACATCAAATGCAATTGTCCATAAGGAATGTTTTTGGGATGTTTCCGCTTGGAAAAGCTCAGTAATTATTTTCGCACATTTTAATTTGTATGAGGAAATATTTTTGGAACTGGTATACGTTTTGTAGCAGTTTTTATGCCATTGTAAATAATCTAGCTCTTTTAAATCATTCAAATTTGTAAATATATGCAACAACCTGGCATCTTCTCCTTGGCAGATATTCATACGAACTATTAACAATTATTATTATTGAAAAAATCAAAAGAAAACCTAATTACCTTTAAAAATAGTAAAATCAAGTCATTGAACAAAAGATTTATTAATAAAGTCGCTTTGAATCCCTCCAAGACGCCAGAATAGCAGGTTAATAGGCGAGTATCAACCTAATATGCGTCCTGAAACATAGAGTCGTTTTTCGGCTGCACTTGCCACGGTAATCGGAACGTTCCTCGCGTGTCCACGGCCGACCGCGATCGGCACGACATGGAGTTACAATTTTCAATTTTTTAACGAAACTAGCCATCGGATTGAGAATTTGAAAAAATCAATGTAATCCTCGATCTTTGATCTACGACGTTTGTAGAAACGATTTTTTTGATTAACTAAAAGGTTCTCGACTTAAGACAAGTTAAAGTATATCACAGTTATGGCGTTTCAGGGCGAGCGTTTATTCATTAAGGCGCTCCATATGAAAGCATTGTATATGGTAATTTTAAAAATTAAAAAAATATATTTCTGATTAAAATATTGATTTAAGATTTTAGCAGATACATGCCTAGGTGACGTGGATGTAAAAAACGCAAAAAAATTTTTTTGCAAATTTTTCAAAAATCACCCCCCGCCACCCCCTGCACAGGACGATTTTTGGACGACCAGGCGATTTTGCATTCTTAAGGGATGGGGAATGATTTGAAGTGGGTCTTACATTTTAGCAACAAAGTGCAAACGAAAATCTTTTCTAGAAGGCTTTTGGCGGCTGGCAAACTACTATTTTAACCATGCCTTCACCGACTGCTGCATCGCATAGCTACAAAATAGCAAATTCGTAAACCCTAAAGATTTTACTGCGTTCTCGCAATATTGAGGCAGCACTTGCTTAAGCTATCAGCGGGGTGGGACGGGCGAAGGGTAAAGGTGCGTTGTGGTCGTTTTAACACGCTGTGGTTAGACATCTTACTAATACTTCAATCAACGGTTGTACTTACTACAGGAGAGTGCTGTTTTTGTAAACAATTTTAAGCTGACGAAACTTCAGATATGCGCGTCCTAGGTGGACGCACGACTGCGGTTACGTAAACAAACGAAATAAAATATACAAAACTCCTCTCATGTGGCCTTTTGCCTAAGCGTGCGAAACAAAGAAAGTTGTTATATTTTAATATTTAATATTTCGTTTTACGATGTTTACGTTATCAAACAAACAAACATTACGGTGAAATTGCAAGATTTTATATTAATCGGGCTCAAACACATGCACACGAATTAACCGTAAGTTGTAATAGAGAGGATTTGCAGAAGTTGCCGATGCTTTGGCAGTGTTACAGTTATGTTTATACTGCCACCAATTTAATTAGTACATCTCTGGACTCTGGAATTGCCAGTTATATTACGAATACTTGTTGCATGTAATAAAAACTGTCCGTTGAAGAGCTTATTGTTGGTTGTAGGTTGTTTTTTCTGCCGAACTGACAAGATTATAAGAATTATAAAAATTTTTTGATTAACGAGTGGAATTTATCACGATATTCGATGAACTAAAAATTAACACATTTATTATATTATAACCATTTGTTACACGTTCACGTACTAATGCGGCATTTATTATTTAATTATTAAAAACGCAAATTAAAAAAATGTTCATGTGATTGCTATGATTAGAACAACAGAGCATCTAAAGACAAATAAAATGTTTATTTTTTAAACGTACACCATTTCTGTAAAGACTTTTTGATTCAAAAGAACTTGCAATAAACTACAAATTCATATTTTATTAATCTCCTACATTTTATTTTGGCGCCCTTCAGGAATGTTGCATATTTTTGAATTGATTAATTATTTATTCAAAAACGCAAACCCGAATTGTTATAAACTTTAAACAGTTTGACAGTCTATTTGAAGTAATTTATTAAGATTTGCAAAAATTTTCAAGCATAATAAAAATTAGGGAAAAAACTATGCTTTTTAATTTTAAGAACGCGTTTTCTGGCATTTACGTGATTTTAACTACGGCTATCAATTAGCTCTAGTTAAAAAATATATTTTTCATTTTTTGCGTATTTTTGATAACTCTTAAAATAAAACTTTTACAGCGATTTTGGTCCGAAGTCCGAAGTGCATTTAATCACCTGACAGGCGCGGTCGGTTACCGTGTTCCTTTGCGGCTAGCCAAAGTTATCATAGCACTATTCTTATACGGTACACGATATCGTATTGCACAGGCTGTCGCAAGCAAACTTACACCGTCGTTCAACTGCTTAGAATTGGCAGCGTAGGACAGTAAACTCCTATAAGGTTTGTGTTGCTGTATCTTACCTGTAAGAGAAATATGTTAACCCCTCTAAATATTACAGCACCTAAAAATTAAGTTGTGAATCTTATTCTACTATCACTCATGGGCAAGTAAACTTATGTAGAAACCTTTGTTGTTCCCCGTTGACTAAATAAAAGGGTGTTTTCATTTTTCGCAAATTCATAGAAGGCGTCATAGAGAAATTTGCGTTCTGGGACTCCAATCAAATTGTAGATAATATCTATCTGTGTAGACCTACCACAATTTTTAAAATACAATGTGGCCAGTTTTTGCGCAATATTTTTTCAAACATTTCCAAAGTGTGAACTTACTTTTCATTACAGTTTTAACTGTTTGATAAAATCTCTGAAATAGTAACATTGTGTGTGCGTTATTGTAATTCCAAATTTCACCTTGTCAACATTCTGAAGCTGGAAGATTTGAGTGAAAAGCGTTGAATTTTCCTAGAGGGAGTTTCAGCTTAAGAATTTGCGAAATTCCGTTTCTGAAAAAAAATGCCATCAAAATAAAATGTCTAACTTTGGCTTCCGGTTTCGGATTTTTTAAAAGTTTATTTTGCTAATGAATTATTGACATTTCCCTATTTACATCTCCAGCCGGTACAAGCCGCTCGCTCTAGACTCAAGGCGTTGGTAACGTACGGGGCGCGCTCGCGAAGAATGAAACACATTTTTTTAAATTAGAGCTAAGAGATAGCCGTAGTTAAAAACACGTAACTTCCGGAAAACGCGTCAAATCCATTATTTTCAAAAATTCCTGGAGGGTGTCAGAGTAAAATTTGAAAGATAAGAAAAAAACCTATTTGTAGTTCATTGCAAGCTCTATCGGCTCAGTTAAAAAAATGGTGTTAGCAGTTTTTGAGGAATAATTTTTTGAAAATGTTCAAAATTTTGAGCCGCTATTATATTTATAATTTCTATATTTACAAAAATATTTTTACATCACTGATTATACTTATTAAAGGCTATCAAATAGTATAATAATTTGTATTGATTGGATATTTTGTTGTTGAGTAATCGGGCATTAAAGTTAAAATTTTCAAAAATTCGTAGCGGCCTTCATTTTAAAGATTCAGCATTTGCAAGAAAAGCATTTGATTTGTCTTTAGATGCACTATAACGCTATGTATTTAAAATTTTAAGAAAGTGTTTAAAAAAAAATTTATACCAAAAAAACAGGTCTAATTTCCGTTTACGGTTCCGGTTCCGATTGACGACCTTGCAAAGAACTAGCTGCAACTAGAACGAACGCACCCACCCACCCACGGACAGACATTTTTTTAAAACCACTTTTTTGGGGTTTTGGACTCCAAAACCCATATTTCCGTTTAAATCTGAAATTCGAAAATTTGCATGAAATCATAACTTTCCTTACTTCAGTAGAAGTATGGGAAAGTAAAAATAGGGTAACTCTTTTGGGCAAAACTTTGTGGATGTTCCCAATTTAGTAACGTCTGGTCGTTTCGTAGTTCACAACATAAATACTTTTTATTGGTTACAAAAAACAGGCATTTTCTTCCACACTATGTAGAATCAATGTTATAAAATTTTGCTTATATTATGTTCTCATATCGTTTTTACCGGGGGAAATTTGAACGCTGATTATCACAAATCACGAGAACAAATTGAGAAATTGTTGCGTACTACTGGCAATCATGCAAACCGTGAATAAGTGAAAAGAAACAATATTTCAGCTCCTTTTGAACAAACTTGTGTTCACAATCCGTGGTCTTATCTTCATCTAAGTATTATTTTAAAATACTGTGAAAACAATGAAATTGAAGATGTCAAAAAAGCTGTAACAAATGTACATTTACAATTTATATCATAGTATTTTTGTTAATTCAGAACGTTGTGAACATTTTCTAAAGGAGATAACTCATTGAACACGCACGTTTCCTGTGTAAATCGATAACATAATACACTTAGAGTAACGTGATAACATGTAAGAACTAGTGAAGCTTAACTAACTGGTTTAAAAGGGGGGATGAAACTGTATCCGTAGAAATAACAATCCAGTTTGCCTGCTACAACAAAATTAAACACATTCTCACTTTTACGTGCAAATATTTATTTTTTTTATGTGTGCTTTACAAATAAAACAGAAACGTAAATTTATGTCAATGAGATAAAATCCGTTTTATCTTGCTTTATTTGAAAAAACAAACAATGAGATTAGAACAATGCGGTAGCGAGTGATTTCAAAATTGTACTTAATAGTGAAGTAGTTAAAGATGGATGACGGAAATTCAGAAACAGAACCACTGATTAAGCTGAGTAACATTCGCCCTTCCTACAGTACTACACGCGTAAGAGTAATTGTTTTTTTAATGCTATCATTACCTTTTTTTTGTTGTGTTTGTATATAAGGAGGAAGGAACAAGCTCTGAAGTAACTGGTCTGGATCCAAGTTTCGCACGTGTCATTGAACAAGGAAACGGCGAAAATACATCTGCGGCAAAAACCATTTCGAATTCGGAAAAAATTACTTTCACATGGAGCGAGATAAATGTTTTTACTTTAGAAAAAACAAGGACTAGAGTGAGACAGTTTTTACGTAGATGTAAAAATAACCGACCACTGTCCCAAGGAAAGCAAATTCTCAAGAATGGTAAATAAATAAAAATATGCAATTGATTAATTATTACAAATAAGGCATTATTTTGTTATTATAATCGGTTAAAAACACGTTTGCGAAACCAAAAAAAATGGGCGAAACAGGTCGCGGTACTTTCCCATACTTTTTACGTTTTCAATATTCTCGCATCAAGAAATGATGGAAATTTACATCTAATCTAGCCGGTACAAGCCCGCTGCAGACTCAAGGCGTTGGTTACGTAGGTACGGAGGCGCGCCCTTCTGCTACGTAAAAGGCGCTAAGATAGCTAATGCGCCTACGATAGTAGTTATAACAACCTTATTTATTAAGTTATCAAAAATATGCAAAGAATGAAACATATTTATTTTTATTACAGCTAATATGATAAGCGTAGTTAAAATCACGTAACTGCTGAAAAAACGTTGGAAATATTAAAAAGTATTGTTTATTTTCTTAATTTTCAAAATAATTGAAATTTCTCGCTAAACTTAATAAAGTCTATCAAATTAATAAACGTTTATAAGGATCGGCGTTTGCGTTTAGGAATAAAAACCTAATCAATTTCAAAATTTTCAAAAATTCTTAAAGGCGTTAGAGTGAAATTTGGGAAATTAGTAAAGAACAAGTTTCTATCGGCTCAGAAAGTTAAAAAAATGGTGTAGGTAGTTTTGGAGAAAATTATTTTTGAAAATGTACAAAATTTTGAACCGCTAACATATTTACAATTTTCATTTTTACAAAAATATTTTTACATCACTTGATTATACTTATTAAGGGCTATCAAATAATATGATAATTTGTATTAATTGGATGTTTTGTTTTGGAGTGATTGGGCATTACACTTAAAATTTTCAAAAATTCGTAATGGTCTTCAGTTTTAAGATACAGCAACTACCTGCAATTAAACACACCAAATCTTATACAAATCGGTCAAGGGGTTCCGGAGATATAGGGGAACGAACGCTCCTACCCATCCACTTACCCACCCACCCACCCTAAGACAGACATTTTTTTAAAACCACCTTGGCCTCCTTGGACCCCAAAACGCGTATTTCCGTTAAAATTTTAAATTCGAAAATTTGCATGAAATCATGACTTTCCTTACTTCAGTAGAAGTATGGGAAAGTAAAAATAAGTGAAGCATTTCGCCTGGAATTTCCTATACAAAATAATTACTTTTATACATGTACCTAATCACAACAATTATAGCACATCTAACTTAGCACTGATTAGAGTTGTAGGGTGTTCCGTATTCAACGTTTATTTAATGATTTTTTTGAGTTGCACTGGCACACGTGTCTTACCAAATGAAGTGTGCCATTTTTTCGGTAAAAAAAACAAAAAGTTGTTGTTATCAATAACCATTAGTACAAAAAGGTGTTTTTTCCTCGTGGTCTTTTAAGTGCTAAAAAAGACAAATTTTGCAACCTGTGAAGAAGACACCAGCGTTAAAGGGGACCCCTATACATTATCGAACTACCTGAATTGGCGTAGAACTGACACTTTCAAAAAGGTAGGAAACAGTAGTGTTAGTGCAACTTGTGTTTCTTATAACCGCAAATATAGGGTATTTAAATATGAACCCTGCTAATCCGTCATTGTTAGAAGGACAACTAACAATAGTCATAATTCATAAACAACGTGAGTAGCAATTTCAGGGCGTTGCGGTATACAGCGGTCAGCTTCTGCCTGTTATGATGTTATTATACTATGTTCTGCTAATACGTACTACATGTTTCGCTATCTACCTTGTGCACTCTTAAGTTGTCATCCATGTTCTTATGGTGATTGAGTTGTGACGGAATTTTTGTTAACGTTTTTTTGTTTTTTTGGAAAACTATTCCTCGCGCTTTAAAAATACCAAAAAAGCATGGCCAAACTTTTTCGTCAAAATTAGGGAAAGAGGTTTAAAATTATCCCCCCTAAATATTACTACACTTAAAAATAAAGTTCTTAATCTTATTCTACTATTACTCATAAGCAACTTAGCTCAAACTGATTTTTTATCGTATCCCGTTTATTAAAGAGGGGGACATTAAGTTTCTATTTTCAAAAATTCATAAAAGGCGTTATAGGGAAGTTAGCTAGCTGAAACACAAACCAAATTGTAGCTCATCTCAAGCTCGTGTGGCCAGTTTTTGAGCAACAGTTTTTTGAAAATTACCAACATTTTGAAAATATTTTTCTGTAAAAAATTTGTGCACAGTAACATTGTATCTCTATGCCCTATAGAGACACAATGTTACTTTGCAAAAAATTTTTCGAAACGTTAAGAGGAAGTATTAATTTCATGCAAATTTTTAAAATCGAGATTTTGACGAAATTACGTGTTTTGGAAATCCAGAAACTCAAAAAGTGGTTTTTAAAAAATGTCTGTTTGTAGGTGGGTGGGTACTGGGTACGTGTGCTCCATAACTCCAAACTTATGGTCCGATTTCAATGCGCTTTGGAACGTGGACGTATATCAAACATTGATCGGGGGAAATAAACTTTAAAAAATCCGAAACCGGAAGAGGAAGCTAGACATGTTTTTAATAAAACGAATGTTCTAAATTTGAAACTGGAATCTTATAGAAGGCCTTAGGGATAATCTAATAATCTAACGCTTTATTCCGAATTTTCTAGCTTGAATATGACGACCACTGATTTTTGAAAATTTTGAAATTAGCGCCTTATTACTCAAAAACGGGTTGACAGAGCGGGTGCAATTGTTTTTTGTAATAACGCTTTACACCACAATTTTATTGAAAAATCGCAATCACTCGTATTATTGATGATTTGATAAACATTTTCATTTGCATGTTATTACTACTTAACCAGAAATGTTTGACGTTTAAGCTTTTAATTTACTTACTGTTATAATTGCCAGAGTTCGTAATAGCGTTATCAGCACTGTCCGGTTTTCTAGTCTAGTATTTAGTCGGTATTTAAATTATAGGGCAATCAATTAATAATAAATTCTGGCATAATTCCTTTAAATATATAGTTGGCGCACATATTTAATTTGAAACGAATTATTTACGGGCCTAAAATAGCAACACACTCACATGTTTGACTTGAGGAGCTTATTTAGATACGTATTATTCATCTGGGCAGCTGGTTTATTATCTCGAGCTATTATATTATAACATTTTTTAGTGCGCATTTATTAGTTCCAAAATTATTTTAGAAATCTCCGTTAAGGTAGTTAGTCGGAAATGAGAACAAGTGATAAGTTTGACTAATTGTTTTCCGCTTGTTTTTAGGTAATTTTTTGGGGCTATGATAGGATTTTTTTGAGAGTATTTTTCCAGAAGATTTTACAGTGGTTTTTCTTTCTTCAAACATTTTTTCGGGCTGTTTTTCTGGACTTCTCTTACGAATTCTTCTTTCCCGGGAGTAACTCTTACTCATACCGACTTAGCGCAAGGAAACATTCGAAACGGTAAGCGCCGGGTACATCAAAAAACATCGGAGGACGTACCCCACGGGTTCTTTTAATTAATAATAATAGTACAGCATTACAGGGAATTTTTAAAAGGAAAACAAATTTAAAATTCCAGGTACAAGTAAAAAATTACAGCGTTTTTAAGCTTTTCAATTTCAAGTGTGCTTTTTGAATTCAAGCGTTTTCAAGCTTTTACCAGGGATTCCAGGCGAAGGTTAAGGTAAATGCACTCCTAGTACAAAGAATAAAAACACAACATTCATATAGATTGACTGCAGTCATTATTTTTAATTCTTCAAAAAAAAAACTTTTACACGACGAGTCTCTAAAACCAATTCCACTTATAATTCTTATTGCATTAGTTGGATGCATATTTCAAAACTGACTCAAAATCTGAAAAGTACACCAAGCGCATTGTGTGATCATTGCAAAGAGGTTTCAAACATTGCATACATAAAATGGCCTTGTTGGTTTTAAAAAACAAACAATTAAAATTTATTTTAATTGTTTGTTTTTATTCCAATTGATTATTGACAATTTCTTGTAACGCCTTTTTGCACAAGACAATATTTTAACAACTTGCAGATTTCGAATCCTTAGGGCGTAAGGAGCATTTTTTGCAAGGTCGTAGTTTTTGACTTCCGAGTGCTCGCAAGCTCACTTTTTAAGCGACTTTTCAGCCGCAAGCACTATACTATCAATACAAGTACTTGTACGAGAAGTTACTCGTGCGTGTGTATGCAAAGTAAATTTTAAATTGGACGGCTCCAGTAATACGGTAAACATTAACTTATCTTCTGATTGTTATAAAATATTGGTATTCAAATGGTATTAAGATGACGATTTGTTTGTAGTTCTTAAACTTACCAAGTACCAGTTTTAAACTTTGGAAAAATATTGTTAGGCCAGAATCAGGTGTTCTGTATAGTGTATATCGAGATAAGTATTAAAGAATGCTTACTTATGTGAATAACACATATTTCAAACGTTTTTTCCTGAAGTATATCACAATAAATTCTATTGCTGTTGCAATAATGCTATTTTTTACTAAAAGAAGTGTACCACCTGTTTACGTAGTTTGTGGCAAAAGTATGAAGGGATTTTAATACACGCAACTAAGAAAATTACGTCTACATTACACTCTTCAAAAATTAATTCAATATTTAGAATTTTAATAATATTAAGATGCACAATATCAAATGACAACTTAATGATTGCTGCTGCAGTCCTAAAAATGTATGGTTATTAGTTACATTATTTGAAGAATTAATAATTACAATTTATTATATATAAATAAGATATTAATTTTAATATCTAGTGATGCAAGTGAACTAGAGCAAATGCTGCAAGAACTCGGTCAAGCGTCAAAGGAAATCGGGTTAAAAATGAATAAAAAGTAGACAAAAATTATGAGTGTATCCCAGGTAGATATATCCATGGAAAATTTCCCAATTGAAAATACCTCCGAATATATATATCTCGGTCATCTTATCAAAATAGGCAAAGAAAATCAAACTGCCGAAATAAAACGAAGAATAGGACTCACGTGGGCGGCGTTCGGAAAGTTGGGGCACATATTAAAAAACACAAAAATACCTATCAACCTAAAACGTAAAGTGTACGACACATGTGTGCTGCCAGTGGCCACCTATGGCTTGGAGACAATGGCTATAACACAAAACACAGCAAACTCTCTCAAAGTGGCGCAAAGAGCGATGGAAAGAGCGATGATCGGTGTTTCCTTACGGGACAGGATAAGAAATGAGGAAATTAGAAAAAGAACTAAAGTGACGGATATAATTAAACGGATGGCGGAACTAAAGTGGCATTGGGTCGGCCATGTAGCACGACAAGATAGAGATCGATGGACATTAAAAATTACACAGTGGAGGCCGCGTGAAACCAAAAGAAGTGTCGGAAGACCACAAAGGAGATGGATTGACGATGTAAAACAAATTGCAGGTAGCAAATGGTTACAGATAGCGAAAGACAGGGGAAAATGGCATGAAATGGAAGAGGCCTACATCCAGGAGTGGACAAACAAAGGCTGAGGAAGAAGAAGGAAGATATATAAATAAAACAATTCTTAACTTCAACAGGTTTTCTATTTTAGCATTATACATGTTTCGACATGTTGACATGTCATTTTTAAAGACAAGATTAAAAGTAAACGGTTGGTGTTGCTATAGGAACAATAAATCTTCATAACTTGATCTTGGTTTTCTATATTTGCGTTCAGATGACTTGATTTCCCATTCCAAAACGTTCAATAATGGTGAATTTAAGAGATGTAAATTTCAAATCCTTCTAGTATAACTAACTTACGTTTATCATCACAAAAGTTAAAAAAATTTATAGTGTTATCAGAGGTCATTAAATGATTGCGTTCTAAAAGTGTTTAGCATAATTGGATTTATACTGGTGCTTATATTTGTAACAACGCACATGTTCCTTGTACACAATATCAAAATTTCTAATTGTTTGTGCTATATAAACAGAATTACAGTGCGAGCAACTTAATTTATAAATGCCTGATTTTAGTAAATTGTCTGTTTTTCTGGAATTGACGCGTATTTCATTTTATATAGGAGTAGGATAAATTTTCTGAATAGCTAATTTATAACCGTTCCTTTAGTTAAAAATTGTTATAATAGAGAAATTTCGATTATTAAACGAATTGCATACAATAATGATTATAACACTCAACTTATTCATACACTAATTAAAGAAAAAGATTAAAAATTAGCTATTTAGTAAACGTATCCAACCATTTCATCAGATAAAATGAAATAGGCGCCAATTCCATATTTTGGCAATAAATCAGAAAAAATTGTCAAAATTATAAACAAAACAAATAAATGTAAAATAACTTTTAAAACAACAAAAACATTTAAAATACTTTGTTTAATGCTAAAGAAAAAACAAACAATTTACTAAACTCAGGCATCTACAAATTAAATTGCTCGCACTGTAATTCGGTTTATATAGACCAGACAATTAGAAATTTTGATATTAGGTACAAGGAACACGTACGTTGTTACAAATATAAACACCCACTTAAGTCCAATTACGCTAAACACTTATTAGAAAACAATCATTGAAAGACATCTAATAACACTATAAAAATTTTACATTTTTGTGATGGTAAACGTAAATTAGCTATACTGGAAGCATTTTATTTTAGTTATGAGGCCGTGTGTGAGCACGATTTCATGATTCCCATCCCACCCCCTTACCCGGGCTCAGCGCACTTAGCGCTATTCACCGGTCTAACATGCCCCACCCCGAAAGACATGCAACCCAACATACACACTGCACACACCGTCCATGAATACGCCGGTTTTAACTTATTCAGAAAAATTTCCGACGGGCAGAGGATTCGAACCTACTGCCGTTGGGAGTCTAGTTCTAGAGGTTGGGACTCTAACCACTAGACGACCCGCTGGCCCTGGAAGCATTTGAAATTCACAAACATTTAAAATATGTATTTTTAATAAATGATCAAATTAATTTCTTAGATTCATCATTATTGGTCGTTTTGGAATGAGAAGCCAAGTCATCTGGACGCAGATCATCATCATCATCATTAATCAGCGTATAATGTTCCATCGTTGGACGAACGCCTCCCCTAACTGCTTCCATTTTTCGCGATCTGTTGTGTCTCCCATCCACTGTATTCCGGCGATTTTGTCGATGTCGTCTTTCCAGCGTGTACGAGGTCTTCCCCGTGCTCTTTTCCCTGTTCTCGGCCTCCACTCTGTCACCCTTCTGCTCCATCTATCGTCCTGTCTTCTCATTAGATGCCCAGCCCACTGCCTAAACCAAAGTGGCAGTGTGGGGGGGACGCAGATATAGAAAACCAAAATCAAGTTATGGAGATTTATTGTTCCTATAGGAACATCAACTGTTTACTTTTATTCTTACCTCTGAAAATGACATGTCAACATGTCAAAATACGTAAAAGGCTAAAATAAAAAAACCCTGTTAAAGTTAAGAATTGATTTATTTACAATAAAATAAGTAAATAATTTATTTACAATAAAATAAGTAGATACTTAATATCGAATAAGGTTCTTTTTGTTCTATTTCCATACGTTTCAATTGAAGAACACAGAGCGAGGAATATTTGACATGTCGGAAATTATTACATTTTCTAACCAAAATTCAAAGAGAAAATTTATCTAAATTATACAATCATAATTATGTTTTTTTTTACTGTTATTGTCAATATGTTTGCGTTTTTATTGTTTTATGATAGTTTGGAATATGTTTTTATGGCATTTAGGACTGTTGATGTTAAGTTATTTCGAAAAGTGGCTTAATAGAAGTCAGCTTCAAAACATTTTTTACATGCAGCAGGTTTTACTGCTTTCCGCCAACCCATTCTGCTACGGAACGAAGCTCTGTTTCTTGCGCCAGGGCCAGAAATCTGAAGTTACGTCACTGTTAACATAATACTATTAAAATCTTGATACTGTCTACAACAAGCACTGCTTTTCCTACCTTAACTAATGGTAATGAGTTGCAGACGCACTTCTCACGTAGTAATATGCGTTGCTATACTTTCCATCAAAAACACACGCTGCTTTTCTTTTATTTTTCTGGGTAGACGTCACTTATGTTACTAGTATAGTTAACAAAGAATTAAATTGCGGTTTGCTGATTACACCCCAAGTACCCCCCATTTAACGATAATTTGATTACAGTTCAAGACAGGAGGTTTTCTTATAGTATGTTTCCTTCCAGTTACTTTAAAAGCACTTCTTATGGTCGCTTATTTGATTTTACTTCTTGCAGCGAGTAATATACATTATTAAAATACGTACACTTAATTTAAGTTTTTACTTCTTAGAAAACCGTCTTCAAATAGTTCCGTGGAGATCTATTTGTTAGCAGAAGTTTCTATTCTTATAATTGGTTAAGACATCTTAATTACTTTCACATTTCTTGTTGATTTCCTCAAAGTTTTGAATCGTATAGATACATCTGGTCCGCCAGTTTCTGATAAATGTAGAATTATCTTGAACAATTGATTTTTGTGGAAAATCTTCTACGAAGAGCTTTTTGGTGCAGAAATCGTTAAACGGTCAGAAGGTTCTGGTTCTGTGCACTTCCCATGGTAAAGAAACCTAATGGATACTTCCGTGGAAATTACCGCAATTTACATTCTCTTAAATTTTTTTATATATTTTTAAAATTGTGTAAATTTGACAATTTTGAAAATTTAATATTTTAGAACTCAAAATTTTGTAAATTTTTGGTAACTTAAAAAATTTCGTAGAACTCTAGGAGTAGCCTACAAAAATGATTCCTGTGACCGAAAGGCAAAGCTCGATCTGGTGACTGTTGGATAGAGCTACATAGGGGGGGAAGCAGTGCTGTTGACCAGAGACTGAATCGAGGCTCGATCTCGTGACTAAGCTAGAGCTGCGGGAACGCCAAGAACCTTCACTTAGGCGAAAGGCGTAAACAAAGAACACCTTTTGGGGGGTCGGCGTTGTAACGGTCACTCCGATGATTTCAACTTGGTACGTCCACCTCTCTTCGGCGAGGTTTAAAGTTTACCTTAATTGGGACCATGGAGAACTGGGTATGTGATTTCACGAGAGGAGGTGTACCTAACATCTTAGCGGCAGTGTGTACTCTTTAATAGAATCCCCGCTCCCTTGAAGTTAAGCCATTAGGGACTTAAGCCCTAGGGATGAGGTGTACGTTGCCTTCTCACGCCCACTATAAAAGTGTCGACCCAGGGGGCTCGTGCTTATGCACACCCTTAGACCTCAGAACCCGCGGGGGAATAACAGCCCCCGTCTGATGTTAAGACTGGTAGCCTGTTCTCGTTGAACCATTGTTAACTTGACTCATTGGCTCTGTAAGTTTAAGCGGCGGGAAGCCTAGAACCCTCACTTAGGTAAAAGGCGTAAACAAAGAACACTTTTTTTGGGGGGGAGGGGGGGTCAGCGTTGTAACGGTCACTTTGGTGATAGCAACTTGGTACGTCCACTTTCATATAAAATAGTTTTCTGTAAAACTAATATTTAGTTACTAAAACCATTATTGCCTGTATAACAAAGTTCTGTGAAATTATTAAACGTAGCAATTTTTTCCATGTTCACTGAACAGCAAAACTGCCAAGTTCGTTACACACATGTTTTTTAACGCATTATGAAGTTAATGTATGTTAGTTAAACCTAAATTGAGAAAGATGCATCAAGACTGAATTTACAAACTCAATTTTCTTTTATACTAGTTTATTAAATTGTTGTTTGCTATTTCTGTTTAGTGAATGGTGTTGCACGTCCAGGAGAATTATTAGCAATTCTTGGTTCAAGTGGGGCAGGCAAAACTACATTATTAAACACACTAACATCCCGATCCTCATCACGTTTAGTAGTTACAGGATTAAGGTGTGCTAATGGGGTTCCCGTTGATTCAAATTCACTTACCAGTCAAATGGCGTACGTTCAACAAGAGGATCTATTCATTGGTTCCCTCACCGTGAAGGAACATTTAATTTTTCAGGTAAAACTAGCATAATAAGCTTTAGTTTTATATCAAGAGAAAAAATTTCAGGCTCTTGTTCGAATGGACAGACATGTTCCTTATAGGCAAAGAATTAAACGAGTGGAAGAAGTTATTTCAGAGGTTGTCAAAAGATGTGCTATGTTTTTGAAAAAGTTATGCATCTTTATTATTTTTCAGCTTGGTTTGAGCGAGTGCGAAAATACAAACATTGGAATACGAGGGAGACTGAAGGGCATTTCCGGAGGAGAAATGAAACGTCTTTCATTCGCTTCAGAAGTGTTAACCAACCCATCGTTGATGTTGTGTGATGAACCAACTTCTGGTTTGGATTCTTTTATGGCATTAAATGTGGTTCAAGTTTTAAAACGGCTCGCACAAACAGGAAAAACTATTATATGCACCATACATCAACCCTCCTCTGAACTTTATGCTATGTTTGACAAATTACTGTTAATGGCGGAAGGACGAGTAGCTTTTCTGGGCACTCCACAAGAAGCAGATGAGTTCTTTACTACGTAAGAATGATGCCCCGCATTTGGTTTACTACTTTTTAAGTCTAAAGACAGTAATGATTTTAACTTGAAATTAGAAGAGTATCTATTTACGTTCTAAATTATTATTATCAAAATACTAATATATTATTTGTCTAGTTATGATAAATACCTTGTAAATACTCAAGCACGTTTTCTTAAGCTTTTAGTTAAATTGTATGTCACCTTTATTTCTCTAGTATTTGTTTAATACATATGTAAGTGGTGGCGGATGTCCTAAAAGACATCTGTATAAAGTACGGTGAGGCCATAATGTAAGCAAATCTAAAATCTACTCAAAATTGGGGCCGAACCAGCTAAACTGGTATAAATAAACTAAAAAGCTCACATTTACAAAAATGAATAACATAAGACGCGTTTCGTCCTTATTAGAATTCTTCAGTTAGGTATAGAGCACCGAAAGCACTTTTAGGCGCTTTCGATGTTTGCATTTACAAATGGAAATATACCTGACTGAAGAGTCCTAATAAGAACGAAACGCGTCTTAGGTTGTTCCTATTTGTATATGTGAGCATCTTTTGTTTAATACATATGTATTTAGTTTTCATATTTAAAGTTAGAATTAAAAATATTTTTCATAACTAGACATTAATTATTAGCAATTTATTTTAAATTGTTTGAATATGAGTTTTTCAGAGTAAAAAATGAACCGAATAATTCAAAAACTAATTGTAAGTGTTCTGATAATTTTTCAGAAGTCAGAACGTACAAAATTATTCAAAACTTAAATAATATTTTGAATTTCAGAAAAATACTTCCATAAAATTAAAATAGGATTTAAGGGAACCGTAATTGAAAATTATTTAAATACTAGTGGAACCCGTGATCTACGCCTGCGCTGTTTTTGGTAACTTATTTTCAAAATGTAATAAATAAGCTATCTTGAGATGCAAAACATGTACTGAAGATATCCCACAGTATTGTCTTCGTCTTCTTCTTTTTTTTTCTTCTTTTTTATGCAACCTTTGTCGTCCATCCTTAGGCCTCCCCTAGCACTTTTCATTCTTGCCTGTTCTGAGCTACTTGGATCCCTTTTGGGCCTGTCGTCCTTTTGATATCGTCGATCCATTTTAAATTTGGTCTACTATTTTTCCTTTTCCTCTCCCATACCATCATTACATGACCCCTTTTGTCCATTTTTGTCGCACATTCTCGCTACATGCCCAGTCATTCTCCATTTTTGTATTGCTAATCTCGTAACGACATCTTCTACTCCTGTTTTTTGCCTAATCCATGTATTTCTCTTTCGGTTCCTTAGAGGTATTCCCAGCGTTATTCATTCCATTTCCCTTTGAGCTTTTCTTATCCGGTTTATAACTGCCTTTGTCATCCACCATGTCATCCGCAAATCGTAGATTATTTAACTTTTCGCCATTTATGTATAACCTTTTGTTTTCGCATTTGAGTTGCTTCTAACGGTGCTGTAAATTGATTTCATTGAGTTTTGTATTTTAATTTCCACATTTGAAACTCTTCTAAGTGTAGAAACAAATGTCTGTGGTTGATTCTTATTAATAGTTATTGTGAATGGAAGGTTTGGTTAGGTAAGGTTAGTTTTACCTGAAATTTGATTGGTTTTAACTATAAATGGTAATGCAGTACTGCAGGATTTTGAAATAATTTCAGGTAATCACACAATACTTTCAGATATCCGCCCTCTTAAAATCTTTGCTGCAATACAATTTGTAAATCCTTATGTCAGTCCGATTTAAAACATGCACTTTGAATTTCAAGTCAATAAAACCAAACATGGCAAAAATTTGTTTATGTTGCAATCGCTTTACTTTTATAGTGGGATAACAAAGTGCGTGAAAAAGGATTGCGTAAACTGCTGATGCGTTAGATTAAGCAATCGCGTCTCTACAAAATGTCATTCGGGCGATGCATCGGCATTTACGAATATGCGACTGGTTATCCCAAAAAACCACTTACTGATGAGAACCAGCAGCGTTTCGCGTTCCGATCTTCCAGTCGTCCACTGTTTCCACATTGATCTTATTTGTAACAAAAATAGTCTGGTCGTCTGCTTTCTATTGCCTACAAATTTGCCGCGTAAAGGAGTGGCTTGTAGTAGCGGGCGCCAAGCGGCAGTAAACATTGAGACAGGTGGAAGGGATCCGCATTTAATATACGAGTATAAATTCTTAGGGAATTGTTAATGTAACAAAGAATATGCAAATTCCATCCATTTCTTTGTGATTATCAATTGTTTAACAGTTTGAAACAATTTTTTTACATTGATTTGTTATTTAGACTTTAGTTGTTAAATATTCCAAACTTTAAAAACTTGAAAGTTTTTCAAATTTTGTAAAATTATGATTTGTACATTCTGAAAACGCTATTGTTGAAATCCATGAAAAGATTTTTTCAAAAAACTCAAAGACAAAATATTTAACGGTAACGCACCTACCCACAATCTACTTAACTATATGTATATTAAACGCGTTGAGTGTTAGTTTCTAGTGGCGGGAGGCATACGCGTTCCTGTTTGCTCACAGCTCGCCTCACATTCTTCGCGCCTCTGGCAAGCAGCAAACAAGTCTTCAGTTTCGTAATGTTTGGACAACAAACTATAAAATATGTTGCTTTGTTACTACATCTGACATCATGAGAGGATCCTGTGAAATAACGTCTGTTTGTTTGTTTCTAATTATACTAAAACTAAGCGGGCTTTTGAGCAGGCAAAAATCGTAATTTTTCTACCAAAAAAATATTTGCTTGCTCCTACATTTATAACATGCCACCTGGGGTCGGGTTTACATGCAGCTAAAGTTAAGGTCGTATTTACAAACATCCGTAGGCGAGGAATTCAAAAACAATCCAAGAATAATGCAAATCAGAAACTGTACTGGGGAGCGTGACGAAGATTCATATAATTAATAACTTCATCAGATACGTATATTTTCACTTGGGATCATTTGCTTGGATAATTATAAAGCGAAATCAAAGTATACACATAATCACGGTCTACTACTATTTCTGTTTTACTACTTAATTAAACTAAACTAATATTAAAGAAAACTATTATATCGAATATCTTAAATAATCTTATTGATAAAAATTAAAGAGGCAGAATATTTATTTACACCTTACATTTATACTTACTTAGGTAAGTAAACATAACGCATCTCTTGTGTTGCTTTATTAGAATCTATTACTTGAATTGTATTAAAAACGGTAGATATTTATAAATGTATACGCAAAGAAATAGTTTGGGTACTATTAATTTTTCAATTATTAAATTGATATCAGCAAGTATTTATTAAAATTCAGTAAAAGTTCCACATAAGCATATTAAAACATGCTAAATATTGTATTAACATATTTTGAGAGTAGACTTTTAGAATCTAAATATTAAATCCAGAGCGCTTTTTTCTGTCTCAGTTTTTTTGTGAATGGAAGCTTCCGCTGCTAGACACTACGTATTTACGGGTCTACTGCATACGGCTCAAGTTTGTTTGTACAACCGCCTGATACTGCATTCAATAGAAATTTTACACTTTAGAACTTAGAAGTCGGCGGTTTGTGTATATGATTGTACATGATCTGACGATAGCTGGCATTCCTACATCAGACTTAGCGGGAAAAGATATGTGGGCTGACGGATCACTTCATCGGTCTCGCTTGTAGCACAGGGCAGTAGTCAGTACTAAACAAAGACGCAGGGAGACGTTGCCCAGACGCGCACATGCGATTTTGTTGCAGAATTATTTAATCGTAAAAATTAGACACACAGTTTTTAATACGCATGCCGTGCGATTATTTAGCTGTATATGAGCGCAGGCATATTAGTGGAATCGGGATAGGGTTTTTGCTTGAATTAATTCAAACAAAAACAATATTTGGTTCCTGTTTATCCATGTACCCCCTAGTTTAAAATACTAAAAATATACATTCTTACATTTACGCCATCAGCCGCCATATTGCAAAATGGCGTCGATCTGATGTCTATATGACAAAAAATGAAGAACCTAAAATTTTACATAATGTTGGTTCTTTTCACTGTTTTGATATAACCTATGGTTCAGCCACAATTTCAATGTCTTTCGAATTCTCTTTACTCTAATTTATCTTGTTTTAGGTATATTTTTGTCGTTTACCACAATCATTCGGAAACGGTTTGTTCTATGAATAAATGTATTTGAAGAAATTTGTAGAGCATGGTGTTTTACATCAAAAAATTAAATTTGAAGGGGGACGTGGGAGGGGAAGCATAAGAATGAAAAGAGAGGAGTAACAGAATGCTAAAGCTTTATCACTTTTCCTACTTTCATTATAGCTGACTGTTTCTGTACTTGCAGTACGCTGAAAAATATTATAATTATATTTTTTAGAAAGTTATGCCCTGTATATTAGGGAGATAGATTTGGAGGAAGAGGGGGAAAATGGAAGAAAGTTTGATATCAAGTTTGCAAGGAAGGCATTTTCGTGGAAAAAAATGAAATCAAAATATTACCAACGAGTTGTTATTTAAAATATTTTAGCGATTGTAATCCTAAAAATGCACAAAATTCTGTTAGCTCTTCATGAGGAGTGCAATGTTTCTCAGACGTCATCTTCGTCATCACTTACACAGTTTAGACCACTGATATATTGGTGCAGTTTTTTCCACTGCAGTTTGTGCAAATGCCACTGCATGGGATTCTATATCTTCTGCATTTGCAGTTTCATGAGCATAGAAGTCTTGCAGTTACACTTGATCATTTTAAGTAGGGTTTCTGGTGCTGGTGCAAGGTCAGTTGTCACAGGGTGCAGCTTTCCACCAACATTTCTCCATCCTAAGTGGGTTTGGAACATTACTAACCAGTGTTTTACAGATAATACACTGATAGCAAATTCAAAGCAGTTGATATGTTGCCGCATTTTCAGTCAATGATAAACGAGCAATATCAAACTCGTTCTTTGCTGTGCAGATTTTCTTCAAATATGAAGTGTACCTCACGAAATTTAATGTGTTTTTAACTGGGATCCCCTCCAAACACTGACACTAATATTGAAAACCTGCTGATACATCTTCTAATGGCATATCTGACAAATAAAGCTTGCAGCCCCAGTCATGTGGTGATTTTTCACAGCACATTTTAGTGAAGACTGCGACTTTACCTTTTCCAAAAAAAGAGCTCGTCAAATTGTAGCCTGTGAAGGCAAGGGTAAAAATGAGCGAAACACTTCGCCTGGACTTTCCTATACTTATAAATTAACATTGTTTTATATTTTCCAACACTTTTGATGTACACCTGTCTAGACCCGGCTAGTAAAAGTAAACAGCGTTTATAAAAACTTCAAGCCTGAAGAGCGTAACTTAAACCTACCATTACCACGCTGGCTCCGCCTGCAACTGAGTACATGTGAACAACCGAACTGAAATGAACCGGAGGCACGAGTAAGGAAGCGTGTTGATGTTTGAAAATGTATTAATAACTCGAGAAGTATTATTTTTAGCAAGAAATTACTCTTATTAATTTGTATTTAGAATTTTAAAACTTTTCTGATTTTAAAGCCAAAATGCCACGTTTCCATTAAAAAAAAGTTATTTGTTACCGTGGCCGCAATATTAAAATTGGAAACTCAAGTTTTTTTCTTAAATACAATCGAGAAGAATTTGCCCTACAACTTTGCTCTTGGGTTTGCGAGTCTATCTATTAAAATAAAAAAGTTAGCCTACACTGAACATTAAACGACTAGTACTACAAGAATACAACCGCTATAGAAAGTATGTGAAATTCTTCAGGACAAAAAGATTATTAAGGGGCAAAAAGTTCGATTTTTTGATTTTTTGTAAAAAGATTCTACTAGAGCAAACAAAACAAGAAACCAAATTTTTAATTTTATATTAAAAAAATTTGGGGGGAGGGGGAATAGTAGCCCCCCTAAATATTAAATTATCAAAAAAATATTATGATATTCGGATTTTGCTATTAATGGTGAGGTCTTTCACATTAACAGAAATATTTTATTGCCCCCCGTTAAATAAATAAAAGGGTACCAATTTTCAATTTTCAAAAATTCATAGAGGGCGTCACAGTGAAATTATAACAATGAGCAACAAACAAAATTGTAGCAGATGCCTATCTCTATCAGCTTAAAAAGTTTAAACAAAAACGTGTGGGCAGTCTTTGAGATTTTTTTTTTGAAAATTTCAAAAATTTTGGAGCGGAGTGGGTGCCATTGAGATCGTTTACCGATTTTCAAAATTAATGATATTTCATGGTATAGTACCCTTAAGGGGCTACCAAACAAGATGTAGTTGATCCCAATCAAACAACTGGTTTTTGAGTAAATGGGCGTTAAAGTCGAAATTTTCAAAAATTCGTAGCGGCCGCCATGTTGAAGCTAGAGAGTTCGGTAAAAAATCGTTTGATTTGTCCTAAGGCCTTCTTTAATCTCCACTATTAAAATTTCCAAAATTCCGTTTCTGAAAAAAATGCTACCAAAAAAACATGTCTAACTTCCGCTTCCGGTTTCGGATTCTTTTTAAAAGCTTATTTTGTCGATGAATTTTTGATATACCTCCTCATTCCAAAGCACATCGAAATCGGTCCAGCCGTTCCGGAGATATGAGCGTTACCCACCCACCCACACACACACCCACCCACACACACACCCACCCACAGACAGACATTTTTTAAAAACCACTTTTTTAGGATCCTGGAAGCCCAAAACATGTATTTCCGTCAAAATCTCGATTTTGAAAATTTGCATGAAATCAATAGTTCCCTATACTGAAAGTATAGGAAAGTAAAAAGCAGTATGGCACGCGCCCTCTCACCAAGAGATGTCTTCATACAAGGACATTACTCCCCCCCCCCCCAATGTATCCCCTTAATATACAGAACAAAATTTTCTATAAAATATAATTATAACGTTTAGTCAACGGACTCCTAGTATCAGAAACAGTCAGATGTTATAAAAGTAGAAAACGGAATAAAACCATGGCATACTGTTACTTCTCTCCTCCCATTCCTACGCCCCCCTCCCACGTCTTCCTTCAAAATTAATTTTTTTGTTGTATGCAGGACAAGCCGTTTTCTGAATAATTTTGGTAAACAACAAAACATACACAACACAACATACACAAAAGGAGTTAAGAGAATTTGAAAGACTTTGTAATTGTGAACGAACCACGGGATATATCAAGTAAGCTGTGACTATTGTTAATAATATTGTATATTGCAAAAAGTGAAAAAGATTTTTCTATGTCAAACAGAGTAACTAATTAAATACATTTAACATTTGGTAATCCACTATCAGTAATGTTAAATAAAATGCATTTTTTATTCTCCACTTCTAGCAACAATGTCGCTATAATAAAATTAAAGATTTTCTAAGCGATCTCGAGAACACGGGTTTATACACAATAATTTATTTAATTTGTATTGCGGATGGAGGCGAAGTTGATTTTTTACTTAATAAAAATAGTACCAAAATATTCATTAAACGACAAATTAGGCGTCACAATTTAAATTGTAGGCGCAAACCTAGAAATAGACAAAGTAAAAGCGCGGGGCGTAGCCCACGAGTTCTGCTAGTCTGTATATTAAAACCAGAACTGTCTCAACTTTACGCGAAGACGGGCTCTCACATCTTGACACGGCTTGTTTATTATTATGTTTGCTGTTCTGATGACTATGGAATATACGGAATTTGATTTCAAAAACTTGCATTTTTTTTTTAGAAAAGTTATCTCCGTAGGCAACGGTTTGTTTTGTTTGTATCCGTCCGCGTCGCGTGCGTTCGTGTGTGCACTGGCGCAAGTGCGTGTGTATATCTGTGATCACGCTTTTTCAATAAAATAGTAAATTATCGTTTTTTTTTCTTTTGAATGATGTTTTTTATTTTGTAGCTTAAGCTATGAGAGAGATATAGGAATACTTGCGCTATGTTTCGTTACCAATTCGTAGATACTATCTGTTATTAGAATTTTTAGAGTTTTGAAACATTGTTAAAAATTTTGAAGTACTTTTGGAAACTTTAGAAATTATAATTGTTTGCAGAAACGATTAAAATTTTTAAAATTCGAAAACGATACGGTGATTTCTGCAATTTTGGGAATTTAGAAAGTTTATGAGCTGCAAAATAATTTAACAGTTACATCTTACGAATAATTGTAATTGTTTTATTTTTAAAAACATTAAGAAATATCTGGACGTCTAGAAGATTAACTATGTTTTTCAAAAATAAAAGAAAACTGAAAACCTTGATTAAGTCTGGGTTATAATTTTTTAATAATTTATTGTTAAAAATTTTGTTTCAATTCAAGACATGTAAATATAGTCATACCAGTTACTTAATGCCTCGATGTAGTATGGCAGATTGTAAATAAACTGTTAATAAAAGAAAATTATGTATATGAAATTATTTAACAGATGACTTAAACACTATTGAAAAAGATTAAGTTGTTTGCCTTAAATAAACAGCATAAAAGGCGATGTAAATTCAATCCTTTCACCTGATATCCTTTCAACTCACAAAATGCTGGTAAATCAATTAAGAACTGTTCGGTTTCTAAATTAAATTTTCTAGCTTGGAGGCACCCTGTCCACATAATTACAATCCTGCAGATTACTTTATTCAGCTTTTGGCAATTTTACCAGGCAGGGAAGAATCTTGTAGACAGGGAATTAACATGATCTGTGATCGATTTGAAAGATCTGAAATGGGTGTCAAGCTTGCTGTTGAAGCAGCAACCTTGGTAAATAATAAAATTTTGGAATTTTTAAAAATCTATTAGAAAACAATTTTTTATTTGTTAAGTAACGGATTTGCCTGTTTTTTAGGAAAAGCTAGAATACAAATTCAGCGATTATTTATACGATGATGGAAATAATAGGAATCGATATAAAGCATCATGGTGTTCACAATTTCGAGCAGTATTGTGGCGGTCATGGATAAGTGTAATAAAAGAGCCTTTGCTAATTAAAGTCAGACTATTACAAACAATTGTAAGCAGTTATTTAAGTAAAAATGTGATAGATTTTACTTATTCAATTTTTAGATAACAGCTTTACTAATTGGAACCATATACTTTGGACAAAAATTAAATGAGGATGGTGTTATGAACATCAATGGCGCTTTATTCATATTTTTGACCAACATGACCTTTCAAAATGTATTTGCAGTTGTTAATGTATGTGTCAATTTTAAAATATTCTTCTTTCAAATTAGTAAAACGTTCTTGATAGAAAAATCAACGTTAAAAAACATTTTTAGGTTTTTTGCACAGAGTTGCCAATTCTTCTACGAGAACACAAAAATGGAATGTACCGAACGGACGTGTACTTTATATGCAAAACGCTAGCAGAAATGCCTTTATTTGTTTTCATTCCAGTTATTTTTGTATGCATTTGTTATTATCTTATTGGTTTAAATCCAGAACAACCTCGCTTGTTTATAGCCATGGGAATTGTTGTTCTTGTTGCAAATGTCGCCATCAGTTTTGGTAAGATATTATATTTGAAAAAATATTTTCTCATTTAAAACTTGCAGGATATTTTGTGTCTTGCATGAGCAACAGCGTTTCTATGGCATTATCCATTGCGCCACCTCTTATTATTCCATTTTTGTTATTTGGGGGATTTTTTCTTAATGTGGGGTAAGTTTATGTTCATTTTCTTGTTTAAATAGTCTGTACCTTGTTCTTCCATTTTGATTTCCTGTCTTTCCTGAAATGAAAGTCCAGCATTCCTTCATTTTTTTTAAATAAATGTATTACCCAAGACAACATTATTATTTATCTAATTCCAGTTCCATTCCAATATATTTTAAATGGATTGCGTATGCCTCATGGTTTCGATACGGAAATGAAGCTTTGATGATTAACCAATGGGAAGGTATTGAAAACATAAACTGCACTGGCAGTGAGACTTTAACATGCCCAAAAGATGGTCATATCGTGTTGGAAGTGTATAATTTCTCAGAGGTACTTAGTGTTCCACAAAACAAAGTGTAATTGATTTAAACAAAATTTTACATTTTAGGATAATTTTACCATGGATTTAATAGCTCTGGGAGGTTTAATTTGTGGATTTAGATTGTTGGCGTATTTTGCCTTAGTAGTGAAGACTTACACCTTCGAGTAAAATAAAATTTTTTAAATTATGTGTTTGTACTTGAAATATACAAAATATAACAGTTTTCTATGCTGCGTCGTTTGTTTAGCGTTTTCATTAATTAAAACTCATTAAAGTTGAATATAAATACGAGGGTCAAGCTACATTTATTGAAAATAAAACAACGAACGTAAATTTTTCAAATTTTTACTTTAGATATGTTCAAAACAGTTGCCTACCGCTATAATGACCATCCTTTCCTTCTATTGCTTAAATGCCCCAAACCAAGCATCTTTAAGAATAGCCAAAATAGCCAAAAGTCGCACATAGTCAGGCTAGTATGCAGGATGTTCTATTGCCCTAATCTTATTATCAGCCAATTACTGAAGAGTTGACGCGGCAGTGTGCGACGATGCGTTATCGTGATGTAGCATAATTCCATTCTTTGGAACTTTATTAAACACTTCCGGCAAACAATGTTCGACGTATCATTTAGCTGTGACTGTCTTTTGATTTGTTAGCTTAATAGCATTGACGAGACCTGTACTTCTAAAGAACACAGCGTACATCACTTTCTTCATTGCACGCTGCTTCTTCGTTATGTTTGGCGTTCCCTCATCTTTATGGGTCCATACGCAGCTTTCTTGCCGAGTTAGTATTAAAAAAATGGTATATAAGTTTCAATACCTGTCACAATTTTCGAAAAAAATTGATGTCTACCATTATTAAGAACTGTTAGAGTTTTATGGGAAATTCTTACGAATTCTGCCTTTTAAAAATCTGTAAAATAATGAAGCACAAAACGACTTACAAGTTTCTTCAGGTGAAGGTGGTCATGTATTATTGTTTTTGCAGCCGAGGATCTAATCCTAAGTTGAGCCTCTATCACGGCATAGCTCTGCTATCCTCTCCTATGATCTTTTTCACAGCAGCAATGTTTTTTTCAATGACAAATACAGTACGACAATAAATATAAGATACCGGTTAATATCACTTTAATATTTCCAGTTCTAATGTCTATTGTATTGATGATATGCTCCACATGACCACTATCTCTTTGCAAGCATAGTGCCAAGCGTTCTTGAAGATTGCCTACAATGTTTCTAAATAGAGGCTGACGTAAATTTTGGAAGAACTGTACGATTGCCCTTCTCAAATGTTGCTTTTCATTATTCCCCAGATGTAAGCATCAGGGTGACTTATGTCGGGGCTATGTGAAGGATAAACAAATTCAGTTTTTCTAAAAATTATTCTGTCATCGAAATGTTCTCTTAACACCGCAAGGGTGGCATTAGCGGTATGACTTGTTGCTCCGTCTTGCTGGAACCATTGCCTCCGATAACGCAAGTTTCTAGCTCTACAGAAACGTTGTAAGTCTTGAATAAACAGCTCAATCTTTTGCCGATATCTTTCTTGATTCACTGTCACAGTATTACCTTCTTCATCTTCAAAGAAGTAAGGACCCAAAATGCCATGCCCAGACACTGCACACCAAACAGTTACTCGTTCATCGTGAAGAGGTGCCTCAAGGATTTCTTCTGGTGGTGTGAATCCAAGAAATCTGTACGATTGCCTGTTGATGTGCCCTGACAATGATACGTGGGATTCATCTGAAAACCATATGTTTGATAGGAACTCTTCATCTTCATATTGCATGGCCATAACACAAGCGCAGTACATTGAACGTAACCGCTTATCTGCAACATTTAGCTTGTGGAATGTCTGAATTTTGTAAGAAAATGCACCAATATCTTTTGCCATTAAGCGTACAGATTTCCTGTTTATATTCATTTTTACAGCTGCCTTTCTCAGGCTCCTTTTCGGAGATTGCATGATTTGTTCCAGTATCCTACCGTGATTTTCATTACTTCGTCGAGTTCTTTTTCGTCCAGATTTTCCTTTTCTTTGGGTAATAACACTGCCGGTACGTTGAAACTTCTTTACTATACGCCTTATTGTAGTGTTTGTAAGTCCTCTCCCATAATTCTCTAAAAATTGAAATTTAACGTACTTGATACTTGGTCCGTTATTTCTGCCTTGTCCGTATGAGCGGTTATAGGGGTTGCAAATAAAAACTTTTTGCTTGGTAGTAAGCATTTTGCTTAACACGGTTATTGCATACTTTTAAAGACAAAGTGTCAAAAAAAGGTCGTCGTAACATTTGCAGCAATTGTCATTTCCTTTGCAACTGCTATCATGCTCTCAATTTCGGTATCCTATATTTATTGTCATTTTGTATGTAGTTGCTCTAAATGACACTGCATGTTCTGCTTCCCACGGCCTACTTAATTTTTTTATTCTCAATGGCTTGGCCCTCGTATTTAGTTTTCGTTACCCAAATTTTAGTTTGAACATCAATACACTTTCAAGATTTGCAACTAAAAAATGTACAAAAATAGTAAGTGACTACCAGGAAAAAATGCAACCGCCTTAAAATCGGGCCATATGCTGTACCAGAATAATTCTGAAATAAATTTTCACGTTGGAGGAGTAGCTTTCATAATATTCAAAAATATAAAACACCGAATAACGAAGATGCATGCAGTATCTGACAGGGTCGTCTATATCACGATAAAATTGAATAAAAGATATAGCTTACAAGTAATTCAGGTATATTCGCCCACTAGTACCGTAGTTGAGGACGAAATAAAACAACTGTACGAAGACATTACCAGGGCAAAAATCTGAAGAAAACACAATTTGCAGTAATTATTGAAGATCTAAAAGCAAAAATGGAACAAAAAATTAATGGGGATCCGTCAGATGGTGGAGTATTCGGACTAGGTGTAAGAAACCACAGAGGTGAAAAACTATTAAATTACTTGCACAATGAAAACATATTACATAAACATCTTCTTTAATAAAGCCCTACAAAGAAGGTGGACGTGGAGGAGCACAGACAAAAATACAAAAAAAAATAAGTTGACTATGTTTAAGCAGGAAAATATGCACAGATGTATCGGTCCTAAGCACTTTCGATATAGGAAGTGATCACCGACTCATAAGAGCTACTCTAATGATTGATACTAAACTTTAACGAATGAACTTAATGCAAAGGAATGCAATATATCAAACAACTGAAGAACAAAAACAAACCATATATCAGACAGAAGTTAAAAAGAAACAATTATTAGAAGGTATAGAACCGGACCCATTAAATCAGTAACGACATTCTAACCGCCACCAAAAAAGTAATTATGAGAAACACATTTAAGAAAAATGGTAAAATCATACCTAACGCAGTTAACTAATAGCAAAAAGAAGAAGATTGCACCGATAATCTGACAAATATAAAACAATAAACAGGAAGATAAGTAAAACACTCAGAAAACGTATAAGAGCCTACAACACTAGGGATACCATAATTTCAGAAAACAAAATAGGGACATTTCTTCCCTCTTAAATACCGATCGTGGATTCGGAGGGTACGAAGTAATCCCTTCCCAACTACAAGGGGGGTCCGGAAAATGTTAAAAAATTTGTCGCAAAATACACAATTTCACGTACCAAACTGACAATTTTTAGAAGAATTTACGAAAGGTCGAGGTAGCCCAATTTAATCGCCAACGGCCAAATTTACAATTTAATCGCATAACTCTGGCTGAGGTGGCTCAATTGGCAATAAATCGCCACAACTGGCAACACTGTAAATTTAACAAAAAAACCTATATATTTCTAGTAAAATAAAAATACAAACTCAACAGTTACTACATAATATTTGAAGAAGTTGATGGTTGCGGATCCTTATGCTGTTTTTGTGAAATGTCCTCTTCTTTTTTTTTGAAATTTCCCAGCTTCCAACGTTAATTAAAGGCCCTGTTGACTGGAAAAATGTTAAAACTATAATGAATAATCAATTAACTTGTTCTAGGCACTTAAACTCTCAGGAAGACATCGACAATGCGGTTGAATCATTCAAAGAGGGAGCTTCGCTAGCAATTTGACAAGCTACTAGAGACTTCTGATCACACCGACCTTATAATGATCAAATCCCACCAATACATATACAACAACTTAATAGGGAAAAACATATGGTACGCAGATTGTAGCAAAATACCCAAAATCCAGCAGTTAAAGCACGTCTGAACAGACTCATTAGACTAGTAAGAAACAAATTTGAACAATTTCGAATATCTTCTTACAGAAACCATATAGAATCTTTTACCCCTGGAAACCCACTAAAAGAATTTTAAGATAACCGGTAATCATCCCAACACTTCGAAATCAAGGTCGAATCTACCCAGAAGATAAAGTCAAATGAGAAGTATTCGCTGCACAATTGGAAAAAACATTTACCACATTACAAAACCAAACTAATATTAATAATAGTTTATTTAATAATAGTTTATTTATTTTGATGTATAAGAAATACATAGGTATACCATTTATAAGTACATACACTTAAATACCTTACTTAAATACATCAAAATCTCAAGGTCTAGTTCAGTTGGACTGCTTTTCAACTAGACCTGGACTAATATTCAACACAGATATTTATTAAATGCCTAAAACTAAGATACAAAAAGAAAAAACAAGAAAAATGCACAAGAATGCAATTATAATGCCTTATAAGCAGTCACATTCAGACCACAAATTAAAAATAGAAAAGAACCAAAGATAACAAAAGTAAAGACAAGGGAGCTGTAGTAACAGTGCAGGTTTTAGCGGATTAAAAGAGTTTTAAAACACCGTTTTCGAAATAATCACACTTACTGACATAATACTTACAGATCTTGTATCGCCATAAAAAAATTTAAATGTAAATCAAAAAACTCGACGCCCCAAAAATAGACCTGACACCTAATTTGCTTCTAAAAAATCTACGTTATAAATTCATATCGTACATAACAGCAATATCCAATGCTTCTGAGAACTGGATATTTCCCCATTGCTTAAAGACAAGCAGTAATTTTGATGGTTTCCAAGCCTGACAAACCACATGATAATCCGGTAAACTATCGACCTATTAGCCTGTTATCTACGATATTCAAACTCCTGGAAGGAACAATACATTTCCAATGGTGGTTGTGGATTTAGATGTACTATTTGTCTTTTTTGACAATCTGTTAAACAAACCTGACAATCCAAATCCACAACCATCAAAATTATACGGTTTATAAAAACTACACAAACCCAACGTGCCCATTAGATCAGTAGTATCATACATACATACCCTACCACGTGTTCGAAAAAATTTAAACAACATAGTTACCAATTTTGATTATAAACATAAATATTCTATTAAAAATGCGTCTGAATTAATCAATAAATTACCTAACATACATCTACCACCACAAAGCAAGCTAGTAAGTTTCGATGTTAGTAACATGTTTTCAGAAATACCTCCTCAAGAATGTATTCCTTTGTTAAATACTATTTCTGTTAACAAAAATTTGAATTAATAAAACAGACTGAGTTGATTTAATTATTTGAACTTTGCATTAATCAAAATTATTTTACGATTAATAATAAAATTTATTTCCAAAAAGATGGTTTACCCATGGGAAGTCCAATTTCAGCTATTTTAGGTTTTAGCTTTTATATTTATGGAAAATCTAGAAGATCAAATATTTGAATCAAGCAATTCTGAGAAAGTTATATTTTAGTTTCGTTATATTGATGACATGTTTAGATAGTTTATTTGAGTTAGTCAATAAATTTTTGATTTTTATTAACAGCTTGCACCCAAAAATATCATTTACACTAGAAACTGAACAAAATAGGTCTATTAACTTTTTATATTTAAACATAAATATTAATTCAAATAATAAACTTGAATATTCTGTCTATAGAAAACCTACACAAACAGACATTACAATACCACACGATTCTTGTCATCATAAAACACACAAATTAGCAGCATACAGGTCCATGATAATAAGGCTTTAACGGTTCCTCTAGGTGAAATTAGTTATAATAGAGAAATTTCGATTGTTAAACAAATTGCATACAATAATGGTTATAATAGTCAACTTATTTCTGATACACTAATTAAAGAGAAAAATTTTAAATTAGCTATTCAGAAAATGATCCAACTACTTCATCAGATAAAATGAAATACGCATCAATTTTATATTTTGGCAATCAATCAGAAAAAATTGGTAATCTTATAAACAAAACAAATAAATGTAAAATAACTTTTAAAACAACAAAAAACATTTTAAATACTTTGTTTAATGCTAAATAGACACTTTACTAAAATCAGGCATCTACAAATCTACAAGTTAAATTGCTCGCACTGTAATTTGGTTTATATAGGACAAACAATTAGACATTTTGATATTAGGTACAATGATCATGTACGTTGTTACAAGGATAAACACCCCCATAAATTCAATTACGCTAAACACTTATTAGAACACAATCATTCAATGACATCTAATAAAACTATAAAATGTTTACACTTTTGTGATGACAAACGTAAGTTGGGGAAATACTAGAAGCATTTCAAATTCATAAACATTTAAAATCTGTACCTTTGATGAATGAACAAATTGATTTCTGAAATTCACCGTTATTAGACGTTTTGGAATAAGAAATTAAGTCATCTGGACGCAGATATAGAAAACCAAGATCAAGTTATGAAGATTTATTGTTCCTGTAGCAATTGTTTACTTTTAATCTTGCTTTTGATAATGACGTGTAAACACATTGAAATAGGTATAAGGCTAAAATAAAAAACTTGTAGAAGTTAACAATTGTTTTATTTACAATAAATGATTACCATGTTTAATAATTATTAATTACCAAAGATTTTTTAATTATTTGTAAAAGTAAGAAAAAGAACGGTACTTTTTAATGTCAACGGCGCGTTTTCCAGCAGTTACGTGATTTTAACTACGCCTATCAATTAGCTCTGGTTATAGAATATATGTTTCGTTCTTTGGATATTTTTGATAAAACTTTAAATAAACCATTTATATCATTTATTAGTCCAATATCCGCCGCAGGGCGGGCGGTTCCGTTTTTAATATTCTTATACGGTATGCGATATCGTAGAGTTGCTTATATAATTTTTTTTTCTTAGAAATCTAACATAGGTAAGATAAGAGAAAAGCTTAAGGCAAATCGAAAACGGTTTTACCTAAATCTCTAGCTTCAAAATTGCGGCTGTTACAGCTTTTTGAAAATCTGGAATTTAATGCCCATTTACTCAAAAGGTAGTCGTCTGACCAGCGGCAGCGTCAGCTACAACTTGCTTGACACTCCTTTGTGGGTGGTAGACGATGAAACAAAATTAATTTCTAATATCTAAAAACGATCGCAATGGCGCTTCTTCAAAATTTTGTGAATTTGTATGAAATATTATTTTAAAACTGCCCACAAATTTTTTAAACTTTGTAGGCTGTTAGAACGGAAAAATGGCTACAATTTGATTTTTTTCTGATAGTTATAATTTCACTGTGGCGCTTTCTATGAATTTGGATGGATGCAATGGAGGGTTGCCTATGTAGCTTGCTTTCTTAGAAATCTAACAGTCGGTGAAATGTACAACGTTATAATTATAAAATTAACACTTGCAAATATGGTAAGTATAAATATCTAGTATGGAAAAGTCCACTCAAAGTCCACACTTCAGTTTTTTTCTTATTATAACAGACAAGACTATCAGTGCTCTAATTCCGAAAATTAAAAGAAAACCCGTGAACTTTCTAAAAAATTCTGTTTAAAATTGAGTTATATTTAGTTTTGAATAATGTTATTCATATAATTTAGTCGTTTCAGAGATGATTCGCAGGGCGACAATAAAAATTTCGCGTTTGTGTAAATCAACCAATTTTTCAGCGTAGAATACGAACTCAAACTTATTTTTTAGACATGCCAATTCTTAAAAATGAATAATCTCTTCCCCTTGCCCTAATAATGGGCGATATATTCTAATTATCATCCTGTTTCATCCGAATTCTATTACTAATCTTTTTATCTTAGCTTGGTTTTCCTTCTTTAATGAGTTTGAGCTGTAAAATTAAAATTTGTACAAAAATACAGAGACACACAGAGCCACTATATTAACGGTCAGTTTTTGATATTCTGACACCCTAAAACATGATAATCCGTGAATATTAAAATACTTTTGAATATAGGATGCAAACAATATCTAAAATATTGGAAAGTCCACGTGATGTACTTCGCTCATTTTTTGATAATTAAAACAAAATAATACCTATCGCACGCCGCTTAGATTGCACTCAGCTGCAGCCGTATTCTGCTCAAGTTGAGACAAATGGAAAAGATTTGGATTTAAAAACAAAAAGAATTAGGGCAATCGCTATATAATTAATGAAACGAGGATTTTGATCTCGGTCCGCTACACTACCAGTGGCGGTTTCTCCATTAGGTCAAATGGTCATTGACCTTCCAATGAAATAAGAAAAAATAAACAATTACTTTTTGTTTGAGTACATAACATACTATACACTATAATATTTAAAAAATACTTTATAGTTAACTTCTGTATGAGAGTTCTATGTGAGAACGTTTATTAAAGAGCTGCCGCAGGATCCGAAAACGTTTGAATGTTTGAGTATTTCGCGCGCATTAAACGAATCTATGCGAGGGTCATTTGGCTGTCAGTCCCCAATTCAGCTATACGCCACCGAATAAAGCCGCCGCCTTAAAAGGCCTTCAAATGAATAAGAATGAAATAGAAAGCTCATTGCGGTAAAATTCATATTACACAAACTAAAAGAGGATAGAAGTATCTGCGTATTAGAGACTTCAGGGTCACGAACCCACAACTTCCGAGAATTATGCTGTAAACTGTCCGTGATAAGCGCATGTCAATAGCCGCCTAATTTGCGGGATTTGCACGTACACGACGTAGTAGTGTGAAAACAGTTGTTGGTTGTGCAATCATAATTTAGTGGTGTTGTACGATGTCCGTGCAAAATAATTTTCGATTGTGAATGCCATGTAAGAAAATGCTTTCACATGTTTTCACTGTCTGCTATTTTGTAATAATTCATTGTGTGATATTGACTGCACATTTAAAAACTAAGATATAAACACATTTTTTATCGGTAAACCACATGAAAATTTTTGTCATTTTGACACACTGGCAATGTGGGTATCAATTTACAATAATTTAGTTAGAGAGTGCTTATCGAAAGTCTATTAAAGACTTCAATGAAAATGTTGGTAAAAATAGATCATTTTGCCAACGTAAAGGATGGATTTGAAATATAAGGCTACCTAAAGCTTGGGTAAGAACAAATTTTTTCCAAAATAATACTTTAAAATGCCTCCCAGTACACCACACCACGAGCCGCCACTGTACACTACCTACTTAATTAGCTTATTTATTATTAAAAACAAAACAGAAACAAAAACATCATGGGGCATAGCCCACGTGTTCCGCTAGTATCTAATAATTCTTAAAAATGAAAGTGAAATAGCGATAAATCCAATAATGAATTATTAATAACTGAAAATATTTAGCTCTATGTTTTGATATACAGCATGTGCCACCTAACCTTGCAAATTTTAGTGGGCTTTGATTCGTCTACTTACGCTTTGTTTCGTCGGTAGTCGTAACTTAAACTAGCTCTAATTGGCTGTTGGACAGTGTGGTACACTCTACTAAAAAGTGAAAGTCAGATTTCTCAATGTTTAGTTTTGCCTCCTTCAAAATGTTATAGATTAATCTCACAGAAACTCCGGTTGCCGTCGACAAATGCTTCTTTAAATCTGTTGTGGACGAATTTGTAATATCCAGCTCTTTATAAGCAATTGCTTTTATGACAAAATAATAATGACATAAATAATTAACAGCAACTAGATATTATAGTAGCTTTCAAACTACGGGATTGCTTTTGCTTGAGAGTGTAACGGCTTCTCGCCTTTTAAACTTATCGTCATTTTTTTTGCAAGGTTAAATGGCACTTGCTGTACATAGTTGATTGGAAATGCAATGTTTTTGTTTTAGTTCCATTCCAGTATATTTTGAATGGATATCTTACGATTCATGGTTTCGATACGGAAACGAAGCTTTGATGGTTAACAAATGGGAAGATATTGAAAATATTAGTTGCAGTTCTAGGTTTAGTTTAACATGTCCTAAAAATAGACTTTGGAATTGTTTAATTTCTCAGAAGTAAATCCGCAACAGTGGCGTAACTTCGGATTTTGGGCCTGGGGGCAAGATACCTGAAGGGCCCTGGCCCCATCCTCAACAAAACTTCATTAATAAAGTAATTGATAATAAGAACAATTTCTTCAATAGGAAATAAAAATAGTTGCAGTCTAGTAAATAAAAATAAATATATTAAAGCAGTCTCTAATTAAGATAAGAAAATTTAAAATTTTCTGAAGTTAATGTGTCTTGGTCGGTACTAAAAAGTGTGGGTCGTTATGACTAAATACAATCTCACTTCAGTATTTTTCTTTGTATAAGTACATACTTACATGAAATTTAAAATGTTTTGAGTTGAATATAAAAATTACTGTCGAAAATCAAAAATATTTATTAAAAGAATTCGTAATAGAGAAATGAAAAAAAATAAAAGCTCGTGGCTCGTGGCAGGACCCGTAAGGACTCGGGCCCGGGAGCTGTTGCCCCCTGTCCCATGGTAGTTACGCCACTGATCCGTAATGAAGCAATTGAACTATAAAAATTGATTACTGGTTTTAGGTCCACTTCACTATGGACTTGATTGCTCTGAGTTGTTTAATTTGTGGTTTTAGATTTTTGGCGTATTTGGGTTTGCTTAAAAGGAGTTGTACATTTGATTAAATAAAAAATAATATGCACAAACATTTATCTCTTAACTTAATTTTTCCACCAAAATTAATTTGTGAAATTAAAAAGAAAGAAAGAAAATCCTGCGCATATTGATTTTTCTAACGCTTTGCTGGTTAGCATTCATGTTAAACTTGAAGGGAGACCAATGAGATCAAAAGGTATTAATTTACCAAAGGAAACTGATACTCTTATTTTCCTTGGGAACTTTATATGCTGTTCACATAAGAGGCTTCAGTACGAATCCAACTGAAGGCAAGTGCTACAACATAGTGGTAAATATAATACTCAAACTTCGGTGCATTATCAAAATCAAAGTGAGGAAAATGGATTCCAATTCAGATTATGATTGTGAAGGCACTCAATTATATGATTTGGTTCCTGAAGATGGAAATCTTTTAGAAACAATGAGAGTAGATGTAAGTTATAATTAAAAGTTACTTTTTCAAAAGAAAAATGGTTAAAAAATGTGCTAACTGTATCAACAAAAATTGTTTTTTTGGGATCTAAAAATTTGTTAAATTCTTTTTGCACAAAATTGTTTTAAATTACTTTTCACGTAGTTAATACGGAGAATGGCATTTTTTAAGCAGGAATTGTTTGCAGATGCATTACATAATTATTGTATTGTGTAATAACGAAAACAGCGTCAATCTAACCGCGAAAACGAATAATGTTACTGGTTGTGCTTATTTATTAGAGTTACATTTTATCACAGCGGTAATAACAAACACTAAATCCGATTGCCTTTTACGTATGTTGCGTTGGTAACCACCTTACGATCATAGCAACTAGGGATCCTCGATGCCATTGATAACGACAGATTTGTTATACGAGAGGGTTAGGACGCGTCGTCGTTTCCTGTCACTCTAACTTCCAAAATGTGTTTATGAGATGGGTGTATCGTTCCCTCTTTTACTAATTTGGTGTTTCTTACTAGATATTTCTCAATGTCAAGTTTGTAGGTTATGGTATTAGTCATGTGCGTGCAGTTTATGAAGGGAATTGATTGTGCGAAAGTACTGGACCGCTTTTGGTGGAATTTTAAATCAAGAGGTATAATATGTCAAAGAATTTCGTAGTTCTAGTATTTATAAATTATTAAATTCATGACACGCCACTGATCTTCCAATTTTAAATTTGTTTGAAATTATCAGCTGCTTACAGTATAGGAAACCATGTAAATGAAAATCACTATGAACAAAAAGAAGATAGGAAATTAATGTTGTCCTAACCTAACCCTCCCATATAACAAATCTGTCATTATCAATGGCATCTAGGATTCCTAATCGCAACTACAATAACATGACACTTAATAAAATAATTTTGGTTAGCCATATTGTTTTATTCGTTATATTCTCTTACTAAATATTACTCGTGTTATAATTAATTATCGATAATTTGTTCTAGTTAAAACCGAGCTGTACATTCATCTCGTGCATTCGCATTCGTTGAATCTGTAGCTCGGTTTTAACTCGAAAATATCATCGATGATAATCATATCACTTGTTATATTATGAGTGATTATCTCATTTACCAGTTGCAATAAGGTAAGCAGACCGAATTAAATTATTAAGTCGGTAGGCGGTAATGAGCGTGGAAAAATATCTACTTTTTTTCAAGTAACTGCTTTTTTGAAAGTTTAGTATTATCCAGTCTGCTTAAGAACTAATTACATGAAAAATAGTAATTTGTATATTTTAACGATAGTAGCCGGAGAAAGTAAAAGGTTTTTATTGTAAAATACGATGTTGTTGTTCAACAATTTGATTATAATATCTTTGAACTTGATCTAAAGTATAGAGATTAGGCGCATTTAAATAAGCTAAAAAAGAATTATAGTAGGATTGTGGTATATGATCTAAATTAAACCTATAACCTTTAAAATTAGAATGATGTTTTCGTGCTGGAGTAGTTGGTATATTAAGTTTGATTGGAGCATCAGAAGGTGGAGCAGCGTCTGATGTAGATTTGCCAGGTGTAGGTGGTGGTTCTGGGGTTGTAGTTGAATCAGTAGGTGGTGGTGGAGGTGTAGGGGTTGTAGATGGAGGTTCACCAACAACATCGGTATCCGTAGCAGAACGTCCTCGAGGACCACAGTTACCATTTACGGGGTTGGCATTGTTATCGAGTAATTGGATAGGAATTGTACCATTGGTAGCTAAGGTACGCGTATTGAAAAGATTACGAGCATGGTGATTAGAGGGTCGTAAAACGTTACCTACAATAGAACCGATTTTATAATGGGGATTAATATAATCTACTTCAGGTTGAATTTTACTGCGAACGTATTGGCCGGGATGACCATTAGTAACCGTAACTGACATTTCAGCAGTAATAATAAATTCCCATTGAGCTTTAACGATATCATGTTCGTTACCGATATTACGTAAATTATACATACCAAAAGCAAAACGAGGCATGCGTTTGGGAAAGCGTGGATTTTGAATGTTGTAATCAAGATGATTTTCAACATAAGTGTGATCACCCGAATCATTCCAATAAATGCCGTAAGTGTGTTCCTTATCTATTTCATTGGTATTTTGAGTATGTACAAATTTTTTGGTATGAAGAATACTGGGATCGCCAATGATGCGAGTGGGATTAATTGTGGTATAAGTTGAATGATGAAATAGTAAACCATTTGTTGGTTTATAAGAGTGTTGAAATGCTAAACCCAAATGATTAGATCCGTTAATACAATTTTGAAAAAACATAGTTAATTGTGGTTCGTTAGGTTTTTCGCGTAGTGCATCAACCCAATCGTCATTGACATCACAACGTTGAGGACAGGGCAAAAGAATTTCAAGCGGATTATCAAATTCACGTGTTTCAAATTGAGTTGTTATGTTAGTAACACGATTTTGATTCCAAGGTTGAGCAGAAGGAGGAGGATAAATAGAATCACCGCGACATTGATCTAAAATATGATTAATTTTATCGGCTTTTGTGTTTGTTAAATAATGTTGATCGATATTAAATAAATCTACAAGCATCATTTGAACATTGGCATTAGCTGTAGTGGCAACACCCGCATTAGTTTCAAAAGGTAAACGAACACCTAGGGTGTGGACGGCGACGTTAACTTCATTGCATATAACCGAAGTGAATTGAGTACGGAGGAGTTCGAGTTCACGCGGAAATAAATAAAATTGTATTCGGTCCCAAGGTATATCGTGAAAGCTACCAGGTATAAGGTGAATATAAGGGTCAGTATTAATGCCGTCGTTATAGGCGTTAGTTTTACTTGTCTGCATAAAGAAACGATATTCCTTACGATACGTAAATGTAGATGTGTTGGTTGGTTGAGGTTGTCCGTGATAGATGATGACGCTGGGGGACGACATAGCAGACATCCCAGCTCCAGGTCCTGGTCCTGCTCGTGTGACACGTTCATGATCGTTGCTTTCCATGCTGGTGGTAGATGCGCTTAAGGAGGGGGGGGGGTGTAGACGTTATAGTCTGTGTTTGAATCCGGCGACCGAGGATTCGGGGTCGGTGGGCGTCGACGCTTTGCGGGATTTGTTCCTGGCATAGAAGGGTACAAGACTCCTGTGATGGTTTCGGTGGCGTACTTGGCGGAGAGGCCGAGCGTTCCAGCAAGAGACGGTAGGTTCGGATGGTGGACAAAATCGTTTGCAAATCGTGAAATAGCGTGTCGATCTGCGTTTCTAATTTCGTCAGATGTGTTAGCGGCATGGTAAGATTGATCGTGTAATTGAGCTATGCGATCAGCATCATCTACAGGTGGTCCTTGATGAAGTTGATTTCCGGGTCCCAAATATTTGAGACCGGGATATAGTAGTTTCTGGAAGTAATACGAGTATATTTATTATTACGAACCGAAATTAGTAGTGTTATAAATAATCGTATTACTTACCATAGACGTCTACAGTTGTTCAGTTGCCCATGAAACTAATAATGGCCAACATAATGGATGTGGTTTCTTTATATACGTTGCTAAGTGGGAACAAGTTTTCCAGGTATAGCGAATCATGCGTTGGTTGAATGCGTCATTGCTGGGAAAAACGTGATTATTACTCATGATAATTATAGGTGTTCGATAAATAATGACATCATCCTTGAATTTTATTTTAGCCGGACACGGATTTCCAGCAAACAACATTTTGATGGTGTCATGGGCAGCTGACTCACAATTAGGTTCGTTCCATATTAGAATTCGTCGGTCGTAACAATCTTGGAGTGGAAAGTTTTGGGTGCGGTTGAAATTAGCAATTTGTCCAATGTTAATGTAAAATGAGGTAATTGTGTCGATGAAGTAATTTTTTCCAGCACTGGGTGGAGATACAATTTCGAAACAATTTCGTTTGGGTTTATTTTTTTCCAATAAGTCGTAAAGTTCAATAATAAATTGTGCAGTAAAAATATTAAGTTCTGTATCTGTTGCAATGGCGTAATCGTAGCATTGGAATTTTAATAAATACAATAACACGTCGAAGGAATAATCGATAGAATAATAAAAATTTTCAATAGAAGTTGTTAATGAGTAAAAAATGGGATTTGTAATAGAATGCAGTTTATTGAAATCGTCAAAAGTATAAGTTGTTAATTTTGATTTTAATAAATTGATTACAGTACGTATCATTTTGTCTTCATCGGAATTATAACGATAAATAGAAGATTTCCAAGCTTTCGTACGTGTTATTGCATTTAAAGGAACACACAAATTTTGAAGTATAAAATTTTCTAACTCTTGGGGATCCACTTTTTTTCGCCATTTGGGTGTTGGGAGAGTTGTTGAATCCATTGATTTATTATCGTTAGAAATTGTTGATAATTGTCGTTTGGCAGACCCATTTTTATTCGATAAATTGCTGTCCTCCAGCGTTCTTTGTCTGGGGCGGTCATATAATCTGTCATGGGGTACAAATTTAATTCCAGAAAGACATTTGACGGTTCCCCAGGAGCTGTTAATTTCAATAATCCATCGGTCTCCTTGATTGAGATAGAGGAAGATGTTTTCCCAATCATAATTTTGGATTTCGCTAATTGCAATGTTTCGTGATTTTTTTCGTTCAAAGTGAAAAGGGGTTCCAAAACATTTGCATTCCAGGTTGGTCCACTTACAGAAGTGGATGATGTGAAAGTGTTCGAAACGGGGTTGGTTGTGGATGGCAATGATTCCAAGAACATTTTTTGTTGCAGCTCGAACTGCAGCTTTATATATTTCATGAAATTCTGTATTGTCGTTAAATCGAATGACTTCATGGATGTACTTACATCCTCTTGAATCAAATTTAACCATTCCGTCAATGATTGGGCGCAAAGAAGTTTCACATCCACTGCAAATTGAAGTTGTTCGGACGTCATAGTGTCGGTTATATCGGAAAGGTTCATATTGAATCCGGGAGTCGTGTCCTCCTTTAGAAGAAGGCTCCTCAATAAATGCAAGAGAACAGTGTGTAGTCTGCTGTCGCGAGAAAGACGTTTCTTCTTCAGTGGGGGTTGGTCTGGTGATGGAAGTTGTTGGACTTCTTCGATTTCGTTGTCGCTCATTGTCACGTTCACTTTCACAGGATGTCAATGTAGCACTAGTTGTTGGTTGTTCAGTAGTCATGGATGTTACTGTGAGTGAATGTAGTTTGCGCATGAGCTTTATATCGTCAATTATAGAGCCGCCCAGTATTTGTGGGAGGAAATGGAACATGCTGATTACTTGCCTACTTCTCCCAATGGAGAAGTTGCCGCCTTAAATAGCCCGCCGCCACTAGTAGTAGCCCCCTCTTAAAGAGAATGTCAAAGAGTGGGGTCAAGAGTGGGGAAGTGTGGGTTAGCTCCTTTCACTTGTCGAGGCGCGGTCGGTTATTGTAGAATATGCAGATGTCAGGCCTGGCATTTTTTGTTAGGTTAGTTTATGGAAACGAGTTTCGGCTAAACTAACCTAACAAAAAATGCCAGGCCTGACATCTGCATATTCTACAATAACCGACCGCGCCTCGACAAGTGAAAGGAGCTAACCCACACTTCCCCACTCTTGACCCCACTCTTTGACATTCTCTTTAAGAGGGGGCTACTACTAGTGGCGGCGGGCTATTTAAGGCGGCAACTTCTCCATTGGGAGAAGTAGGCAAGTAATCAGCATGTTCCATTTCCTCCCACAAATACTGGGCGGCTCTATAATTGACGATATAAAGCTCATGCGCAAACTACATTCACTCACAGTAACATCCATGACTACTGAACAACCAACAACTAGTGCTACATTGACATCCTGTGAAAGTGAACGTGACAATGAGCGACAACGAAATCGAAGAAGTCCAACAACTTCCATCACCAGACCAACCCCCACTGAAGAAGAAACGTCTTTCTCGCGACAGCAGACTACACACTGTTCTCTTGCATTTATTGAGGAGCCTTCTTCTAAAGGAGGACACGACTCCCGGATTCAATATGAACCTTTCCGATATAACCGACACTATGACGTCCGAACAACTTCAATTTGCAGTGGATGTGAAACTTCTTTGCGCCCAATCATTGACGGAATGGTTAAATTTGATTCAAGAGGATGTAAGTACATCCATGAAGTCATTCGATTTAACGACAATACAGAATTTCATGAAATATATAAAGCTGCAGTTCGAGCTGCAACAAAAAATGTTCTTGGAATCATTGCCATCCACAACCAACCCCGTTTCGAACACTTTCACATCATCCACTGCTGTAAGTGGACCAACCTGGAATGCAAATGTTTTGGAACCCCTTTTCACTTTGAACGAAAAAAATCACGAAACATTGCAATTAGCGAAATCCAAAATTATGATTGGGAAAACATCTTCCTCTATCTCAATCAAGGAGACCGATGGATTATTGAAATTAACAGCTCCTGGGGAACCGTCAAATGTCTTTCTGGAATTAAATTTGTACCCCATGACAGATTATATGACCGCCCCAGACAAAGAACGCTGGAGGACAGCAATTTATCGAATAAAAATGGGTCTGCCAAACGACAATTATCAACAATTTCTAACGATAATAAATCAATGGATTCAACAACTCTCCCAACACCCAAATGGCGAAAAAAAGTGGATCCCCAAGAGTTAGAAAATTTTATACTTCAAAATTTGTGTGTTCCTTTAAATGCAATAACACGTACGAAAGCTTGGAAATCTTCTATTTATCGTTATAATTCCGATGAAGACAAAATGGTACGTACTGTAATCAATTTATTAAAATCAAAATTAACAACTTATACTTTTGACGATTTCAATAAACTGCATTCTATTACAAATCCCATTTTTTACTCATTAACAACTTCTATTGAAAATTTTTATTATTCTATCGATTATTCCTTCGACGTGTTATTGTATTTATTAAAATTCCAATGCTACGATTACGCCATTGCAACAGATACAGAACTTAATATTTTTACTGCACAATTTATTATTGAACTTTACGACTTATTGGAAAAAAATAAACCCAAACGAAATTGTTTCGAAATTGTATCTCCACCCAGTGCTGGAAAAAATTACTTCATCGACACAATTACCTCATTTTACATTAACATTGGACAAATTGCTAATTTCAACCACACCCAAAACTTTCCACTCCAAGATTGTTACGACCGACGAATTCTAATATGGAACGAACCTAATTGTGAGTCCGCTGCCCATGACACCATCAAAATGTTGTTTGCTGGAAATCCGTGTCCGGCTAAAATAAAATTCAAGGATGATGTCATTATTTATCGAACACCTATAATTATCATGAGTAATAATCACGTTTTTCCCAGCAATGACGCATTCAACCAACGCATGATTCGCTATACCTGGAAAACTTGTTCCCACTTAGCAACGTATATAAAGAAACCACATCCATTATGTTGGCCATTATTAGTTTCATGGGCAACTGAACAACTGTAGACGTCTATGGTAAGTAATACGATTATTTATAACACTACTAATTTCGGTTCGTAATAATAAATATACTCGTATTACTTCCAGAAACTACTATATCCCGGTCTCAAATATTTGGGACCCGGAAATCAACTTCATCAAGGACCACCTGTAGATGATGCTGATCGCATAGCTCAATTACACGATCAATCTTACCATGCCGCTAACACATCTGACGAAATTAGAAACGCAGATCGACACGCTATTTCACGATTTGCAAACGATTTTGTCCACCATCCGAACCTACCGTCTCTTGCTGGAACGCTCGGCCTCTCCGCCAAGTACGCCACCGAAACCATCACAGGAGTCTTGTACCCTTCTATGCCAGGAACAAATCCCGCAAAGCGTCGACGCCCACCGACCCCGAATCCTCGGTCGCCGGATTCAAACACAGACGATAACGTCTACACCCCCCCCTCCTTAAGCGCATCTACCACCAGCATGGAAAGCAACGATCATGAACGTGTCACACGAGCAGGACCAGGACCTGGAGCTGGGATGTCTGCTATGTCGTCCCCCAGCGTCATCATCTATCACGGACAACCTCAACGAAATTAAATTTTTAGGAAATGTTTGCTTGTGGATAGGTGGATTGATTGAGTGCTTTCGTTCATTCGTTATAGCTTCGTGAAGTCTCCGGAAAAGGTATTTAGAACTTGCTAAAGGATATCAAAACATTCATCGGAAAATAGGCTTTCACATGATCCGAAAACAGAAACGGATGTTGGACATGTTTTATCGGTATCAGTGGCGTTCCGTGGTATCCAAATTTGATGAGGCCAAAATGGGTTTATCGAAAGTATCAATAATTAAAAGTAATGATGGGCATAATCGAACGATTTTCATAGTCGAATAATTACCATTCGAATGGTTTTCTAAACGAATTATTCGTTCGGATAAAACCATTCGGATGTATCTATGCGGTGGAAAGTAGTAAAAACGCTTTCCGCTTGCTTTTTAAATGCACTTATGAATTAATAATTCGCGTTCTCATTGTCTTTTCTCGCTCGACAACAGCGTAAACCGTCGGCTTCGAATAAAATTTTTGATTTCATCACATTCCATCACTAATTCCGGCTTGTTTGTTTGAGTAATATTTCTATGAAGCCGCGAAAGTGGATACATTTTTCTGTTTTATAACATAATTGTTTTTACTTTCCCATACCTTCGGTATAGGGAAGTATTGATTTTATGAAATTATTCGAAATCTAGATTTTAACAAAACTACACGTTTTGGGGCCCAAGAAACCCAAAAAAGTGTTTTTTTAATGTCTGTCTGTGGGTGTGTGGGGGGGGGGTCTCTACAGTCGAACGTTTTAAAGAAATTTTAACTTAAAAAGTTGTAGTTCTAGTTAAGCATTTCAAAAAAATCTAAAACCGGAAAGGGAAGTTAGACATGTTTTTTGGTAGCGTTTCTTTCCAAAACTAAATTTTAGAAATTTGAGCACGAAATCTAAGAGAAGAACTCGAGGCAAATTAAAAACTTTGTTACCGAACTTTCTACCTACAAAATGGCGGCCGCTACAACTTTTTGAAAATCTCGACTTGAATGCCCATTTACTCAAAAATTAGTTGTCTGATCGGGTTCAGCTACAACTTGTTTGAAAGTCTTTTGTGGGTAGTATACGATGAAGACCAGCTTGTAATGTTGTATCATGCACAAGTAGACTCAAGATTAAGGTACGGAATCTGCCTCTGGGGCACCTCAACTATGGCACCTGATATTTTTGTAGCGCAAAAGAGGGTCGTAAGATGTATGGCTGGGGTGTCGAGCATGCAGTCATGCAGAAATATTTTTAAAACATTAAAAATTTTGACAATTAGCTGCATATTAATTTATGAATTAAGTATTTATGTTTTCATAAACAGTAGTAAATTTATGTTGATTAAGGACGTGCATGGTTTTAATACTAGGCACAAAAATGATATTTATGTCTCGTTTTGTAGATTGAGTGCTTCTTTAAAGTCACCTGATTGCCTAGGAGCTAACATTTTTAATCATCTGCCTAGCAATATCAAAGAAAGCAAAACTCTTAGTTTATTTAAAAAGAAACTCAAAGATTACCTTGTAGATAATTGTTTTTATAACATGCAGGAGTTTTTTTCCTACAAAAATAAATTTATTTAAGAAAAAGTTATATAATTACTTTAGATGTAATAAATAATGGGTTGAACAATAGATGTAGTTTGCTGTGATTATTATTATGTTACCGTTGACAATGCCGATACTATTTTGTAGTTCTATGGAAATAAACATATATTATTATTATTATTAAGTAAAATTAAATGTAAAAATTCGAAAACGAATCAAAATTTTGAAAATATTTAAAGACAGTCTATACGGTTTCTTTTAAACTTTCTGAAGCGATAGAGCTTGTCTGCAGTTAACGACAAATATGTTTTTACTTATCTCTCAAATTTTACTCTGACGCCTTCCAGAAGTGTTTGAAAAATTTGAAATTGATTTATTATTTATTCAAAAACGCAAACGCCGATCGTTATAAACTTTTATTAGTTCGATAGCCTTTTTAAAGTATTTTATTAGGATTTGCTAAAATTTTCAACTATTTAATAATAAAATAAAAAACGATACTTTTTAATATCAACAACGCGTTTTCTGGCATTTACGTGATTTTAACTGCACCTAACAATTAGCTCTAGTTAAAAAAACTTATTTTTCATTCTTTGCATTTTTTTTTTGATGACTTGCCAAATAAAGCTAATATAGTCATTTTTGTCGGACATCCGAAGCGGAATTTGTAATCCGCCGATAGCCGCGCCGGCGGGCGCTTGCCTTGCTTTGGTGCAGGTGGTCGCTGCTTCTATGGGTAGAGTTACGGTACGGAAACCAATTGAACAGACTATTGTAAATTTAAATTCCCGCTGCTTGTTTTCTTAGAAATCTAATACTCCCTGAACTGTACAACGTGGTTGATCCTTCCGTAGCATTCGGCTTAATCAGAATATGAAACGGCAAATGTGTTTGCAAACCCATCGTGGGTGCTGTGCATATGGAGCTTCTTATGCTTAAACAGAATATATCAGCTGAATTTGGTTTAAAATATTTTTGATTGTGACCTTCGTAGTGGCCGACCACCATACCAGTGAAACGTACATGATTAGAGCTGTAATCACATAGTGACCTTACCATTAAGTACCCCCGTTTTGCAATAGTTATTTAAGTATCAAGGAATGTAAGGACGTAATAACATCCGAGGTAGGCGAATACAAGCTGAGGCGGAGCCGAAGCTTGTCGCCTGCCGAGGATGTTATTAGTCGATACATTTCGTGTTACTTATTAAATTTTTCACGCTACCGGCAATGTAAGTAGGCCTACAGGTAGAAATTTAATCATATTTTTAAAAGTTCGTTTTGACAGCACTGTCATCGGAATTATTTTTTAAAAGCCCCATTATTCTAAGTTGTCCGTGCTTGTTACCATATCAACGAACAGTTAAAATCAACATTATTTTCCTAGGGATGTAAGTGACACTATTAAGTTCCGTCGTCAAGGGTAACTAGTACACGAATGTTATCAGCCATTTACGATCCCTGTAGCTATGGATGTAAGGGCTACTTACATTGCCGGTAGCGTGAAAAATATTTTTCTTGGTGAAAATGACAAGGTCCGTTTTGATTGGATTGACCTTAAGTCTATGTCGCATACATCAACACTGCACTATTACGAGGGCTTTTTACATGAGCTGGCTCACAGTGCCTAGAAATGTTCCCGTTGTTAATATCACAAGGTCATCCTCATCACCATAGCCTTGCTTAAATATGACCGTGTGTATGGGGCGCCAAGTGTAAAGTGAAAATTTGCTGTGCATCTCACGATATTTAAGGCAATTTGTCCCAATATTATTATATATACACACATTTAGCTAAATGCTTTTTATTTTAATAAATCATTGTAGATTTAAATAAATTCTTAAACATTTGGTTTAAATATTCCAATATTTAATAACGCATTAGAGATTAAAATAAATCCTAAAACATTTATTTTAAATTTTCAAATATTTAGTAAACCTATATGTATTTAGCTAAATCTGCACATATTTGTTCTAAATCTTTCAATATTTAATAAATATTCACAGATTTAAATAAATTTTTACCGATATAAATAAATCCTTACAGATTTAAATAAATGTTTCAACATTTAATTTTAAGCTGTCACATTTAATGTTAACCTGTCATATTTATTTGACCTTGGTGGGCCCAGCCGACTTAGGGCACCAAGATCGTTTGCACCAGTAGTAAGGCGCAAGGCAAGGTCATGGTGGGAGCGTTCAACGCTTAAACAAAACAAACTGAAAATTACATTCTCAAGAGAATGTTGAGGAAATTTTATTGTATGAATAACAAATTATGCTATGTTTATGTTGTTATTAATGATTGAACTAACATTAATTGTATAAATTCTTGAAATACGGAAAACGTGTTCATATTTGTTGAACGTTACCACGAGTTTAAACGGTCTTGGTCTTTTATGTAGGCTGGGTCTACCAAGGTCAAATCAATATGACAAGTTAACATTACATATGACAGCTTCAAATTAAATGTTGAAATATTTATTTAAATCTATAAGGATTTATTTCTATCGGTAAAGATTTGTTACATCTGTGAATATTCATTAAATATTGATAGAATTAAAACAAATATGTGCAGATTTATCTAAATATATAAAGATTTACTAAATAGTTGAAAATTTAAAGTAAATGATTTAAGATTTATTTAAATCTCTAATGCTTTATTAAATATTGGAATATTTTAACCAAATGTTTAAGGATTTATTTAAATCTACAACGATTTATTAAAATAAAAAGCATTCAGCTAAATGTGTGTATATATAATAAATATTGGAACAAATTGCCTTAAATACCGTGAAATGCACAGCAAATTTTCACTTTACACTTGGCGCCCCATACGTGTGTTCTATCAGCTTGCTGAGTACTCCGCTTATTATGGCAAGCCATCTTACTTACTTTTACTTATAAGTGCTGTGAAATCGGTATTGCAAAACGTGTAGTACGTGCTTTTAATTCCAGATATCAGGAATGCATTTCAGATATCAGGAATGCATTTCAAATATCAGGAATGCAATACAGATATTATAAATGCGTTTCAGATATCAGAAATGCATTTCAGATATCACGAATGCAGTACAGATATCATAAATGCATTTCAGATATCTAAAATTTGGATATCAAAAATACATTTCTGATATCTGGAATTAATGTAAATTATTAACAAAAATTACGTTCTACGCATTTATTTTATGACTATGTTATTAAAAACGTTCAAAATATCGCACTAAAATAGGCAGTTGTTGATTTCTAGTATCTGGTACATTTATATGTTACAGTGATATTATAAAAGATAAAAATGTCCCAGTGAAATAGAAAATGTTTTATTTCTAATAGGAATATATTTTTAGTATGACTGTAATATTAAAAACATTTAAAATGTCGCTGTAAAGTTAAAAATTGTTGATTTCCAATATCAGGTACATTTATAATTTTATAGTGATATTAAAAACGTTAAAAATATTACAATGAATTAAATAGTTACATTTAAAATGTGGTAAACGCTTTAAATATTATTGACATATCAAAGCAAAGTTGTACCGTACCCGTACCATCGCTTTCGATACCCAGCTGTCTCGCACTCTTTAACAAGTACGGGGTGGTATGGTAAGCACCACGCCTTAGACGGCTGTTTTACTTCCCTTACCCCTCAAGTAGTTTGGATCCAAATTTTTAAAAAGCGACTGGGTAGGCCGCCGCCCGCCGGGCATCATGTTTCTGATTTGAACCCAAAACCTTCCGCGTAGCTGTGCCCTAACCAGTCGGCCACTCTGGCGCCTTATTGACATATTAAAAACATGAAATATCGGCAAATAATCAAAAATTGTTGATTTGAAATATGTGGCAGTTTACATTATCAGTAATACTAAAAATGAGCGAAACACTTCGCCTCGACTTTCCTATACTTATAAATTAACATTGTTTTATATTTTCCAACACTTTTGATGTACACCTGTCTAGACCCGGCTAGTAAAAGTAAACAGCGTTTATAAAAACTTCAAGCGTGAAGAGCGTAACTTAAACCTACCATTATATTACCACGCTGGCTCCGCCTGCAACTGAGTACACATGTAAAACAACCGAACTGAAATGAACCGGAGGCACGAACGAGTAAGGAAGCGTGTTGATGTTTGAAAATGTATTAATAACTCGAGAAGTATTATTTTTTGCAAGAAATTACTCTTATTAATTTGTGTTTAAAATTTAGAAACCTTTCTGATTTTAAAGCCAAAATGTCACGTTTCCATTTAAAAAAAAGTTATTTTTTACCGTGGCCGCCATATTAAAATTGGAAACTCAAGTTTTTTTCTTAATTACAATCAAGAAGAATTTGCCCTACAACTTTACTCTTGGGTTTGCGAGTCTATCTAATGAAATACAAAAGTTAGCCTATACTAACTATGCTACAAGAATAGTAAGTAGCTGAAATTCTTCTAAGTACAAAAGGTCTATAATAAAAAAAAATTCGATTTTTTGTAAAAAGATTCTCCTAGAGCAAACGAAACAAGAAACCAAATTTTTAATTTTTTATCGAAAAAATTTTGGGGGAGGGGGAATAGTAGCCCCCCTAAATATTAAATTATCAAAAAAATATTATGCTATTCGGATTTTGCTGTCAATGATGAGCTATATTGCTTTAACAGAAATATTTTATTGCTCCCCGTTAAATAAATAAAACGGTACCAATTTTCAATTTTCAAAAATTCATAGAGGGCGTCACAGTGAAATTATAACAATGAGCAAAAAACTAAATTGTAGCAGATGCCTATCTCTATCAGCTTAAAAAGTTTAAACAAAAACGTGTGGGCAGTTTTTGAGATTATTATTTTGAAAATTTCAAAAATTTTGGAGTGGAGTGGGTGCCATTGAGATCGTTTTTCGATTTTCAAAATTAATGATATTTCATGGTATAGTACCCTTAAGGGGCTACCAAACAAGATGTAGTTGGTCCCAATCAAACAACTGGTTTTTGAGTAAATGGGCGTTAAAGTCTAAATATTCAAAAATTCGTAGCGGCCGCCATGTTGAAGCTAGAGGATTCGGTACAAAAATGTTTGATTTGTTCTAAGGCCTTCTATAATTTCCACTATTCCAATTTCCAAAATTCAGTTTCTGAAAAAAATGCTACCAAAAAAACATGTCTAACTTCCGCTTTCGGTTTCGGATTCTTTTTAAAAGCTTATTTTGTCGATGAATTTTTGATATACCTCCTCATTCCAAAGCACATCGAAATCGGTCCAGCCGTTCCGGAGATATGAGCGTTACCCACACACCCACCCACACACTCACACACCCACAGACAGACATTTTTTAAAAACCACTTTTTTAGGATCCTAGAAGCCCAAAACATGTATTTCCGTCAAAATCTCGATTTTGAAAATTTGCATGAAATCAATACTTCCCTATACTGAAAGTATAGGAAAGTAAAAATCTTAACAATATCACAGTAAAATTGAAAATATTAAATTTAAAATACGTGATATGCATTTATATTATGTGTCATATTAAAAACACGGAAAATATCGCTGCAAAGTTTAAAATTTTGATTTCAAATATCTGGTAAGTTTAAAATATCGCAGTGATATCGTAAATCAGTAGATTGTGATGCAGGAATCTGCATCAAAAGTAAGAATTTGTTTGCCGCCAGAGTTTAAGAATAACAACGTTCAATATTATCAATCGTACATAAAGCTTCATTCCTTAGATCATATTGATTCCGTCTTTTTTTACGAAGCGAAATAGAAATTGAGTTGTAGAAAGTAAATGTTTTCGTTAATTGTTAACAAAAACTTCAACCCCTTACTACTACTTAAAACGGGATCAAGCTATACATGTTTGTGGTCGATAATATTAAACGCTATTTTAAGTTAAGTAAATAAATCAAATCATTTTAACATAATAAAATAAATTGCTGGTAAAAATCAATTTTCTTTTAATTTAATTAATAATGTTAAAAAAAACTCCGAAAAAAGCAAATTTTAACCTTACAGGACTATTACCGATTAATAGCAACACACAAACTAAATCTCTTTAGCCTTATTAGTAATATTTCCAATAATTTAATAAATTAATTTATATTTTCGTATATTTATGTAAGCTTGTTTTACCTCGAATTTATTTCAAATAATTAATACTGTATTTGACTTGTACATTGTATTCTAATGATGGCGCATTGGCATTATTTTTCTGTTTTTGGTTAATTATAAGAGGTCAGAACATATATAATACCGCATAAATAAATATTAATTAAATTTTCTGATGGAGAAAAGCAATATTATTGATGGCACATATCGCTATGATCCTGTTTTGTACAGATGAAAAATTTTGTTGTGTACTGTACGAAGAGGTTAGAGTTTTTGTTAACAATTAACGAAAACATTAACTTCCTACAACTCAATTTGCATTTCCCCTCGTAACAAAGATCATTTATGCGATTTAAGAAATCAAACCTTATGTACGATCAATAATATTGAACGTTGTTATTCTTAAACTCTGGCGACAAACAAATTCTTCCTATTTCGCGATCAGCGCGCACTATATTCTTTAGCAAGAACTGCGGCGATTTACGATATCACAACGATATTGTAAACTACCACCTATTTGAAATTAAAATTTAAATGCATACCACATATTTTAAAACTGAGATTTGCAATTTCACTAAGATTTTCTTAACGTTTTTAACTGTGATAATGTTTTGCTATGATATAAGGCTATGCACTTACCAGAAAAACAATCCTTTAAATGCCTGCAATTTACGCAATCACTAATTATATTTTATATGAGACTCTTTTATAAAATTTCTCAGGGTCGTTATTAAGCTTGGGAAGAAATTGTATTAATAAATACGACTCAAAAAATACACAAACCAATATCAACGTTACAACAGTTTTTTTTTATTTAAAAGTCAATTTGAAGTTAAATTTGTGAAAAACAAGAAATTTGTTTTTATTCTACTATTCTCAAAATAAACACTTATCTTTGTTTCTTCTTTATAATGATATCCTTAACTCGACAATCGTTGAATGATAAATTCCCTCTTCTCTGGTTTGCTGCTTCCACAAAAACCACACCACTCGCCTTTAGTAACAATCTTCCTCCGCTGTAGTACCAATATGTACTGGACTGTTTTTATGTTTACTAATACTTGGCTTTTTCTACCATTATAACTGTAAACTCGTTCTGGACCGCTTTTATATTATTATTCCTTTTGGATATTTCCAAAATTAGTTGAGAAACACTTGTATCCGTTTTATTATAGCTTCTATTCGATTCAATACCACTATTTATTTCATATAACTCGTTTTCCTTTTCTTTTTCTTTCAGAGAATGAAAAATCCTGTGTCTTTGTTTTCGGGACGAGCCGTAACTAACTAATAAGTTTTCACTTGCTTTTGTCTTCTTCCTTGATCTCTCATTTTTTTTAAACAAATGAATCTCATGAAACAATGAGTGTTCTTTTTATACATTTGTCAAATTGACATTCACATCCATAACGCACACAAATGACATTTAACGATGCACAAAACAAGTAAGTCTAAAACTTCTTATATATTAAACCTTTTAAACATTTCTGAACTAATTTTATAATTAAAATTAACATAAACAATAATCGTATCAATTTGATTGTGTTCTTCTTTCTTTCTGAGTAAACAAAACTTCACAAATATGAAAATATAGAGATAACCACATTATTTGAATTTTAAAACAAGAAATTACAGCAATACTACGCAACCCTGAGTTTATAAGTTTGAATACCAAAACCTTACAGTCTTCACAAACCTCCAATCGTAAATTAAATTGTAACAAGCATCCCAAAAACTTCCTTCCAGGAAGTACAATACTCCAGTCAAATCAAACAACTCCAAATATCATAGCAGTATATTAGTCGCCAATATTTTAGTGTTTTTAATATCACAGTCATATTTAAAATGCTTACCACATATTTTAAACCTAAATATTTTAAATTTACTGTAATATTTTTAACGTTTTTAATATCACTGTGAAATTTTAAATCTACTCTATATCAGAAATTAACAGTTTTAAATTTTAAGCGACATTTTTAATGTTTTTAATATCACAGTCATAATAAAAATATATGAAACATTTGAAATAAAACATTTTCCATTTCACAGCGATAACTTTAACATTCTTTAATATCACTGTAAAATTATAAATGTACCAGATATGAGAAACCAACAACTGACCATTTTAGTGCGATATTGCTCAAAAACTGACCACGCAACTTTTTTTTTAAACATTGTAGCTTCATCTACCTAGGATGTGCTACAATTTCAAAATGAATGCTACTTTATTTTATAAACTGAAGACGACAAAACTTTGAACAAAGCTGCTCTTTAATTACATATATAAAATAAATTCTAAACTTAAAGTTTAGATGCAGTAATGTTTGAGGAGGCTAATATTCCCCCACTGTTTTGCAGAGCAGTTTATTCTAGTATTTGGAGTTTTATAAAAAATTAAATAAGTTTAATTAATAATAAAAATTTTGGGTTTTTAATTATACTATTATATGCTTATAACCTCCGACTATACTATATTATGTGGTAACTGTTGGAGTTAGAACATACGGATAACATAATAATATAAAAAAATATATAAAATGTTTAAGATATGGTTTGTTCTTACATAAGATAAACAATTAAGCTAAATTAGGATACCTACTCTGTAACCACTTCTAATTTGCCTTTATTACAGTAAACAGAAATTGTATTGTTATAGGCGTTCTAATCAGTGGCGGCTGGTACAGGGGCAACGGGGCACTGCTCTATCAGCTTTTTGTCGGGGCATATTAAAAAATGACGTATTTTTTGATACACTAACTGACTGCCGGAGCATGGGGAGATTCACATATCGTTTTAAACAGCAGTTTGGAATACTGAAGACGTAACAAACACCACGCTTAATGGAAACGGGAAAAGTTGCGAATAGGCACAAATAATTCAGACTGCGATTGAATGTAGAAGTGTTTCACTTATTATAAATTAACAATAAATTTTCTTTGACTTATGATGTGAAAACAACGTTTAAAACTGAAGAACCGCGTTGACGTCGGCAGACAGTGAACAGTGTTTTAAACCCTTCTTCTTCTTCCCAAGCCCTCACATCCAATCTTGAATATAGGCCTCACCCAATTGCTTCCATCGCTCTCGATTTTGTGCGATATTAATCCATGTTAACCCTGCTTTTCTTTTAAAATCATCGTACCAGCCCATTGGTGGTCGTCCTCTGCTTCTCTTGTGCTCGTATGGTCTCCAGTTTATTATTTTACGTCTCCATCGGGTTACATCAATTCTGGCTACATGCTGCTCAGCGTATCTCCATTTGAGGGATGCTGTTCTTTCTCCTACATCTGTCACTTTGGAAATGTCTCTTACTCTGTCATTTCTTACTCCATCTCTCCTTGTTATCCCCATCATAGATCTCTCCATCCCCCTTTGAGCGACTCTCAGTATTTCTATATTGCCTTTTATAGTTGTTCAATTCTCTGCCCCATATGTGATGACTGGCAGCACGCACTGGTCGAACACTTTAGTTTTGAGGTGTTGAGCAATTTTTTTGTCTTTGAGAATGAAACTTAGTTTTCCGAATGCCATCCAACCAATCTTATTCTTCTTTTATTTCTTTTTTTCTGGCTTGCTCTTCCCAGTTCTATTCTCAGTCCCAGATATGGATATGGTTCCACTTTTTCTATTTCTGTTTCCGTTTCTCCCGCTCCCACTGTCACTCGCGTTGCTTGTCCTGTGTGCATAATTTTGGTTTTTGTCAGGTTCATCTTTAGTCCTACTTTAATAAATTCTCTGTGTAAGTCATTAAGCATCTGTTGTAGTTCTTCCGTGTATTGTGCAAATAGAACGATATCGTCAGCATATCGTAAATTAGTCAATCGTTCGCCATTTATGTTTATTCCTTTGTCTTCCAATTTAGTTTTTTAAATATGTCTTTAAGTGCCAACATAAAGAGCTTTGGTGAGAGTGAGTCGCCTTGTCTAACTCCTCTTTTAAGTGGGACGGGTTTTGTTTTCTCATGCAGGATGTATGCAGCTGTGGCTTCTTTGTTCAATTGCATTATCAATTCTATATATCTTTGGGCTATTCTGCTATTTGCCAACGCTTTGTAGACAGCCCACTGTTCTATGCTGTCGAAGGCTTTTTCATAGTCTATAAATGCCTTGTGTAAGGGAAATCCGCATTCGTTGGATTTTTCGATTACTATTTTCATTGTGAGCAGATTATCATTAGTGCCGTAATTTTGTCTAAATCCTGCTTGTTCACGAGGGTGATAATCACCTATTTTTTTTGTTAGCCTGTTCGTTAGAATTTTTGTAAATAGCTTATATAAGTGTGATAGTAAGCTGATCGGTCGGTAGTTTTCGAATTTGGTGTTTTCTACCTTTTTGAATAGTAGTATAACATTGGCATTTTTTCATTCCTCCGGTATCTCATTGTGTTTAAGACATTTGTTAAGCAAATCTATAATTTTTATGATTAATTTTTCCTCTCCTTCTCTATTCATATCTATCGATATGTCGTCATTTCCTGTGGCTTTGTTACATTTCATTTCTTTTATTGCCTTCTTTACTTCATCTATGTTTATGTTTGGCTGATCTTCTGATCCTACATTTTGTATTTTGTTCTGCATTTGCATATTGTCTACATTCCTTTCATATGGTGTTTTGGATTCGTAGGGTTCTGTGTAAAATTCTTCCACTACTTTTAATATTTCGTCTCTGTCGTATATAACAATTCCTTCCTTATTGCGTAGGGCATAAGTCTGCTTCTTTCCCATTTTTTGATTCAAACATTTCATTTCTTTATTGTTTTCTATAACTTCATTTATTAGTTTTTCTTGTGTTTTTATTCTATATTTCCTCATACTTTTCCTAATTTCCCTGTTTATACGTGAATACTCTTCTGTTGCTCTTTTATCTTCTTTCACCATTTGTCTTCTTATTTTCATTAAATTCCTTAGTTTCTTTATTAATTAATTTCTTTCTTTCTTTACTTGGTATCGTCTTTTGAAATTTTTCTATCGATTTATGTAATACATTTTTTATGTTCTTGTTTAATTCCTCCACAGATTCGTTAATGTAATTTTCTTCATATACTTCTTTTCTCTCTCTTATTTCTTCTAACATTATTTTCTTCTGTGGATTTTAAACATTCGTTGTCGCTCTACTTTTTTGTTAATGGCGATTTTTGCTCTTACGAGTCTGTGGTCACTTCCTGTGTTAACTGTATTCAATACTGTCACGTCTTGGATTACTTGTTTTCTGTCTGTGAGAATGTAATCTAGTTCATTTCTAGTATTTCCATCTGGAGATATCCAAGTCCATGTCTTTTTTCGTAGAAAGTATTCATCGCATATAGTTTATGTTCACACATGAAATTCATCAGCATGTCACCTCTTTCATTTCTTTTATCAATTCCGAATTTTCCGATGCATTCTTCTTCTTTATCTTGTTTCTTACCCTGCTTGGCATTAAAATCTCCTATAATGATTTTCCATTTATTGGTGATTCTCTATAGCTTCGTTTAGTTGTTCATAAAAATGTTCTACTACTTCCTCTGGGTGCGTCGGTGTGGGTGCACATATTTGAATCATTTTAATTTTAATTTTTGCTGATAATTTCAGAATTATGTATGCTATTCTATCAGACACAGGTTAAAAACTTTTAATGCATGGTGTTCGTTTTTTAATAATAATAAACCCGATACCCGCTGTTGTTCCATCGATTCCTTCTTTGTGCAGGAACGTGTTTCCTGAATCGAGGTTAATCCAGTTTTTCTCTTGTTCTCCTAATTTCACACAGTCCTACGATGTCCCATTTTATTTTCTTCGGTTCTTTTTCAAATTCTCTAATTTTGTCATCGTCTCTCAGTGTGCGGGCATTATATGTTGCTATACATATTTTAGTTTTTTGCGCTGGTATACGTTTATGTTTTAAAATCGAACTCTTGCCCCCCCCCCCCCGAATGTATTATGTATTGTGTATTAGGGAGTATTTGGCATATGTAGTGTAAGCCATGCTTGCCAGGCGTCTTGGCTTTCTTATCTTCAGTCGCTCACTCTGGGCCAGACGCTGTTTTGAGCCGCTCCTCTGGAGGCAGACGCTCTTTTCTCTATGCTAGTTTTGGTTCACACCGAGTATTTTATTTTCTCGGTACCCGCCATATTTGGCGAGCATCCCCCTATCCGCCACGTGGGGAGGCGCCCGATGGAAGACTAGCAACCCCACACGGTTTTTTAACCCGAAAAAGAATAGAAACTTTTGCTAGAAAGAAACACTATGTCGGAAAGGAAAGTAGACTGTGCGTTTTAGCAGTGTGTACAATCGAAAAAAAGACTTTTAACTACTACTGAAACTTTAATGAACTAGTTATTAAACATTGTGTTTATCAGAAAGAAAGGCGCAGGGTAAGAGTGTTAAAAACTCAAAAAAGTTTTTAAATGATCAAAAAAGTTATTACCTGTCACTTTACTGTTCAAGTTTTTAATTTTATTCCTCTAGAAATGTTTAAGGATACTCTACCATCTCACGTGCTCTTAAAACATGTTTAAATAGGCCACACCTACTTTTAAAGAAATGGTCTGCACCACATTTTTCACATACTTTTACAAATTGCCCTCCCACTATGTCACACAACGAGCCGCCACTGGTCCTGATTCCAAGAGGGCGCAAAGAGTCATAATATCTGACGTGAGTGAGTTGTCAGGCGAATTCTGGTGTTGTAGTAACTGTTGGGGTTAGAATGTTAGAATATTTAATATCTTTGAAAATACAAAAACTAGAAATCTTTTTATATACAGCAAAGTCTGACTTTTACAGGAGGATTCAGATAAATTTTTGTTAAGTGTTTCGTTGCCAAAACGAAGAAATTATAACCGATGGTCGCCAATGGAAGAAGGAGTAACGTTAGCATGGAGAGACCTTAACATATACGTCCAATGTAAAAGAAACGGAAAGAACGGCTACAAAAGAATTGTCAATAATGGTAACTACTAAAAATGTTTATGAAAAAATAAATTTATCTAATATTTTCCACAGTAACAGGAGCTGTAAAATCTGGAAGTTTAGTTGCTTTAATGGGAGCTAGGTAGGGGTTTTTCTCAAAAATTTAGAATAGTAATTTAAATCTTTTTTCTTGATAGTGGAACTGGTAAAAGTACTTTAATGGGAGCACTGGCCTACAGAAATTCTGGTAATAAGACTCATTGCTTAAAATAGCTGTTGATTAAATTAATTTTTAGGGGCTACTGTGGTCGAAGGAGATATTTTGGTTAACGGGCGACCAGTTGGAGATTATATGCACTATTTAAGTGGTTTTATGCACCAAGATGATCTTTTTGTAGGCGCACTTACTGTTTGGGAACACATGAACATCATGGTACCTAGGTACTTAAAAACGTTTTTTCTTGACCTTTTTGTGATTTATAGGCACGTTTAAAATTGGACAGAAGGATGACTAACAACGATAGAGCATATAAAATTCAAGAGCTTTTAAAGTATTTAGGTTTAACAAACTGCATCAACACAAGAATAGGACTAACAGGCGATGGAAAAGTTCTATCTGGTGGGGAGAAAAAACGTCTAGCGTTTGCAACCGAGGTCCTAACCGAGGAAAAATTAAATTTCATTACATTATTGTATTATTTGTTATAGCTATTAACTGATCCGCAGTTATTGTTTTGTGATGAACCAACCACAGGTCTTGATTCATATTCAGCACAAAAAATTGTTACCATGATGAACTTAATGGCGTCGTCTGGAAAAACAATTGTTTGTACCATTCACCAACCATCCTCTGAAGTTTTTGCCATGTTTAGCCAGCTGCTTTTGCTTGCAGACGGTAGAATTGCTTATATGGGTTCTACAGCAAATGCAATTGAATTTTTTAGCAAGTACATTTTCACTAAACAAAGTGCTAACAGCTATTTAATTTGTTTTAATCTAGGTTGAATTATCAATGCCCAAATAATTACAATCCCGCAGATTTCTTTATTAGAACTTTGGCTATGACTCCAGGAGCTGAAGAAGCCAGCAAGCAGGCAGTAAAACGAATTTGCGACCATTTTGCTGTGAGTGATTACGTTAAGGAAGTTGATGTCGTGGTACAGTATGAGTTCCACATGGGAAGATCGAGTGAGGTAAATACCAAATCGTTTTAGCGAAACAAACAGTATTGCGTTTCCCTAACCACCCTATATGTAGAATACAGCAATATTTCGACTAACATGCGTTTTTTACAGCCAAAATCTTTTGCCCTGAGAAACAATTTGTAAGTAAAAGAGCTTTTTATTGAATGATAAATACTTTTTTTTCTAATCATTTTTCTGACTTCCTTTGACAGTTTTGGGTTTTTCAGTAAAGAAACATTTTGGTGGATCAAATTGTATTGGCTAATCTATCGAGGACTGCTTACTATTATCAGAGATACCTCGCTGCAGATCCTGAAGGTTTTACAAAAAATTGTAAGAGTTTTCTCTGAAACGCTTGCATTCTATAAATGAAATTATTTTTAGGCAATAGCCTTGATAATTGGATTATGTTACACAGGATCAATAAAAAATGATCAACATGGCATTCAGTCGGTACAAGGAGCGTTATTTGTATTTGTGGCGGAGAATACTTTTAATCCAATGTATTCGGTGTTGGCAGCTTTTCCTTTAGATAGAGCGTTGTTTCTTAGAGAATATAGGTCAGGATTATATACTGTTGGATCTTACTATATTTCAAAAGTAGCAGCAATGGTGAGTGTTGATGGTAATTTATCAATAAGATTTCCACCGTTGTGGTCATTTGAGATTTTGTTTTGTCGAAACAGTATTTTGAGAAAATTTAAATAATCGTGAAAGAATAATAATGAGTTGATTTTAGTGAGTTCGGTATATTAAAATAGGCTAAGATAAACCTAGTTTTAGAAAATAACCAATAAAAAAGCTGAAATGTTCACTACGAGCGGACTTTCTCATACAAGATATAAATACTTACCGTATTTGCAAAAGTGTAAATTTTCTAATTATAACGTTGTGCATTTCACCGACTATAAGATTTCTAAGAAAGGCAACCCTGCATTCCATCCATACTTCTATTTTATTACAACTGTCAGTCCGTAAGGCCAGCATTAATCATTCTGCATTTACTATTTCTATAGTAGCCAAACAAATCCTAATTTGTCAGCCAAAAAATTAGAAAAAGGGGAGAGCGTGTAGTCCCACCAAATATCAAATTTTCTGAAAACTAAAATTCGATTTTGGCTCCACAAGTCAAGATGAGTAGTTTTTTTCTAAGCAAAAGTTATTTATTGTTTCCCGTTTAATAAATAAAAGGGTACCAATTTTTGATTATCAAAAATTCATAGAGGGTGCAAACGCAAATGTAAAGTTTTTGCCGGTATGGCGCCATCATATAACATGATATGAATACTTTATCAGCAAGATACATTTTTTCTCAAGGACTTAATTTTTGTATTGTTGGCAGTCAGTGAGCCGACAATGTGCACAATGTTGCGCCTGCGGCAGTGTCACTGTTGCTAAAAATTCTAGATGACATAAACAGTAGCATGTCACTATGTACAAAACAACAAAAAATCATGATAACTTATGTACCCCGTTTTCAAAAAATAAAATTAAAATTTTAAAAATGTAACCCTCACGGGATTCGAACTCCCAATCAACATATGCTTCACAACGCTCTACACACATTGTAGCATTAAGACACGGCGTGCTAGAACATACAACATATGCATAAACAACACGTTATCTGCCCACCAAGTTTAAATCACCGGTATGCTAGGCTGCATGCTATCCGTTATACTGTATACCATTTTTAAAACAATGTTGTCATGTTTTTATAGGTTATCGTCGAAAGAGGTATTTAAACATTTCAAAAAAAAAGTTTCATTTCATGATCTGTCTGGGCAATTCACGAAAGAACGGATTTCACCAAAAGACTACGACGCACAGCCTATTCTATGAAAACAGCCAAACTCCGTAGCTTCCCTATTTTTGATTTTGCAGGGGTTAAATTAAAAATATAGTAGGCTACTCAGAGTAGCTACGGTGTTCGGCTACTGGGGGCTGCAGGTTTTTCTACAATTTGACCAGAGAGCATAATATATTGCTATGATATGCGTGGTCTTGTATCTACTAGAAAACAATTCCCTAAATGCCAGCAATTTTCGCAATTCCAAATTATATTTGCTATGAGACTCTTTATTAACTTTCCCAGGGTCGTTATTAAGCTTGGAAGTACAGTTATTACTGAATATGAATCAAAAAGAAAAAACACAAAACAATATCAACGTTACAAAAAGGTTTTATTCGATAAATCAATTTTTGGCAAATTTTCAAAAAAATCAAGCAATTTCTACTAAATACTATTATTCTTAAAACCGAACACTTATCTTTGTGTCTCCTTATTGTGATATCCTTCACACGACAAACGATGAATGTCCAACTCCCTCTTCTCTAGTTTGCGGGTTCCTCAAATAATCACAACACTCGCCTTTAGTTTGAATCCTTTTCTGGACTGTTTTATGTTATTTTATACTTGGCTTTTCTATTATCATAACCGGAAACTCGTTCTGGATCGCTTTATACTTATTATTCTTTTAGATTTTCCACAATTCGTTGACAAACACTTGTATCCGTTTTATAATAGGTTCTTTTAAATTCAAAACCACTTTTATATTACTTTAAACTCGAGAATATAAAAATCCTCTATCTTTGTTTACAAGGACGAGTCGTAACTATCTAAACAAATTTCCCTTTCTTCTGTCTTCTCTCTTGATCTTTCATATTTTTTGAAACAAATAAATCTCGTGACAGTGAGTATTTTATACATTTGCCAAATTGACATTGAAATCCATAACCCCCACAAATGATATTTTACGATGCACAAAACAAGTAAGTCTAAAATTTCTTATAAATTAACCTTTTAAAACAATTCTGAACTAATTAATAATTAAAATTAACATAAACAATAATCGTATCAATTTGATTGTGTTCTTCTTTCTTTCAGTGTAAACAAAACTTCACGAATATGAAAATACAAACGATATAATGGTAACCACATTATTTGAATTTTAAAAATAAGAAATTACTGCAATAATACGCAACCCTGAGTTTATAAGTTTCAATATCAAAACCTTACAGTCTTCACAAATCTCCAATCGTAGATTGAATTGTAACAAGCATCCCAAAAATTGCCTTCCAGGAACTACAACACTCCGGTCAAATCATACAACTCTGAATATCATAGCAATATGTATACTTAAGAACGGCCGTAGCTCAGTGGTAAGAGCGCGGGCTACCAATGCAGCGGATCCGGGTTCGATCCCCGGCCCGTCGTTCTCCCTCGCAAGGCAACGGGAAACCAGCGAGGTGGATTTTTCCCCAGGAAAACATCTCTGGAGAAGAAGTGCATGCACTTCTTGTGGTTCGCAGCCCACGTTAAACTGTAGGTCCCCTATGTCTGTCTGTGCAATTTATCTATCGCCGCGCACCAAACACAGACGTAGGAGAGAGGTAGCCAACCCTGAATAGGGTATGGCACTATAAGAAAGAACGAATATGCACGAACCTGGTTGACATGGCCCTATTCTGTAGTGTTTTAGAGAGTAGTGAGGCAAGGACTAGTTGATGTACTGATTCGCGCTAATATTGTTTTTAGTTCACAACTAAGATTGGAAATATGTCAACGAATTTTATCGTAATTACAAAATTTTATAATTTTCAACAATGGTTAAAAAACTAAAACATGTTCTGTCCTGATAGATCCGACACCATCAAGAAATCAACTGACATAACCGAACATATACGGGTTTTATCAACATTTACAATAAAATATTGACAATTGACGATCGAATACGTTTTATAAGTTTCTTGTGCATATCATAGCAACAAGCGGTTCGTGAATTCTTCTTATGTTTTATATTACGTCGGGAATTTGACAAAAGCGATTATTTTTAATGCCATTAAATTTTCTTGATAACTAATATCTTTTTCCACATAATCTAGTCAACAATTCTTTGTTTATCAAGAAAAACCATAAATACCGGTAACCGTAGCTGAAACTAAATAGCAACAGTAAACCGTAACCGAAATTTCAAACATATTTTTTTTTCTGTTCAGGTCCCTGCTACAATGTTTAAAAAAACACGTATGAGGTATTATTTACCAAGGTAAGTTCACCTTTTTGGTAAATTACCAGGTGATTTATATTTTTGTTATATTATGAGGTACCTAATTGTTACGAGTAAATTATAACGAGGAGAACCCGTGAGCTATGTCTCAAGCTTTTTACGGTATTTTTAGTGCTGCGCCGCGTGGCTGACTACGTGACTGCTGCATACACATTTGCTCAAACTAATAAATAAACTGTGTCGAGATGTACGACCCCGTCCTCGTGTTATGGTGAGAGAGTTACGGATTTAATAGTAGAGAATAAAAAATAACTAGTGTTACCCCAGCACACAATGCACTGACAGACAGCGTTGACAGAACCGGCGAAATGTCAAGTCACGTGATGCATTAGTTCCGATAATGACATGCGACGTTATTATAGATGGCGCCCCAAGTGACGCGCGTCTAGCCGACCTTCATATATATTATAAATTAAAATAATTATTATTAAAAAATCGACGTAGAATAAAAATATAAAAATGTTTCATGTTCCATCTGTGGATAGAGACCTTTCATTTAAAAAAAATGGTCCAAATTGGTGAAGCGGTAGCCGCTGGAGGAACCGGAGAAAAAACCCTTTGTGCTTTTATATATGTATGGATGGATAGTATTCACTATTCAATGCAAATTATAAGAATCATACATTCTATAAGAATAAGATATACATATATAAAATGAAATAGAAAACAATAAACATAATATAACATATAACTGATTGTAACAACAAACAATTAATAGTATTTAAATAGATGACAGAATCACTCAAATTAATTTCAAGATAATTTACTTCTACTGTTCTATATGTTCAATGTCGATTTAGAATGAACTTCCGATAGTTCCCATGAGAATGAAAATAATGATGATTGACAATCTACGCTTTTTTGAAAGTCATTGACAAAAAAATTTGAACTTGTTAAAAAATTGTTGTTACTGGGCAGTAATTTACTAATACATTGGAAATTTACCAGTAATTCACGAGTAATGTACGGCAATAAAATAAAAGTAAATTACCGTAAATCATGGTAAAAAATTTCATAATTTACCGGATAAACTACAATTTTACATCAGTGCTAAAAACTAACATTAGATTTCTGGTCTGCTAGTCATAATGAGCAATTCTGCGTAAGAAACACTTTTTTCATCGGACTGCCGTTTAATAAATAAAGGTATACATACCATTTCGATTTTCAAAAATTCATAACAAGCACGACAGTAAACTTATTGCGTTCGGAAAAAATAAAATTGTAACCAATTTTCGGTTCTAGCAGCATACAAAGTTTAAAAAATCATGTGGTTAGTTTTTGAAAAATATTTGTTTCTATATTTTCAAAATTGTGAAGCGCCATTGCGATCGTTTTCAGTTTTTCAAAGTTAATTTCGTTTCAACGTATACTACCCGCAAAGGGCTCTTATCAAAAAAGTTGTAGTTGATCACAATGAGACAAGTACTTTTTTTTAGTAAATGAGCGTTAAAGTCGAGATTTTCAAAAAATCGCAGCGGCCGCCATTTTGAAGCTAGAGAGTTCGTTAAAAAAGTTGACGATTTGCCTTAAGGTCTGCTCTCGGATGCTAAAAGTTCCAAAATTTAGCTTTGGAAAAAACGCTACCAAAGAAACTTGTCTAACTTCCGCTTCCGGTTTCGGAGTGTTTTGATATGCCAGAACTGTAATTTTTGATATACCTCTTTATTTAAAATTTTATCAAAACTAGTGCAGTAGGTACTTTCGCTTTTAGAGGCGTCACAAACATACTCACAGACAGACATTTTTTAAAACCCCCTTTTTTGGGTTCCTTGAGCCTCAAAACATGCATTTCCGTTAAAATCTAGATTGCGAAGGTTAAAATTTAGAGAAGCGGTCATTATAGGACCAAAGATTCCCCAAACAAAAAAGCTCTTGAAAAGGGGTAAAATCAAGAAGATAATTGGCCAAAACACACTAAAATAATTCTTGCCAGAAGTTTAAAAATCTCTTGTATAAATAGCCTCTGGGAAATAGTTTTTTCAAGAAAAGATCCGCAAAAATATTATGTAATAGATTAATCAAACTGAAATTCTTTCAGTGATAATAATTGTTTTGTTGTCTTATTTATCTGTTTAAAGACGCTTCTTTTAAAAGTGTTTTCTTGAAAAAATCTTAGATTTTGTTTTTGTTAAATAAATTTGTTTCATACGAATTTCTTGTTGATCTTTTTAAGCGACGTTCAGAGCTTTCTTCTGACAAAACAACACAAAATTGCCAAAAAAAACGTTTCTGAAGAAATCTCTGATATTTTTATTTCAAGCTATTCTGACGCCTATGTTTTCTGAAATTATTTTAGGAAAATTTTAATTTACTTTCTATGTACTGTATCTAGACGATTTTTTTTTCTGTTTGTCTTGTTTAACTAACCTCGAGATTTTATTCATGTAAAAGAATGACGAAGTGCCGGTTTTTGTTAAAAATAATATATAGCCGCACTGCAATGGTTAGATGCTTCGATTCAAATCAATTTAGAACAAATCCATTTAAAAAAAGTAACGCCCCCGGGTGGGCTCGAACCACCAACCTTTCGGTTAACAGCCGAACGCGCTATCCGATTGCGCCACGGAGGCCTAACATGACCGATCTGTAAATTGCGGTTTATTAGGCACAGCTATGAAAAACTGCCTAAAAACAAATAAACGGAAAAGTTTTAACTTCTGCAAACTATTTAATAAATTTCTCAGTACACTTGATCATATTATATAACAAAAAATTACACAATAAAATAAAAAATGCTGGGTAATACAGGATTTAAGAAACAAACCAACAGCTTAGCCCGAGATCATACCAACTATAATATTTGTAGTAGTGAAACGCTAAGTAGACAGTGGCGTTACAGTAACAAGGAAGGGTCCTCCCCAGCTTTTTTTTCCCTGCACCTTTTCCCATTAACCAAACACTAATAATACGCTAGCGTATTAATGGTATTTGCCTTAATTTGCCCAGTGGCGTAGCTAGAATATTTTGACCTGGTCGCAAAATAAATGAGAGGCTCCTCCCAGACAACTTTTTATGGGAAAGGGGTGTTCAAGGCGTTGACAAGCAATTTTTTGTCGGCCTTGTTCTAAAGTAGTCTTTTTGATCATTATTTGGTGGTTAAAAGTTGACAATTGCCGCTTAGCGAGAGCAAAAATCAATTTTCCTTCCAAGGGACGAAAACGAGATTTTGCTCCCGCTTTTAAATGCGAATTATGGTTATGCTTTGTTTGTTTTGGTGGTTAGCGTGGATAATAAAGGCATCTGATTTGCAAAAGTCAATTTTTACCTGTCAAATTAAGTCAATAATTTAATTTAGATTTATTTTAAAATAAATAAATGTTTTATTGATAAATTTCTCAAGGTCGACAAAAAATCATATTTATAACTCTTCTCTTGTTACACAAATAACTATTTTCTATGTGGCACCTTAAATTAAAGCATTTTTAACCGCAAAAGCACTATTGAAAATAACAAAGCATTAAATATTTTATTAAAAAAAAGCAGCTGTTAAAAACAAACACTAGAATGTAGACCCTATTTAATTTACTGTTGTGTATTATACTATATATACCGGGTGTTAATAAAACATGACGCACTCCCCTTTTTGCTATCTTTAATAAGATCAACAAATGCAATTTTAGTATGTTATATAATACTGAATTATATGAGCTAAAAATTCAATTACTTCCACTTCCGGTTTCACTAGAAATGACATCTTATGATGATGATTTCAAATAATTGAATTTTATTATCGTCGCCAGTATCTAACTTTTGCTTCTAAACTTTTAAATATTCGGTGCCAATAGTTTATACGAGTTTGAAGGGCATTTCGAATTTGCCGACATACTTTCTTTTACTGTTTTTCTTTTGACAAAAAATTCATGCTTCCAGATAATTTACTGAATTTTATAAAAAAAAAACAAATTACTATTAAGGAGCTAATAACTCCTCGTCGAAATGGGAAAGATCTTGATGTCTATGTACCTATTCCCTCATATCTCAAAGTTTCATATGCTTCTACCCAAAAGTATAGGATTCGCCCCTAAATTGGTTTTTACAAACGTATATACAAGGCCCATGGTGTTCCTCTCCTTTTTTCGAATATTTTCAGCCAGGCCTGTATCTATAAAGAAGGACAGGATTCTTTTGTTGAGTAGTTCGTAGATGTTTATTGGTATTAGAAAAAGATAAACAAGGTATTTGTATCCCAGTTCTGTAAGAGCGGCGCACTGGCATAGTTTATGAAGAAGAATTTCTTCATGTTTACTGCACTTCCTAAGTTGGGGGTCATTAGATAACCCTATGGTGAGAAGATGTTTCTTCAACTGACAGTTCTTTTACTTTTTTTTACCTCCTGTTTTGGGCAAATACCAAAGGTTGGCTCAGGTCCAATAAGGTCGTCATACCAGATTTCCTTGGCAGAACATCGGTTTTCTCGTTTCTTTTAATTCCGTTATGGTCTGGAACACATAAGCTGTTCATGTAGTTCTATATAGAGAGTTTAGTGACAGTTTGATAACAATCTATTACAAGCTTGAACCTGGTTTTGAAAGGCACCAGCAATTTGATTGGCGCCTGACTACCAGAACAGATCTACAAATTATGTCTTTCTACCTTTATTAGTATCCTCTTCTGAGAATCTGATTTGCACAAGCCATGATCGCGAAGATTTCATAAATTCCAGGACCAGTGTTATCCTTATTCCTAGAAAACTGAAAACGTTACTAGGTATATGAAAATTATTTTTAATTACGGCTTGCATTGTGGTTGTCTTTTTTTAAAAGACCCTGAAATCTCAAGAACCAAAAGGAATTAAGTTTAATTGCATATATTAAAACTGTATAAGAAACCGGCAGCACAAAACAATGTTTTAAGAAAAAAAAATTTATAGTGTGATACCATGGTTGCTTGATAGGTTAGAGTTAGGTTAGGTATCAAGCGACCTTGGTGTGAACCAAAGTTTTTTCGTGCTTTCGTGCTTATTACGCTACTGGAGATTGGATGTAAAAGGTATAAAAATTATTATTACAAAAATAGTCTGACTTAATATTATAACAAAAATGGTACAGTGCGACGCTAAACACAAAATTTGGACATTTGGACATAACAGGAAAAAAACGTTGTTGTAGCATAACAATAAACTATACGTCGTCAGTCCAAAACGTTGGCCACAGACACGCGTTAACAGAGCCAATGTGAGGCGACCATTACGGCCTACCTCTTTAGTTTAACGTGGTGGCACTTAGCGTGAACCATATCCGTCACGTTCCTCTTTGAGCCGGATCGAGATACGTTCAATTAGCGCGCCTGCTCAAGTTAACAACGGTTCAACGAGAACAAGCTACCAGTCTTGACATCAGGCTGCGAGCCCTAAGGCCCTACTGGTCGAGGAGATTACCTAAATCTCAACCGAATTCTGCAGATCAGTGCCCGAGCTGAAAACGCAACTCACCCGTCAAACCGTACCAAGACGGTCCTAGCCTGCATAGGCTTACCACTGCCACCACGAGTCTACACCGTGACTAAGACGGGGGCTGCTTCCCCCGCGGGCTCGGACTTGGTCCCCGTGGTACCAGTCAAAGAAGTCACTGGGTGGACTTTTTGGAGCAAGCACGTGACAAAGGCAGTGCCACCCTTACCAGTGTAGGCTACTCGTAATCCCAGTACTGGTCGACTACGCACCGCTCAGATTGGTTGATAGTCGGTTTGATATAACCGGTACCGTAACAGCATCGGGTGTACCTAAGCACGAACCCTCTGGGCCGACACTTTAATAGTGAGCGTCAGCAGGCAAAGTGCACCTCACCCCTAGGGCTCAAGTCCCTAATGCCAGCCGCGACACTCTTTCCTGGAGAACACCTTCACCTGCCTAAATCGTCGGCTTCAGCCACCCAGTATATCGCCTAGGCAAATTTATAACGCCTAGGAGTCACTTCGACGTAGTAACTGAGACGAAGGCAAATTTATAGCAACGCTCAGAAAGCGGGGATCTCGTTTCAAAGGACGCTAAGGTGTTAGGTAACCCATACTAAAGGCTAGCAACACAACAAATTTGGGTCTAAGTTCTTCCAGGCATTCATGTACGTATTATGTCCAAACTTCGGCAAACTTACGTTGGGGACGAAAAAAAAGAATTTTGCTCCCACTAAAAATATAAAAAAAAAACTATGGAAAAACAAATTCGACAACTTTGTCGAACCTGCTTGTATCATATACGCTCAGACATGCCCATTTGTAAGCAAATTTTAACGCCGGCCAATTTGACCCCTATTTTTTGAACAACTGTTATAAACATTTATAATTTTATAAAAAAATAATCTATATAACTGTCCATAAAAACAAAACAAAGTTAAATAAGCTGTAAGTGATACATGTTATAACTTCACAAGTTAAGTAGTGTACCTACATTACAATAAGAGTACGTTACAGTTAGGTTCCAACATTTAAATTTTTAATGAATTTTTAATTTTTAGTAACAGCTTGCACCCAAAAATAACATTTACACTAGAAACTGAACAAAATAGGTCTATTAACTTTTTAGATTTAAATATAAAAATTAATTCAAATAATAAACTTGAATGTTCTGTTTACAGAAAACCTACACAAACAGACATTACAATACCACACAATTCTTGTAATCATAAAACACATAAATTAGCAGCATACAGGTCTATGATACATAGAGCTTTAACGGTCCCTTTAGATGAAATTAATTATAATAGAGAAATTTCAATTATTAAACAAATTGCGTATAGTAATGGTTATAATATTAAACTTATTAATACATTAATTAAAGAAAAAAAAAATAAATTAGCTATTCAAAATGCATCCAAATACCCCAACTTCATCCGATACAACTAAATATGCCTCAAGTTTGGTGACAAATCAGAAAAAAATGCTAAAATTATAAACAAAACAAATAAATATAAAGTAAGTTTTAAAACAACTAGGAACATTTTAAACACTTTGTTTAATGCTAAAGAAAAAATAGACAATTTACTAAAATCAGGCATCCACAAATTAAATTGCTCGCACTGTAATTCGGTTTATACAGGACAAACAATTAGAAATTTTGATATTAGGTACAAGGAACACGTACGTTGTTACAAGTATAAACACCCACATTAATCCAATTACGCTAAACACGTATTAGAACACAATCATTAAATGACATCTAATAACACCATAAAATGTGTACACTTTTGTGATGATAAACGTAAATTAGATATACTAGAAGCTTTTGAAATTCACAAACATTTAAAAACTGTACTGTTAATGAAGTAGCAAATTGATCTTTAAAATTCTCCTCTATTGGACATTTTAGAACAAGAAAACAAGTCATCTGCAGACGATTACCGAGATCAAGTCACCAAGTTCTATTGCTATAACAACACTAACTGTTAACTTTCTAATATAACCTTTGAAAGTGGCATGTAAACATGCCGAAATACGTATAAGGTTAAAATAAATAAATAATGTTGAAGTAATTAAGTAATTTATATACCTATAATCAATAAATTTTAATTTGGGTTTATTAGATTCCAGGATTGATAATCGAATCTGTGATGTTCACCTTAATCGCATATTGGCTGGTTGGTTTAAAAGCTTCCTTCAACACCTTTTTGGTCACAACATTGATAGTAACGCTAACCATAAACGTGGCAACAGCTTGTGGTAAATTTTCAGATTTTTAGCATATTGTTGAAGAAATAAAATTGTTAATGTTTTCAGGAATTTTTTTTTCAAATGCTTTCGAGTCCATCCCAAATGCGATGATATTTCTGGTTCCGTTCGATTTTATTTTAATGATCACATCTGGTATTTTCCTAAAATTAAGGTTTAGTTTTCTTAGCTTTATGACATGTTTTGTAATTAAGTTGAAGTTAATTTCTACTTGTAGCTCGCTGCCTAATTATATGTCATGGACAAAATACTTATCGTGGATAATGTACTCAACCGAGTCGTTAACAATAATGCAATGGGATGGCGTACACAACATCAGTAAGTGAGTTTTAAGTTAGCTTCATTAACTTATCAAAATGAGTGTTGTTTAAATTTTCATTTCCGGAGTAACCAATAACCAAGGTGCGAATTTATATGCACAAAAATCCTCAAAATATGCTCATATACCTATACATGCACCAAATATATACAAAGTATGCACCATTTTATGCACAATACGCAAGCATTATATACAAAACTTGCAAGTGAACTCAGTAAACAAAAGATTAAAAAAATTTTTTTTTTAATAAAAGCGCATATGAAGAACCTTACAACATAATATTACACTTAAAATTATTATTTAAAAAAGGCAATTTTAAATAACTAGCATTAGTATATTATAACGATTTAAACTTATACCTCAATCTTTATATTTTATAGCCTTACAGCAATGAATTTCAATATGTTTTTCAAGATATTCTACATAAAACGGCTGCCTTTTATCAAACAGTATGTTTTTATAAGCGGAAAAGCTCATTTCAACGTCAACTGAAGTGACTGGTGCATATTTTAAATTGGTAATAATGCTCAGGTCCAATTGCATGCCACTATCATTAAAGATGCTAGTTAGAACCTCCTTCACCTTCACAAGAGTTTTGAAACCTTCGTTTTTATGTAATACGTCTGTTAGTTTCTGCGATACAGTTTTTCCAATATTGCATTTAACTCGATGAATTGATTTGTCAAACGTTTTTATAAGTTCTACTGGCAAGACTTCTTGGTTTTGAAATTGATTGAGTGTTGTACTTACAAAACTATAATTGACTTTAATAAAAGCTAGTTGTTTTGCAAGTTGAGATTTGTTTATTATAGTTTTTGAATCTATAATACAACTTGAAAAGTCTTCAAAATTTAAAATAAATTTTCTAATATTTTCGAAATTATTAGAATAATAAAGAGCAGCATCCAACCACGTACCACATGTATTAAGCACTGGCTTAGGAGGCAGTGGAATATTTGGCAATTTTTCTTTAAATAATTGCACTCTCAGGGATGCTTTTACAAATACCTTTTTTACATCAGATATTAAATCGTTTACAATGGGAAACTAATTCTAATATGTTCTGCAATTCTAGTTTATACCATGAGCCAAACAAGTTGTATGGATTAAATTTGAATTAAAAATATTTAAATTGCGCCCTTCTTTTATTTTATATATGGTGCAGCATCAGATAGCATTAATATTGTTCTTCTGTAAAAACTGTTTCGGCTGAAACAATTTCGTGAGACCTTCATTTACGAATTTAGAAGTGGTGATACTGTTAGTTGAATATAGTTCTTTCGTGTTAATAAGGTAAGATGTACTAGGTTTGTCAACATTTAAAACCCCTATAATTAAATTTGCTATAAAAAGCTCACACTTATTCGTAGTTTCATCAACAGAAAAGTAAATATAGTTGGTTTTTATAATTTCGCGAATTTTACGTGTTGTTGTTATATAAATTTCGTTGATTAATTTTTCCTAAGAGTGCTTTAATCTGGAACATTTTTACTGCTATATTTTTCGAAAAATAACTTAAAATTATTATTGTTTAATTTTGTTACTGGTATGTTCGCACTCACTAAAGCATTGCATAAATCGAAATTAAATTCTCCCACTAAAAATATTTAAAAAAAAACTATGGAAAAACAAATTCGACAACTTTGTCGAACCTGCTTGTATCTTATACGCTCAGACATGCCCATCTGTAAACAAACTTTAACGCCAGCCAATTTGACCCCTATTTTTACTTTCCTATACTTTCAGTATAGGGAAGTATTGATTTCATGCAAAATTTCAAAGTTGAGATTTTAACGGAAATAGTCGGGGGGGGGGGTCCATGGACTCCAAAAAAGTAATTTTTAAAAAATGTCTGTCTGTGGGTGGGTGGGTGGGTGCGTTACGCTCCATAGCTCCGGAACGGCTGGACCGATTTTGATGTGCTTTGGAATGAGGGAGTATATCAAAAATTCACCGACAAAATAAGCTTTTAAAAAAAAACGAAACCGGAAGCGGAAGTTAGACATGTTTTTTTTTGTAGCATTTTTTTCAGAAACTGAATTTTGGAAATTTTAATAGTGGAGATTAAAGAAGGCCTTAGAACAAAACAAACGATTTTTTACCGAACTCTCTAGCTTTAAAATGGCGGCCGCTACGAATTTTTGAGCATTTCGACTTTTACGCCCATTTACTCAAAAACCAGTTATCTGATTGGAATCAACTACATCTTGTTTGGTAGGCCTTCAAGGGTACTATACCATGAAATATAATTAATTTTTAAAATATAAAAACGATCGCAATGACATCACTCCAAAATTTTGGAATTTTTCAAAAAAATATTTCTCAAAAACTGCCCACACGTTTTTGTTTAAACTTTTTAAGCATTAAAGATGGCCTTAGGACAAATCAAACGATTTTTTACCGAACTCTCTAGCTTTAAAATGGCGGCCACTACGAATTTTTGAACATTTCGACTTTAACGCCCATTTACTCAAAAACCAGTTATCTGATTGGAATCGACTACATCTTGTTTGGTAGCCCTTCAAGAGTACTATACCATGAAATATAATTAATTTTGAAAATATAAAAACGATCGCAATGACATCACTACAAAATTTTAAAATTTTTCAAAAAAATATTTCTCAAAAACTGCCCACACGTTTTTGTTTAAACTTTTTAAGCATTAAAGAAGGCCTTAGGACAAATCAAACGATTTTTTACCGAACTCTCTAGCTTTAAAATGGCGGCCACTACGAATTTTTGAACATTTCGACTTTAACGCCCATTTACTCAAAAACCAGTTATCTGATTGGAATCGACTACATCTTGTTTGGTAGCCCTTCAAGAGTACTATACCATGAAATATAATTAATTTTGAAAATATAAAAACGATCGCAATGACATCACTCCAAAATTTTAGAATTTTTCAAAAAAATATTTCTCAAAAACTGCCCACACGTTTTTGTTTAAACTTTTTAAGCATTAAAGAAGGCCTTAGGACAAATCAAACGATTTTTTACCGAACTCTCTAGCTTTAAAATGGCGGCCACTACGAATTTTTGAACATTTCGACTTTAACGCCCATTTACTCAAAAACCAGTTATCTGATTGGAATCGACTACATCTTGTTTGGTAGCCCTTCAAGAGTACTATACCATGAAATATAATTAATTTTGAAAATATAAAAACGATCGCAATGACATCACTACAAAATTTTAAAATTTTTCAAAAAAATATTTCTCAAAAACTGCCCACACGTTTTTGTTTAAACTTTTTAAGCATTAAAGAAGGCCTTAGGACAAATCAAACGATTTTTTACCGAACTCTCTAGCTTTAAAATGGCGGCCACTACGAATTTTTGAACATTTCGACTTTAACGCCCATTTACTCAAAAACCAGTTATCTGATTGGAATCGACTACATCTTGTTTGGTAGCCCTTCAAGAGTACTATACCATGAAATATAATTAATTTTGAAAATATAAAAACGATCGCAATGACATCACTCCAAAATTTTAGAATTTTTCAAAAAAATATTTCTCAAAAACTGCCCACACGTTTTTGTTTAAACTTTTTAAGCTGGGAATCTTCTACAATTTGTTTTTTTGCACATTGCTATAATTTCACTGTGACACCCCCTAAGAATTTTTGAAAATTGAAAATTGGTACCCTTTTATTTATTTAACGGGGGGCAATAAAATATTTCTGTTAGAGCAATATAGCTCATCATTGATAGCAAAATCCGAATATCATAATATTTTTTCGATAATTTCATATTTAGGGGGGCTACTGTTCCCCCTTCCCCCCAAAATGTTCGCTACAAAATTAAAAAATTGATTTCTTCTTTTGTTTGCTCTAGGAGAATCTTTTTACAAAAAATAAAAAAATCGAATTTTTTGCCCCTTAATAATCTTTTTGTCCTTAGAAGAATTTCACATACTTTCTACAGCAGTTGTATTCTTGTACTAGTCGTTTAATGTTCAGTGTAAGCTAACTTTTTTATTTTAATAGATAGACTTGCAAACCCAAGAGCAAAGTTGTAGGGCAAATTCTTCTCGATTGTATTCAAGGAGAAAACTTGAGTTTCCAATTTTAATAAGGCGGCCACGGTAAAAAATAACTTTTTTTTAAATGGAAACGTGGCATTTTGGCTTTAAAATCAGAAAGGTTTTGAAAAGGAAAGTCCAGGCGAAGTGTTTCGCTCATTTTTACTTTATTTTGCAAAAAAGTAAATCGGCGTTCTATGGTGAACTCCTAAATTACAAAAATTAAAGGGTGGAAGATGTAAAAATTAATTTGAAAATATTCTGAAAAGCAAATAGCATTGCACTAATGCATTTAGATGGGATTGATATTGTTCGGCATTTAAGTTAAGACCCACTTTATGCTTTTTTTTGAACGCACGATATTACCAAACGTTTATCCGTTTAGAATAATTTAAAAAAAAAGATTTTTGTATTGCATGCCGATGAGCTGAGTTTCATGCCTAAAAATATGTCTGTAGTTAAAAGGCAAAAGTTTCATAGAAACCATACTGCCTCTAAAAATTTAGTTTGAAACAAGTTCGTGGAAAGTACCTTTAGTTCATTTCTAAACAATGAGGAGAGATGAATGAAAATAGATGAATGCATTATTAGGCTAGCCTGCGCCTACCTACAGCACAGTTTTCACTGAAAAATTAATTTTTGAACAACGTTTTTATTACAAAATTGATGTTGCATTTTAAAGCAAAATATTTTCTTCAATTTTTAAACCGTTCGACCTTCCTAAACTTCCTACACGGTTACAACTTTTATAATTTTATAAAGTTCCTCGAATAAGGATCAGGCGAAAAATTTGATATAAACTTTAGGTACTGCTATATACGCATATACTAAATTTATATAAACTTTATTAATATTTTGTCAATTTTTTTCAAGTTTTCTCGAACGTGCTTTTTTATAGAAGTTATATTTTTTGCATGGGTTGGTCTCAACAACAAATATTTTTTTAGGTTGCGAGAATTCCAATCCAGACTTGCCATGCCTAACGGAAGGATCGGAAGTTCTAGAAAAGTACAGTTTTTCCTCGGAAAATCTTAATCGCGATCTTCGGAACATGTTTTTCCTCTGCGCTATATTTCACGTCCTGGGATTTTTATGTCTTTGGAGAAAAACGAAGAAAAAATAAATTCTCTTCAGTTTAAACGTAATTATGTGTAGGATTTTCTAGGCAATAAATTGTCTTTTTTACTTAATCGAATAAATAATGCTTTTCACGTTCGAGTTTCGAGATGAACAAAAGTGAAATTATTGCAACATGTGGCGACCTCCGTGCAAAACTAAGGTACTGGAATCCGGGACTTTGGATCAATGTAGACCCGACTCCGGGGATTCCGGGGTTTGACTTTGTACATAAAGAAACAAATTAGTTTGTTCTTTTTCGATTAAGGAAGTCATGGTAATTTTTGAACGTACGGTAGGTTTTGTCATTGCAATGTGCTTATTTTGTTAAGCATATTTGGATGTAATACGAACACTTTTGTAAGGTTTCAAATTCGAGAACAATAAAATAATGCTATTTACTTTTTTAAAGGTTTAATAATAAAAATTATTCTATAAATAACGTAAATAAAAGTATCTAGGATTGAATTAAATAGAACGGGCAGGCAAAGCCGGTCAGACATGCGCGTTCTAAGCAAAGTGCGAGCTGTCATGGAACCCGTTTGACAGCACGCAGTGTTTGTGTTAAGAAATATCGCGGTTTTTCAAAGATCTCTTGATAACATACACATCGAAATGCGATTTTAAGCCGTGTTAGTGTTCGGTCCATCTAGTGTGAAGACTTTTAAGTCAGGACATTGTTTATTGTGTCCGAAAAAATAGAAACAGCCTCTCTTGTCCCCAGAAATAGCTTCTGCACCTGTGCTGATTACGGAACGGTAAGTATATTAATTTTTTTTCCGTTTGATTTTGCATATCTTGTATTATCGGCTGTGCCTTATCGGTATGACGCAAGCAAATTTATAGGCGCCTAGTTTTGTAATTTTTTCACCCCATTGTTTCCGTGTCCGGTGGGTTTTAAATCCTTAAATTACGCAATCCTTCGATGTTTCGTTCTCTTGCGTGCGTTTTTATTCAAATAATATCGAATATTCGATAAACGTTACCAGTTGCATGCTAGAAATGCCGGATAAGTATGTTCTTGACCGTCACAATATGAAATTATTTTTGAATGTTTGCCGCCACTCCCACTTGCCATGTGGAAGTTTATGATTCACTTTTGCATCTATTTTGCATATTTTAAAGTACCCACCGTTTTTGTTTTGATTTATAACATCGTGTTTTGACGAACTATTCCCCATGTAGATATTGTATCGGAATTTGTCGATAAGAATGGCTTTAATCAGTGGCGTAGCCAACGGTATGGCGCAAGGTTCACTTTTCTAAAATATGTACCTGTCTGTAGCAGTAGGCTGCTTGTGTCAAAAAGTGGTTTATGTAAAAGAATTTTACAGAACACTAAAGCCCAGTGCAAATACTACACCCAAGGAGGTTAATACGAACTAAAATCAGAGTAACTCCACTGGCTTTTATTGTATAACGTTAATCTTATGCGGGAAAGTGGTAAATTACCGAAGTTCCAAGATGAATGAATTATGGGTTGCCCGAGGTTTACCGCTAGATAGCGAAAGTAAAATTCCTGGTTGGGTCAATGGATTTGCAAGTTCTAACCATAGCTTTATATTTAAAACAAAGAATTACGTAAGAAAAGTTTGAAAATATAAAATCACAGTTTAACACAGTAATACAATTCTGAAAGGTCTTTGTTGTGTTCTAACGCCGAAAAGGTACAATTTTGTTTTTTTACAAATTTTTCATAACTTGAAATAAATAATTACGGCAAACTTTTTTTTTGCAATGACGAAGTGCAACATGACAGATACCAAATCGTCGTGTACAACAATTCCCATTGGCAAAAAGAAAGGTCTACCAAGGTCACGTTCAATCTTTATATTACGCTAAGGTGATATCTTTACGTGCACTTTTTACCTTACTCGCCACTGTTTTTATTAGTAGCAGCGTCAGCGGGCCTCAAACAGTGAGAACCCAAAATTATAACATATTCTTTTCACTTATGGACGAATTTTGACCCTGATTTACCAAAGGTTTAAATCGAATAAATTACGTGCAAACCTATCAGGTAGTACACACTACCGGGTGTAAACGAAACATGGTTCACCCACTTTTTTCTTTATTTATTAAGATAAAGAATGAAATTTGGTATGGGTGATATATTCATAAAAGTCAATTGTTTGATGGTATTAGCAATTTTTTAATACTTTCAGTTTCGCCGGAAGTGACCACAACTTTCTTATTTTAAATGCAACACCTTGTATATGTTTACATATTTAGAATCTGGAGAAAATTCTGCATACGATTGTCTACTTCAATTGTTTTTTTGACAAGTTTAAAATTTTTACTTAATTTTTTGTTTTGCGTCTAGAGTGCCATGACTATTTAATTATATTAAAAAAAACCGATTTAAATCAATTGGTTTTTGAATGGGGTATTGTTTTTATGTGAAACTTTTTAATTGGTACAATAACGTACATAATTTGGCCATAAGTTAAGAATAGAACAGAAATACACAGCAGTATTAATTTACTATTATACTTATGCTTTATTTGAACTGCATGCATTATTAAGTAATTTTTACTTATACACAAATCTAAACATAAAAGAAAAATTAAATACCGCCATATAATTCAAAGAGCCGGAAGATTGGCGCAGTGGTTCGCGCCGTAGCTGCCACGCTCGAACATCGGATGGAGATAATTTTTAACAGTTTTGGCTCGTCGAAGTTGAGAATCTTAGAAATCGGGCTTGGGGTCAGGGCTATGCGTTGATCCGAGAAAAGTGGAGTGGGGATCCATGAGCCTAGCCAGCTATGGTAGGGTTTAAGCTGCTGCTTTCCCAATCGTTAAATAGCGAATAATAATGCTTGGGGTATCCAGATCGTGGTCGATTTCCCAAATTGCTACTAAGCGTAACAGCCAAATTTAAATTCTCGCGCCACCGTATCATTGTCGACTCGCACGTCAATTTTTAAATCTTCGCACTACAAATTAAAAATGCAAGGAAAATTGAATAACTGTTTTTTGTAATTCCTATGAAAATGTGGCAAATATATTCACAATTTTTTAAATTCTGCTGCAACCCAATTCGCAAATTATAACAGGACAAATAAATGCAGCTTAAACACAGTCAGCTATGGTCAAGCTAGCTATTATTGTAAAAAAAATTGTATTTATATCAAATAAATCGATTAAAGAAAAAGAAAAATCGCTATTTTTTTTGTACCCTGGTAGGAAGTACGTATTCCTCTTTGTATAAATTTTTAAGCCTGATTTAATACCAATCAAAAGCTAATCAGCAGCGTGAACTATTTTAACAGTAAATTTAGTATAAAAACATTAATAAAACAAAGTTTCTATATTTAAACTAGTAATTCTAAAACAAAAGAAAATCAAAATAAGCCAAGGCCTTCGCCTAGACGTTCCTATATTTTCAACTTATTGCTTATCATATTTTTTAAAGTAATTTTGTATCAACATTTTACGCGCCAACAGTGACTACAAGATCAAACCACTCCTTACACTGTGCCGGAAGTGTAGTTGCGTAGTAGTCAAGTTATACGAATATGCTACATGATACTAAAGTATTGTAAATACTAAAAGAAAGTTGATGTAAAAATAATAGTTTGAACTTTTTTAAAAATCTTCAACAGTAGCTTGTTTTGTGTAATTCAGTCATGCGCCGTTAAACTGTATGCTTCGGTCTACGGAATATCTTATATACGCTTCACAGAGAGATGTACAATAATCCGGCGCTTTCTTAATAACATATAAATGTTTGGAAAATATTGTTCAAAATTAAAGAAAACAAAACAGAGACTAGAGACCACATCCGTCAGCCAAAACCAGAAGTGTGGAGAAACATCAACCCCAAGTATTGCTACACCTAAAAATTAAATTGTAAATGTTTTCTACTCTCACTCATAAGTAATTCAGCTTATACAGAAATGTTTTGTCGCCGTTTATTAAATAAAACTGACGAATTTTAAGTTTCAAAAATTCATAGAAGGCGCCACAGAAAAATTAGCTGTTTGAGACGTCAACCAAATTGTACGTCTTGTTATCCCAAGCTGTACGATTCGACACAATTAAAAAAAATCGCGTCGGCAGTTTTTGAACCAGTTTTTTTGACAAGTATTTTTCGAAAACAAATTTTTTTTTAAATTAAAACTTTCATGTCAGCAATACTTACACTGAAAGTAAAAAATAAAAGTGTGTGAAAGTTGGTGAACTTTAAATTTCCCTAAACGTTTAAAATTTATCTAGTGATGGATATTCTGATGACAAATATAATTTAGTTCTATTCATTGCAATTTTTTTCCGAACACATTCTGCTCGTTGATCCTACACTCTTGTTTTTCGAACTCGCTTCGGGTGACCTTGGGTTCTGGTAAAATATTGTTAAGTAGGTAATGGATATCCATTATTCACGTGACAATTTTGCCTACCGGCGAGTATATTTACGTTGTTGTCAATTTATTTTTGTTCATTGCCATTAATTTCTGTTCTATTGTCATGTATGCCGAGCGATTGCTCAGCTATTGCCGCGATTGCCGAGTTATTGCACTGATTGCCCACTTATTGCCGCGATTTCCCAACTATTGCCGTAAATGTGTACACCTATTGCCGCTAATAAGACACCCCTCGTCAAATACCAATAAACAAAATCATGCAAGCAATTTAGACATCTCGTTTTTGGCCCCTTACCTACATACACTGAGCTCGTAAAGTTTGAAATAAATTCGATAAAACATTTTAGAAAGGGCTTTCACAGAAAATCTCCGGACAGGTCAACCTTATTTTATGAAATGTCTTTTTTTCCGCATTGACATTTTTTGATCGTATTATTTTTGAGCTGGACATCATCGGCAATTTTTTTAAATTGCAACCTTTATTTTCCTTCACCAATTTGGACAGAGCACATGTTTCTGGGTACGAAAATGTCAAATACGTAAGACCTTGTAGAGGAAAGTTTTCGAGATAATCAGTCTCAAAGTTTTATAAATCTACGTTAAAGTTATTATTCCTTTATCAAGGAAGCGCTGAAAAAAGCAAGGTTTTGACCTTTATTAGATTGTTGCACGTGTTTTTCGAAAGTCTGTGTTCTAGTTTGTTGATTAATCATTGCCCTAATTGTATTCCGAATGCATTTTTATCTTCTGAACTATTTGAAAATGGTCTGCCGTTTGTCTGAAAGGGAAAGAATCAAAATCTTGATAATGATCGGTTACGGGGACAGAACTCGCACACAAGTAGAAGTTTGCCGTTTATTTAATAACAAATATCCTAACCGGGAACCAATTATACGTATTCCATTGTTAGCAAGATAGAACAAAATTTTTTAGAAGAGGGTCACACGAGAGATTGCCCTAGAACGGGTCCAAAAAGATGTTCAGCTAAATGTTCTACTACAGCTTCAAAAAAATCCCCATTTCCCACTCGTCAAGTGGCGACAAACAACGGAATAGTTCAAGGTTCCTGCTTGAAACATTTGAAACTGAACAAATGGCATCCGTGTAAAGTAATTTTGGTCCAAGAACTAAACGAAGATGATCCTGACCATAGGTTACAGTTTTGCGAAACCATGTTGCAACGCCTGGATGCTGGTCTCCTGAAAATCCGCTCTGGAAAATTGAAAGTCATAACCGATTTTCACAAAAATTTAATGTTTGGGCTGGCTTAGAAGGCGCGTTAACAGGTGAAAGATATCTTGAATTTTTAAGCGACAAATTAGTTCCTGCACTTGCGGTGCATTACCTAAATGACGGAAATCCAGATCTGTCCAATAACACGATAAAGTACCAGCAAGACGCCACCTCATTTTGCAGTGATCGTTTGCGAATATTTAGATGAAATATTTACTAACCAATGGATTGGTTGCAGGGGAACTATCTAATGGCCCCCTAGATCTCCGGATCTCAGTCCCTTGATTGCTTTTTATGGGGCTATTTAAAGAGCAAAGTCTATTTTAATAGACCACCTACTATTGACGAACTGAAGGATAGAATTTGCAATGAAATTTGGGTAATTCAACCCGATGCGGTTGGCAAGGTTCTGCAGGTATTTCAGCGGCGGTCACTTCGAACATTTACTTTGATTTTCTTGTTTACTTATCTACTTTAATTATTCATCATTTATGCAGAAACCTTAATTGCTTTCATTTATTGACGTCGTTGATTCGAATCAATTTTGTTGATTTTAAAAACTCTATGTATAATTATTATACCAGTTTTGAGATCTCGTTTTTTCGAGACGTGAGAAATTCTTGTATGCCGGGTATAAAACGTATTAGGACGCTCGCGTTATTTCGGCAAATTGCAGACGTTAAATATTAACAAAAATAATGTTGACTCCATTAAAACCAGATTATTTACATGGTGGAATGTTAAGCTTCGTTTACATTATAGCGAACGAACGAATGGATTCGTTCGTTTGGTAGGGTTCGCCTTTTCTTGTTTACACTTAGCAGAGCATTCGCATTCGTTGATGATCCATACATTCGTAAGCATCATGTGGGATTCGTGTTGCACTTCTGCAAGGAACTGCCGAATGCTCGTCTACGTATTTAAACTGTTTACACAGAGCACGAATTTTCTTTAATGATTCGCTCATTTACCGACACCGGCCGGAACATGACCGATTGCGAACGAATTCGTTCGTTCGTGTACTATTCACCGTTTACATCTAGCGAATTGCTACGAACGAGTTCGTTCGTTCGCTTATGTTCGCTATAATGTAAACGAGGCTTTACTGATTGTGCTTCTGGGCATATTGTTAACTGTAATGGAACGTAGGCGCTGCAAAGTGCACACGGTTGTATTCGCATCGCCCGAAATAATTCGAGCGGTGTAATACGTCGGCGTTTTACGAACATGTTTCCGTATAATCATGTAACAAATAATTCAGGAACTTTTATAAATTTCAAATTCAATACTTCTACCTACTTCCACCGTACTTTCGCTACCTTGTACACCTACTTCCCCTCGCGGTTTATCCCTCGTTATACACCCAAGTTAATTTTTATATGCAGCAATATAGTTTGTTATAAATTCAGGGCCAGTTGATTTGCTCATTTATTATTGGCGATAGAAAAAAGAAATGTATAAGCTAAAGTTATACAGTTAATGGCGACGAGTATTTTGGGCATACAAAACAAAATGGCGGACTTACCGTTTATGCGGAAACGACAATATCTTTATTTTTTTAAATAAAACACCCTATACTTTTTTAGGCTAATTCGGTTGTAGGATAAATTCTGTTTAAAAACTGTAATACAACTGTATGCCTAAAGCTAATAATAAACAGGATATTTTGTAACTTTTGTATTGTAACTAATGGTAATGATTCGGTATAAAGTGATTTTAGTAGGCTGTTAGTAAGAAAATGATAAAAGCAATAAACAAACGTGTAATTCATGTTAATTAGACATCAGTTGTTTATTATATTTTAAGAATTTACAAACAAAAACTCTATAGGAGATAAGTCAGGTGACCTAGGTTGACAGCTAAAGGCGCCTTGATCGGCAAAATTGAAAGAAAAGTGCCTTAGTTTATTCACAAACTTTATTGTGACAGATGGCACATGTTTGAATATCACTTTTCTTATTTTCTTAACTGCAATGTATAGGGTTATTGAAAAGTAAGTAACATTATAAAACTGCAGTAATTTTCTTAAAAGCTAAACTATACACCTAATAAAAACATATTCCTATTCGTCAAATAATGGGCTTTATTCAACGTTCATTTTTTTAATTTCCGGAATCATGACAACATAGTTAAAATGTTATTTCTTTGTGATTTATTTATAATCATTAATTCATTACCATTGGTTACATATAGGGATGCCGCGGGTACCCGACTATTACCCGGTACCCGGCCTACCAGATACCCGGTTTGATCGCGTAGCGATCTTGTACCCGGCCGGGTACCGGGTACAAAAAAAATATTGTTTTTTCAATAAAAATAAACGCTTTATTGTCTATTATTTTGGTGTACCGTCAATAGTAATTAATAATTATTATACATAAGCATATATGTATATAAACATAAACGTGATGTAATAAAACTAATAATTAAAATTTAATAGGAACAAATTGTGGTGCAAGATTATTAACGATTCTCCATTTTTTGGAAGTAACCTATTGCTTTTCTTTTTAAAAACATTGCTCGCTTCTGAAAAAAAAACCTTTTGCTATAGACGCTGCTTGCAGGTGCTGAAAGGTACTTTTTTGCTAGACCAACCAAAATTGGATATTGTCTCATGTTTTGTTGCCACCATCGCTAACAAATAATACTATTAAATGTTAAATATCGTAAATTAAATAAACGTTTTGCTTCTAAATACACCTATATGCTCTACAATACAAAACCGTAGATATGTGTAAAAGAAGTAAAGTTCATAAAAAAATCGGTACCCGGCCCGGGTAACCCGGTACCCGGCGTCTCGGCAAAGCCGGGTACCCGGTACCCGGCCTTTTTCAAAAAGTGTTCCCCGCTGCATCCCTAGTAACATACGTTGCTTTAAATCAAAATATTTTGCTTGTTATTAACTTTAAGCCTACAATTGTATTACAATTTCTTAAACAAAATTTATTATACTATGGAATTAGCCTAAAAAAATACAGGGTGTTCCATTAAAAAATAATAAAGATACTGTAAACTGTATAACTTTTATATTTACATTTTTCTCTACCGCCTATAATAAATGAGCAAATCAACTGGCCCTGAATTTATAATAAACCTGCATTTAGGGAGGGGGGGGGGGGGTAATTTTTCTCTTTCCTTCCAATTTTTGGCTGATTAATTTGTTTTATCTTCTTCGATCTTTTGAAAATTCCAAAGAATATTTTTGCAAAAAATTTAATTCAAGTTGTGGCTACACCGTTGCTCATAAATACTTTTGGTAATATTAAATGTAAAAATTTTTGAAGTGTAGGAAAGTCCAGGCGAAATGCTTTGCTCGTTTTTTATACAGTGTGTCTGAAAAGTATGGAATATGCTATATATTTTGATAAATATCCGTTTTGTAGAAAAACATTTCAAGTTAAAGTTTTTTAGTATTAAGTTTTACATAACAGGGCAATACTTAATTATTTTTTTTTGTAAACGAAAGCGCGCAACGATTAACACTTCAGTTTTGTTTAATGAGAAGGTACCCCAATATTCTACTCATTTGATCTTCTTCGGGTGCCGTCTTCTATCGAAGGTTGGCTATCATCATGGTTACTTGTACTTTGTATACTGCTGCCCGGAATAATGAATTCGTACTTTTGCCATACCATTGTCTCAAATTTTTCAGCCAGGATGTACGTCTCCTACTCACACTTCGCTTCCCTTTATTTTGCCTTGTATGATCAGCTGAGGTAAGTAATATTCTTCATTTTATAATATATGACCTAAATATTCTAGTTTACGACGTTCGATAGTTTTCAGTAGTTCCAGATGTTTGTTCAATCTTTGCAAGACTGCTTCATTCCTGATTCTTTCTACCCACGAAATTCTGAGCATTCTGCGATATAACCACATTTCGAAACTTTCTAACTTTTTGCTTGTTGCTTGTGTTAGCGTCCATGATTCGACGCCATATAAAAGAACTGGGATCATTTAGCACCGTATAATACGTAGTCTAAGATCAAGGTTTAGGTCTCGGCAGCATATCACTTTCCTCATTCTTTCAAAAGAACTTCGCGCTTGTTCAATCTTACTTTTTATTTCTTTACTGTCATCTACATCGTCGTTTATGTTACATCCGAGATATTTGTATTTGTTCACTCTCTCCAGTTGGTCACCGTCAATTGTGATATTTACAATATCAATTTTACGTTTACTAATTACCATAAACTTAGTCTTTTTCTTGTTTATGTTTAGACCATAATTATTGCTAGAGACATTGACTTTATTCACCAGTTCTTGTAGGTCTTCTTGAGTATTAGCGATCAGGACTGTATCATCCGCATATCTTATGTTGTTCACGGTTACTCCATTAATGGTTATCTTCCAGTGCTTCATTGAAAATTGCTTCAGAGTATAAATTAAACAATAGAGGAGACAGCACGCATCCTTGTCTTACCCCTCTCATGATTTCTATTTGCTCAGTTTTATTATTTTCTACTCTAACCACTGCTCTCTGGTTCCAATAAAGGTTTGCGATGACTCGTATATCTCTACCATCCAAATCTATGTCTTTCAGTATCTTTATTAGTTTATCGTGCTGCACGCGGTCGAACGCCTTCTCATAATCTATGAAGCACATGTAGATATCATTGTTTACGTCTCTGCATCGTTCTATTAAACATGTATGCTGAAAATCGCTTCTCTGGTACCTAACCCATTTCTAAACCCAAACTGGGTATTACTGATGTTGTCTTCACATTTTCGTCGTATTCTATTATGTATTACCTTCAAAAATACTTTCAACGCGTGGCTCAATAAACTTATGGTTCTATGATCACTACACTTTTTGGCGTTGTTAACTTTGGGTAGCGTTATCAAAGTTGATCTTAGCCAATCCTCTGGTATCTCTCCTGTACAATAGATCGTGTTAAACAATTCGACTAAAATCTCTATTCCGGTTTCATCTAATAATTTGATTAACTCGACATGAACGTCATCTGGTTCTACAGCTTTTCCAGTTTTCGCATTTTTAATTGCGTATTCTACTTCGTCTTTAGTTATAGGAGGACCAGTTTCTGGTTCTGTATTTATTTGCACTTTTGGTCTGTCGTCTTGGAACAGCTCTTCTATGTATGCCTTCCATGTGTGTAATTTTTCTTCTAAACTAAATGCGATGTTGTCATCCCTCTTTACTAATAGATTTGCCTTGCGCGTTCGATATAATCCTGTGGTCTCTTTAATTTTTTTATGCATGTTGAACAAATCGTATTTTTTTTCTAGTTCTTCTATTTCTGCACACCTCTGCGAAAGCCATTGTTGTTTTGCTTCCCTTATTTTTCTTTGCACTATTCTCTGTATGCTTTTGTATTTTTCGATGTTGTCATTTTTACTTTCCTGCGATCTTCCACGAGGGGTGTCTCACTCGGTAAAATTGTGTACACCTATTGCCGTATTGCCGTGTTTGCCGTGATTGCCAACTTGATTGCCGTGTTTGCCGTGATTGCCGACTTGATTGCCATGATTGCCGACTTGATTGCCGTGATTTCCGGGTTGTTGCCCACTAATTGCCTTGTTTGCGGACGTTATTGTCGGTTATTACTGCGATTTTCGATGTATTTCAATAATTATTCTGATTCTGTACAGCCTTCATTAGCTGACACTTTTAGTGTTATTATATTATTCCTATTTTAAAGTTTGCCTCGTTCATCAAAAACAAGAAGGTAATTTCGTTTTCGATTATGATATTTTGGTGTTCAACTTGAAATCTTGTATATTTCTCATTGCAATTTTATGTAAACAACATTAATATTTAGTGGGTAGGTAAAACCATTATCTGGTATTACCATAAAAATTATAATGTTATTAGATATGATCTAAATCTCAAGACAATACTGTTACTTCTGTATATTATATTTAAAATTGCTTCATAAAATATTGTGGAAAATATGGGATGAACATTAGATAAACAAATATATTAATGCATTATACTGAACATAAATTATATTGAAATTCAGAACTGAAATTGGTTTGGGTTTTGACTTTTCTCTTAAGTTTCCCGAGGGATTTTGTCTCGGCATTTTTTTTATCAGAAGAGAAATGTCCTCTAAAATGCCAGTTAAAACTTCCAAGCACCCATTTTTTGCCATACTTTTCTGGAGCGTAGTAAATTTTGCCGCGTAGTCGCACCTGAAACAGATACTTTTAGCGTGCAGAAATCGCTGTCAATTTCTACAGATAGGTCGCAAGCTTTTTTTACAACTACTTTTAAAACATCCTATTTTGAAAATTCAAAACACTTTTTACATGATTTATTGCTACGGTTCGTATATGGTCTACGCCGAAAGCTTTTGACGATGGTTTTGTTCGTTCCTTATTGATGGATGTATCAGAATCGTTTGAATCCTATTTCCTATTTTTACTTTCCCATACTTCTGCTGAAGTAAGGAAATTTATGATTTCATGTAAATTTTCGAACTATTTTAACGGAAATACGCGTTTTGGGGTCCAAGGAACCCAAAAAAGTTTTTTTTAAATGTCCGTTTGTGGGTCGCTGGGTGCGTTCGTTTCCCTGTATCTCCGGAAACCCTTTTTCGATTTTTGTAGGGTACATAGCGTTGTAGTGCATCTAAAGACAAATCAAATGATTTTTTCCAAATGCTGTATTTTTATTGCACGATTATTCAAAAGCAAAATATCTAATCTATGCAAATTGTCACATTATTTAACAGCCCCTTTTACGTATAATCACGTGATGCAAAAATATTTTTGGAAATATAAAAATTGTAAATATACTCAAATTTTGGACATATTCAAAACATTATTCTTCAAAAACTGCCCACACCATTTTTTTTAACTTTCTTAGTCGATAGCGGTTTCAATGAACTACAAATTCGTTTTGACTAATCTCCCAAATTTTATTCCAATTCATGCCCGGAAATTAAACCTGTTTTTTTTGGTATTGATTTTTTTATAAACACTGTTTTGAAATTTTGAATACGTAGCGTTGTGGTGCGTTACGAATTTTTGAAGATTTTAACTTTAATGCCCGATTACTCAAAAACAAAATATCCCATCAATACAAATTATCCTATTATACGAGAGCTCTTGATAAGGATAAAATAGTGATGCAAAAATATTTGAGAAAATATGAAAATTGTGAATATACTAGGTAGGTTCAAAGTTTTGGACATTTTCAAAAAACATGTTTTCAAAAACTGCCCACAGCATTTTTTTTAACCTTTTGAGCCGATAGAGCTTGCAATGAACTGCAAAATTTGTTTTTTACTAATTTTCCAAATTTCATTCTGACGCCCTCTAGGAATTTTTAAAAATTTTGAAATGTATTAATTTTTTATTCATAAACGCAAACGCCGATCGTTATAAACTTTTATCAGTTCGATAGACTATTTAAAGTACTTTATTAGGATCAGCGAGAATTTTCAATTATTTTGAAAATTAATAAGGAAAACAAAACGATACTTTTTAATACCAACAACGTGTTTTCCGGCAGTTCCGTGATTTTAAAAATGCCTATCAATTACCTCTAATAAAAATAAATGTTTTTCATTGTTTCCAAATTTTTGACAACTGTATAAATAAAGCTGTTATAACTATTTTCGTGAGCGCTTTAAATATCTTAGCGTCTTTCACGTCGGTCGCGTCGTAGGAGCGCGCGCAGCCCGTAAGTAAGCAACGTCTTGAGTCTGCAGCGGGCTTGTACCGGCTAGATTAGATGAAAATTTCCATCAATGCTTAACCCGAGAATATTTAAAAGTATGGGAAAGTACCAGCGACGTTTCGCCCATTTTTCTGTACCTGAGCGTCAATAGTCTAATGTTTTATCGAATATTTTTCTTTTTGCATCGCGGCATATATTTCGTAAAATTGTTTATTTTTTCTTCATCTAATATTAAATTTGGTAAGTATTCCTTTGCAAATTTTCTCCATCTGAACATCCTTTTCTTGGAACTTACTTAGGGAATGTATGGTATCAAATCCGGTGTAGATTAGTAATTGTGTTAAATAGTTTGGTAATAAGATATTACATTCATTTGAACTTTTATCAAAAAAATCCATCTTATTCCTGAAAGGGAAGATCAAGAAATCTTACGATGGTTATATACACTCCTCAAAGTAAAGCAGACAATCGTACACTCTCATAAGTACATTTAACTATCAAAATGATATGAGGACTAATAGTCTTACATAAAGTTTACACACATTACGCATATCGAAAACCAAAAATAAAATTGTATTTATCTTTAATAGACGCTATTGCATGGTGGCATTTCTCATGCTTGGAGGGATTTCCACTTTAACTACGTCACCGTCCACAAGTAAAGTTGATGCCGTCGGTAATATTCGAGTTGATAAGTTATTTTTTTTAATATGTTATTCATCTAATACTTGTTAGTAAATAAACAATAATTATGTAGTAAACACAAGCTAAATGAAAATTAGCTGGGAGTTACGTACTTTTTTGATTTCGTCCTAAACGGGAAAAAGCTTGGTTTTAACTAGTTCACATTATCTATGTACTGTAATAGTAATAAAAAATACAAAATTAAGACTGAGCTTCTGTTTAGCTTCGATTACACCCGCATATTTTCGTTAATTGTTCACTTATTTTCATTGATTTCCGTTGTATTGCCGTGATTGCCGAGTGATTCCCCTGTTTGCCGAGTTATTGCCGTGTTTGCCGATTGATTGCCGTGTTTGCCGTGATTTCCGTTATTGCCGAGTGATTGCCCAAGTACTGCCGAAAATTTGTACACCTATTGCCGCTAGTGAGACACCCCTCGATCTTCCATTAACTGTAAAATTTCATCCGTCATCCATTCTTTTCTTCTTTCTATTTTACCTGGCTTTAGTTTTTCTTTAGTTGTTTTGACTATTGTTTCGTTGATAATGTTCCATTTATAATTAGGTTCTGCTGTCTGTAGACTATCCCTTGCTTGTTTAAACGAGTTCGTTATAGAAGATTGTATTTCTGTTTTCATAAATGGGTTTTTTAATTTATTTCTATCTATATCCAACGGTTTTTGTTTCGTTTTCATCTTTTTTAGTTGTATTTTAAGTTTAGCTACTATTGGATTGTGATCTGAGGCTATATCTGCGCCAGGATATGTGAAGTTGTTTAGTATTTAGGTTTACAAAACGCAACGAATATTACTTTAGTTTTTTTTAATGAAAAGGTACTCATTTGATAGAGATTGTTTTTATCTTTTCAATGATGTAAAACTTTAATACACTTACATATCGAAATTTTCGAGAAACTCTCGAAAAACTTCTTCATGTTAGCAGGCCTTGAATTTAATCAAAAGCCTATTACAAGCGTAGTAGTGTGCCTGGAAATTCATTTGTTATCTCTTCGCAATGAAAAACAAGTAAGAGAAGAAAATACGATTGTGATAGGCTTTGGTTCAAATTCAAGGTCTGCTAATATGAAGAAGCTTATCGCGTTTTTCTTGTAAATTATGTTATGCAACTGTATTAAAGTTTTACATCATTGAAAAGAGAAAAAATCTATCAAATGAGTAGAATGTATGGGTACCTTTTCATTAAAAAAAACTAAAGTAATATTCGTTACGCATTTGTTTTAAAAATAATAATGATTAAGTATTGCGCTGTTATGTAAACCTAAATACTAAACAACTTTAATTCATAAAATGTTATCTTAAAAATGATATTTACTGAAATATATAGCATATTCCATACCTTTCGGACACACTGTATAGGTAAGTTTAGTTAAATCGATGTACTTTCAGACCTAGACTCTAGGGTATCATTTATGGCTGTTTTTCAGAACACCCTTGACAGCATTCAGTTTTGGGGTTCTTATGCAAAACAACTCTGCATGCCATATCACGCTAGCTATGGTTGTTAAGTACGATACACTAATAGTCTGTATGAATTTGATTATAATTTCTACGTAAATGCGCAGAAATTTTGTTTTGATTTTTCTATTTTTGCTACCTTTCAAGTAAACGTAAACGACCCAGTGGACTTTAGGACTCGTGCCTATCGGGTCACGCCCGATAGGCCGATTCGCCCCTGCAGAGAACCTGTATGGTAATTAAGTATTTTTACTATAATAATTACTGCAATTAATCTTCAAATTATCTCAAAACAAAATGTGTTTGTTGCGAGTCATTGCATTTTTGACCTGACAGGTCATGGTGACATCATCACGTTTGTCGTGCGCCTGTTGAACTGAATAATCCAATATTGTGCGTGTTTTGTAATCTTTTTACTACATTTTGATAAAAATATTTAGAAAAATCAATATTGTGACGCGTGCAGGCATCCATCATTCAGCCTACATAACTTTTGTTTTGATGTCGTACCTCATAAAAGTACAACTTCACCATTAGAAATTCCAGCGAAAATATTCAAACGTGAGATTACATATTGTGACAGGTAAATAGTAAACAAAGAGCTTTAAATTTTAGCACTCAAACGTTCTTGAACCTCTCGCATGTCTTACATACTCCGCATATTTTATTCATACATCCTGCTACCAGCAGCCTCGGTGAATTCTGCACATGCCTTTCAGATTTAAGTCAAAGGCAGTGTATCCCCTTGTGAATGATTCGTCACTTTCTCAGCAAATTTTTATGTGTTTTTTTATCATCCCTAGGTTTTTGTATTTTCCCGTGTGTCGCATTTATTAATAAAAATTAATATAATGTTGTCATGTAATTTTATTCATTTTTGAAGAGTACAAAGTTTTATTTCAAGGTAATTTTGAATATCTATGCATTTCATCCTTTTTTTGCAAAACAATTATAGCTCTTTACATTACCCCATTTGCGAAATAAATGCATTCTTCTGATATTGATGTGGTGAAAACTAAGGTGTCAAAAAGTTGTTTATCCTGCGATTACAGCTAAAAATAAAAATTTACGGAACTTTCAGGATTACACCTGCTTGATTAAAATTGGGTTGAAGAAATAAAACAACTTTACGTAACATCAGAGTGCGTTAATTTTGAGACTTTTGTTAGTGTTTGTTACTTTTACAACATATCGCGAAAGTTTTTTCCGCATTTTTATTACTAAATAAATATGTAATTAATTTAGACTTTTAATTAATTGGAGCTAAAACGATAAGAAACGCGTTTTTATTGTATACATTTCCAGGTGAAAACGACGTTATTAAGATTGTGCCTAAGAAAAAACAATGACTATTTTTGGATTAATCTCTTAATGGTGGGTCTTTAAGTAAATGTGTTTGATTAATAAACGAGCCAACAGGTTTGTGCTGAATTTTACGTACATAATAAAATGTGAGAATTTCTAAATTATTATTATTAGCGTATAACAGCTGTGTTCCAGTTTGTTTTTTATTAGGCAAGAAGCATTAGAATGTTTAAATTATCTTTGACTAGCACAAGAAAGTGTTTTTGGTTTAAGTATTTGTTATTGTTTGCTTTTTGTGTAGGGATTTTTTTAAAATAAATGTGCAACTGTAGTACGTTTCGTATTTGTAACGACTTTACGAAAATCCACATAATAACGCAGAAAATTTGTAAACTGAAACTTACTAGTAATTTTAAGATTTTTTTGATGAAATTTTGAAAAAATAACGCTCAATGTTGCAATTCCAAAAGATATTGAAGAATTTAGAAAGTTAAATATGTAGGCAGAGGTGGGCAAGTTTTTCACGTTGCGCCTTCTCAGGGGCGGACTGAGAAGGGAAAGGGCCGTTGGGACTTGGCCGGTAGGGGCCCGCATCTCTCCATAGACTGTCATGTCACAAAAATGAAAGAAATGTAAATACATAAAAAACATTTAAATTTGTTAATTGGAATCATTTTTAAAAACGAAATTCGATATTCCAAACTCATTTTTACTTTCTTTGCTATACGACGTATAGCTATAGAGGAACGTTGTGATGGTCAGGTTGGATTTGGAGAAAATGCGTTCATTCAGCGTTTTTTTTGGGTTTACTGGCCGATATACGAGTTGTGCCTAAAAGAAAGGTACTTTTATGCCTAACATTTGCATCTTAAACATGTGTACTAATAAGCAGGTTTTAGGGCTTTGAGAGACCGATAAAGCGGACCGTGGAGCGGTGTTTGTATGTGTGGATATCTATTTGTCTGTCTAACGCAACAAAAATAAATTTTGCTAAAAGATTGGTAATTGCAATAAGATGACACCGCAAGAAAATGGGGTGGCCCACCTTAAAAAGGGTGGAAGGGAATGGTGCTCTATGTCAATATAGAAGCGTCCAAAAATAAACCTTAAATTCGTATTCTACGCATGTTGAAAAGCCTATATGCGTAAATGAGATTTCCCTATCACCCTCTGTCATCATTCTTTTCTTTTTCTAAAATTTACGAATTTTAGTTTCAAAATCGGTATGAGTATGTTAAATGACAATAGGAACAACTTTCCATTGGGAAAACACTACTGGGAGGTTTCGTTTTGGTCGTTGATCTGAACAGATTAATAGAGTGATCACCAAATAGATGCGCTCGGAAAAGAACTTTAGATTCGTATTCTACGCAGGTCGAATAGCTGTTAATAGGTGTTAACATGTTATAGGAACCATCTTCCATCGAGAAAGCACCTCTGGGAGGTTTTCTTTTGGACGTTTACCTAAACAGTTTAATTGAATCATCGCCAAAATAAAGATTATAACCAAATAATGAAATCAATTTTAGATTTCAACCAATAAATATTGTTTACAATTAACAAATACTAAAAACAAAAAAATTACAAATTTTAAAAAAATTTTAAAGATTTACGAATTTTTCAACATTTTAAAATTTTTTTAAAGTTTCAATAGTACATTGTGCAGCAAGTTTAGAAACGGCATTTTAGTCACGAGTTTTATTAGGCACGAGCGGAGCGAGTGTTTATTATAACGAGTGTCTAGAGAAGTTTATAAAACGAATTGCATACTATACTTTTTCTACGACCATCACAAAAATACTAAAATTTGGGCACTTGGTCTGTTGACGCGTCGCGTCGGGTTATTTCGACAGATTGATGACAAGTGACAACTAACTTGATTTTTAGTTTCAATTGATTTTTGCGATTAGAAAACCTAGAGCTAACTTCAGCCCGTGACTAAAGCGCACAGTCACAGCTTGTCGAGGTGTATTTAAAATTAGCGTCATGGAAACAAATGCGATAAATGGCATTTTAAAGATGGAAGTATAAAATAGTATATTAAAAAACAAGTTTCATAAGACATGATTTTAGAGCACGCGTCCAAGTTAGAAAACGAGCCGCGTGCGGCGAGTTTTCTAGTGGACAAATGCGCTTAAATGTCTTATGAAACGTGTATTTTATACTATTTTTTCTATTTTGGTCCAAAAAGTTAAAAATTTGCTTATTTTATATTTTAATTTAAAAATATAATCGATTAGGAAAATTTTTGGTTTTTTGTTTTTGTTATGTGGCTGTTGGTAACATTTAAAACACATTTCAAACAATTCAAACTACTGTCAAATTAAAATTTAGACAAACAATTTGAAAGTGATTTAATTTTTAAAATACCTAAGATTTGAAGATAAGATGGAAGAAGAATTATCTTGCACCCCACCCGAGCTACGCAAAGTAGCGGAAAATACGCTAAATAATCTTTTTTAGAACTTACAATTTGAAGGTTATGTTTATAACGCGTGAAGGTTTTGTTGTTACATGGTTGTCACCAACCTAACAAAATAAAATTTTGAATTCTTTTAGGAGTTGCTTTATGAAATCCAAATGAGTTTCATAAAGTAGTCAGTAAAGAACCAAAATAGAAAAAATATTTTAAAAATTCTTTTTCTTTTAACTTTTCAAAATTTCATGAAACTTGTTTTTTATTGTCAAAAATGTTTAAAATATCACTAATTTTTGTTCACAAATTGTTTTCAAAACTTTTCAATTTCAAATGTTTTCAAAATTTTTAAACAATGTCAACCCAAATTGTTTAGAATTTTCCGCAATTTTTGAAATTTTAAAAGTTTTTATAATTCCAAATTTTTCATCATTTTCAAAAATTTTTGTACTTTTCAATGTCTAAAAATATTCATAATTCCAAATTCTTCAAAATCAATATTTTTAAAATTTTTAAAAATTTTCAGTATTTTCAATTTTATAATTTAAAAAAAATTCCATAGAAAGCAAAATTTTCGAAAAATTTCGAAAAAAAAACAAAATTTTCAATTTTTTATAAAACGTCCGGTATAAAATATATTCGAAATTGTATCAAGAAATGCAAAAATATTCTAAATTTCCATAAAAATTTTCGAAATAAATTAAAAATTTTCAAACATTTCAATAAATGCAGGGAAGGTCCCGTGGCGGTTGCCTGACGGATTTTTTAGTATTTAATAATGATTAGAGACAGATTCTAGCCGTTGCTGTGGGGCTCATCTTCTAAGTGGTTCGGTTCAATCTGAGCATACGGAAAATAACATTTTTATTCCAATGAGTTATTTTAGATGGTAAACATGTTTTAGTTATTTAACAGAAATATCGACATCATCTGCTGGGAAGTTATATGAAGACAAAAACGATTTTGGCGATAGCGACTTCCAGAGTTTGACTGGAATTACCACATGTCAATTTGGAGAAACATTGGACAACTGCCCTCCTGTTGTTATTGCAAATTCAGAAAGAACTGTAAAGAAGAAAGATCTTATGGCGCTCCTAATGAAACTCAGACAACTTTTTAAAATCTATTATGAAATTTAAATCAAGACAAACCGTAAATATGAGTATAGTGATAACCTGTAAAAGTCTATTACGACGATTTGTTCCGTAAAATGTAGGATTTACTTCAAATAAGCTACAGAATCGGGAAGAATTAATAAAACGACTTGTTACATAGTTTTCTAAAAGGTTTTACAATCCTAATCCAGAAACAAGAAGAGCTATATTGTACACAGACTGTACGTATTTAAAAGAACCTAAGAATTCAAACTAGACTTCAAAGGCAATATTTTTCGCCTCACAAAAGGTACAGTTTGTCTAAAGCTGGTCTAATTGTGGCTTCTGATAGCTATGTACAGATGTGCATGGAACCTATTTTAGCGACATTAGAACTAGTGACGCTTTTATTCTTGAAAACGAAATGGACCAAGGTGGAAATCTACTACGGCAATGGCTTCGAAATGGTGATGTCTTTGTTTTCGATAGATACTACAGAGATGCTGTTCGGTATCTTGAAGATTTAAATCTAAATTGTGAGATGCCGTCACTTCTTCTTTTGAGAAACCAAAGGCAACGTCACGTCACCAAGACGCCTTGGATCATTGAGTTCCTTAACGGCCATATTAAGTCAATATTCAAAATATTATTATTACCAATGCAACATAGTGTATATTTGAGTGGCGTTTTGAGAATTGCTTGCGTAATAATAAATGCTTTTCGCGATCCAATATACACTCAGAATGCTGACGAGGGAGGTACTTGTCCAGAGAATGCTCGACATAGTCTGAGAACCGAATCAATTGCAGATGCGCATTGAGGCAAATAATCTGCTCCCAAGGCGTGGTAGGCACTGGGTTGATACAGATAATGATTTAGTAGATTTTCCAAGGCTATAATAGAATATGAAGTTATCTCAAACTTTTGGCATCTACCAAGGTAAACTTGCCCCAGCATACATACAAGATAGCAGGAGTCGAAACCAAAATAATGAATTCGTTTTTCAAATACAGCAATTAAATAAAGATTTATTAAAGGCAAGAGTGTACTCTAGGTTTACCCAGGCTGCAACACACACGCTATTCGTCTCATATAGAGTTAACGAAAATGGGAATGTTATCGACCCCATCAGCAGTACTTACTGTGTCTGCAAGGTAGGAGCTAGAACGCTCGGAGTATGCGCCCATGTTGCGAGTGTGATTTGGTACTTGGGTCATGCACGGCATGAGAGAATAGTTTACTACCCACCAGGTACTTTACTAAAATCTATATTTGATACTGCTAATAGAAACGCTAATAAACCCGTCAATGAAGAATATAAAATTTATTTAGTTCAGTTTATTTGTATCCTAGATTTTATGTTACAATATTTTTAATTCACCCTGTACTACTTGTTATCAACATCTACTGCCTGTTCATAAATAACTACAATTTAAATAAAACATACTCTATGCTTTTTTCGACCAAACGACTATATTGTTATGTACAAATATTGTATTTAGTCTATTTATTTGTAACCTAAACTATGTGCTATAGTATATTTCGTTCATCCTGTATTACTTATTATAAACACGTGCTGCCATTTCATATATAATTTCTGAAACAAATATAAAACATCCCTAGCCTACACAAACATATTCTGTGGATAACTTTAAGTCATGCTAAACATTGCCAAACGTCCGCAACATAGAAAATCCCAGAGACGTCCTAAAGATATCTTGCAGAGACATATAGTTTGGCATCTTAAAATAACCTCAAGATTTGTTAAAGATTTATTGATGGGTTATTGTAGCTAATAATCAGTATTATACAGCCAACAATATCTTTAGGAAGTCAATAAAAGGCATTTTAAATATATCGAAAAAAATAGCTTAAGGGTTGCCTCGGGATATCTGTGTTACTTGGGTGTTGATCCAATAGTTAAGAACCCTTTTTCGATTAAACTACTATATATTGGTGTAATTATATTTAAAAAAAATCACTTTAGACAGTAGTTTTTCCAGTACATAGTTATTTACATGTCAAGTCAATTCATGCATCTGTAGTATCTCTAGTCCCCATTTCTGACTCACCCCGTATAGATACAAGTTTGTGCGTCTATGGTAAAAATTGTCTTTCTTGACCCAATTAACAACATAATTAAAATTTCGTTCAATTCTAACGTATACATTTTCTATAAGAAAAGTGCTATGTCCTTTTAGCAGTGAGCCGCAAGCGATAGCGTTATTACAAAAATGAACTTTGAGGGCACATTTACACAGCTTTCAGCACTAATGAAGCTGCATTACAAATTAACGTTACATTTTATTACTTTGAGCTGCGAAGCACGTTGATCTATATATTAAATTCAAAAATATGTACAAGTAAAAACAGTAATTAGACAATCAGATTCTGAGAAATTACATTACAAGCGGTCTCGGCTCATAAATTAGCAAAATAAATTAGATATGAGATGTAATGAACAAGTTTGAATTTGTTTATCGTGTGTGGACGTTGTTATGCTCATGTTAAAAAATAAACAGGTTAAGAATTAATAAACAGAAACTAAATTAAGCCAAAATATTGGGAGCAAGAGTTTGCCCTGCTAACAAACTGATGCGTTTTTACTAACAGCTCGCAATTAAGAATGACAACTCCGCCCGTGGGCTACGCCCTACTGTTTGTTTTGGTAGCTAATATAAAAAGGACTAGTCGAGCGACGCTTGGGTTGTATACTCTAAGCTGCAGCCGTTCCTTGCAATTTGAGATAGGTAGAAGAGATTTGAGTTTAATGTGTAGAATTACAGCAATTTCTGTATAATTCATAAAACGAAGATTGCGATCTGCGGCCCGCTACACAATCTACTTAGGCAATTAGCTTATTTATTATCTTTGATTATATACCTTTATAGATACGCAACCAATGTAATTCGTTTACGCTTAAGTTGAAGACGACTACACTAAGGGGCGCTGTGCGCCATGCGTCTAGTTTATACTAAGTTCTACGTCGCATACCTGCTACTGTTGGAAACGTACGTCGTTTAGCATTCTTTGAGTAGGTACTTTAAACTCGACCTACAGTCAACAAAGCATAGAAACACATGTGTTAACACTTAAAATCAGGGCAGGGCAAAAAAGGCAGAAGTGGGGCAAAGATACAAAAGAGGCTGCAATAGCTTTGTAGTATACTTCACCTGCAGCGTATAAAAATTTGAAACGCCAAAACGTAATTTTACCGGGTGTACGAACTATTCAACATTGGCTGAAAACAATTGATATAATTGCAATGATATGCGTGTGCATGCACTTACTAGAATACAATTCCCTAAATGCCTGCAATTCACGCAATTCTAAATTATATTTTCTATGAGACTCTTTATTAACTTTCTCAGGGTCGTTATTTAGCTTGTAAGACAAGTTATTAATAAATAAATTTGAGATAGGATAAACACAAGACAATATCAACGTTACAAAAAAAAAGGTTTTATTTAATAAATCAATTTTCTAATGAAATTTGCGAAAAATCAAATAAATTTTACTAAATACTATCGTCCTTTAAAAAGATAACACTTATCTTAACGTCTCCTTATTGGGATATCCTTCACTCGAGCAAACGATGAATGTCCAACTTCTACTTCGCTAGTTTGCAGGTTCCTCAAGTAACCACAAACACTCGCCTTTAGTTTGAATCTTCCTCTGGTCTGTTTTATATTATTTTAAACTTGGTTTTACCACCATCACAACTGGAATAACTTTCTGGGTCGCTTTATACTTGTTATTCTTCTGGACTTTTCACAACTCGTTGATAATTAGTTGCATTTTCTTTTTTTATATTCACAATCACTTTTACATTAGTTTTAAACTCGTTTTTTCTCTTTATTCATCCAGAGGATATAAAATTCTTTGTCTTTGTTTACAAAGACGAGTCGTAAATACTAAACAAATTTTTTATTCTTTTGTCTTCTTCTTGATTCCCATTTTTTTGAACAAACAAATAAATCTCATGACAATGAGTATTCTTTTATACGTTTGTGACATTGACACTGACATCCAAATGACATTAATCGATGCACAAAACAAGTAAGTCTAAAACTTCTTATAAATTAAACCTTTTGAACAATTCTGAACTAAATTATAATTAAAAGTAACATAAATGAAAATCGTATCAATCTGATTGTGTTGTCCTTTTCTTTCAGTAAAAACAAACCTCACAAATATGAAAAATATAAATTATTAGAATTTGTAACAAGAAATTACAGCAATAATACTCAACCCTGAGTTTAAAAGTTAGAATATCAAAACGTTACAGCCTTCACAAACCTCCAATCTCAAATTGAATTGTAGCAAGCATCCCAAAAATTACCTTCCAGGAACTACAATACCCCAGTAAAAACATACACCTCCAAATATCATAGCAATATATATATCCGGGTTTTTCACATATTATTTTTAATATTTTAAAACAAAAAACGATCGGTATGCCTTCCTTGTCAAAAAATTGTGTGCTTTTACTTGATGAAATGTCAATAAAAAAAGGTCTAGAGTACAAGATTAAATCAAGACATCCTTGAAAATATGTTTTCCATAATAAGAAGAAGGGGTGGGTACAATAAAAATCCTACGGTACGTACACTTCGGACAAATTTGCGCCACATAATTAATATGAATTTAAATATAATTATATCTGACCAGGCAAATTGTGAATCAGATAGTGACAAGTCGCTCTTTTCAAATACAGTAATGCATTAAAAAAGCGATAAGAAAGGCGATGAACCGGAATGTTCTTTTACTGTTTTTTTTTTCAAAAGAATGAAGTCGTGCGTGAGCACGACCCCATGATTCTTATCCCACCCCCTTACCCGGGCTCAGCACACTAAGTGCTATTCACCGGTCTAACATGCCCCACCCCTGAAAGACATGCAACCCAACGTACACACCTACATACACCATCCATGGACTCGTCGGATTTAACTTATTCAGAAAAATTACCGACCAGCAGTGGACTCGAACCAACTGCCATTGGAAGTCTAGTTTCAAAGCCTGGGACTTTAACCACTAGACCACCCGCCGGCCCCTTTTACTGTAAACGTAAACAATGATGAGGTGCGTCACTTACAAATTTGTGCTATTACCTACACCGCAGGCTATGCAATTCAAAAATGTGCCGCAGTTAAAATTACAAAATTAATACTCTGTAATGTTGTAGAATTTTATAAAAATCATAAAAATGAGGATAATATTAGGAGCAAACTATGTAACGTCGCCAAAACTGCAATTATCAGTGAATATCCAAATTTCTTTGACACTGAAAACGACTGCATTATTCATTTTGATTTTTTAATAAACTTTTTAATATTAGTGCGCATATATAACGAAACTGTGTGGACATCGAGAGATGTAATTTTAACCGTAACCGAGAAGCGAAACGTTATTTTATTTCGAGTTACGTCCCTGGTTTTATTGCATGAAACATTAATTAATCATTTTTTTAATTTCTAAGTTTATCACAAACACCCGCATTTCCTACTCTTAAGAGTAAAAATGATTAATTAATGTTTCATGCAATAAAACCAGGGACGTAACTCGAAATAAAATAACGTTTCGCTTCTCGGTTACGGTTAAAATTTTTTAAATTTCGTTTACGTTTTCGGTTATGGTTTACTGCTACTAAAAATTTCGGTTCGGTTACGGTTACCGGTATTTTTTGATTTTTTTCGATGAAAGGCAAAGAAAATTCTCAACGAGATTATGTGGAAAAAATTATGCTATGCAATAAAAACAAATGGTGAAATTATCAGGAAAACTTTGCGGCATTCAAAAAATTATAGAAAAACCTGCTGCTGGGTGGTTTAATCATAAATAAATTAGCTACGATTTTCGGCCCTTTTAAAGAGCAGACTGTCTGTAAGTCGTAGTCTTTTGGTAAGTAGGTAGTAAACATCTTTAATTTTCATGTTGACCAGGACAGACCTTTCATCAGAATAACCAATCGACCAGCATATTTTTATTTAAGAGTGTTGTTTATAACGTGTTTCTAGATCTCTTAGTACAAACAGCGCAACCTGTCGCTCACGTCTACTACTATTTCAAGAAATGTAATAATTCGCAAACGTTGCGGATCTATAAGGGTATAGTCAATGTTATTATTAATAAAGAAACAACAAAAAGCGTGAGGTATAGCCCACGGATTCTGGTGGTTTATATTAACGCTTGTTGTCGACGAACTTTTCTAGTTTCTTTGTATTGTGCTCTTCGTCGAACGTTGTTTTCTAAATTTTAATGAGTTCATAATTTATTATATTAACTTTTATTATACGACGTCTTGAAAAATGGAAGTATAATTTTACTACCAAGTTACAGAAGAATCTACTATTTCTTAGCAAATCAACACTTTTTGTTATTTTTTATTAAAAATTGTAAGAAATGTTATCGTTGGAGGAGGGAGGGGGGTGTTGCTGTGTAGATCGTGTCCCGTTTTTGCGTAAAAGAAAAATGATTACATTATGCCACACGTCATCAAATGCCTGTTTTATAGCTAACAATACTGCGGCGGATGTGTTCCTTGTTTCAAGGCAATTCATTATTTTATTAATGATTTGGCGACTTTGTTGTATTGTCGAATGATGTTTGCGGAAAATTTGTAAGTTGGCATGATATGATCTAAGTTTAATATTTCATTAATTTTCTTAAGAAGTAGCGTTTCAAATATCTTAGATGTTTAGGGTAGAGGGCATATGGGTCGTCGAGCATGTGTAGGTGGCTTCCCAGGCATGGCAGCCATTATGTTTTGAGCACATTTTAGTTCGATTGGGTAATAATAACGAATTATAATTATTTTATTTAGAAGTTAGACCTTTACTTCGCTGAAGTTCGTTGTAATTTATTGTGAATAAAACAATTCTTAACTTCAACAGGTCTTTATTTTATATAGGTACTAGAAGCATTTGAAATTCACAAACTGTTAAAATTTGTACTTTTAATGAATGAACAAATTGATCTCTTAAATTCACCGTAATTGGACGTTTTGGAATGAGAAATCAAGTGATCTGGACGCAGATATAGAAAACCAAGATCAAGTTATGAAGATTTATTGTTCCTATAGCAACACCGACTGTTTACTTTTAATCTTGCCGCTGATAATGATATGTCAACATGTCGAAATACGTATAAGGCTAAAATACAAAACCTGTTGAAGTTAAGAATTGTTTTATTTACAATAAATTACAAATATAATACCTTAAAAGGTAATTTTAATTTTTATTGAGATATTGCATACTTTCTCTACGATTTTAAATAAGTTTCTTCATTATTTACATCATCTAATTTTTTGATCAGTAGATGGTTGTATATTTTAATGTGATTATTAGTTAGATGCAAATTGTAAAACGTTATAGATCTGAACTTTGTTATATTTATATTTCGCGGTATTTAAGTATACCAAAATAACGAACACAATCCAGTTTAAAATTAGCAACTGCTTACTATATTTTCTTAGGAATGTTGTACGTACCCACTAGCATTTGTCTTGGCTACTACCAACCTAAACTGTTGTTGGCATGGAGTAAGATGCATTAAATTCTTGCAAACACACACCAGACGGTGTCTAGAAATAAACGGCGACAATTTCTGGTAGATTAATCATTAACAAAACGTCACCTATTTTAAATTACCGGGATGTAATAGGACATTAAAAGTCGTTTGTAAAAATGTCACGTCGGGCTTAAAATAAAACACTGCTATTTTTAGGACAACGTTTCGAACATTATTCGGACTGAGACTTCATTCATTTTATTTGATAAATTGTTAAATTAAAAATAAAGATTCGAAATAGAGTCATGGTAACATAAAGAAATGCCATTAAAACGGAGAGTTAAGTTAAACATGATGTCAACAGAAATAAATAGAAAATACAGCTGTGAATTGTATCTTCTTCAATATTATTTTATTCTGCGTGATCTTAATCTAAAATTTGGCACACTGTCGTAATTCCAAAGTTCTACTTTTCAAACAATTCCATTGTGTATTACAGCGTTGGAAATAAATAGCTATTACTAAACTACTATTTTAAAAAGGTTCGCATTTTGTATGTTTTTTGTTTGTGCCAGTATCGGGTGTAAACGAAACATTGCCCCCCCCTTTTGTTTCTTTATTTATTAGGATAAACGAATGAAATTTGGTATGGGTAGTATACCCATAAAATTTAATTATTTGATGGCATTAGCAATTTTTTAACATTTCACATTTTGCCGGAAGTGACCATAACTTTCTTATTTTAAAGGCAACACCTTGTATATTTTTACATATTTGGAATCTGGAGGAAATTCTGCGTATAACTTCAAAATTTATACTCGATTATTTTTGCGTTTCGACTGCCATGGCAGGTATAAAACTGTTTTTAGGCTACCTTAATAAAAAATTGAATTTTTAGTACTCAAAAGCGGCCAAAAAGTAACCGTTTTTTGGCCGAGGACGAAAAAACACTTTTTAGCAGTGGTGCATACAAATGTTTTTAGGCGACCTTCATTATAAAATTTACAAATTTGTTAGATTTTTATTTATGATTTTTTGATATAATTATTTATAACAACTGAACAATTGTACATATTTGTGACTCCTTCAGAAACGTTTATATTTTCTTTATTTACACTCGAAGTAATTTCGGCATGTATAGCTTCATTATTCGTATGAACAATTTGTGTGCTTTTTGATGTTGCTGCAGCAGTAATTTTATCTTGATTATTTTAAGTAAAAATCTAACAAATTTGTAGAAAAATATAAACGTTTCTGAAGGAATCTCAAATATGTACAATTGTTCAGTTGTTATAAATAATTATATCAATAAATCATAAATAAAAATCTAACAAATTTGTAAATTTTATAATGAAGGTCGCCTAAAAACATTTGTGTGCACCACTGCCAAAAAGTGTTATTTCGTCCTCGTCTGCTTTCTGGCCTCGGCTTCGCCTCGGCCAATAAACTCAGACTCGGCCGAAAAAAATCCACTTTTTGGCCTTGGTACACAAATAATTATTCTATGCAGCGTTACCATAAAACTGTTTATTATCGTTTGCTGCTCGTATCCGGCGATTCTGGGCGTCTTGAAAAAGTTTAAAAACAAATGCAAATCAAGTAGACAGTAAATAAACAGCAACTGAGAACGTTTTATTTATAGTTATGTAGAATTGACTTTTAAATTTAGTTAAAAACATTTGAACGAACAAAAGACAAAAAGGGTTTAGGTGTACGAAACATTATAGAATGACCGAAAGCTGTTCAAAATGTCCTCCAGTGTGATTGCTGCATAATACGACTCTTTCCACTGTTTCACGCATTACTTCATTTAATTGTTCTGAAGTAATATTGTTTATAGCATTGATAACTCTATTTTCAGATCTAGGCGGGTTGTTGGTGCAGTTCCGTACGCCTAATTTTTAATACAACCCCACACGAAAAAATCTATAGGTGTTAGATCAGGTGAACGGGAAGGCCACCTAATAGGACCATTTGTTCCTATCTACATTTCGTTGAAATTGTTGTTCAAGAATTCATGACATTTCCTGCATTATGAGGCGGGGCTTCGTCTTGTGCATATTGGCTAGCGGTACTCCTATCATTTTTAATTTTATTTTGTAGAAAATGCAAGTAGCGATTTCTGTCAAATGCCCATCGAAAATTATTGGCTTTCCCAGGATACATATCCACATATTAAATACAAATTTGTCCTAAAAGTTTCCTTCTCGAACCAATCTCGGATTTTCTCTAGTCCAGTATCGAGCATTATTCTTATTAAACATTCCATTATTGGCGAAACGGCTCTTGTCCGAAAATAAAATACTACAATTTGTTGAATACTGTTTCGAAACCAATTACAATAATTGAGGCGCCTTCCATAGTCGTTTTCATAAACATGTTGGTGCAATTGGTATTTATAACAACAATAATGATGTTTCTTTAAAATTGTCCACACAGATTGATGACTTACATCGCACACATGTCCAGTTTCTCACTAGAAGAAGTTGGGTTTAACTCTGTATAAGCCAGCACGTGTCTTCATCTACTGTGAAATTTTTCTGCTCATCGGGTTCCTTTCTGATTGTTTTTTGTAGATTTGTAAATTATTGTCTAGCGGGGTGGCGTTTATTTGGATAACGCTGTGAATACAATAAAGCTGCTTGAACAGATTGTTTTCTACATTCACCGTAGATTAAAATCATATCCACTTTTTCATCTCTTGTGTATTCCATTTTGCAAAGATTATTAATACATTAACTACGAAATTAATTATTTTCTTGAAATACAGAACAATAAGGAAGTAAAAATGCATAAACAGGGAAAACTGTAAGCAACCTCCGTTGTTTTAATAGGATTCGATTGTTTATAATAGTCTCAATGCACATAGTATATTCTGTAAAAAGTTTGGAATATGGGATATTCCGCACGAGTGGAAAGTTTGTCACCCGAGCCGAAAGGCGTGGGGGACGGTCCACGAGTGCGGAATAGCCATTCCAAACGTGTTACAGACTATTTTTTTTTCTATGGCTTAAGAAAATTTTAAGTTTCCTATCTAAAATACCCACTGAACTATACTTATACTGGAACGCGCGCTCGGCCCGCCAGCCCGATCCGAGAGAGAGGGCCGCAAGGATCATCTCTGTCCTACTCTCGAGAGTATGCGCATGCGTAGAGCAGTCGATTGTCATGTCGCAACGTTTGAATTTAAAATTATTTTAAAATAATAAATTAAAATTTATTTTTTACACCATAATAAATAAATTTTTAAAATTGGTTTAGTTTGTTTTGATTTGACAGCTTTACCGCTGTCTTCTCCCTCGCGCAGCGCATGCGCGGAGCGGTACGAAAAGGACAGGAATGATCCTTGCGCGCTATCTCTCTCGGCTCGTTTCTTTTCTATGGCAGAGACCGCCAGTGCGCGTTCCAGTATAGTATGGTTCAGTGAAAATACCCTTTCATTGTAACTGTCAAAAAACCGAAAACAGTTGATAGACGAAAGACGCAACCTTTATTACTCAGAACAGTGTTAGAATGAAACATTTTCTAACAAGTGTAAGAATGTAGTTACTCCATAATTAAAAATTGTATTAGAATGCTTGTATTCTAAAATAGTCGCAGAAAAATTATATTTCGTCTTTTGTTCGTTCAAATTTTGTAACTGATTAGCGCGCTAAAATTTAAAATTCAGTTCTACAATATTATAAACAAAACGTTCTCAATTGCTGTTTATTTACTGTCTACTTTATTTGTTTTTGTTAATAAGCTGCTTTCTGTTTTTGTTTTGAATGTTTTGATGTTCTTTTGTTTGAAAGTATAACCACTGTAATTAAAACCTAACTTTTCTGGTTGAAAATGTAATAAAGTATCGAGTTATGGGTATCATTGCAACCGTTAGGAAGTGCTCTTTCCGAAAAACAGTATGAGCTAATATTGTTTCGTTTGAAATTTCTGATGTTTTCTCAAAAAACTGTTAGCTAAATTTTGTAAAGCGCCCGGGATCGACGGATACGGACAGCAAACGATAATAAACAGTTTTATGGCAACGCCTGGCTGCATAAGAACAGTTTTATACCCGTTATGGCACTCTAGACGCAAAAAATGGGTAAACATTTTTAAAGTTGTCGAAAGAACAATTGAAGTACACAATTGTATGCAGAATTTCTATCAAATTGCAAATATGTAAAAGTATACAATGCGTTGCATTTATAATAAGAAAGTTATGGTCACTTCCGGTGAAACCGTAAAAGTTAACAAATAGCAAATACCATCAAATAATTGAATTTTGTAAATGTATTATCCATACCAAGTTTCATTCGTTTGTCTTAATAAATAAAGGAAAAGGGGGGCGAACTATATTTCGTTTACACACCCTATATAAAGTTTTAATACAGCGTTATTATCGTCGAAAAATAAAATTAATTCTACACAGGATGTATCAAATTGCGTGTTAACTGTGGAGATCTCGTTTATTTGAAGAGATACGACGATGGTTGAATTAGAGAAAAATTGTGTAATTTTATGCCTATTAATAATCTGAAAAGAAATTGGAGCTATCTTGCTTAGTTTCTGAAAGAACTCGAAAAAACTGAAATTTTGGATATTTTGTTTTCGGCTATAACTTATTTGTTATTTATATAACATATTTCTAGTTAACGCTACATTAGGACACTTTTTCATGCTGAATCTAAATTTTTAATCAGATTTGGTATAACTGTTACCCTTGCTCATTTTCGACTGTCAACTTTTTTTTTCTTATGGTCGGCATTTAAAATTCTTTTTTCTATTTTGGTTCTTTACTGACTACTTTATGAAACTCATTTGGATTTCATAAAGCAACTCCTAAAAGAATTCAAAATTTTATTTTGTTAGGTTGGTGACAACCATGTGACAACAAAACCTTCACGCGTTATAAACATAACCTTCAAATTGTAAGTTCTAAAAAAGATTATTTAGCGTATTTTCCGCTACTTTGCGTAGCTCGGGTGGGGTGCAAGATAATTCTTCTTCCATCTTATCTTCAAATCTTAGGTATTTTAAAAATTAACTCACTTTCAAATTGTTTGTCTAAATTTTAATTTGACAGTAGTTTGAATTGTATGAAATTATTTTAAATGTCACCAACAGCCACATATCAAAAACAAAAAACATAAAATTTTCCTAATCGATTAAATTTTTAAATTAAAATATAAAATAAGGTAATTTTTAACTTTTTTGGACCAAAATAGAAAAAATAGTATAAAATACACGTTTCATAAGACATTTAAGCGCACTTGTCCATTAGAAAACTCGCCGCAAGCGGCTCGTTTTCTAACTTGGACGCGTGCTCTAAAATCATGTCTTATGAAACTTGTTTTTTAATATACTATTATATTTGAATAGAGTTTTTAATTCTAATTTCAACAATGTGTCACACTTTGCATTTTGTTTAAGTTTTGAGCATTTTATTACAGAAAATAAAAATTTTATAAGTCCCATGAATAGACCACGTCATTTAATTTATTTTGAAAAAATTCTAGTAGGCCATGAACTGATGGAAGTAAAACAAAACACTACTTTTATTTACTTTGGTCTTTAGATGCATTAGATACGCGAAAATTTCAGCAAATTTTGATTTGAGCGTAGGCAGCAGGTTACGTTGTTTTTTTTATAAAAACAAATAAATAGTAACAGTGTTATTTGTTTGTTTTTGTAAAAAAATAACTTAACCTGCTGCCTACGCTCAAAACAAAGTTTCCTGATATTTTCGCGTATCTAAGTATCTAAATGTCAAAGTAAATAAAAGTAGTGTTTTGTTTTACTTCCATCAGTTCATGGCCTACTAGAATTCTTTCAAAATAAATTAAATGACGTGGTCTTTCCATGGCACTCTTTTTATTTTCTGTAATAAAATGCTCAAAACTTAAACAAAATGCAAAGTGTGACACATTGTTGAAATCAGAATTAAAAACACTATTCAAATATAAAAAAATTTAAAATGCCGACCATAAGAAAAAAAAAGTTGACAGTTGAAAATGAACAATGGTAACAGTTATGCCAAATCTGATCAAAAATTTAGATTCAGCATGAAAAAGAGTCCTAATGATGCGTAAACTAGAAATATGTAATATAAATGATAAATGAGTTACAGGTAAACAAAAAATCCAAAATTTCAGCTGTTTTTAGTTTATTCAGAAACTAAGCAAGATAGCTCCAATTTCTTTTCAGATTATTAATGGGCATTAAATTCCACAACTTTTCTCTAATTTAACCATCGTCGTGTCTCTTCAAATAAGCGAGATACCCATAGTTAACACGCAATTTTTAAGTATAAACCATAAGGCAACTGTTTTAAATCAGTTATTATAAATACGAACTGTTGTTCAAAGAAGTGCTCTACATTTATTTTATAAATTATTTAAAATCACTGCTTAACTCTCACATTACTATGTAAATTATTTCATAAAATACATATTGCAGATAAAATTGTAGTTTCAGATACCAAACAAATTCATTTATTACTTTACAATGACGCATGAAAATGATTGTGTATGCAACAAAATTTAAATAACTATAATGTGCTGACGTAAATAATAAATTCTACCTGTAAACACTAAACGTTTAAAAATAATAAGAATAACACATAATTTCTTGTTTGTTGTTCGTAACATTAATTGGTTCTTTTTTGTCACTATTACGTCAGTAGCACTACTATTGTTTGTCATTCAAAAACAAACTTTTTAAAGAAAATCGAGTTAAATGAAACTGAAATCGACACAATCACGAAAGACCCAGGTTTTGTAGGATATCTGGAGAAAGCGCCCAGCTTTCCATTCATACGACTATTGCGAAGCTGTTATCGCTGTCCTCATCTTAAAGGCACAATCATAACAATCATAGCTAAATCCGCTTTACCCTCCAGTCCTTGCCAGGACATTTTCACTACTTGCTCCACTTAGCCGATTTGTGCTGTGTGTCAAAGCTTCCAGGAGACATCACTTTCGGTAAACGTAACTGATTAAATTTATGAGCAAGTTGCTTGCAAACTTAAGTTTTAATTAATGTTTATTTAACCAAACAGTTGATGTTTTAAATGTTCGATGGTTTAAATGACTGCACCCACAACTTCATTAAAATGGCGCAGTTAAATTTTATTAAAGTCACGTTTCCGTATGTGATATGTAATTTAAATGCCATTTGTAGGAAGTATTGAAAGTGAGCTGAAAATTACATCATATGTGAAAAGCATAAGCTATAGGGAAAGTTTTTAGATTTCCCTTAGGACTTCGCGGGCTAATACCTACTTCCTCTACCAAATCGGTAGCTGCATCGCTTCTCCGTAAAAATTCATTTTAGCTGTTAAGATATATTTTCGGATTAACTGCTAATAAACATATAGAAATGCTTTTTTTTTGCATTTAAGTCAGTGAAGTGTAAAATATTTTTCTTATACTTCCGGTAAGCGAATGTATTATGTTTGTGAAGGTATTGATTATGAGGTGTTGGTGAAAATATATGTTTTGGACCCCTTGGAAACCAAAAAATGGCTTTCGAAAAATGTATGTGTGTGACACAACAAAAACCGAAAGATTAGAACGATTAGATGAAATTTAGAACACCTAGGTAAAAATGGCCCTAAAAATAAATTTTTAAATACGATCATCAAAAAACGGCTGCAACAGTTTTTTTTTGAAAACTTTAGTTGAACTTCTGTTCACTTCAAAATGAGTTAGCTGAGATTTGTCTTAAATTCGGTATCGTAATAGCGCTAAGATTATAAAATATTATAATGTAAAAATGTTCTCAAAAATATAAAAACTGTCAAAATTTTAAATTCGTCAAAAAGTTATCAACAAATTGTTTTTTTAAGAATCGCGAAGCCGTGCGTGAGCACGACTCTATGCTTCCCATCCCACCCCCTTACCTGGGCTCAGCGGACTTGCGCTATACACCGATCTAACATGCCTCACCCCTGAAAGACATGCAACCCAACATACACACCACACACACCGTCCATGGACACGCCGCGCCGGGTTTAACTTATTCAGAAAAATTTCCGACGGGCAGAGGATTCGAACCTACTGCCGTTGGGAGTCTAGTTCTAGAGGTTGGGACTCTAACGACTAGACCACCCGCTCGCGCTAACAAATTGGTAAACCTACGAACGAGCTGTTATTTGATGTTTTCGAATTATCCCAATTTACTTGTTACGCCTTCTGTGAATTTTTGATCTTTAAAAATTAATAGGTTTTTGTTATTCGATAGACAGAGGCAAATAAAAAAACCCAAACAAACTGAATTCGACATCAGGAACGTATAATAATATTCTAAAATAGTTGATGGTTGCGGTCGTTATTTTGTGAAAATCCAAAACAATAAAGATCGGAAATAAAATTATTTTAATCTAATTGCACTAATTTTATTTCGTCTTTGTGACTATATGTATACAGGGTGTGTCAAATGTCAAATGTACAGAAAAAAATGAAATAACTTGGCAACACCACAACGGATTTAAAAAACAAAAAACAGTCGGAAAGCAAATTAAAAGGCAAATAATAATTTGCAAAAATATACAGGGTGTTTAATTCAAAAAAATATAAGTTTGCTATGCCACTCTGATATTGGGACACCCTGTATAATGCAAAATATTTTTATGTGACAGTACACATGACCCCTAATAACTTTTATTTAAAAAAGTTTTCACTATCTCTAATACTTAACCTGCAATCGACCAATTACAGCGGGCTGCCACACCCTGTATAATTAGCAGTCTATTATTCCGTGATTCACAGAGCTTTGTCCATACCTCTTTCGGACGATAACTTCTTCTTCTTCTTTATCTTCTATTAGGCCAAAGGCGGGGCCTGATTAGTCAGTGCTTTTATTTTAAGGTGTTCTTTGAGAACTTGAGTCTTGAGTCTTTTCGGAAGTCGCTTTCCTTGTGGTTTTGCATCCCTTACTACTCTTGTTAGTCTAGTAGCTTGCATTCTAGATACGTGGTGATTCCAATTCTAGCGTCTATCTTTTGTCCATTTTATTAAGTCCGTTATGTTACATGTTTCTCTTATTTGTCTGTTTGGTATTTTGTCGATAGTAACGTTCGCATTTCGATTGTTCTTAGAAGCTGCTTTGTTTTTGCGTTGTCAGTTCTTGTTTCAGCAGCGTACGTCATTACTGGCCTCACGATACTTCTATATATTTTGGTTTTACATTCCACTGACATATATTTATTGTTTTATGTGATATTACTCAGGTAGCCCGATATTCAAGCACCTTTAGTAGCCTGTTGTTTAACTTCCTGCACCTAGTTTTTGTCGCTTGTGATTTGTACTCCCAAATAATCAAACGTCATAACTTGTTCTATCATTGCTTCTTCGATTTCTAATTTGCAGCTATAACTTAAAATTAGAAATTACCGCCATAAAAACTATAACTTCGTTAAAAATAATACTCCTCTTCCATCTCTACATATTAACAGTTCATACAAAATCATACCATATTTGGAAAAATATCTGAAAACGTAGCACACCTAATAAAAACACAACAGCAGAAACCGCCTTCAAAACAGAAAACAAGTTGGGAAAACTGCTATTTAACGCAAAACAAATAAGTGATCCTCTGAACAAATGTGATGTGTATGAACTTAAGTGCTCGGACTGTAACGATGGGTACGCGGGACAGTCCGGTAGATCAGTAAATATCAGATTTAAAGAAACTTGAGAAGTTACCGACTACAAAAGACAGATTCTACTTTAATAAACACTTAATATATTCAGGCCATAAATTATCACCACATTTTGAACCAAAACTATGCATGTATCTAACAAAAGTAAAATTTTCTGGAAGCACTTGAAATTAATAAATTTAATAAACATAGTTTTGTTACTTTATTAAATCACTATGGCAAGCCGTTTTACTTTTTAATAAGTGTTGTGAAATCGGTATTACAGATCATTTATAATATGTGCTTTTTATTTCAGATATCAGGAATGCATTTTAGATATTAGGAATGCATTGCAGATATCAGGAATGCATTTCAGATATTAGGAATGCATTTCAGATATCAGGAATGCATTTCAGTAATCAGAAATGCCAGCAGATATCAGGAATGCATTTCACACATCAGAAATGCATTTTAGATATCAGAAATGCATTGCAGATATCAGGAATGCATGTCACACATCAGGAATGCATTTCAGATATTAGGAATGCATTTCAGATATTAGGAATGCATTTCAGATATCAAAAATGCATCTCAGATATCAGGAATGCATTTTAGATATCAGGAATGCATTTTAGATATCAGGAATGCATTTCAGATATCAGGAATGCATTGCAGATATCAGGAATGCATTTCAGATATCAGGAATGCATTTCAGATGTCATAAATGTATTTCAGATATTAGGAATGCATTTCAGATATCAGGAATGCATTTCAGATATTGGGAATGCATTTCAGATATCAGAAATGCATTTCAGATATTAGGAATGCATTTCAGATATCAGAAATGCATTTCAGATATCAGAAATGCATTTCAGATATCAGAAATGCATTTCACATATCAGGAATGCATTTCAGATATTAGGAATGCATTTCAGATATTAGGAATGCATTTCAGATATCAGGAATGCATTTCAGATATCAGAAATGCCAGCAGATATCAGGAATGCATTGCAGATATCAGGAATGCATTTCAGATATTAGGAATGCATTTCAGATATTAGGAATGCATTTCAGATATCAGGACTGCATTTCAGATATCAGAAATGAATTGCAGATATCAGGAATGCATTGCAGATATCAGGAATGCATTTCAGATATCAGGAATGCATTTCAGATATCAGGAATGCATTTCAGATATTAGGAATGCATTTCAGATATTAGGAATGCATTTTAGATATCAGGACTGCATTTCAGATATCAGAAATGCCAGCAGATATCAGGAATGCATTTCAGATATTAGGAATGCATTTCAGATATTAGGAATGCATTTCAGATATCAGGACTGCATTTCAGATATCAGAAATGCATTGCAGATATCAGGAATGCATTGCAGATATCAGGAATGCATTTCAGATATCAGGAATGCATTTCAGATATCATAAATTTCAGATATTAGGAATGCATTTCAGATATCAGGAATGCATTTCAGATATTGGGAATGCATTTCAGATATCAGAAATGCTTTTCAGATATTAGGAATGCATTTCAGATATCAGAAATGCATTTCAGATATCAGAAATGCATTTCACATATCAGGAATGCATTTCAGATATTAGGAATGCATTTCAGATATTAGGAATGCATTTCAGATATCAGAAATGCCAGCAGATATCAGGAATGCATTTCACACATCAGAAATGCATTTTAGATATCAGAAATGCATTTCAGATATTAGGAATGCATTTCAGATATCAGAAATGCCAGCAGATATCAGGAATGCATTGCAGATATCAGGAATGCATTTCAGATATTAGGAATGCATTTCAGATATTAGGAATGCATTTCAGATATCAGGACTGCATTTCAGATATCAGAAATGCATTGCAGATATCAGGAATGCATTGCAGATATCAGGAATGCATTTCAGATATCAGGAATGCATTTCAGATATCAGGAATGCATTTCAGATATTAGGAATGCATTTCAGATATTAGGAATGCATTTCAGATATCAGGACTGCATTTCAGATATCAGAAATGCCAGCAGATATCAGGAATGCATTTCAGATATTAGGAATGCATTTCAGATATTAGGAATGCATTTCAGATATCAGGACTGCATTTCAGATATCAGAAATGCATTGCAGATATCAGGAATGCATTGCAGATATCAGGAATGCATTTCAGATATCAGGAATGCATTTCAGATATCATAAATTTCAGATATTAGGAATGCATTTCAGATATCAGGAATGCATTTCAGATATTGGGAATGCATTTCAGATATCAGAAATGCTTTTCAGATATTAGGAATGCATTTCAGATATCAGAAATGCATTTCAGATATCAGAAATGCATTTCACATATCAGGAATGCATTTCAGATATTAGGAATGCATTTCAGATATTAGGAATGCATTTCAGATATCAGAAATGCCAGCAGATATCAGGAATGCATTTCACACATCAGAAATGCATTTTAGATATCAGAAATGCATTCTTTACGAACTTTATGTTGGATTAGATACCCATTACGTTATTGTGCGTTTATGTATATGTTTTTTTATTTTGTGTGTGATGTTTCTGCTAGTATTGCGATTTGGAAAGGATGGACGCCCTAACAAAATTAAAAAATAACAACATGAGGCTATTACCGTTTATTCCGCCGTTAAGTCTGTCGGAGATGCCTTAAAATGTGGGCTGGCCGTATAAAAGCTGAAGAAATATGTAACCTAGAGTCCGAATTACCGGATAGCGCGGCAGCGGTCGAGCGGACCACAAAAACGCTCGGCACCCTTCACAAAATTTATGTAGCTTAATAAAACGAAAGCCTTGATGTAACCTAGAAATTCCGTTCGATAATATTTTATTATTTAATTATTTTATTAGGCGCAGTCAGATATACTTTCGCACTCACTGTCAGCCGGTCTTTCGCGTGGCCGAGAGTTGCTCTGCATAGTCGGGCCTAAAAGTTAGACAGACTGTCAAAACTTATTTTAACATTAAAAAATAGCATAAATCCGATACTGCAATATTAACAACCTCATGCAATATTTATAAGACAATGTAGATTGCCGCCATGAAATATTCAATAAAAGGCCATTAGTGTCGAAAATCATAACTTTGTGATGCTTCATTATTTATTGTTCGTTGACCTAAATTTTCAATGAAATTAATTTCCAAATGCACTCAAAAATATATGAGTAAGCTAATTTACTAGGAAACTTCCAGGAAAACTTTGCCGGTAATTAATGAAAAGTTATTTTTACACTATGTAATATCCTCTAATGCTTTATATAAACCAACGGGTTTGTTAAGCAGCCATAAATTATAATAACCACATTTGTTTGTAAACAAATACTTTTAGTGATTAAATGCTAGTGACGTTCATGAGTAATGTAGTTTTTTTCCGGAACAAGGTAGTAGTTTGAACTTCAATATTTTGCTCATTGTTTAGAAGTGCTTGACGGCATAATATTTGAAGATTTGAAGTTAAAACAATATTTATAAATGATTTTGATTTCGCAGTTAGAAATATGAAGTTTTTATTATTATTTTCCTAAAAATTGATCATCTCATGGCGGCAAACCAGGAGGGTGGGACACTCCGGCGGCGTATATTTTTTTAAGTTGATTTAGTAACACAAAAAAAATAATTTGTCGGAAGTACATGTGTAAAAATATTACACAAGAACTGTGTGCTACCCTCCTGATTTAACACCATTGATTGACCAATTTTGAGGAAAATAAACCAAAATACTTACAATAAAAATGCCCGCATACAACATTTTTAACAATTGCTTTAAACTAGGGCGGACATATTTTTCAAATTGTTTTTTTGTAAGACCAAACCACAAAAATTCGGAGAAAGATTACAGATGGCGGAGAAGCTCATGTATCTGGGAGTCATTATAGACAGCAAACTGACCTTCAAGTAACATCTGGTATATGTTACGAACAAAGCCACCAGGACTTGTAGGCGGATGTTTGTCAAAATATAGAGGCTGAAACCCAAAACGGTATATTGGCTCTACACAAGAGTTAGAGTATTCTCAATCACATGTGCATCCCTGGTGTGAGGGTAGAAGGCGAAACACGTTGAAAATCAAAACAGGCTAAGCAAGGTACAAAGGATGGTCTGTGAAGGTATAACGGAGGCAATGTCGAGTAGCCCGACAGCCGCGTTAGCAGTCTTCCTAGATCTTTCTCCCTTACACTTTTGGGTGGAGACGGAGCCTAGAATGGCGGCGTATCGGTTGCAAATAAATGGTTATGGAAGATACCGGAAAAGAAACTGTCGTTTCTAAACTAACTATTCTTCCACTTTAGGCGGGGCGGCCAAGGAGCCTCACTAAGGCAAGAGGCGTGAACAAAAACACCTTTTTGGCGGGGTCGGCGTTGTAACTGTCATTTCGGTGATTTCAACTTGTTACGCCCACCTCTCGTCGGAGAGGTTTAAGGTTCCCTTAATTGAGGCCATGGACACTGGGTGAGTGATTTCACCAGGTAGAGTGTAGCCCTCAAGATGGGTCCTAATACTTCAGCGACAGCTTGTTCTCTGGAATGCGAACCCTGCTACCTGACCGGGGTACCTCGAACGCACCAGTCTCCTCAGCGTGCACTGGATGGTAAGTGGTCCGGCAGGTGATAGTGCTTTCCAGGATGGAGTGGCGTGACTGCTGGCATTAGGGACTTGGGCCCTAGGGGTGAGGTGCGCTTTGCTTGCTCATGTCCACTATCTAAGTGTCGACCCGGGGGGTTCGTATTTATGTACACTCGACGCTGTATAGGTGCCGGCCACTATGATCAGGCCGATTTCCGACAAGTCTGGGCGGTGCGTGGCTCACCAGTGCTGGGACCTGCGAGGTCCTAACTGGGAGGGGTAGCTCTGCTTGACATGCGCTTGCTCCGACAAGTCCAACCAGTGACTTTCTTTGACTGGTACCACGGGGACCAAATCCGAGCCCGCGGGGGAATTGCAGCCCCCGTCTTTGGTTACGGTGTAGGACTGCGAAGGCAGTGGTATATGCAGGTTAGGGCCGTCGGTACGGTTCGACGGGTGAGCTGCGTTTTCAGCTCGGGCACTGATCTGCAGAATCAGTCGAGATTTAGGTAGTCCCCTTCCACCAGTAGGGGCTTAGGGCTCGCAGCCTGATGCCAGAACTGGTAGCTTGTTGTCTTTTTCATATCGAGAGCAGGCACGTTGAGTAGACGTACCTCGATCGCGGCGTTTCGAAGGGAATCACCGCCCGGAGGGGGGATGGATATGCTTGGTGCTCATTGCTTGGTGCTGTCTTAGCCTATCAAATCAAATGATGTTCTTTCACTTCAGAGGCAGACGTTTCTTCTGTCAGCGAGGTGAAATACCCCGAAATGGTTACTACACCTTCAACTTCCAAAGCTGGCGCAAGAAATCCGAAGATGCGGATTAACCTCACAGCTTTTGCAAAAACATTCTACAGACAGGGCAGATCTACAGCTGCTCCCGCATCTGCAGTTTTAGATGACGTTAGAGTAATAACACCAGAAGATACTTTTAAAATAATTGATAGAATCAAAGTCAGAAGGGAAAGGCTAAAAAAACATTCTAATCTTCAGCTGCAAGAACTTTCTTCGTCTGTAGTTGATGGGCCTAAAGACAAAATTATAGTTCCATTAAAGAAGGGAGACAAATGTTATCGCCAAACAGTTGTTGAACAACATATAACTCTGGCGCAAGAGCCAGAATGTAACTACATCGGACACGTGTTACCGGCCTCTGGTACATCCAACAGCATCAAGGCAAGTAGTATAGAGTTTTTAGAAGAAAATACAATTGACGCTGAAAACCTGGAACCTGGTGGCTGTGATAGAACCGTTGTATACACTGGCATTAAGGGACGCGTTATAAGACTACTAGAGGAATAGTTTGGCAGGCCTCTTCAGTGGTTTGCGAGCATGCTACACGCAAATGAACTTCCTTTTCGGCATTTCTTTCATAATTTAGATAGAGAAACTTTCGGGCCTTGCCGATTTTCAGGTCCTATCGGCAAGTAGTTGAAAACTCGCGAGAAATTGCATGTAGTTGAGTTCGAAGACAATGATGGCAACTTGCTTGCAAAGAATGGAGACATTTTGAACGAACTAAGTGTGGACCAGAAATATGTATTTGAACTGTGCTGCGCTATTGCTAGTGGAGAGTGTAGAACAAGTCTTGAGATTGGTCACAACAGCCAACCGTTGTTTGTATATTTCCAGCAAAATTCATCGCCGAAATTGAAGGCACTGACAGAATATGTAATGAATGTGTATGCCGCCATGTGGTTAGACATAAAATGCCATTCTTCATGTAGAGATGGTGCGCACAATTCAGTTGTCTCGCTATCTGAACAGGGAATTGAAAGATGCTGTTGACGCTGTAATTCAACCAAATGGATTCTTCGACCACTCAGAAAATATTCTTTTTGGTATAATATCGGATGGCAGGATGTATATCCGACAGATTAACTTTGCCCGCCTGAAGTTTATCTGTACCTGCATCATCCAGGAAGATCAGACGGTTCAAAGTACTCCCTCTAAATTTCGAAGCAAACGTGTTCTTTGAGCTTATCAGGTGGCAAGACTGTGAGGTAACAGAACCACCTACCATCTCCCGAACTTCCAACGAAGGCTTACGAGAATTTATTAACAGTTGTGACGTGCCTACAGCAAAATTTGGGAAGTATTCCTGCCACACACAATGTGTTGAACGGTATGTAAAGCTTGCCACAGAAGCTTCAGCAGTAGTTTGCGGCGCCGATGCAAGGGATGTTTCATAAGAGTAACGCTTGTAATCTCATTAATGATGTTTTAAATAATCTTACAGTTTGTGGAATTACATTACCTTAAAATTAACCCATCAAAATCTGTCGTTATCCTGTAAGGAAATACAATCTATAGAAATGCTCATTTGCCTGATGTTAATATCAGGATTAAATAGTCCTTAATTTCTTGCTCCACTTCTGTTCGGAATTTGGGATTAATTCTTGATTCTGATTTTCGATTCCGGCATCATATTAATGGATGTACACGTACAGCTTATAGTAGCTTTAAGTTTCACTATGGCAACAGACAAGTGCCCAGTAAAAATGTTAAAAAAAAATCGTATGTGATTCATTAGAATTGTCACAATTTAATTATTGTATAGATAGTATTACTTAAAAAAATATAGTTAGTTCAAAATTCTTGTTTAAGATTAATTCATGAAATTAGAAGACGTGAGCTGAGTTCTCACAAAATAAAAGAAACTGAATGGCTTAGTATGTAAAATTGTCGTTTTTTTCATGCCGCAGTACTTCATCATAAAATTATTTCAAAGACTGCACCTTATCTCTACAATAAAATCAGATACGGCTAGATATTACTAGTGATGTCAAAAAAACGTTATTTGGTCTCGAATGTAAAACTGTAAAACTTCATTAGCAATAATTAACCTCATCAACATGCGAAGATAAACAATCGTTAGCCATTAAAAAAATCAGAAACATATTGTAATGGCAAATGCTTTGCGAAATTCTTCAAAACTGTTGTATCGTGTGAAAACTGGCAAAACTACTTCATTGGGTGTCATCAACAACCCAATACCAGTGAATATCAACCAAAACCACGTACAAAATACAATTCTAAAAGATGTCCCGAAAATGAAATTGAATTAGAACGAAAAAACAAAAATTGCAAAAAGATATGCAACAAGAGTTGAGTTTTTAATTCTGAGATCATTAATCTTAAGAAACCGTGTTTGAATAAGCATGTAAGAAGATTTTCTTTATTTTGGTATTGCTAGTTAATAATTTTGTATTTTTTGTGTTTATAAGTTCCTATTTAAGAAGAATTATTTTTGTTTCTAAATTAATTATCATACTAGAACTGGACGAATGGAACAATGACATAGTAATCCCCTTCTTAGACGGAGATGTCTGGTTTACAAACGGATAAAGATCAGAAAATGGCACTGGTTTGGGCATTAACAAAACCGGGCCGGGAAATGCTATTGGCATAAAATAACGTATAACGAATATGTCTGTATTATCTGGTTCTATGACGAAAATATTTTTTTATGAAAAGCGACATTTACCGTCAAATTTACATGGAAAAACATCATTTTCTTATTTGTTTTCATATACAAATGTTATTAATGTTTCAAATGTCAATATTGAAATTGCAAATGATTTTTCCTTTGTTTCTGTAGAAAGTAAATACAATTCGAAAGTAATTCAATCTTACACAAAGATTATTTTAAATCGTATCTCTACCATGACATACTGTTCATTTGCTTCGTATATAAGCAAAGCCAGAAAATACACTCGTTTGGAAGTGTATGTCTGTGATGGCGCAACTGAACATTGGTCGCTTCAGTTTGCATCTAGGTTCCTCACTTCCGTTCCATACCATTCGTTCTAGTATTCGCGTGGTCAATCTTGTCGGTAAAGAAGTTTCACTTCAAAAAGAAACCACACTGTTGCTACAGTTTATAATAGGAACAGAACAGAAAAGGGCCAATTTTGTATTGATTGTCGTAAATAAACAATCACTTTAATACCAAGTTTTTTGCTCTAATCATTAATTACGAGTTAAAGCTATTTATTTATTTAGTAACCAGCTTAACGGTCTGATATTTCTAATCGGCAGCTTGTACCGTTCATGATAAATGGTTTTTAATTGATTCTAATATGCGGTTTGAGTAGGTTAATTATTACTAAGTATTTTTTAAATATTAATTAATGATATATTTGAATTGGTACTTGGAAATTTAACTGAAGTCAGCTTTAAGATTTGTAACAATTATAATTTTTATTTACTTTCGGGGGGGTATATCAAAAATTCACCGACAAAATAAGCTTTCTAAAAAAAAACCGAAACAGGAAGCGGAAGTTAGACATGTTTTTTTGGTAGCATTTTTTTCAGAAACTGAATTTTGGAAATTTTAATAGTGGAGATTAAAGAAGGCCTTAGGACAAATCAAACGATTTTTTACCGAACTCTCTAGCTTTAAAATGGCGGCCGCTACGAATTTTTGAACATTTCGACTTTAACGCCCATTTACTCAAAAACCAGTTATCTGATTGGAATCAACTACATCTTGTTTGGTAGCCCTTCAAGGGTACTATACCATGAAATATAATTAATTTTGAAAATATAAAAACGATCGCAATGACATCACTCCAAAATTTTGGAATTTTTCAAAAAAATATTTCTCAAAAACTGCCCATGCGTTTTTGTTCAAACTTTTTAAGCAGATAGAGCTGGGAATCTTCTACAATTTGTTTTTTTTGCGCATTGCTATAATTTCACTGGGACGCCCTCTATGAATTTTTGAAAATTGAAAATTGGTACCCTTTTATTTATTTAACGGGGGGCAATAAAATATTTCTGTTAAAGCAATACAGCTCATCATTGATAGCAAAATCCGAATATCAATATTTTTTTGATACTTTAATATTTAGGGGGGCTACTGTTCCCCCTTCCCCCCAAAATGTTCACTACAAAATTAAAAAATTGATTTCTTTTTTGTTTGCTCTAGGAGAATCTTTTTACAAAAAATCAAAAAATCGAATTTTTTGCCCCTTAATCATCTTTTTGTCCAGCAGTTGTATTCTTGTACTAGTCGTTTAATGTTCAGTGTAGGCTAACTTTTTTATTTTAATAGATAGACTCGCAAACCCAAGAGCAAAGTTGTAGGGCAAATTCTTCTCGATTGTATTTAAGAAAAAAACTTGAGTTTCCAATTTTAATATGGCGGCCATGGTAAAAAATAACTTTTTTTTAAATGGAAACGTGGCATTTTGGCTTTAAAATCAGAAAGGTTTTGAAATTCTAAATACAAATTAATAAGAGTAATTTCTTGCTAAAAATAATACTTCTCGAGTTATTAATATATTTTCAAATATCAATTTCCGCGCTTCCGTTGATTCAGTTCGAATATTTTACCCAACCTTATGCTTGCAGCGCAGCGGTCGGTCCTTCTTCAACCGCTTCAAGATGTTACAACTTATAAGAACTATTTACTTTAACTAGTCGTGTCTAGACAGGTGTATATCGAAAGTGTTGGAAAATATAAAACAATGTATTTAAATGTATAGGAAAGTCCAGGCGAAGTGTTTCGCTCATTTTTATATTTGCATTAAAGGGGAAGCTGTGGTACAATATCTAAATACTTTATTTAAAATCAGCTGTTGAGAAATTCGTATATAAAGAATGTTCTATATCGGGTGCTGATTTATCAAACGCACCATAGGGGTTGAATGGCAAATTTTTGTTATTAAATTATTTGATTAACGGAAATTAAAACTTACGTTACTTTATAAATATCAGTGATGCCTTGGAATTATCTGAACTAATTTACCATTGATATCCTTATGGTCCGTTTCCAATTACCACCAATGTATCATTATACATGTACTATTGGGCCTTAATTTAAAAATATTCTATTTTGTTCTAGGTAATTTCAGAATCTTGAGTGGGAGCGTTGCGGTGAGTAATTTTATTTTAAGATTTGAGAACTTATAATAGCAGTTTAAACTTTTTGAGAAATTGTCAGTAAAAGCATATAGACAGGAGCAATAAAATTTTTTTTAAAGATAGAAGCAACAATTGTATTTCAAAGTTCGTTTAAAAGAACCTCCTATATGAAATCGGCCATTTACTAATGTCTCTTTATCAGCTGACTCCATTGGACGGTGTTTGGTACAAATGCCAGATTTTTTAACTACTTTTATTTTTGCAAGTGTACGTAACGGCTAACAAGATAAAAAGTTACATGAACGAAGTTAGCACCCTTTGGTGATTTTTTAATAAACAAAATTGTATCCAGTATGTTTGTTTAACGGCAACTACCAGAATTTTTGAAACGTAATTATACAAAATGTGTTCTGCATTAAAAGAAAGCCTAATATATACAAGTGCTGACAAGGAAAATGCGTTAACGTAAATGTTCAGAATTTTAATTTAACAAGGTTTCATTCTTTTAAAGCCGTTCTCAAAGGACACGTTTTTATATCAACTGCAAAATTACGTCTTGGAAATTTCTAAGGGTCTCTAATGAAGTGTTCCTCCAAGAAAATAAAAACATTTCGTTATCGAAATGAACTTTTTGATGGTACGTATACAGTTCTTAATTTAAAAACGTACAAGCTAACAAATTTTATTTTTAGCAAAACTTTATACTTAAATAATCCGTGACCTTCTGACTGTTTAGAGTACTTTGCTTTTTAGTGTTCATAATTCTGTTATTGAGTTTTTTTCGTTGATGTTTGCGTTTGTTGTTCATTGAGATACCAAAATATCAATCATTAATTTATATACTTAGATGTTGCAACCTTATAATTTAGAGATAGCATCATCTTCGTGGGAACCAACAATAACTCTTAGTTGCGCACTATTTCCTTCATATTTAAATCTTTACCAACACCACGGCAACATTTTCCGTTGGCAGATTTATTCGCATAGCTCAGTGGGGATTGCGTGTGTAGAAATTACTACTCATTCGGTACAAATCGAATTTCCATGTTTTATTAAAATGCGCAACATAGATAAGTTTATTATAATCGTAGAAACTCAAAAGTGGTTTGCCGATCTTTATGGCCTACGAGTCTTAATGCGAAATACATAAATTTTATTGGGACCCACTTATTGTCTGATTGCGTGAAATGTAAAGAATGCCAATATTTTCCTACATTTTTCGAAGCTATTATAACATTTCTGCTGCAAACTCAGAATTTTTGAGATAGTTTCATAAACTGCAGTACCTTCCCTGTATTTCATCACATTTTCTTAGATTTCCATATTTCCATAAAATATAGAAGCGTCTAGTTTTAATCCTGAACATTTCTAACCCCCCACTGTAAGAAAAGCACACAGATTATGTAACATTGATGCAATTTATAAAACTTCTACAAGTTCCCTCTTTCATACAGAATATCAACGCGATATTTGATTTGCTGCCGTCCAACATATTGAGAGTAATCGTATTACAAATACGGGCTCGTTTTGTTTGAAGGTCAGCGGCGTAAATTCTATACCTTTACGTACCCCCATAAAAAGAAATCCAGATTCATGCCCGTCACGCTCACACAAACGGTGCTGGAAGATGTTGAGATTATCTCGAACAACTAGATTGCGTTATGCAAATTGTATCTAATGTGCGTTACAAACACTCGCACTTTCAGCTTCTCCGTTGTGTGTCCTAAATTGCACCCTTGCCTTTCTTATAGTTTTCTGGCAGCAAGGTCAGAAATCAGAGGTCTCAGAACTCCGTGTCTATCATGTATATGATTTAAGCAAGAAGACGAATACTCCGACTTATATGAAATTAAGGCAGGAGTACCACAGGGCAGTGTACTGGGGCCAATACTTTACCTTTTATACACCAACGATATTCCGACAACCAACGAGGCAACAACAGCCACTTTCTCACACGACACTGCAATACTAGCGATAGGCGAAGGTACTGAAGAAACAATAGAAATACTACAGCAAGCCATAAACGAGTTAGATACATGGACAAAATGATGGCGAATGCAGCTAAATGAAAGTAAATCATTGCACATCAATTTTATGAACAAGAAGGATGAACACGTACCAGTGATACTAAACAACAGCATCATACCGCACGCTAATACAGCAAAATATCTTGGAATGAACTTCGATGCCAAACTACGCTGGAAAGAGCACATCAAGAAGAAAAGAGAAGAGCTAAATATAAAATATAGAAAGATGTATTGGCTGTTGGGAAGAAAGTCCCAGCTATCAATCCACAACAAGATACGTCTGTATAAGCAAGTATCAAAACCTGTATGGACATATGGTTGTCAATTGTGGGTCTGTGCCAGTAAAAGCAATATCAACAAAATTCAAATATTTCAAAACAAAGTGCTAAGAAATATCGTAAGTGCGCCCTGGTACGCCAGAAACAGTGATATCCACAGGGATCTAGGGATAAAAACTCGATGACTTGTAACAGTGGCGGTTTCTCCATTGGGTCAAATGGTCATTGACCTCCCAATGAAATAAGATAAATAAATAATTACTTTTTGTTTGAGTACATATTATATACTTTAATATTTAAAAAATACTTTATAGTTAACTTTTGTATGAGATTTCTATGCGAGAACATTTACGCTGCCTCAGAATCCGAAAACGTTTGAATGTTTGAGTATTTCGCGCCCGTTGAACGAATCTATGCGAGGGTCATTTGGCTGTCAGTCCCCAATTCAGTTATACGCCACCGAATAAAGCCGCCGGCTTAAAAGGCCTTCGAATGAATAAGAGTGAAATAGAAAGCTCAGTGCAGTAAAATTCATATTACACAAGCTAAAGGAGGATAGAAGTATCTGCGTACTAAAGACTTCAGGGTCACGGACCCAGCACTTCCGAGAATTATGCTGTAAGCTGTCTCGTAAGCGCATGCCGGCCTAATTTGCGGGATTCGCACGTACACGACTTAGTAGTGTGAAAACAGTTGTTGTTTATCTAATTATAATTTAGTGGTGTTGTACGATGTCCGTGCAAACTAATTTTGGATTGTGAATGCCATGTAAAAAAATGCTCGGGGATTTTTACGTTGATCGGTTTTGTCTGTGACATTTTCTTGTGTAGTAAATCTTAATTTAGAGCTATAAAATGTCTGTGCAAAAAATAATGGAACTTAAAGCTCAACGTGGTTTGAAGAACGTTTGAAGTTGAAAGAAAGCGGTCGTCCACAACCAACCCTAATTATTAAACAAATAATAACATTGTATAGAAATAAAGAGGTTAACAGGTATTTTAATGAGTCAATTCAATGAGTTTATTGAATTGGATTTGTTGATGTGATATAAGAAAAGCTTTCTTCTGTTTCCCGTGGTTGTTATTCTGCGATGACGCAATGTGGTGTAAAAACGGCGTGATTGACTTAAAACATTTACAAATTAAAGTACAAAAACATTTTTTATAAGCAAATCATAAAAAATTCTATGAATTTTGCCACACTTAGTAATGTGGATATCAGATTGCAACTAGACCGTGCTTATCGATAATATATTAAAGATTTTAATGAAAATGTTGATAAAAATAGGTATATTTTAAATAAAATTATAGATTGCATAAAGTGTTGCGGAGTAATATAGAAAAAGTTAGGCATTACATTCTTAATAATTTCGTGCTAGCTGCTCTATCGACATGCAGAAAAAGAAATAAAATAAATGAGAATTCAAAACTTCCAATTGCAGTAGAAATTGCGACATAATTGTATCGGAGGTTGAACATAGATTTATATTTTCTAATCATTTAATTGTTTCGCAGTTATTTCAAGCATATAAATTCGAGGAGTACAAAAAATGTTTTCTGCAAAATGTTTTTAAATTAGTCAAGACTAGTTACCCCGTTATAAATGATTTAAAATTAAAACCCGAACTAGAAGTGCTATACGATCCTGAGGATTTTTATGAAATTGCTGGTGCTGTTGCAATACTACAATTATTTGTAAACAATAATCTTTGCCAGACTTTTACCGAGAGTGTGAAACTTATTAAAATTTTGTGTACTTTGCCGATGACAATGGTGGAAAGCAAGCGTTGCTTCTCTACTTTAAAACGAAAAACACATTTTTGCGTAACACGATAGGGCAAGCGAGGTTAAGTGCGTTAGCTATGTTAAGCATCGAAAAATCGTTAATTAATGACATTGACAATTTTAATGAACTATTGATAGATCGTTTTTCCAACGTGAAGGATCGACTTTAAATATAAGTATACCTAAAATTTGGCTGCGTAAGTACATTTTTATCGAAAAATATTTCAAAATTACCCCCCAGTACGCCACACCACGAGCCGCCACTGACTTATAATCTAAACATATTGTTACTTTACTGCTGTTAATGTCAAGGGTCATCAATCATTTCGTACTTTATAAAGAAAATATTCTGCAATACCACCTAAAATTGGGCACCATATAATAGCAGCCGGCGAGTCTCTCAAACACTGAGCCCATCGCCATTACTGTGACTCCGACCTATTCGCCGTAGTTGGAATAATTTTTGTAATGATTCTGCTGTTGCTTTCCCTGATCTTTAGGTCCTAGGTTATCGCGCATTTACTGCCGCGATTTTGCTTAACCCTAACTGCGATTCTCTCAGTAAAGGAAATTTAGATTCTATTATCGACTGGGATGTTATCAGCCGGCTATACTTACTTAAAAGTGCCGACGATTTTGAATTGTATCATGACCCGCTCGAGATACCAAAACTGCTGACGCCAAAGAACGACTGTGACCTCAATATAACGGCTTCAGGAATGAGCAAGCTAAGCAGATCAACATTACTAGTTACTCTGCAAATTTATGTTGGTGATTTTGTTTCTCTAGAAGACTGCCAGTTGACTGGTGGTTACAAATCGGAACCAAAGTACAGAGGGTCATATGGTGTTCGCACTGTTCTCTTAAGTAAGCGCTATGTTCTACGGGAGAAAGGCATAAGTAAAACACCTGATTCATTCGTATGTGCAACTCGGGCGCTGATCTATGACCACTCTGTAGAAGGTAAAAATACTGCACGCACATTCATGTTTGTAGCTACCCTACAAGCTGCGATGGTACCGCAAAGATGCATTACTGTGGTGTCCCCGCAAGGGTCTTTTATATGTAGCAGACCTACATTAGCGGGAGTACTGTGCAGTATTTATCTGTTTTGATGTTATAAAATGTGTTTGTAGCAACCCTACAAGCTGCAGTAGTACTGCGAAGATGCATTATTTTGGCAACTTCCCAAGGCTTAATTATGTAGCAGACTCACATTACCAGCATTACCGTGCAATTTTTACTCGGTTTGAGGTGATAAAATGTGTTTGTAGCAACCCTATAATCTACGGGAGTACCGCAAAGAGGCATTATTGTGGCATCCGTAGGGCTTTATTATGTGCCAGACTTACACGAGTGGCAGTACTGCGCAGTCTTTATCTATTTTATTGTAATAAAATGTGTTTGTAGCAACACCGTAATCTGCGGGAGTACTGCATAGATGCATCATTGTGGCAACCTCGCAAGGCTTTATTATGTAGCAGATCCACAAAGCGGGAGTACGGCTCAGTCTTTATCTGTTTTGTTGTATTAAATTGTGTTTGCAGCAATCCTAGAAGCTGCGGGAGTACCGCAACGATGCTTTATTGTGGGAACCCTACAAGTTGCAACAGTGTTGCCGTTCTAGTACAATTATACTAGATCTAGTACAGTCTGAGATAAGAAATTTAGTAGAACTTCTTTTAGAAAATACCACGAAATCTAGTACAGTTTTCGTATTTTTGAAGTTTGTTGTGCATTTTGTCCAGCAAGTACAATATAGTACATTGTTTTACAATTGCTAGTACTATTTAAAATTTACGGTCAACACTGGCTCACGCTACCATTGGGTGCAACACCAAGAAGTCCTTCTAAGGGGCTTCTACGCTTGTAAACGCTGTACTACTTCTTTTATTTTAACACAGAACCCGGTCGTGAAAAAAAAAGAGTGCAATCCACTACCATTCCGGTATTTGGAAAAAGAGAAAAGCACGAAAATAGGTGCGGTTGAGTGGTCCATAAGTGTTTTAAAAACAATTTTATAGAATCAGTTAAACCACGTTGTAAATTATGTTAGACTGTGGAGCAACTGATCCGATGTCGCTACGTCCGTCCATGTAAAAAGTGTTTAAACGAAGTTTGCGTAAATCAGCAAAAGGAGATCTGGAGGTTTCAATTTTTGCATTCCATCCTGCGTAATAATTTCCTTTAATCAATTTAATATTGTTTGTAAATATTACGTTGGAAATAATTCTTTGCCTTAAGAATCATACTACCTCAGGCAGTAGAAATACCGTTCGGTGGTGGACAATTCTAGAAAACATCTACAGAACGATTTAAGTCGCATAGACCAGGTGATACTGTTTGGCAAAATATAGAGAAAGAATACTGTCAATATTCCGATTGGATCTCTACCAACTATAGCAGAGGGTTACGTGTAAAACGATAAGAACGAATGTTTTCATCAATGGTTTTTGATGACAATTTGTTATACGTAGTTGGTCTATCGGCGATCCATCATTGCATCAAAGTTGCCTAGCGAGTTTTGTAGCGCTTCTGTTTAACGATTTCCTATTTGTAAGTCCGAAGTCGTGCGTATGACCACCCAACGCCCGCTTAAATGTTTAGCTATGCCAGAAGCGTAAGCGATGCGTATGCTGAATATTAATGGTTAATTACTAATAAACACGAACATAAAATAATTAGCGTTATCAATCATCGGACGTTTTGCGAGTAACTTCTCTTTTGCTTATGTATCTTAGTGTCTCCTTTGTTTAAAATAGTCAGTTTGTGTTTGGATGCAGTAGTGTGCTGTGCGAGTGAGTTTGTCGTGATTTTGTCTCGTTATTTTAATTGTGCGTTTTTCGTAATTTTGTAGCAATCAGTAATGTTTAATATTGGTCAGTATTTATTAAAGTACTGTCTGTTCTTTCGATTGAAAAATAATAGTTTTTCATGCTGTTTTTAATGAGTTTTCGGGTAGTTAGTCGTTAATATTATATCATTAGAAAAGTAGTCAGTTCCGTTTCTCTCGTACACCCAAAGTTCCAAAAATGCGCACAAAACTACAAAGTTCTGAAGTGGAAATTAGATTTGTTTAGATATTATCACTATACTATAAATATTGCTACGTGTTCAAATTGAACCAACACGAAAACTCCATTAGGAGTGACAATGGATGTAACATGTAAAGAATCAAGTTTTAACAAACGTAATTAGTGTGTTTCTATAGAAGCTAATTAAAAAATAGATTAATTACATTTCAATCCAACTCCAGATTAAGCGGTCGTAAATTTGAATCTGTAAATATCCTAGATCCTCAAAGAGTACATCTTTAATAAGGGCATCATGAGAACGAAACGGGACAAGTGATTTCAGAATCTTGGAATGTGTTCGATCTTCTATCTTTTGATGTGTAAAAATTTAAAAAATAATAGTAACATTTCTATTTCCTTCACGTGTAGGTATTAATTCAAGCCTGCAACTTGAAACAGAATGTGCATGTTTTTGCTCTACAATGTAAACATGTGACTGTAATAAATTTGATAGAAATTAATATATTTTAAAATTAAAAGGAATAAACGAATAGGGAAATGTTTATTAAAAATTAAGAAAGGTGGAGCCGCGATGCTTAATTCCAAAACCTACTTAACTACAACGCCAGACTCCAAGAGCGTTATTGGTTTGTTTAAAACACACTCGAGCACAACGTTGGCCACCAAAATATACGCGGTCACAACACCTCTAATAAATAGCTTATACGATTTTTTTCAATATTCTCCTGTCGTAATACCCACCTATAAATATTTGTAGTATATATTCTTTAGGGCTTTCGCGGTTTCTGGAACTGTCAATATTACAATTTACTTTCGGCTTAGACCGCGTCATCATGTGGAGATTTCACTCAGTATAATCAGGTAAGGACCGATCTGTAGCTTGTCTGTCTTTACAAGCATTTGCTCTAGAAGTCTGAGCAATATTCGTTTGTAGGCCCTGCCTGCCTAAACAGGGCCGTGTGCTTAGTTTATTTAAACCTTGGGGCGGACAAGGATTTGATGAATAACAGGTGATAGCGGTGAACCCATAGCCGCACCTTCAATCTGTTCATACAAGTTGCCATTCCAACTAAAAGAGGTGTTTTTCAAACATATTTCGACTAATTGGCTTTGGTCTTTAGGACTAATGAAACTCAGATCTCAGATCCGCAAAGGATCAAATATCAAATTTAAAATCAGCCGGGATCTACAATATCCCTTGCTATTGTGGCTCAAACTACATCGGACAAACTGGTCGTTCCATTGAGTTAAGATTGCGAGAGCACAAAGGTGATTGCAAACACAAACGCATCACAAAATCTGCGGTGGCTGAACAAACTGGTTTAACTGAGCATAAAATGAACTTTGACAATTCTCGGGTATTCGCCAGAGTACCTCATTACTTCCCTCGTATCATACGTGAAGCAATTGAAATTGAGAAACAACCTGACAACATAAACAGGGAGGATGGTTTTAGACTCAGTATAGCTTGGACTCCGGTAGTTTATCCTCTGAGGACTCCTAAGCATCATCGATCTCACGATCAGGCTCCACCGGATCCGTCTTTGCCCAGCGGTGACAGCCAACCAGAACTCCGCCGTTCTGAGATTTGAATTCAGTGTTCTATTCACTCTGAACATGCAAGCTGCAATGTCTTGCGAAACGTTAGTTTGTATGGTTCACAAACAGCTAACAGGCATAAGCCGATTAAGTATTATTGTCCTGGCAAACAAAATACATTAAGATCAAATCCTTGTCCGCTCCAAGGTTTAAATAAACCTTACCTGATTATGCTGGGCGTAGTTCCCAAATGACGACGCGGTCTGAGCCGAAAGTAAATTGTAATATTGACATTTGTAGTATACCTACATATATAAGATTTAAATTATGCTGGCGCAACACTGATATAATGAATAATATCTTGTATGAATTAATATGTAGAAAACAAAAATAAAACAATTAGAAATAAATATTAATGTCTCCTTTTCTTTGGTGCACTGCCGCTTTGGATATTTTTGCATTTTAGGTGTTGTGATTGCCAAGATTTTGGAGGGCAACGTTGTTCCCGAGCATGCTTTGCACGAACCAATAACGGTCTTAATTTGTGTGTCTGGCGCTGTGGTTTTGGAATGAAGCAGCCCGGGGTTGCCTACAGGATGCAGGGGAGAAAGGAAGATCGGGAAAAGGAAGAAGAAGCGTGTTTGAATTTGTGTAGTTCTTGGGAAGAGCGTTTTATAATTTCGAGTGCGTTTTTTTGGAATATGTTTAAAAGGAAAAGTTAATTATTTTGAAGATTAGGGCGTGATTCAGAAATGACTTATTTGCGTCTTTCTTCCTTAATTTGACAAAAAAATGGAGTAAAAAGACAAAGATAATTATGTCAACCTGAAGTGTTAGAAAAAGTATTTATTCATTTTTGGAAAGAGAGTTGTATTGCTCCATACCTCGATAAGTCTAAAGTGGAGTATTGGGGAACGTGGTCGGAGTATTTTCTGAAGAGGTCGTGATTATGTACAACCCCGATTAAGTTTGACGTCATTTTTGGCATGTTTGAGTTTGGAATTTACGAAATATGCAAATAAAAAGGAATTACTAATGAACTTTTGTATGTTGGTAATATCATCAAGTTGAGTTTGTGTGTTCGAGCGTTAATACTCGAATGTTTGAAGTATATTTATTATCTTCTAGATTGAGTAGTACAAGACCTTAGCGATGAACGCCTAATATTACTTGAGCTTGTCCTAGGACAATGATCCCGTAATCAGCAGGTACCTGCTGTATTTCCAGGAATCTATTTTTTAAACACACCTCCATACTTCTCAAAATTGGAATGACTTCAATAAATAATAGTATCCTATTTCCTAATAATGCTAATCAAAAACTTAAGTGTGCGCGAAGGAATAGAGTTAGCATTGTCTACTACGACTGGTGCCATAGAATTTACAGTATTTTGTGTCTATTGCGATCATTTATTACCTCGCTGACATTATCAACGTTTTTATCAAAAGCTGTGATTTCTACCGGACGACGTACGTACTTGTATACAGTGACTGATTCCACCCTGTCTATTTGCTGTGCCCAGATTCGAGATCGTATCTAATAATTTTGTTAACATGCCTTTTTCACACTGCTTATTTTCCGATATTTTATGTAGATGGGTTGTTTTACTTAACAGATTTTTTAACAAGGCTGGTGCTCACAAGTTTTTATTGACTGTGCGGTAATCTCGTACCATCACCTAATTTGCCTTAAAGTCATTCTTCTTCTTCCCCCAAAATTTTAATGTTTTTTTCTATTTGTGTTTTCATGACTTTCCCATTGGACGTGAAATGAAATCTAACCGCGTTCTTAATAACCGTTCGTGAATCATTTTGAAGGTGTCTTGCTTATTGTTCAGTGAGAAATACTGCGATAGCTTATTACGAATTTACATTCAGTTTTTATTAGTTGTTTCTTGAAATGCTGTGTTTTTGCATTATTTTGGAAGTCGTAACTGCGTGTTCCACGGCGCCGTTTGTAATGGGGTAAAACGCAGGCGTGGTAATGAGCGAAGCTCCGTTTAATAGTAGCAAAATTTTCCGAATTTGCCTGCTAGTTCCATTGTCTGAAAAAGTCTATTCCTAACTTTGTGAATAGTGGTTCGAATTTATGGTTGGTGTTTTTAGTACTGGCGTTGGGTACGTCGACCCATTTACGACAAATATATGAAACTATAAAGCAGATTGTTTTTTTTAATCGAGAAAATCTAGTTGTCTCTGCTCGCCTACCCTAAAATGTTTTCACCACGGCATTCCGTTGTTTTCGGATAATCTGCCCTAGTTTTTAAACATAACACACTCGATTTGGTAATTTTCTATGTTTTCATAACCGTCTTCATTCGTACTATACTCCGATGACTCCCGTGTAACTCTTGCAATAAATTTCTAAAAATTTAAAAAAACCTAAATTTTTCCAAAATTGTCAATGATGTAAAACATTACTAAATATTTTCAAATTATAAGTATTTAAAATCTTCGAAAATGTGAATAAATGCGAGGAAGGTTGCCTGACATCTTTTTTGGCGCTGTACCTTCATCCTCTTCCAAGATGTGGAGCTTTTACGGAATGTTTTCGTCTCTTTGATTCTGAATACGAACAAGTGGTTGTCTGATTTGGTGAGTGAAAAGTCGTTGTTTTCGTTCATGCCTTCATCTATGGTTACTTCATTTGGGTTGGAAGTATCTTGGCAGGTATTCAACGAAAAGCACTTTCTCCAAGCGACATCGCGTTGACTCTGAGGTGAATCTTGATACGCTCTCCCCCGCAAAAGCCGCTGACCGAATGCACTTTACGCGACTTAACCACGAGGTACGTACCAGGTACAACAGTTGCCAGGTAACCGCTTACCTGCGAAGTTTGAGGTGGAAAGCTGGGACTCACGGTCTATTTTCTGTGCAAATCCTTGAGGCACCAGCGCCAGAATCTTTTCTCAAATTTATATCGTGCACGTCCACGATTGGATGTAATTGACGACGCAACTGCGAGAAAGCTGGGTTAAAATGTTCTACAATTGTAAGGAAACAGCATTTACTAACGCCATTCTCTGCGAAAATACTATGGTGATACATATTCGATACATAATTTTATATTCTTTACTTTTGATCGTGGCTGGCATTTTCCTGTAGAACAAACGATAAGCGAGTACACCGCTAAAACCCAAAATCGGTGTCATTTCTTCAAGATAGCGCAAACGCACACCTGCGATTGTCGATGACTTTTAGTATGTTGTTAAAAAAGACAAAATAAGCTCCCACTCAATTTTTAGCGGTCGAATTTGCCCTTACGTTTTTTCTTTAACCCTAAGGGATCTATTTCAAAAATACTAATTATTTCCTCAAAAAAAAAACAACTTTGAAATACAGTAAAACATGCCCGCAGGCATGTACAACTACTAACAGGTTTATCCCCTAGCCGAGCTGGCCAGCACAATGGCGCAGCAATGTTACAAGTCACTGTACGTGTCCAATACGTTGATACAAAATTACAAATATTTTTTTGAAATAATAAGATAATTTCTAGAGTACAGGAAAGACCAGGCGAAATGCTTTGCTCATTTTTTGGCTATTATAGTACTTTTATTGTCCTGCATAATTTAGCGTTTATCTTTTCACTAGGTATGTTGAGATACCAGAAAGCACGTAACAAACTTAAGCTTTCGATGAGACTTGGCTAATTAATACCACACCTTGCTTTATTTAAGTGTTTGGCTTTTGATTTGTTTTGCCCGAAAAGATATTCGAACCTTGCGTGATAAACAACCCAATCGTAACCATGGTGGCCAAAACGCTTTACCGCATCAAAAAATGTGGACATTTTTCTTTTAAGTAGGTAATTAAAGGAAACTTAAACATATAAAAACCGCACAGGAACTTTTTAAATTTTGAAATTGAAGATTTATTTCTTTTGCAGTCTGTATTTTTTTATTCCAGGTAACTACTCAATAAAGGCTGTGTTATTTTGAAGTACATCCACTGTTATTGCAAAATGCTTTCTGATACATAATCTAGTAGCGTAATACGAGTAAATGGAAATACACTATGCATAGAGCTAATGAATAAAGATATACACTTACATTCAGTCATTTTGATCCTTTACAACAACCGTACTGAAATCTAATCCAGAAATGCATGAAACTAAACCCAAGACAATATATGCAAAGCTGCTGAAATAGGAACGCCAGTAAACACAAATGCATATACGGGAAAGTCACATTCCTAATGTACCTTGTAATCATGCAAATTTCCTAATTCAGTTACTTACAACGCCGAAGAAGGAAGAGAAATGTATGTTTGAAATACGACTCAAAGAAATGAAATTAGCAGAAGAGCTACAACAGAATTGATTTGATCTTAACGTGATTTCCATAATTTTACTTTCTACGTACTTCCTGAATTTTTCAGCAGTTTTGAAAATTTCAGATTGATAAACTCGCCAAAAAAACTAAAACGGCTCTTTCAAAGTTTTTGATTATTGGGGTGTTGGAAAAATGATTTTTTAATGTACACCAATACGGCAAACGGTGCATTCAAATTTATTCCTTTTATGGTTCAGGAAGCAAGGAGGCTTAAGTTATAGAACCTCTTTTGCAGTTTTAATGAACATCGGTTGTAGGAAACCAACTAGGAAAACAGCAAATAAAACTACATGGCGTATGTAAATTAAACAATAAACGTTGTATAAACAGTATTTGGCAATCCTACATTTGCTTTAATGATCACAACTATCTCATAGATCAGATAGCAGAAAGTTGAATCAAGGTAGTGGCTTTCGCCGTTAGGACTAACGATGCTATAAAACTGGAGTTTCAATTAGTAAAACCATGGTTAAAGTCCCGAAAGTATTACAGTGTTAAAGGGTTACGCCCTTTTAAATCGCCTAGCATTCATTACGGTTGCAGAGGGTAGCATGACCTTCGTTCTGCTTCAAATACAAACGCATAAATTCGAGCCCAAATTTTATTCATACGTAAAGTGAACGAGTCTGCTGTGCCTAAAGCGTTTTCAAAGCTAATCCGTTTACAGTTTGCATGCGCTACTTCACAAATTAATGAACTTTAGATACCGCCTATCCGTTGCATCTTTTGCGTCATATCGTTTGTAATCAATATTAACTCATTAAACCTTCACTTTAAAAGCCTTCTATATTCGAGCAAAACTGTTTTTTTTTTGTAAAATGCTGCAACTCTATCGGGAAAATTACAGCAATCAGAAAAACATTTAAACACAGTTATACTGATGTGTTAATTACAGCTATAAATGATGCCAGTAACACCGAACAAAAAGTATTAATTTGTTTCCAAATTGCGCAAATTTACAAGCACAAAAAGTGCAAAACGTACCACATTAAGCATTTACAACTAGTTAACGGCTGTACATTTTTTATTGCTGCTGCCATGAATTCCATGGAACAATGGTGGTTACAGGTAGACAACCGTAACTAAAATTTCTGTAATTATGCTAACCCATGTTTCATTCGCATAACTTATGAATTCATCGTTTAGCAAAAACATTCTTTTTGTACATCCACTTTGCTTCTTTCTGTTATAACTATAGGTAATTTGCTTTTAAACTTTGCTTCGTTTTTCTGAGGTTACTGTTTTTATTTAATTTTGTATAACTGTATAGTATTTATGAAAAAAAAATAAACAAAGAAATGTATGTCAAACAGCAATAAAATGGAGGTAACACTAACAGTGTTAAAAACATTGTAAAATGTATTTGTGATGCAATATTAAACTAAATTAGCTAAAGTCGGCGCCCGCGCGTGCAGCGCCGCCCTACTTGGCCACTACATAACCATTCGCTGGTGTAAGGTGTAAGAGTCCGTCGTCCTATGGTTGGGGATTTAATATGTAGACTGGCAGAATCCGTTGGCTATTTTTTTTTAATTAACAAATAAGCTAATTAAGTAGGTATTGTAGGGCTCTGCTGTTCTACGAATTACGTGGCGATTATTGTAATTCTTCATATTAAATTCGGATCCCTTCGACATGTTTCCACTTGATAGGATTGCGGCTTAAGCCGAAGTTACACAATCCAGGCGGTACGGCAACGATACAACAGGAATGGCAGGAAAGTTGGAATAACATACAAGTGGGAAGAAGAACCCAAGAACTAATTCCTAATATCGAACGAAGACTGATGAACAACCGAGCAGGGGACTGGTTCACTTTCTGAGTGGACACGGGCCCTATCCAACGTACCTGGAAAGATTTAATTTGAAAGAAGACAACCTCTGCCAGTGCGGGGAGATTGGGACACCGGAGCACGTGGTGTTCCAATGTCCACAAACTGAGCATGAATTACAAGAAGAGAGACAACAACTCCAGGGTTACAACATCAACCAGATGGTAAACAATCCCCAGCTGTTTAAAATTTTAAACAGCTTGGCGGAGAAAACATCAAGAATAGCACAGACGGAATACAACAGATAATCGACAAAATCAAGAAGGAAGGAAGGAAGGAAGGAGAAGAGGAAGACGAGGGCGATTGCCGGTTCTCTACCAGGATTCCAGTAAGCTTGCTTGATGAAGCCGGTAGGGAGTATTCGCAATCAAGGAAAGAGGAAGAAGAAGAAGAGAAGGAGTAAACGAAGAAAGAAACAACAGCATGAAAACAAAGAAACCAAAAGTTCTCACCTGACTATTGAAAGATAATCACGGATGAGAACTAACGAAGCTATGGAAAAAGAAGAAAGAAGGAAGACCCAGTCAAGACACCTAGAAGTAAGTTTTATGTACGTAAATGTAGTAATGTAGTAGCATGTAGTAGTAGCATGTAGTAGCATGTAGTAGATATAGTAGATAGTTAAAAGCATGAGCATGTCAGCAGATTAAGCAAAGATTTACAATAATAGGAAGTAATAATAACAATGAATGTATGTAATAATATAGATAAAACTAAAGCATGAACTAGTAATACATAGTAGATTAGGTAAAAATTAATTAAAGCATGAAGACGAGGGCGATTGCCGGTTCTCTACCAGGATTCCAGTAAGCTTGCTTACTGAAGCCGGTAGGGATAATAATATGTAGTAGATTAAGTAAAAATTCAAAGCATGAAAATAGGAAACAACAAGAAACAACAAAACGAATCCAACCCAAGGCGCGCCGAACGTTCCCGAAGTAGGCATAACCGAGGGTTGGAGGAGTACAACACAACGGTCTGTTTTAAAAACATTAGATAACAGACTTAGAGTAATGAAGTCCTGAAAAAAAAAAATCCAGGCGGTACGCGTCGGTTCTTATGTTTTTCAAAGTTACCAAAAGCAACCGTAGGACGTAATCCAAGGGTACAGTTATTTCTTTTTATATGCATGTGGTTGTATTATTAGCGCAGCATTTTTTAAGCCCGTTTGTTATTGTAACTTTAGCTCCCAATATTTGGATCAAGTTTAGTTTCTGGTTGTTGATCATTAGCCCATCTATATATTAAATCTGTAACTCTCCCACTATAACATGCCGTCGGTTTCTTGCATGTCCACTAAGTTTATTGGTAATAAATTGTATAAACGTCCAGTTTAGCGACAGTGTTATAATAATACATTGTTTGTTGTTAAAGATAGCGGGCCGCCCAAGGCCAATTTTGAATAGTTCACTCAAAAGACACTATACAAGAATGTAATCGTGTTTTAGAAGTCATGTTTACAAATAACCACACTTCACTGTTTTTACTATTGGGGGAGCCATAAAAAAACGCTAGAATGAATTAAATTAACTAACTGAACTCGCGACCTTCGCCTCGTGCTCGTGCTGTTTTGATATCTTCTACGCCGTGTGGAGATGTAAGATATGTCGGCACGTTATATTACATTTATAAAGGGCGTTATACAAAAACATCTTCCTTATTACCAAAAATTTTATGTATTCCACAATACTGCGTACCACCAAATACCGATAAATGCTCTCTACGTCTTCATTGTCAGTCGTGAGTCGAGATCCCAGCCTCGCCGCGTCAGCAGCTGCACCAAATAGCCAAAACATTACACTAATAGCATTTTGCCTTTGCAAAATAGCCTTTGGGGGTCATTTTCAGTTTATGGTGAAAACGTCCCCAAAAAAAGGGCTTACAGCGAAAACGCTGGGAAAACCACTGACGGAGAAAACATCGAAATCGTCTGAAAAAGGGTACGATAAATACAACTCCGGTAAAATTATTTCCCGGAGAAAAAAAAAACACCGAAAAAAACATTCCATAAACAAAGCCACGAGTCATGTTGGTGGATCACGATATAATTAAGAAAGAGCTTACCTTGAACAAGTTACGTGTTTTTTTCTTGCTGATTGATTTCTATGAATACGGGCGAATTTTATTTTGAAACTGTATATAAATGTATAAGTATATTTTTTTGGCCGGTTTTATTAGTTCCAAAAACATTTTGAAAATTTCTGTTAAGACACTACCCTGAAAATGGGGAAAAGTGATAAGTTTAACCAACATCGTTTCCACAGTTTTTAAAGGAATTTTTTTCTGGTGCTTTGAAAGTTTTTTTGGGGGCTGTTTATCCTGATGATTTTGCGGGGGTTTTCTTTCTTAAAATTGTTTTACAAGGCTGTTTTTGGGCTTTTTTGTACAAATTTCTACTACTGGATGTGTTCACGCCGACGTTATTACAGCATTATATTACAGCATTATTATCGATGGCCAATTGACAGCGCAGGTGATGTTTAGATATAGTTTTCGCCTGTATTTTCACTGTTGATATTTCCATATTGAATCGCTACGCCGTTGCTTTAAACATGGAACAGTAACCCTTGTAGGTCATCTTCGTTTTCGGCTATAATAACTGCATCGGATGTCATAGCCTAGAATAGATCACGAACAGGTTCGACGTCTCAAAGAAAGTGAAGGTAAACGTAATAATACCCTTCGACTCTATATTTTGGCATAAATTGGATAAAATTGCTATAATTATAAACAAAACAAATAAATGACAAGTAATTTTTCAGACAACTAAAAACGTTTTAAATAATTTGTCTTAACTTATACCAAAGAAAAAAACAATTGATTTACTAAGATCAGGCATTTACAAATTAAATTGCTCCCAGTGTAATTCGGTTTATATAGGTCAGACAATAAGAAATTTTCATATCAGCTACAAAGACACATACATTAGAAGTTTTGGAATAAGAAATTATCTGCAGATATAGATAGGTAACCAAGATCAATTCATTAAGTTGGAATGTTCCTATAGCAACACCAACTGTTTACTTTTAATTTGCCTTTGATTATGGCCTGTAAAAACGTTGAAATACGTATAAGGCTAAAATAAATACCTGTTGAAGTTTTAAATTATTTTATTTATAACGTATGGAGTTCGTACTTATTAATAAATTTCTTTTTGTTGGATGCATTTGGTATTCAACGGTGAATTGAACAATAACCGCACATAAAATCAGGAAACATTGTGGTGTAATGATGAAAATCTTCGGCGCGATAGCTAACTACCCATTTGCTTTATTTGAGAGTTAAAAATACTATTGATTTTGCAATGCAGTATATTATGCGTGAAATAATCCAATCATACACCACTACTTGTAAATTGAAAAATGATCCGGGTAAATTACTCAAACTGCCCGCATAGCAAATTGTTTTTATGTTCCTGAAGCAATTTTTTTGACTGACAAAATTTAAGCAGCCTAGTCATTATATCAGTAATCATATACCATTCGTGAGTTCAAAATAATCGGGATAAATTACTCAAACCTAGTGAACGGCAAAAACTTTGCTTGTGATGATTTTTTTAAGCTCAAAAAATTTCTTAATATTCAAACTAAAGAACTATTAATTACGATATTAAAGCATCAACAGCATGTTTGGCTAAAGGGTAATATTCAGCAAGGTTTGACTTTCCTCATTGTTGAAAGAGGACTCGACAAAGTGACCTCCAACATACAATAATTTATAACAGGATAACGCACATATTTAAGATTAATTTTGTGTGCAAAACAATTTCGGAGAATGTTTGTGTAGAGCATGACCTATTAGGGAAACTACATAATCCTACATCACACTAAACCCTCGCTTATTGTGACAACAAGACAAGTAATCAGCGCAACTCTGATTAATAATCGTGTATTGTACGGCGACGTCTGCCAAGGGAAACCTGAAAGTTGCTCTTTGACGAATGATTAATTTGGACCGGGGCATTCAGTCACGGCACCCGGTAATCGCTGGGTCTTCAAAATTTCTGACGAACAAAAAACGCGATGCCAAGACGTGATTGTCGGTGCTCGTCTGATTATGAAAATTAGAACGAAAAAAAAGAAGAAAACTTGTTAAACTCGTACAAGCAATCAGAACACGAAATAAACTTAAAGAGATAAATAGGGAAAATGATGTTCAAATTCTGAATGAGAGCCGCATTTTTGTAACTGATTATGTATTTTGTACCTTCGTACTGGTTTTCAAAAAGAAATTTAATTTAACAAGAATCGACAGGCAAGTTCATGTAAAGAGAACCCCGTACTAACAGTTTTTTTTCTGTTGATGTGTAGGACATTTAATTGCCTTAATAACTGCTGGTTTCTGACTTGCATTGGACTCGCATCCATGCTGCATTATTGAAGTTTGCGATTTAGTTAAAATTGAAAATAAGTTGTATGTAATCAACATTGTTTATACCATGAGGTAATCGTCGAAAATTGATAATGACGATAAATTAGGGGATGAACACTGGTACGAGCACTTCAAGAACTCGACTTTTTTCGTATACGAAATAGGAACCCTATCTTTCTTCACTATAATGGTGGAAACTCAAACATCGACCATATTATTGTCACTCACAACTTAATACGGTATTTCCACCACATAACCACCGACCACCTCTCCATCACCGTGTCAGAGAACTTCCTGGAAGGCGCTTCGCCACATCAACCTATAATTCATAGAAATCGGGGCAACTACAAACAACATAACCACCGACGACATAGAAGTCCCAAAATCCTACTCATAAACCGACCACCCTTTTCCCAACGTATTATCCGTCTCAAAAAAATCCGAGTGTACAGGCAATTCCTTCGCACCCGGGATTCAAACACTTAAACCATCTGGAACTCCTAAATACTATAATTAGAAGGGATGCAAATGCGTATCGAACAAGAAAATGGATCATAGTCTGCACATCGCTGAAATATAAAGTTAAGGCGAAGTTGTAGATAAAGTTCCGTAAACTAACAAGACAAAAGAAAAACTTCCCCTGCCACTTTGTACACGAAAACGCAACACTCACGAACAGCATGGACAAGGCCACCATCTTTGCTGAGGTTATGGAGAATATTAACCAGATTCCAAATCACGACCAATTCAACGACCCCTTTTTGAGGCAAGTACCAAACACCATCAGAACGCGCAAGATATAGAACAGACGCATGCTGTACCCAAACCACTAGCGATTGATGACCCGCACGTTCTTCAGCGGCACATCTCAGTAGTATACGAGGCTATAGTGAAGGGAGAAAACAGCACCGGGACTGGATGGCATCAGTCGGAGGGCTATCCGACACTTACCTCCAGCTGCCATCGATCTACTAGCGTACTTGCAGGGTGTTACCAAACCAATGGAAACACACCACCGTGGCAGTGGTTTGAAAACCTGGCAAGGACCGCACAAATCCTACTTCATATTAACCCATCTCTTTAATACAGAAAATCGTTTGAACGCATTATCACCGACAACATTTCTGCTACTCACTGACATATCAACAACGTAGATCTCCGGAAACTGCACCCTGGTTTCATTACTAGATATAGTCAGAGCCTTCGACAAGGTCTAGCACGACGGTCTTCCTAATTCCTTCATACGACTAACTTGAAGCTTCCTCTCCAATTGTACATATCAGGTCAAAATTTCCAACTCCTCCCATCCTTGTACTCCACAAGCAGCTGTTACCCAAGGCTCTATTCTAGCCCCCTTCTTTGTCTGTTTTACTGCAGAGATATCCCATCAAAATCTCATCTCTCAATATCCTTCTTACAACATAGCACTACGGTCCCCTGCCGCTACCTTTGCTGCCACGTTCAACCGAAGTCCTACAGACATGGATGCGGCGCTGTAGAATCCTTCTAAATTCCACAAAATTCCAACTCTTCCTATTCCGACATCCCTCTTACTCTAGACAGAGAACTCAGCAGAATAGAGACATCTCAATCCGCCTATGGAACACCGGAATTCCACTCCAGTCCTCCATTACTTACGTAGGAATTCGATTTTCTTCTTCCCTCAACTGGACACCGGAGGTGAGTTGCTGCCTGCAACAAGTGAGAAAAATAGCTAGGTTTCTGTCTACGATTGACGGAAGACTCCGAGAATGTGACCCCAGAACCCTCCCTCCACACATATAAAACGTTCATAAGGCCGCAATCGACTATCGTTCCCCCATTCACTCCTGCATTTTCAAACACCTTTTTCAAAAAAATGGGATCCCTTCTACCCTTCCAATCGAGTCTATGACCTCCACTTACACACCCTGCAAGCCAAATTCGCGAACCGAGCCATCTAAACCAGAAACTCGCCTTACTTTCCACTGCAAACGCCTGCTGTCAACTGCCGCAAACCAAAAAGGAAGTATTCTCGCCCTTTTTCGAAGATTCTTCAGCTAGTACCAAATCTGCTCGCACATCTGCAAGATGTTGTGGACAACACGCCCATGGCGCAATGCGATTCGAACTTAATATATCGAAAGAATTACAGCAATAGCTATATAAGATACCCACTTAATTCGTTTATTTATTATTTAAAAACTATAAACAATAACATCGTGGAGCATAGCCCACGGATTCCGCTAGTTTTAATTTAAATTTTATTCCCGATTTGATGCGGCAATACTTAAATTCGCACTTTATGAAGCAAAAACTACATTATTGATGTATTGGGTGCCACTAGGTTTGAGTAAACTACGGTGCGTAACAATAGCTATTGACAGCACCATTATTTGTGTTATCTATGCTGGTTCATAATTTATTATATGCAAAATGTGTATTGTTTGTAGCACGGCGATAAACACGTAGCGGGGCTCTGAAAATGTAATCCTGATTCATGACCACCAGAATATTGCACAATTTGGATGTAATTTCGGTGTTTTTTCTTTCTTTCCTTCTTCTTTTATATTATTAACCGAAATAAAATATTACTGAATCGTAATTTTCAAACCGGCACAAGATTCGAAAATACTTCTAGCACGTTAACGTAATTCAGATCTATGTATAAACTTAGTACTGGTATTGTGTGGTGTAAGCTTAAACCCCCGTGCTCTTAGGCTGAGACTAACATTAACATTAAATGATTTAGTAGTGTCCTAATAGCGGAATTCATGATCAGAAGGCAGGGATAATTAGTATACATGACCTCAGATTAGCCAGTCATGTAGCCTGAATCCTGCGTTATTCATAGTTACCCTTAATCTGTACGCAGCCCTCGGACTGTCAATTTGTTAATATTAGCAATAGAACGACCTTCGAGAATAAGTTGACAAAACACCACTTAAGCATTGTAGTTGGAAAAAATATCTGAAATGGATTTAAGCCAGAGCGTAGGTTGACTTTGTATTAGGGGTTGAGAAATCGTCTTTTTGAAAAAAGTCAGTCTTATAATTGCGAATCTGAGTTGGTGCAGATCATCGGTTCTCATATTTGTTTCGTAAAGCACCTTTTAATTATTAAATTTTTTTAAGGTAGGCACCTAAAAACATTTTAACGACATATGCAAAACTAATTATTTTAGTCAAATAGGGTTAATTTTTTTATTAGAACCAATTCTATATAACAGATTGTCACATAGGCAAGTACTGACTGGGACATGGAAAAGATAAACAACTAATAAGTGCGACATGGAAGGAAGATAATGGGTGGGCCAACTGGGAATTGACGTATCCATGGATAATAAAAAATAATTAAAAAATAATCACGTATCTATTTTAAATTTTGAACATATATGGATACGCGAATCCCCACTCAGCACTCATTACTTCCCCATGTTTTCAGTCAAATAGTGACAATGTGTATCACTTAATGACTTGGACGAGCCTGCTTGACTAACCATATCAATATCAATTTTTGGTTGAATATTGCTAACAGTTACAAAATCAAGCCGTTTTTGGGACACGGTTAAGCAAAATTTTCCGATGACGTACCCCTGAATTTTTTCGCCCACCCCAGTTTAATAAACACTGGAGTAGGTTGATAAGGATACCCTGAAAATGAATTTTCGTTGAGAAGTGAATCCTCTGCGCGAAAGCACTTACTGGTCTCTATTTTGTGATTTACGGCGGATCATAAATTTGATCAATAATTTTAGTACATTCTGTAGAAATACCGTAAATGTTTCCAAGAAACTTATTTAAACAGTGATGTAAATAATTTCAAATTTGAGAGTTAAAGTACAATTTGGATTTGTTTCCTATAGTTCATACTGTTTTTAGGAAGTTCTCGATAATTTCGAAAGAATTTTAGGTACTTATTCAGTCATAAATAAAATCCGAAAATAAAAAGTATCCACATGAAGCCAGTTCAGTTCTGCTTACTAGGAATGCTCTCATATCATCTCACCATCTACTGAATACTAATTCAATACATAAATTGTAAATTCGGCATTTTCCCAAGCGCAAACGTTTGTTTGCACGGCAACGTTCCGTTGAGCTCGCTTTACAGTTATATACGCTAAAGATAACATATCCAGTTTCAGTTAGTCCTAAATCTAAACAGAACAACACAAAGCTTTTCTCGTGCCTCTGCTACTACTGTGACAAAATCCTAGTCTGAGAGACGAAAATCCTTGTCCCCTGTTCGCAGCCGATTCTATTATAATTTTTGCACATTAAAAACTAATTTTTGTGCAGTTCGGCTTTAACTCGGATATGTCTGCTAAAGGGAAGATTTAAATTCTGTAGAAAGGTCCGCGTTTTCATGGACGAGCTGGTCGAACGCCAATAGGTAGCTGATGTGATGTGATATGCTAACCAAGGCGGCTGTGACTAATAGCTTCAGGGATCCACCCTTCACCAGTCACCGACGATTCTGAGGTGAACCGTCGCTACTATTTAACCCCCGCATTTCCATTGAAAATGGATGTATTAAAATAGAACGTTTCGCTATATTAAAATCAGGGTTAAAACGCTGCGACCTCAATTTCCTAATCGATTGTGTTAGCTGCCGCCTTTTTATGTTGCATAAATTACACTTTCGATGAATTAGGTTACTGTTGCGATTTCGGGAGTCGGTTAGATTATACACTAGAGTTAAATTAGAAAAGGGGGCTATTGTCAACAGCATTCTAAGATGACTAAATGTAGAAATTAATCAGATTAGTCAAGCAAATTTCATTTGTAATTTTGGTGTGAGCTTTTTAATTTTAATGGATGTAATTTCCATATTTATTTCAAGTTGATAATTTAGAATAACTTTGGAACGTAGCGCATAATGAAATGATCAGATAAGTCTTATCAAGACTAGTCCCGTAAAGCTTAGTTATAATGTGTAGGGTTTGTGTCAGTTAGTTGTGTTTGAAAGCAATTTCGATGCTGTTGCTCGCTTGAACTAACACGGTTTATCATTAATAAGCGGCTGTCAGCTGACAAATAAACATGCATATATATAAATGTAATGGATACTCATTGCAGTCACTTAATAAATAACGTTATGAAGTGTAAGCCCAATGGTCTATTGTCGTAAATATCAGTTTTATGATAAAAATTAAAATAATGGCGTAACAAGTCAACTCTCCCTTGAACGGATGGTTCTTGGAAAGTTCCAGGATTTCATACAAATAAACAGAAGACTGTGGATTAAGAATTACATACAATATTTATTATAGTACAATTTCTAAGTGACCTGCGTCTATTTGATGCAATAAAGTTAATACTTTATTTACAATATTGATTTACAACGGCGAAGCAAAAATCATATCTTTCCAAAACGGCAAGCAAGGCACTGAAAATGCTACTTACAGTTCACTACAACCCGTGTGGGTTTTTTTATCTGTAACGTGAACTGGTTAACCCTCTAAGTAAGTTTCTTTATCTTGGGAACAGGTGCAATTCCGTTAATGAAATAAATTACACATTGGTTAAATGCTAATTTTATCTTCAGTTTGGTGTTCGAATATATCCAGTTCTGTGGAAATCTTCGGTAGCTCATTCCAGGTAAATAATTAAATTGTATCCTTTAATTGACTAATTGTTTATTAAAAATAGTTTATGCGAAAATGTGTGCTAGCAGCAACTTATACGGTGCTATTTTTGGTAAAACGGAATTGCAAAGTTGCTCTAATGAAAATATTTTTTATCTTAATTTATAAACCACGTTTGAACGACTTAGCTGAGATTTATCGGATAGTTAAGATTGAACTGCAAAATAAGAATTTATACGTTGGACATTCTGGAAACTAGTCGGTTTTGTAAAATTGAAAGATTGGCCGATAATTGTCACTAAAAAAAAATTCTGGAAAATAGTCTGTTTAGTACACGTCAGGTTTTAAATAAGAGTTGTAGTGTACGGCTGGAAGAAGTGTCATTTTCTGGGCAAACATCTTGGTTTTATACTCGCGAAACTTGGCAGGAGGATGGGTCGATGCATGATTCTTTTGAACAAGGGAGCTTTGGCACGGACTCTCGGCTAGTTGGTCTACTTGTAGCGCCACCTGCCCGTGTTTGGAAACGAATACAACAAAATAAATAGTGATTATTTTTAAAATTGTTGTACCCTAGGTAAATTGTTATAGCGTTTATTACAATTTGTAGTAGTTGTTATGAGTTACGTTAGAAAATGCAGAGAACTAGTGTAAATTAGTTTTAATCAATAATGTTTCGTGAGTTAGTTATTAGTTATAATAAAATGCCACCAAACCACTTATAGTTACGTGCATCTCATATCCAATTAAAACCTTTAAGTCTTCTAATTTTTTCACCCTGTATAACATTTCTTTTTAAGTAACCTCAGCGAAAAATTCCTAGAGTTAGGCCAGCGGTCTTATTTAGCCTCTAGATGGAAGCATATGATTTAGATGCCTAGAACGGCAACTCGTAACGTTGAATCACAATTAATGATGTTAATTTTTTTAACTGGTATATAAATTGACCACATCATAATTAGTCTAAACAGTTCTTCCATGTTAACAATTTCATTATAAAACTAGTATTTACAAAAATAGATCTTTGCATCCAGACTTCCAAATACATTGTGGTTGGATGATACTTTCAGGGTAGATTGTTTATATAAAAACAATTATAAAAACTCAGAAAACTATGGGCCCAGAAACGGTTTACTTTTATGTAGTGATGTGATTTTACCGGTAAAATAAAAAACGGTACGTAAAATCATTATTTTACCGGTAAAATTCATTTCACGTCAAAAATGATGTCATTGGATTCCTTATGAAAAACCATTTAGTTTGATACTAGATACTCGACAGGTCTACTTAATACGAAAACACAAAAATACAATTATTTATAGTTTATAACAATATAACGGTTATGTAACTTACAGTTACAGTTATAATTATTAAAGTATACCTAAATTAAATACAAAGCAAAATGTGATAACGAAAATAAAAAGTATGAAGATATAAATCGAAATGAACATTTAGATAAAATAAACTTATACATATAAACATAAAGTTAAACAAACTAAATAAATGTAATTGATGTAACTTTTAATAACAAAAATAATAAATATTTAATATATATTTATATTATAATATTATTGGTTTAAAGAAATTAATCTTTATTTGGGTTTCCTACCACAAAACATTTCTGACCCTTTCCAAGAAAAATAATGTTTTATTTTGGAGTACGACGAATATCTGCGCGATGCCACGTAATCCTCCTCCAGACACTACGGCCTGGGTGGGCTTTGGTCTTCTCTAACAGCTTTTTCCAGACTCTCCTATTCTCAGACAGTTGTTTCTATTGGTTTCTGTGTATTTTCTCCATGTTGTTTTTACCTTTATCTATTTATGTATTTCTTAGATACGAAAGGATAATTCAAAAAAATGCCCTCCAATATGCGGGGAGAAAAGTTGCTAGGCAACAAACCGATATCTAAGTGTCAAAGGAACTCGGTAAGCGAGTACCTGCAATTACTAACGGCTTCTACGCACAGCACACGAAACGCCGTCTTACAAAGTAAAACAGAAAAAGATGTTTCGTGCTATTGGAACTCGTCAGGTAGACGCAGACCTAGTTACAGTTGAAACCTAAACCGACAGGCATAAATATACCCAGACTACAAAAGTGGAATAACAAAAGTAATGCTCTCTAATGTGCGGGCAACTTTCCTCAACGTGCATTAGAAGGCATTTCTTTTGTAATTCCCCTTTCATGATTTTGTCTTGTAGGTATATTTCTGACTTGTCGGTTTTGGTGTCAACTGTAGCTAGGTTTACGTCCACCTGACGAGTTCCAATAGAACGAAACATGTTGTGGTCTATCCTAGCTATAGTTGAAACCAAATTTTTTTTCTGATACTCCTTAGATGTTCCACACCTTGTTTCCCTTTGTGGTTTGCTGCATACGTAGCAGTTCTTTTGATACTCGTTTTTCTTTCATTGTATGGACATGCCCTACTCGCTATAACGTATTGCATTTTATCGTCTTACTTATAAGTGGTTCGTTATATATTTCTTGCTGCTCAAACTTGTACTTACTTTTACATTCGCTGCATTTTTGTACTAGTCCTAGTTTCTTACTCAATGTAAGCACGGGTAGTATTAGTGTTTTATATATCACCGGTTTTGTCTTCCTCCTTAGTTACTCACTCACGACTTCAGTAAGACGTAGTAGGTTTTGTTTCTTAGCATTATTCTTTGGCTAACCTGTTCGCTGATTTTCATTATCATTTATTATATTTATTTATATTATCATTTATGTCGGTACTTAGATAATTATATGAAATATTGAACTACTTCAAAATCATACTAATCCATTGATACATTTTAAACCAGTCTGCGCCGATTCATCCATATCCACATGTACTTTGTTGTAGTCTCGTTTACTTTTAAACTCATCTAGATTGCTTCGTTTTCCAATCTTGCAAAGGCTTCCTATACTTCTGGTATGCTTGTCAGTATTGCCTTCATACGACATTACCTGTATCACCTAATATCTGTTTCGAAATATTTTTAATTTTTATTGTTTTTAGAATTTGTCTGTTAAGATTCATGCAGAACCTGCACAAAAAGGGCACCTTTCTTGAAAGTCGCCTAATCCAACGGTTATTGAGATCGTGATGTAATAAAATATAAGTAGTATAGATCTAGGTTTTTTGGAGATTATTGTATTGTTTTGTTTTTTGAGTTCTAACTTCACACACATGTAAAACATGTTGTATACTACTCAAGTAATGCTAATAAAGCATTTACATAATAACACAAAGATGTTATATTTTATGGTGGCAGCGGCAACACCGATATGGTAAGATGGAAAATAACTTTAATCTTTCAGGCGGCAGGCATGCTATTTGAAGGAAACGTCTTCAGCAACTGGGAAAATATGAACAGAAATTTGTGTTGTATTCAGAGCCAGCGAGAAAATTAACAAATCCGATAAGTTGAAAACGGCGCTGCTGTTGAGTCAAATGAAAGATCAACCACTTGACATTTATAACACTTTTCAGTTGAACGAGCATGAAGATAAAAATAATTCGAATTGGTTATCAGAAAATTCGATGAGTACTGCCAACATCGAAAAACCGTAATGTTTGATAGACGGTCCCAAGAAAATGGTGTAGTATTCATTCCTATTAGTTCGAGCTTTACTTAGTTGAAGTTCAGAAAAAATTGCTAAAATTATAAACAACACAAATAAATGTAAAATGACTTTTAAAACAACAAAAACATTTTAAACACCCTGTTTAATGCTAAAGAAAAAAACTGACAATTTACTAAAATCAGGCATCTACAAATTAAATTGTTCGCACTGTGATTCAGTTTATATAGGACAAACAATTAGAAATTTTGATATTAGGTACAAAGAACACGTACGTTGTTACAAGTATAAACACCCCATAAATCTAATTACGCTAAACGCTTATTAGAACACAATCATTCAATGACATCCAATAGCACTATAAAATTTTTACACTTTTGTGATGATAAACGTAAGTTAGATATACTAGAAGCATTTGAAATTCACAAACATTTAAAATCGGTTCCTTTAATGAATGAACAAATTGATCTATTAAATTCACCGTTATTAGATGCTTTGGAATGAGAAATCAAGTCATCTGGACGCAGATATAGAAAACCAAGATCAAGTTAGGAAGGTTTATTGTTTTATTTATTTTATATACAGATAGTCATTAAGATTTATGGTTCCTATAGCAACACCAACTGTTTACTTTTAATCTTGCTTTTGATAATGACGTGTACACACGTTGAAATACGTATAAAGCTAAAATAAAAAACCTGTTGAAGTTAAGAATTGTTTTATTTACAATAAATTGACAGGTACGTCACTGATTTCAAGAAATTAGCTTTTCCTTGGACCAGAAATCAGACTTGTAGGGATAGACTTTTATTAGGAATTCTTGATAGAGCTGCACAGAAGCGCCTTTTTAGGCAACTGAATTTAAAAGTGAAGAAATTAAAGGAAGCAACAGTGTTAGTACTATCAGAAGGTCTAGATAAGAATATACGAAGTTGAGTGATGAACCAGAAGAAAAATTAAAACCATGTATAAGAAATATGTGCAAATTCAAAAAATGTCCAGGTTATAGATAAATCAGTTAAAAGCATACAAGAACTCTGCGAGGACGTCGAAAACGAAGTAGTTTTGTCAGTTAAAAAAGACAAAAGGGTGGAAGAGGATTGTATGGAAATATGATGCTTAAGTTCGTGGTAAAACCATCCCATTCATACGAGTTTTGAGGTGAATTTAATTTGGAAACTTATTTATAATAGCTTCACTCCAAGGCCTAAGCTGTGTCCCACTGCAATTAAACTATTATCATATTTAGGACATTAAATCAAGGTCGACGGCACCTGTAATGTAAAATGTTGTCTAAATAATAAACTTACATATGCATACTGTATCAAGACACGGTTTTTCTGTAGATAGTTCTAAAATACAAGCGATAATGGACTTGCGGAATCCTAAAAACAAACAATAACTTTAGGGATTTCTTGGAATTATTATTTATTTAGAAAATTTTATGTCAAATTTGTCTCAAGACACTAACCTGCTACGCAGGCTCTTGAGTAATAAAAATGAATTTGTTTGGGGTGATGAAACCTCTATGTATATCAGTGGACGCAAATAGTCACGATTTGGGTGCAGTGTACATTTAGGGTGGGGCGAAAAAATGAAATTCGAAAATCAAATTGCATTACCTGCCGAAACTTGTCTTTGCAGGTGGTGGTTAACTACAATTTTTTTCAGATGTTTAGAACACCATTTGCTGCCTCCAACTTGACCTTGAATTATACATTACTCCGTTCCAAATGTTTAGCGTTCCAAATTATAGCATTAGATTCAAATATCGATTTCTTGCACAAAACGTAAGCGGATTGATACTGGTGAATCCTTCAACCAGCCTGGAACTTCTACCAAAGAGAGTACTTCTACATCTACATCTAAACTATATCAATCTCAAATAAGAGTCAAATTACCTACGTTGGCCAAAACGTGTGACAGATTTGGAGTTTCCAATAGAGCAGCTGCTGCAAGATATTGGTGTTATTACCAAAGAAGACACATCAAAAGTAATTGATAAACGTAAAATACAAAGGGAGAGAGTAAAACTTCGTAATGACTTGAGAAAAACAGATGAGTCGAGGCTAATTTGTGCGCTATTTTTTGACGGTAGAAAAGACAAGACGCTCGGAATGGAAGTGAATGAAGGCAAGCACCATCGTCGTATTATAATTGAAGAACATCTGTCGTTGATAGAAGAACCAGGATCACAATATTTAGGTCATGTTATACCGTCTTCCGGTTCCGCAGAAAATATTAAGGAGGCCATTCTAAACTTTTTCAGAACAAATGATGTGAGTCTTGAGCATCTTATTTGTATTGGTTGTGACGGTACCAATGTGAACACTGGTATCAAAGGAGGTGTTATAAGACTCCTAGAACTAGAACTGAAACGTCCCCTTCAGTGGTTTATCTGCCAACTGCATGGGAATGAACTTACTTTACGTCACCTTTTTCATACCTTGATGGCGGTACGACTGGACCACGAAGTTGCAGTTGCCTTTAGTGGAGTTTGAGAGCATTGAGTGCGAATTACCAGCGATTGACAGGGACAGCGCAGATATTAGTACAGATCAGAAGTACCTCTGGGACATGTGTCATGCTATTTCAAATGGCTGTTGTTCTGTTGGTTTTTCTAAAAGAGAACCCGGCAAGTTGTCTCATGCAAGATGGCTAACGACGGCCAATCGCATTCTTAGAGTGTACGTTGGAACAGAAGAGCCGTCAAACAATTTGAAAATTTTAGTAGTATTTATACTAAAAGTTTACGCTCCTCTATGGTTTCAAATAAAGACCCATCCATCTTCTAAAGACGGGACTCGTCATACCTGGATGAGTATTAATTTGACCAGATACTTGAGTAAAGATTTGAAGAAAATAGTAAAGCCCGTAATTCAAAGGAATGCTTATTTTGCTCATCCAGAGAATATTTTGTTGAGTATGGTAACTGATGATAGACGACACGTACGAGAGCTAGAACTGAGGCGTATCCTGAAATCTAGAGCCAATCGAAGAATGCTACTAGAGAATTCAAAATTCCACTGCTGAACTTCAAAGCCACGGACTACATTGACATGATTAACTGGCAGACTACAAAAATAACTGAGCCTCCTATTTTAAGAGACAAATCTGACGAAGAACGTTGTGTGAAACTGGTGACATAGGCTAGCATGTCTGTCGTTGGATCCGAGTCAAGAGATGGCTACATCCGAGCTAGAATTAAGTCACGACAGGATCTACCAAGTTTTGAGACCAAATCACACTTCCAAGCGGTCTAGAAGTTCTGCCAACTGCTGGGCGTTTTGATATAATTTAATATTTTTTGGTTTATTTTTTTTAAAACTAATAAAATATACTAGAAAACCTCAACTATTTTCAATTAAATAAGAATTTACTGGTATGTAACATTAGTATCGTTTGTGGAATCAAATCAAATTTTTGGGGCTGGGTTGGAGGCAGAGGACATTTTTTAAATACGATGAGATTTCACAGGAAAATTACTAATATTAATATGCAACTTTTAATGGGTAATGCGTTTAAAAATTTGCGAAAAAAATTTTTTTTCTGTATTTCGTCCCACTCTAGTGTAGAAGATAGTCGACTGCTTTGCAGGTTGTTCGGCGACTTCCTTCCAGAACTCAACGTAATCATGCTCTAATAGAGAAAGAACTGTTAGCAGTTCTTCATGGTCTTCAAAGTTTCCATTTATAATTTTATACAAATACGATCGAGAGGTTTGTGTTTAAACAGACCATAAGTCCCTTTTAAGCATTTTTAATAAACCAATGAGAATGAAATCACCACTTTAATGAAAAATAATGATTGAAATTATTAAGACACAATTTTCGTCTTCAGTTTGAGCCAGGTAATAACCTATACGTAGCCGACACGTTATTAGGAGATTCGGATAAAACTAAAGAAATAAATACAAATTATTTCGATGGGAGGTCATCAATAATTCACTCGTTTGTGCTACAGAAAACTGTGTAAAAGAAATAAAGGAAGCCGTATCAGTAAGATGTATTTACTAATTCCCTATATAATTCGATGAGATGATATAAAATTACACACAGGGTAACATAGGAATTTCTAAAATATTCAATTTATTGCAAAAAAACGAACCACATTAATTATGTTCTGGACAATCTGTAAAATAAACAAAAAGCTTTGTTGTGAAAGCCACGGTTGCAAATAGTTGCTTAACCACAAACACTCGGCTATCCCACAGCGTTTGCGAATTTATAAGTTCCCCTCGAATGTAGCGCTACTGTTACGAAGTCGTTTATTGGATGTGATGTTAAACTGAATTCTAAACTAAACCGGCCGACGACTGCAAGTACAAGTTATTTCCTGCAGCATCTGAAGGCACAGTCGAACGGCTATCCAAATGGATTCAAATGGAAACCATTCCTTCCAGTTTTCAAATTCAAGAAGCGAATCCCACGTGGGTGAATTCCGATAACTCACCGGAATTTTTATCGATAGCTTACGCTCTAAAAATTTTTTCTTCGCGAAAATTAGTGCATAACTAGTTACATTGGTAGAAAAGGATGTGCAATTTGAAGATCGTTAGTGTTTGCGTGCGTCACAGTGCTCAAAATAATAATTTCTTTGAGTTTCGCTCGGGTAATGTCTCGAAATTCCAACCCTACTAACGATATGTATACAGTCATTATTTTGATGTAATTATGGCGTGTGTTATTACCCATTTATATGCTAATAGGCGTGAGGAAACCGAGGTTATAGAGTTACTGGTAATTTCGAAAAATAGCTCTGTAATGTTTCCACACAACAATCAGCAATAAACCTGCTCCAGTAATAAAATAGAAAATAACAAAATAACAATGCTGTAATTAAATTTTAAAATGCGTTAAATCCAACGTCGTTTTTGATTATTGATTGTGAATTTGGATATTAATAATTTTTCATCATAATAGCATTCATTATCCGTCGCACCAACGCCGTCGTCACGCTATACACCGTTGGCGTCTATCAACATCTTGACGTCACATGATCATGCTAAATTCCGGTCTACGAACCATAATAGCGAGAAATATTTAAATCAAGGTCGTTCCCGGATTTGAAATCAGATGTGTTCCTTTTAGCGGAAGTCGAGTCGGAAGTTTTCCTCGCATTGAATTTTCAGATTTACAGCAAGACATTTCAATTATACAATTTTGCAACTCTGTAGTCCCGCTTATTTATTTATCAGTTTGTGCATTGATGAGACGAAAAAATATAGTTTTTGTTGGTCTGCTTCAGTATGTACAACTTGCCGAGTTATCTAACACTTAAATTTTGTATTTTCTTTCATGTTTTCTGTCATTCCCTTTTCATATTTTTAGCATGGGAATGTATTGTGATCGCGAAAATGTTTAATTCTGAGACTTTGAAGAAAATACACGTTTTGTATCTCCAGGAACAACGCAAATTCGTCGGACTAAAAGTTTAACCGTTTCTGGGGTGTGTGGGGGGAGGGTGCATTTTATTAAACAGTCAAAGTTTATAACATAACACTTAACAAAGAAGCACATTTAGTATAAGATTAACAAACAGTAAACAGCAGTTCAGAACAAATATTTCAATATTTAACAGATAGTCATCGTACTAACATAACCAAACTAACGAACAAACAATATCTCACAACCATACTTTAACTACTTGATCACTCCCGATGAGGGGTCTTGGGTAACAACGGTGGGTTGAAGTTTTAGTCACTAAAGGTACTTTCGCCTCACGCAGTATCTGCTTCGCGGGTCTTTTGGCCGTCGCGTCGGGGTCCGTGTTAATACTCATCCGGGGAAGCGGAATAGGCGAAAGGAACCATTGAGCTTTGAATTTGTGATGCTCCTCGAGTTCGGGATGCAATTCTAGATAGTCAAGGTCGACAGGGATGCCTGTTTTAGGGCTGGAAGGTCCTGTAGCGAAGGAATCTGTGACTCCCGTAGATGGGGGAGTTGAGGGCAGCGGACTCATCACTGATCAGTAGCGGCAGAGGAGTCAATGCGTTGACGTCGCTGCTTGTCTTGTAGGACAACTGGTCTCTTAGCCTAATTTTCTGTATCCAGACTGGGGCCGGTTATTCTGCCTTATAAGCGTAAGATCTAAATTTAATCGCGGTTTTTGCCTGTCTCTTAATATGGTACGGAACCTTCCAGTCTGGGTGGTATCGGGAACGTGGAGGGTTTTCCACGTTATGCCGGCGTTTCTTTCGCTGTTACTAGTGCCGATTTTCACGTTGAGAACTGGAAATAGGAGGGGTTAAAAAGGGTTTGATTTATATTTGATGTCTTTTGAGTTTCAAGAAAGGTATTTACATGGCAATTTTATTTTATTGAAGTAGGCTTAAGTACGTGTCTGCGTAGGACCTTTTGATCGATCCAGCAACCGATGGCGACAGGGGTTTGGTTTTCGGACTGTTTAATCGATCCGGCAACGTATGACGGAAGGAGTCTAATTTTTGAACCGTACATGTTGGTTATGCTACTTTCGGTCCTGAAAACAGACTGAGATCTCTGTTGAAAATGCAGCTTTTTTATACCCCTTTTTGATCATTGTCGGCATGGTACAATAACAAACATTGCTTGTAAATTGAAACAAATAGGTTCAAACGGGTTGATTTTAATGTGTTCCTAAGCGAGAAAATAATTTTGATCTGTTGCCTAGTGACGCGGAAAACGGACAGTCCTGCATAGTTGCTGTCACTTTAGCGTCAACTAATGTTATTTGGTTACGGTTGGATATATGATTGAAAGATGGTCAAGGACAGAATTTATGGATCTTGTAAATTTTTTTTTGCATCATAAACCGGAAACAGAAGTTAAATATGTCTGTTTTGGTATTTTTAATCCGCAATTAAAACATTTCAGAACAGCATAATAGATGGCGCTAAGACAAATCGTTTTTTCCCTGAATGTTGGCTTGCACGCCTATTCATTCAAAAATTAGTTGTAGATTGGCATAAATTTAAGTTGTTGTAGTAGCTCTATGTTACTATTTACGAGAATTTTGGATGCATAAAAACTGTGACGTAAAGTAATTATCAGTTATTGAACTTTTCAAAAAAAAATTGTTTTCCAAAAAACTGGCCGCATGATTCTATTAAAATTTTGTAATCTCGTAGATCTAGGGATAATCTGCTATTTCTCAATGCCCTAATTTTGTTGTGACGCGTTTTATGAATTTTTGAAATTTGAAAATTATTGCTCGTTTATTTAATAAACGGGGTACGATATTACCGTTCCAGCTCTTTAAACTAAGTTGCTCATCTGTGATAGTAGAATAAGAATATAAACTTAGGTAGTTTGTAGATTTAGTATAATTTTTGGGGTTTATCAACCCCTACCCCCTCATTTTCCGCTGACAATATTTTTTCTGTGTCTGGTGTTTGTTAATCCTGGACAATCTGTTGACTTTCATCATCGTCTGATATGGAGCGGGCAATGCTGCTGATTCTTGATTGCGTCAGGGCTACCACATGACAGTAAGTGGGTACGAATTTTAATGATGAGATGGGATTGTGTGGGGCGATGCAGAGTGTTAAGATGCCCACTACCGGTAGACACCGCTGCTGTAACACCAGTTAGTACTACGTATCAGTGTGTAAGTAAATCAACAGAATGTTTTTTATAAAATCTAGAAAGTCTGCTATTCCTATTCCTATAGGCATAACACGCGCTTTGTTGGGACATTTTGTAGTCTTAAACGTACATCTCATACCTGTATTTATATGATATTACATAAGTTATTACAAAATTATTATTAAATATAAGCGAAATATACAGCACAACTTAATACTTGTGGAATTGCGGAAATTGTTTTGGAATTGGATCTTAATTAGTAAACTGAGCGTTGACTGAGCCGGCTAAATGCTAAGTCACGTGATGCATTAGTTCTATGAGGAGACGCGGCGTTGGTGTAGATTTCGCCTCAAGTAAAGCGCGTTTAGCAGACTTTCGTATGTAAATTAAAATAATTATTATTGAAAAATCGACGTAGAATAAAAATATAAAAATGTTTCGTGTTCCATCTTAGGATAAAGACCTTTCATTTAAAAAAAAAGAAATGGTCCAATTTGGTGAAGTGGTAGCCGCTTGAGGAACCGGAGAAAAATACCCTTTGAGCTTTTATATATGTATGGATGTACTAAATTCATTTGTTTCATTCGAATAGCTTTCTACTATCGAATAATTCGAACAGTTGGCAACAAGTGAATAATTCGATACTTTTTATCGATAGTTCTCATTAGTAAGCTACCCGAAAGTTCCCAAAATGAAAATCATATGCGCTTTTTTTATGTTTACTGATTTTATTTAGCTCTGAAGTCGCTTGCAAAACATTGTTGCGCTGCGCCGTCTACATAGATTTCTCTCAACTTGAAGAGTAGAACTTAAATCGAACAGGCGGAAATTTAAAAAAATTAAATTAAAGTTGAAATTTTGTGCGGCTTGCTCTGTTGCATAAGCTAGACCAGACCGATTTTGTTACATTTTTGTCTCTCCGTAGGGCGCCGATAAGTGTCTCTTCCAAATTTTGTCGCTGTGGGTCCGCGCTCACTCGGGCCCCTTATATTAATCTTGGGCTGCATGGAATGTATTTATAACTTTTTGTGATGTTTATTAGTTTCCATTTTTTATGTAGTTCACCGCCCGTCGCTGCCACGAACAACATGCGCTGTGAACGGTCTGTACTTTTATAATGGAAAGTATCTGATCTTTGCCTAAAATTTTTAATTATCTACGTTATTGTCCATGTTACTTATTTCAGTAGGGTAGATGTGTGTTACTGTACAATTAATGAAATTTTTTTTTTTATTATTAAATATTGGTCGTATAGACAGCACAACTGAATGAAATATTACAAGTTGCATTCCAGAAACTGCTGCCGTCTTGGCTCTTTTGCATCTGGCGATCCGAGGTATAAGCGGACAGCTCCGCATTAACCTAAACAACTATTTTGAATTATTGGATCATTTTTTTATCTGAAACTACTTGCAGTAAAAAGGACGATAAGGTTTATGTAATGTGCGCGTAAGTACATGGGTTGGAGTAGTAGGGCTCCCTCACCACTAAAAGTTGTGACAGGCGAAAGGGATTCGGATTAAAATATATAAATATAAATAGCATATTTCTGAAAACAAAAAAGGTAATTGTTTTAAAGTACAGCAAAAGTTATTTTGTTTTCTATTATGTTTCTAGGGTTTGACGTTACTATCTTCTTTTCTTTAATTTGGAACTGTTTTGGGCTATCTTCTCGTTTACTTCATCTGCGCTTCTCAAGTTTCTTTTAATTTTTCCTCCTGCAACTAGTTGCAAAATTAATTTATTGGGCAGTTAGATTAATGTAAAAGAAATGATTTAATTTTCTTTGGCTGGTTCAAAACGTTGATTGATATTTAATTAATTTATACACGCAGTCAAACACTGTACTTCTAATGAATTGCTTTCCTTTATTCCCTAATCAATTTTCATTAATTAATTTGATTTTATTGGCAAACGCCAGCATATGATGAAATGCAATGTGAATAAAACGTTTATGTAAAATTCCAGCTAAAATTAGCTTTTGATTAATATTTTTATTTTAATGGATTTAAATTGACGATTAAAATTTAATTAGTAATTTTAATATTGTACTCGTTTAAACCTGATTAAACTAAACACCTATGTTTTTTTAACCAATTTTCTAATTTGTAAGAAATCAATTCTGCAACGTTCAACTGATTATTTCTTTAATTGATTAACTGTGACAGATTTTATGGGGTTGAGCTTCAAGATTTGAATTTTCAAACTTCAATAGTCTGGGGAGTTTTTATGAAATTGTATTCCGTGTTAGCAGGAATTGAGAGATAAACTCAATAAAGAAGCTTGTTTGAACTTATTAATCCTTTAAAGTTTTAGATTTTGTTGAAGGGATACAGAACTTATTAGAATGATTTTCTTTATTCCTAGAGTTTTGTGAAAGAGACAAACAAATTTTATGCGAATGTCTTGTTGTGTATGTGCTTTTTAAACTTCTCGACATTGTAATAATGTTAAGTCTGATTTAATAGCAGCACCCTTACCTAATGGAGAGAAGCATTGAAGCTCTTGCATCCGAGCGCGGCTTTGTTTCAGCAGTTAAACACACATTTCATGTTTTAATTATGCTTTTAGTGGTACCATAAGAGCTCAGACTAATGGGGTCAGCAAAGCTAAAGAATAGTTTCATCTCATAATTTGTTTTTGGTGTCGGTAGTTAGTTAACTTCTTGTTTTCTCTCCACACAGTTTATTTTACTTGGGGAAGCTTTTTGTTGTTGTCTCCGCACAAGCTTGCGATGCTCGTTATGTTGTCTCGATGCAGAGTTTCTTGTTGTTTCTTCTTGTTGCAAGTTTCTTTTGGTGTTGATGGTGAATGTCACACGGTCGTGCACATAATGTGTTCATTCTGCTTTTGATACGACAGCAAGTCCTCTAAATGTGGTTAAATTTTAAGGGAAATCAACAGTGTCAAAAAAGGAAACTCGTTCCAAACTACATTAATATATCTACAAGAACCAAAGCTAACATGTATTTAATGCCTGTACAGTGGCGTAACTACACCACTGCAGTTGCATTGGGGACTGTGATTGAGAGGTGCCCTAGTGCATAATGTTTTTTTTTGTAATAATAAGTGTTAGATATTAAAAAATAATGAGAATCGAGTATAACAATAAAACTCTCAAGAACAAAATTATAATTAAACTTCGACAAAATACATCTTGCTTAAATCAGTGTTCAACAAGTAATAATCTATATTTCCTATTCTTGCATTCCTCATCCGGATTTTAGGCCAACCAAACCGATGACCAGCACGCACGCGGTCGTTCGCTGGAAGTATGTCATGTTATACACGGCGACCTCTTTCTTCCAGACGCCGTAACATCGTAATCGCTAACATTCAGCCACCCTGCGTTACTTTTCGCCCCGAAAAGGTTCCGCCCGTCCATCCGGATAGGTTGCTTAGTACCATGGGTTAATTCCTACCTGTTTAAGAAGCAAACGGGCTTTAGACAGACTGAACTTTTCCCCAATGTCTGCGGCAAAAATATGCAATAAAGGAAGAAACAAGTTGGTCAGGTAATGGGGTTAGCATGGGTTGATCAGGCCCAAACTAACAATAACTTAAATTCTTAAAATATTAATAATAATAGGAAACAAAGGTCACCATTTGATGAGTGTACTACATAACAGTTGGGATCCTTACACTTCGGTACCATAATATTATGTAGTGGCAGCCGATCTGCCTAAAAAGCGTGGAGGCCAACATCCTTGCACTAATCATATGTGTGCAAAATAAGCACAGTTATCATTAGCAACAAAGTGCAAAATAAAATACAAATATGCACAGTTGCCATTAACAGCAAAGTTCAAAATAGAGGTGGTCAGCCTCGCAGTCATCGTATAGGTACAAGTACTCTAATGAACATGTGCACACAGACACTGCTGCTGCAACACCGGGTAGTTAGTAAGCTACGCATCAATTTTTGAGGTTTGAGGTTTTGAGTACGCAACCAAGACCGTTATGCAATTATGCAATTTAATCAAATAAACTTTGGTATCAAAGTTTTACATTGTTCTTATGTCACACATATCTAACGACTTAAAATTTACCCCAAAACTTGTTGTTTAAACTTTATTACCACTTAATTGTAAGATTCCAGCAGCCCAATTTTACTTCCTTTTTTTCGAAATGTCCTCTCTGCAGTTGACACGTATATACTAATCGTTTTCTTTTCCACTGGTGCGTGTTTCTTTGTTCGTCCTTTGTTTTCTCCCCTTCCTCACCGTCTTTCTGCCTCCTCTTCTCCGTTAGCCTGTTTTTTTTCAATCGATTCTTGATCCGATTCTTCAAGCAGTGTTGTAAATTCTTTTTTTTTTCTCCTTCGTATTTTTTTTCTTGCCCATTCTGCCATGTCTGTTGAGGTATGTCCGTGTTTTGGATGTCCCGCTCCAATGATGTATTCTACATATAGCATGGTCTTCCGATCTTCTTTTCTTCTGTTTGCATGGCATAAGCTTGCTGTAGAGGATGGTTGGCATGTCTTTTCAGAGTATGTGCCCTATATCGAATTCTTGATGTAATGAGTCGTTTAGTTATTGTTTTTCCTTCTAGAATTTCATGTGTCGTCGAATTGTTTTCTTTCCCTGTGTGTAGTTTGAGCACTTTCTTTTCCATTCTTTGAAGCGCCATTCTGTTGGTTTTCATGATTGCGGTCGTTTTCAATCCGTGTGAAGCAGTTGTGGCTATTATGGAGTTGTATATTATCTTCTTTATTTCTTTTGATAAATTGTGTTTTTGGATGAAAGTAAGAATTATGTGTGTGCGTTGGTTTACTGTCTCCGGTCGTGCTAATTAGACTAGTAGGTAAACGCCCAGGTACTTGAGTTTGCGTGTTTGTTTTAGTTCACGAATCCCTATTTGAGTATATTTTTTTCTTTGTCTGGGCCTCTTACCATGTTATCGACTGCTCCTCTATTTTTTTTCTTTGTCTGGGGCTCTTACTATCGCTTTACCTTTGCTATTATTTATTATTAGTCCTGCCTCGGTTAAGTTTGTTATCAGCAGTTCCAGAAGTCTTCCTGTGTTAGCAATAATTTTTAGCAGGTTAAGGTTTTCTTCGATTGGTGATGGTGTCGTCATTTGTGCAGTTGTTCTCTCTAGGACCCTGTGCAGTGCCATTGTTAGTAGTCTGGATGGGCATCCTTCCTTAACCCCTTTAGTTTTTCTTATATACCTTTGTTCTTTGCCCAAATCACTGCAACATTGTATTTTTCTTTAGACATGCTGTTATTATCCGGTTGATGAAATAACGCGGTGTTCCTAAGTCTGTCAGGGCTTCCAACAGTGCCGAGTGCAGTACGGTGTCGTTTTTCTCCACCTCTCCATCTCTCATCCAGTATGGGTCTCGTTACATATATATGATCCTCCACAGATTTGTTGCTTAGGAATGCTGGTACGACGGTATTTCCGGGGTTGTCTCGTTCAGTACTCTCAACAGGTATTTCGCGTATATTTTCCATCTTTGCCTATTTTCCCAGTCTTTTGCTTCTAAACCCCTTTCTTCCATTGCCTTCTTTACTATATTATCCCACTTGTTTCTTGGTATACCTTTCTTTCTGGGTTCTAACCGTTTCCAATTCCAATATTAGCAAAATTTCAGTTGGCATCCTTCTCATGTATTTTTTGGCCGATTCTATCACAACTTCTTCTGATGTAGTATATCTCTGCTGTTTGTATTCTTTGTTTTAAATGTTTATTTACTACCCATGTTTCTCCACCATATGCAGTACAACTCTCTAAAATCGTCTTATATACAGTCTTCTTTGACTTTATTGTTATTTGTGTGTTCCCGAGGATGGGAAGTAGCTTCTTAATTACTTTTCTTCCGTATGTTATTTTATTTAGTACTTCTTTATAATCCCTTCCTTCGTTTGTCAATGTCACTCCCAAATATTTGTACTCGTTTACATGTTGAATAGTGTCATATTCAGTTTGTATATCGGTTGATTGACCCCCGACGACCATATATTGCATCTTTTCCATGGTCAATGTTAGACCCCATTTTTTATATTCCTGCACTTATTTTCTGATCATATACTCGTACCCGTATCCTGCTCATCTTTCGTCAAAATCAGTTGGTCATCTGCAAATACTTATGCTGTAAATGATATTCTCCAATGAATACCTCCATTCTTCCATATTTTCTTGGCCACTTAAGCATAGCACACTGTATATAGATTGTGAATGATGTGTGTTAAACAACAGCAACCCTGCTTCAAGTCTTTGTATATAATTAATGGTTGAGATAATTGGTTTCCAATTTTTATATTACTAGAGCTATCAGTGTATATTGTTTTTACCGCATTTATGTATATTGTATATCATAGGTTCCCGCAGTCTTTAAAGTGGCACCTAATCTTAAGCTTTAGGTAGGTCAAGAAAAAGATTTTGGTTTCAACTATAGCTAGGATAGACCACGACATGTTTTGTTCTATTGGAACTCATCAGGTGGACGCAAACCTAGCTACAGTTGAAACCAAAACAGACAGGCAGAAATATACCCAGAAGACAAAAGCATGACAGGGGAATTACAAAGTAATGCCCTCTAATGTGCGGCTTTGCAACTTTTCTCTGCGCACATTAGAGGGCATTACTTTGTAATTCCCCTGTCATGATTTTAGGTAGGTCTATAAATATAACGTGTAATTACTCTCTTCCGCGCTCTTCTCTTTCGCCAGCTGTTTTAAACAAAGCACGTTGTCAATACATGAACATCCGCGCGAAAACAACTTTGCTCTTCTATGGTAATATTATTAAACAATTTTTACATCATTTCCAGTTCACGAATGACGTACGTTACCCCACAGAGCAGTTTGTAGATCCAATAAAAATAACTATCAACAGCAATACCACAAGTGAATTAAAAATTATCAATAAATCTGTCGTTTCATTGAGAACGAAGTGTTGTTGCTAGCAAACATTGCGAGTCCTAAAGAGAAGCGATGTTGCCGTGCATCACCACACTTGAGTTCGTCAATGAAAGGCAGAATTATAGATTATATTTAATCCACGAGTGAATTTTTTAGGATATTCCACGAACTAAATATTAAAATACTTTTGTTGGTATAATTATTTGTTGCTTATTGACGCACAAACGCGTTATTTTATTATTATCACAATTAGAAATTTTTGCTATTCGAGGTTTTTGCTTTTCGCATTTTGTCTATCGAGATTTTCATCTAGAATCGATTGCTATGGTTACAACAGCGATAACGCAGCTTTTTAAAAAAAGTATTATCGCGGCCAGTCAGGTTGCGATTGGTTAAGACTATTCATTAAAATTACGAAAGCATGTTTAAGTAATTAATTTAGGCATGGATTTCTCATTCTTAGTTCTGATCTCACAAAATACTAAATACGTAATCATGTGAGATATCACCAACCTGTATGGTACCACATCCAGCGACATTATTATTAGAGTATTAGAGACAAAAATTGGATCGATAAGTATGCCTGTGCTACTTGTCACTCTCGTAGGCTCATTCTGAATTTGATTTAAATTATGTGAGTCAAAACAATCGGTTATCCGATTATTGACATTAAAAAAGTTAACAGTTAACTTTCTTAAGCATACGATCTAATCGACAGTAGGAGGAATACACAACAAAATGTCAACTAAGGCAGGTAGTGTTAATAGCATTTAATTGGACGTTTGGCAGCCTATAAAGAATTAGAAAAGCGTAATTTATGGAGTTAATTCTAATTTTGACATATATAATAACTCAAGTAGTTCACTGATATGAATATCTTAAGACCTGACAAGCATACTCCGGTTTTACATAAACAGCAACCTTTACCCGTCTTTACTCTCTCTGTCTGTTATATATAGCCTCGAGCAGGAATAACGACACAATCAACAGCTTTTGATAACCAGGTTTCAGTTACCGTCTTGATATCAAAGTCTTGTTCTTCTACTAGACTTACAAACTTACGAAATCTGGTAAATGTAGGTCGTATGTTAAGGTGACCATTTCATCATTATGATATCCCACTTAATTCAAACGCCAAATAAACAACAAAGGGAAAAAAGAAAAACAAACAAGAATGTCAGATAAAAACCATTAAATAACTATCGATCGTAAGTAAAATGTGATTTATATTCTAGAAATGTGATAAATATCAGCGTGACATTGTAGACTCTATCTGGAAATACAACTTTTAGTGTGATATAGAATTATTTATCGATATCAAAATTATAACCCCCAATCATGATTCGGTTAGTAAAGAGTTACCACTGTTCGTATTCGTATGTGCTTGTTTGTATCAACTTCACTAACCACAAATCTCTTGTTTATCACGCAAACACTTGTTGCTGATTGTCCAATTTTTCACTTTGCCGAAGGTATACACTGACCTTTATGTATCCATCAACCCTTGACATGCTTGACTTCTATTTTTGTACACTTTAATGACATATTCAATATTTCACCAGCCTTATTTGCGGACGTCATACTATTTGCATTGAGTCAATCACACCTTTTCTCTCAGTTTTTCCTTTTTTTATAGAACCAATCAATTAGCAATGGTATTTCGGATGACGTTCATTAATAACCGCTTCAAACTCCAGTATAATTTAAAAATGAAGGATTCCCGGACATAAAGTCGTCAAAAACACGTACTTTTCTCTAAAGGTTAAAAACTGGGCTGCACAGCGCTTGTATTGCCCTCCAGAGACGCACTTTTATAAGACAGGGGTAAAAAGCTCTATGCTCAGATCGACCATCGCTCATTTGGCGGTTGGCTCCATTCGGAGACAAGCGCAGAACCGTGGATCAGTCATGAATTTGTCAAATTTTTTCCGGCCTAAAAACACTCTTGAATATCGTAAAAACCAACCATACACTCAAAAGACCTTTCGAGATAAAAAGCTCCCTGCTCACTGGTGTTGCTGTTATTTTCAAGCATTTAATATAAAAAGTAAGAAACAAAAACTAATGAATATTTTGCTCTGGAATTTTTCTACGTCAACATCGCGTTTTGATGTAATTATTATAGAACCGAGCCACTAAAGCTAATGTATGTTTTTTAAATCTAACGTTATCTTAATGTTTTGGTGTACACACGTGGTTATTTTGCGGCGAAATTGATATTTTTTCAGTTTAAATTTCGCTGATAGTATCATAATAAAGATTAATTATTGCTACACAAATTATTTTATCTAAATGAAATCAATTTTAAACATATCTCAATAGGCACGTTTCGTAAAAATTAGATAGCAGTTCCAAAAATGCAATGAAGCGTTCATTGATAGTTTTTCAAAATTAAAATTTTCAAAATTAAAAATTTTCTGGATTTTTTAAATTTTGAATACCTGAAAATGGTTTGTTAAAACTCTAAATGATTTCAAAAATGTTACTTATTCAAGTAATTTTCTGCATAGTTCAACACAGTAGATACATCTTTCACACATTGGAAAATGTGTGCATTTTGAAGATTATTTTGTTTATCTATAGTAAATCCCTAACTGTCTCACCATAACACAACGATGCTTTACATCTCAGCACAGCTTGTTTATTGTTTTGAGCGAATGTTTGTGCACTGGCCACTGAGGACGGCGCGGCGTAAGCCCTGTTGTTGTAAAATTCAACAAAGACAAACATGCACGAATGCAACTAAGCTTTAAACTAAGGAATATTAACACTTAAATATAGCCGGAACAGAGTATTAATTCCTATGACATACCGTCTGTCTGTGTCTGTCTGTGTCTGTCTGTGTCCGTCTGTGTCTGTGTCTGTCTGTGTCCGTCTGTGTCTGTCTGTCTGTGTCCGTCAGTACGTGCGTACGTCCGTCCGTACGTGCGTACGTCCGTCCGTACGAACCCGTGGCCTACGCCCCCGCCCCACTTTTTTTCCTTAATATGGGAATTCATTGAAAGAGATATAGTAATATAATAAATAACATCGGCACCCGCAGACATGATAAATAATCCGTCTCGAGATGTAAAGCATGTTACTCAATACGCGGGTTGAGAGAGGGAGAGGGGATCCGGATTTACTTTATAGAAGATATAGACTAGAATTTCGATCCGCGGCATGTTACGCTACCCATTTCATTCGTTTATTTATTATTAAAACAAAATAAACAAAAAAGGGGGGCCCACGGGTTCCACTACTAATATTTTAAATAGTACTCAGAAACTGTTATAGTCCAACAACATTTGCTAGTTTTTAAAATTTTAAACTTTTGACTTTGTAATCAAGGTGACTGCATATATGTAATTATTTATCATTGCACTTTAACAAAAACTAAATATCTATCTTAAATGTAATTTTGTATTAATATTAATAAAAAGAATGACTATCAACAATACCAATATGGAAATAGTTTCATAGCAGCTGTACATACAGGGTGTTTCACGGAGAACGGGCCACAGCGTTTTAACCGTATTGTTATTTGGTTAGAATGTTATCACATTACAGGCTTGTTTCCATATCCACGGAAGAAGTGTTAATTAAGTATTTTGTGGGAGTGGGGTTGATATAGAGTATTCGCTTAGAAATGCAAGAATCTTAGGTTCAGTTCCCGTAAATTACTTTTTTGCAAATGTTTTAATTTGTATTTTATGTTCTTTTGCCATTTTAGTAATATTTTCGAGTAGTTAAAACAAATTTCATCACTTAATATTTAATAAAAATTTTGCAAGAACATAAATAAGAGATGAAAAAATTCTTTTATGGGAATTGAACCCGAAATCCTCTCATTAGAAAGCGAATGCTATATGTCAAGACTATTTCTACCACACACGTAATTTGCTCTTATTTCGTACATGTTAAGGTAATCCTGTATTGTGCTAAAATTCCGTAGACTACTTAATGTGATCCGAACCAAAATGCAACTTGATTTAAATGCTATGGGGCGAACTCTGTGAACGAGACTTGAAGTTTCGGAATTTTAACGACATGCGTAAATGTATGATGCGGTAGCTTGTTTAAATAATAACGGTGATAGATGTCCCTAGAGACATCTACATAATGTACGGTGAGTATGAAGTAGCAAAGCTACAATTCACGCAAACTCGGTGGGACCCGGCTAAGCTGGTATCAAACCGCTAGATGGCTTCTGAGTACAAAAATACGAACAGTATCTTAATAAATCAAAATAATAAACAAAGAAATGCTAACACTTACAAATAGGAACAACCTAACGCGTTTCGTTCTTGTTAGGACTCCTCAGTTAAGTATAGTTCCTGTTTGTAAATGCAAGCATCAAAAGCACTTACGTTGTGCCAACAATAACAATAACGGCGATAGATGTCCCTAGAGATACATATATAATGTAAAATGAGGTATGAAGTTCCATTTTTTACGTGGATTGTAGCTTTGATACTTCATACCTTACTGTACATTATATAGATGTCTCTAGGGACATCTATCACCGTTATTATTGTTGTTGTTGGCACGATTTATGTGTTTTTGATGCTTGCATTTAGAAATAGGAAGTATACTTACCTGAGGAGTCCTAACAAAGACCAAACGCGTCTTAGGTTGTTCCTATTTGTATATGTTAGCATCTTTTCGTTTATTATTTCTGTTAAATAGTGTGTCTGGCTCTCGTGTTAAAGGCTCAGGGTTGATATACGAGGAAACGCCGTTTTTTTATTGGTTATTAATTACTTGCTATTTTTAAGTTGGGGCACTGATTATAGTAACGTAAATATTTGTTATTAGTTATAAAGTTCATTTAATTTAGACGGTTGTGTATATTTGTTATCCGCTCCTATTACGTTTCAGCTTGATGTAAATAACAAGTAGCTGTCAAAATTATTTTCACATTTCTTGAAATTTATACCTTTCGAATAAACATTTCTACAATTCCATGATCGTTTGCATGAGCATAAGCATAAAATCTGATCCTGTCACTTTTTGTGACTACATTTTCATATTTCATCATGGGATTGTGGTTGTGAACGGCGCCGTGTCCCATTTGGCAACGTGCAACATTAAAATGGGTGTTAAATCGTCACCCGAACCAAAATGACGTATCTACTGACACAACAGCGGAAGAATTGGCGTGTTATATGAGACGGTCCTTTTGCGTCGAGTAGTCGTCCCTTCTTAGAGAGGCGATTGGCTGCGACGGAGCCAAATATCAGAATCTCATGTATAAGCACGAAGTTATTTCAGATTTATGGGAACCACTCCATCAACAATTTAATACTGAAAAAGGTTTGAAATATGAATCAATATTTCGCGTGGGTGTAATTTTTTATGGCTTGCGTTATTGCATGCATAAAGTAATAATCGAGGAATTCACCTAAAACTATATTTGTTTTCAAATTATAGCAATCTTAATATAGATTTACGAAAACAGTTTATGATTTAGCTGCTATGTCGCAGAATGTTGTCACAACCCTTAGCAATGGTACATTTTCAAGGAGGAAGACTTTAAGTTAGATACTGTCGGCAATAAGAAAATACTAAAACTGAGATCTGTGGTAGTAGTTTCGATATGGGAAAAAGGTTACTTATGACAAAAGAAATATTAACACTTTTGCTGCCATTTTCATGCAAAGCGCTTGATAGAAGTGATAGAATCCATGTTAACGAATTTTAGAAAAATCTTTAATTGCACGTAAAAGCACAAATGCTTCCCTAGGAAAACAATATCTATTATTCGAACCGCGAACAGTCAGTTCGCCAAGACAAAATTTCGAAATGTTATTAAATTATTTCAATAGATTTAATCGCTGCTAATTGTAAAAGTTGTAAGAAAACTCCAGTTATTTATATAGAAAGAGGCCATAGATGTTTGCTCGCATTAAGCACTTACGTGTTTTAAGGGAGAAAATATACCTTAATGTTAAGAAACGACACGACAGATTTTTGTTGACAACATAATGAAGAATTCTCAGAGTAGCCGTTTATTTAGTAGTGAAATTTTAAGAGATTAGAGGACCAAGAAGATGACGATTAGTTGGGAAAGTACAAGAAAGAGTTCTCTGTGGATAGGTATAGCGATGGTTTTTCATGAATGAATGAGCATAAGAAGAGCATGAAAAGGTCGTCGGCTGGTCTTTAAAATTGATGTTAAAGGAGATGATGCACAAGAAATTGTAGTTTCTAATTTTTGTCAAAATAAAGGTTTTTAAATATAAATATTTAACTATTAAAAAATTAATAGATTATTAATAAAATAAAACTCTTGGTAATTGTTTCACAATTTGTTGGTATTTTTTTTCTCGACTTAAGTTTCAACCGTCACGGTCATCGTCAGGAGTTTACAAATCAAACTAATACTAAAACTTAAAGATGTACAATACTACCCTACCCATTTCCGGAATTTTTCGTCGCCGCCCTGACTCTAAGTGTTACCACATGCGTTTTTATGCTTTGTATATTGTACGTCAAGGAGCGGTGAATTGTATAAATCGGGGTGGTCGTTAACTATATTTTTATTATTATTTATTGCCATTTTAATTTCTAAATTTTCCAATTTATTTAAACGTTTGCCCTTGTCTTCTACGTGTAAAATTTTTGTATCTATGTGTTTGAAAAGTGATTGTTTGCACTACAATGTTGGGAAATGCCGGTTGATTTATGATTATATTTAATTGATCATTCTAGGAAGTCACCTAGTTTTTGTCAGGTTTTTCATTTATGTTGATCAAAATATTCAGGATTACTTGATATGAAAAACTAATTTAATGAACAATCTCCCAGACAATTTTCTGTTACTTAATATCATAAAGGTTATTGGCGTTGCCTTTGTTTCGGTGCCATCCCTATATTTTGAAGCTGCCTTGCCTCTGTTTGCTGAATTTTGAATAAAAATAAGTAAAATGCCCTGTTTTTTTCACGCCAAAAAGAACCTAAACTCACAGAATTCTGACAAAACTGTTACTAACATGTCCAAACACAATAAACAAAGACCGCACTTCACTCTGCTCAATTTTTCTAGCTTCTGATGCAACCTTTAGTTGATCTTCTCAGGTCTTCCGCGATCCCCTTTTAGATTTTTTTTGTATCGGCTTAGCGCCGATTGTTCTTTTTGCTGATCTTTCGTCGTCCAATTTATGTAGATCACCTAATTACCTTATCTGAAACTATTGTTTACCGCATTAAAAATCCTTCCCGCTGTCCCGCTATTTTAAATTCATTTATCACTCTCCCATCCCCGCCGATCCACCCTCCCAAGTACGTACTTGTTCTATGATTTTCTTCTCCAAACTTACACTATGGACCTTTTCTTCTAAATAAATTATTGATGTTTTAGTTTTTGCTGTGTTGACTGTCATGTTCGTCTTTTTTAGTTCTGTACTGTAAGCTTCTAGATTGTCTTGGAGGTCCCCTTCTGTTTTTGGCAATTTAGCAAGTTCGTCTGCGTAGAGTAACTCGGACATTTTTATAGTTTTTATTTTCCACTTATCTTATATTTCTTTTTACTTTTTTCTTTATTGCTTCAATTATAAGTGTAAAGAGCAGTTGACTGAGGACACACCCTTGACGCAGGCCTGTATTTGCCTTGAACTCTGCTAATTTAGTTAGTTTCCTTTTACTTTGGCCTATATAGTGTTCGGAGCATGTGGAACAGTCAATTTAGTAAATCCCGGCTTGATCTTGAATTGGTATGTGGCCTTTTTTTTTCTCTCAAGGGTTGGGGTCTTTGCCTACTGCACTGCGGCCATAGTAGGCCTATTGTGCCCCCTGTGATAGTTAGTCTCCCTCAAGTAGTCCTGTATCTTTCACAAAGTCCAGGACGTCCCTGAGGGGGATGGCTTGGAGTTTTTCTACGTCCACAAAGGGGACTCCGAATCTCCTAAGCCTTTTTGCTGCCAGTGCTTCGCATCGGCAGGTTATATGTAATGGGGTTTCCTCCTCCATATCACACACTCTACACGTACGGTCGTTTGTTAGCCCCATCGTGTTGAGGTGTTTCATCATCTTGCAGTGTCCCGTGAGGACTTGTTAGTCTGTTTAGGTTGCTCCTGTCAAGCTTCAGGATTTGTTTGGTAGTCTTCCTGGACGGGTCTTGAATGAACAGTTTCGACTGTCTCAGTCCAGGCAACGCATTCCAATGCTTGCGATGTGCTTCTCTGAGGAGGTCCTTTATATAGCTCTTTGCCCTGCTGTAAGCAATATTGCAGGTGGGCTCAGGACCTCCTCTGACAGTAGGGCCTTTAAGGAGGCCTGACTGTCAGACCTAATGAGAACTTGCTTGTTCTCATAGTTTCTTTCCACCATTGCCTGTGCGCAACTGGTTATTGCTGTTAGTTCCGACTGAATACGGTGGCATAACGCCCCAGGTTTATGATAATTTCATTCCCTGTGCTTTCTTCATATGCCCCGGCTCCGGTTTTATCTCCCATCTTGGATCCGTCTGTGTACCACACGCTTCCAAAATTGTTTTGTACGGTTTGTTGTAAATGCACTTCTCCCCCCTCCGAGATTATAATCTTAAAGGGTTTGTTGAAGTGATAACTTTTGAGTATTTTGTCTGACTGCATTTGTAGTATTCAGTTTTCGGCTAGTTTTTGAAAGATCTTTAGGTGAGAGTCTTTGCTCCAGGGAGTCCTTCCCCTGATGTTGTCTCTGAGCCTGTATGCCGCTGCTAGGGCCTCAAACTGCACCACCAATCGGAGAGGAGGGAGGTCCAGCAGTGTCTCCATGGCTGCTGTTGGGGTAGTTGACATTGCGCCAGTGATACCCAGGCATGCTAGCCTTTGTAGCTTACCTAGTTTGGCGTTTATTGCCGCCTTATCTGCTTTTTGCCACCAAATAATTGATGCATAGGTAACTACCGGTAATACCACCTTGGTGTATAGCCAGTGTACCATTGCGGATTTGAACCCCTCAATTTTTCCCAAATATTCGCCTGCCCGCCCAGAGGGCTTTTGTGGCTTTGTTTGTTATGTTTGCAACATGAGGTTGAAAGGTAAGTCTGGTGTCTATAATGACTCCCAGGTACTTGACCTCTGTTACACTCATTATTTCTTGGCCCCACAGTTTTAAGCCCCTCAAGTTGAGGTTCCGTTTTCTTCTGAAGGCCAAGGTGAAGGTCTTTGCGGAATTAACCGAGAATCCCTCCTTTGTGCACCATCTTTCAACGGTGTTTAGTGCTTGCTGCAACAAATTGCAGATGACGCCCTCGAACTTCCCGTTTACTAGAATGACGATATCGTCTGCATACCCTTGCGAGTATACTCCGCATTTTTGCAGCTGCTGTAGAAGGTCATCGGCCACTAGGCACCACAAGAGAGGTGACAAAACCCCTCCCTGTGGGCAGCCCCGTAGGACGACGGCCCTTCCTGTGGCTCCTTTTAGGGTAGAGATTATTTCTCTATTTCTCAACGTGAAGTCAATCCATCTGGCTACAGTAGAACAGACCCCACGCCTTACCACGGCGTCATTCACCGAGTCGAAGGATGTATTGTCGAAAGCTCCTTCGATGTCCATAAAGGCTGCCAAGGCAATCTCACGATTGTTTATGGCCTTTTCTGCCCTTTCGACTATCTCGTGAATCGCGAGATCGCACGATTTTCCTGTTTGATAGGCAAATTGGTTTTGATGTAGAGGGTTATCCCTCAAAACATCGTCCCTTATGTATCTGTCGACCAGTCTTTCCAGTGTTTTCAATAGAAACGAGGTTAAGCTGATCGGCCTGAAGGATTTTGCGTCGGCGTACGAATCTCGTCCAGGCTTTGGTATGAATACCAGTTTCGCCCGCCTCCAACTATGAGGCGTTCTTTAATGCCCTGCTGTAATAGTGCTGGGAATATTTCGTCAACTCCAGTTGACTTGTATGGTTCAAAAGGGTTTATTGCCCATACAATTTTTGTTATATTGCAGATTTTGTTCGCCCTAGCCCAGTCTTCTCTTGTCGCCCGCCTGTGTGATGGTATGACTAGATTTAGACTGTTCGATTGGGCATCTCCCGGTAGGTTTTGACATCCCGGGGAGTGAGTCTTGACCAGAAGCTCTAGTGTTTCCTTCCCGGTCGTCGTAAAGCCCCCAACGGTTTTTTTCAACGAGCTTAATTTACTGGCATCGTCTTTTTTCAACGCTTTTTGGAGTCTTGCGCATTCTGGAGTTCTTTCGACCTCCTCGCAGAATCTCCGCCACGAGGAGCGTTTGGCCTTCCTCAAGGCTTTATTGTAGTTCGTGAGGGAACTTCTGTATAGTTCCCATTCACCCGTTAACTTTGCACGGTTAAAGAGTTTTCTGCTGTTACTTCTCAGTGAGGAGAGATCGTTATTCCACCATGGAACTTCACGTTGTCCTCCCCTGACCTTTAGACGACAGCTCTTTTCATAGGCTGTAATGATTGTTGACTAGGCTGTCTGCCATAAGTTCTAGTTCAGCTGCTGTTTGCGGCCTAGATGGGCCTTCCTCCAACCCCTGTGTTAGGTACTGTCGATAGAGTTCCCAGTCACAGGTTCTAGGATTTCTGTACATCTGTTTTTTTGTTACTGGTGATTCCAGCTCAAAACTAATATATTGCAATGATATGCTTGGTCTTGTGACTACTAGAATACAATCCCTAAACTATCTGCAATTCACGGAATTAAATTTAAACTTGCTATGAGACTTCTAATTTTCTCAGGGTCGTTATTAGCTTGTAAATAAGTTATTTTAATTAATTTTAAATAGAAATAAACACACACAACGATATCAACTTTACAAAATAAGTTTTTATTTATTAAAAGAATTTCAAAATGTGTTTTCTGAAAATTAAATGAATTTTTATTAATTACTATCGTCTTTTTTTATTAAATTAGAACACTTAACTTAGCGTCTTCTTATTATGACATTCCTCGCTCTAGCAAAAGCGCTGAGTGTCCAACCTCTATTTCGTTCTGTTGGCCTCTCGAGCAACAAATAATCCTCGCCCTTAATCCGAATCTTCTTGTATCTCTGTTTTATATTCTTTCCAATTTATTTTTACCACTATTGCTACACGCTTTTTCGAGAAACGTTTGTTGGAAAATTTGGACCTTTGAGGGTGTAGAAAAAAAAAGGTTGCTTCCACTAACTCAGTCAGCGTTGGGTATGGGTCCCCTTTTGTACTGGTCCAGCTGTTTGATTTGGGCGCCAGGAACTTACAAAAACAACCCAGAGTACTCACCTTCCTACGCTCCAAAGGAAAGGTTAACCCCTAAAGAATCTAAATAAAACAGCAAGATGCGAGCGGACAATTTAATTCAAGTTTAGGGTCAAATATAACCTACACACAACCACATAAATGTATATATATATATATATAACGATTAACAAGATTATACCTATGGTAACCTATGCACACATAAAACATATATTAGTTTCGAAACTATTAATAGCAGAACCACTCACTGGTTACAATCAATTAAATTCTGTAATGAAAGTTATAAAAGTTATTAAGAAGTATTAATAAATTGAGTAAATAATTAAGGTAAACACAAGGAAACCTTCTTGTAAACGAAAAAAAATAATTTAGGTACAAGACCCAAATGTTAATCAATCAATGCTGAATTAATAATAAATAAAGAAACGGAACGCAACCAAGCGAAACTTCCCTTAATTGAATCTTTGGAATTCAAATATTCGCAAGGCTAGTTTATTAATTAGTGAACTAAGCAGAACCGCGTAAGATGGCTAAGCTACTCGGGGGAGGCCTCTCCGGTTTCGCGTAACGCACCTAGTAAACTAATAAAATGTTTATGGACGCTTAAAATAACCAAATTCAATAAGTTTCGCGATGGTTCTCCTTTTTAATGAAAGCAAATTGAAATTATGATTTCAAGAACCTTCCTTGTAGCTTTGTAACAGTTAAAATGTTTATGTAATAGTATTTATAAAATCAAAGTATAATAAACAAATATGAATTTAATCAGTTTCTTACTTAAGCTCCCGTTTGGGGACCTACAGCCACTGCTGCCAGGTTTAATTACTATAATAAAATTGTCAAGGTCGCTGTAAATTAAACAACAGAGCTAAATTATAATTAACTGACAATGTTAAAGTGCAGCTCCCTAATATGTATTCGTGTACTTATCTAAGTAAGGTGAGTGATTACATCTGCTATAACCTATGTGCCTACACTTAATGTACAGACAAAGACAGGTAAGTGACCCTAATATAATTAAATATGTATAAAGAAAACTATTTACACGACGAACCTAACCTCCAAATCAATATATGAATCAATAACTTAATGTTGTAGCCGCCTAAAGGTTTATCTGGTGTTGCAGGTTCTAATCCTAGACCTGGACTTGATCGTTGAAAGATGCCGCAGGCAAAAATAAGATGGGACACGTTTAACTGACCTGGTGATCCAAGGAGAAGTCTGAGAGTACTGGAAGTAGGTACAATTGATGGTGGTTGCATTAATACCCAAAATGACCTGAGGGCAACTTCCACAGATTTTCCAGGCAGGTTACTTTAGGTCTCGGTGGCTCCACAACTAAGATCGGAACACTTCCACCAGGTCCAAATGTAAGGCTGATCGGCTCGTAAGCACTGGTGTGGCCGGGGCCGGTTGCCCGGTCCAAGAGACGACTGGGAAGCACTCGTAGTAGGTACGCTAGGTGGTGATCGCAATATAAAATATTCGTGTTGACCTCTGATTGGCTTCCACAGGGTCCCTCGGCAGCCACTAAGTTACACGTAGTGATGATCGGCCCACGAAAGACAGTATGTCGCAAGAACGTACGGAGCAGGAGAAGTGCAGAAAAGAAGAAGCGAAGAAGAAGAAGCCTAAGAATAATAATAAATACCGAAATTAGCACTAATCAGGAGGAAAAAACCATGTGCTTACCACTAGGTCTGGTTGTGGCTTCAATTCAAAGGTAATCTTGATTTCAAGCAGTAAAATAAACTATTAAAACGAATTCGTGAACTAAATCGCACAATATTTCATCCAACTAAACACTTTAATTCACTAAACTTTGCAGATGCAGTTAGATCCTCTAAAACAGAAATATGGCGACAACCCAGTCAACCAAAAGACAAAAGTACTGCACTGCAAAACTGCTAAACCAAAAGTGACAATGAAAATGAAGAGATTTTCCTCCCCACCTGATAGTCCAACAGGAAAATAAAAACTTCAAATATTTCAGCGCGAACAGGGACGCCAACTATCCTTCTAAGAAACATTTAAAACTACAAATGCATGCTGCCAATTCTACTTAACATAGCACAAATTCTAATCTAGACAAAGAAATAATTTTAACCTGTAACAACTCCCCCCTTCCATAAAAAAAAATATATATATATATTTTTTACAATTCTTCGTTGCTATGGTCCGGCTTCAAGTCTTCTACATGCCACTGACCTAACAACTTCCCATTTTCGAAATCTTCGAGTTCATACACATTGGGAGTAATCTTCCTCCGGACTCTACACTTGATAAATTTGGGATTTAATTTTGCAGCGACGTAATCTGCAGCCTTGGACAAAGTGAAATTCCTCTTCCAGACAATCTGACCTACTTCTAAATGTAGTGGACGACGTCGTAAGTTGTAACGATTAGCACTCATTTCATAAGCCTTATCCAATCTTTTCCTTACCATACGATACACTTCTGGTAACGATTCTAGGTGCCGGGAAAGACGGCTACGGGAAGCAAAATCAATCGGGTACTCTTTGGCGCCAGCAATATCCCTAAAAGCTTTCCCTGACAAATGAACTTCTCTCCCGAAGTTTAAAAATGCTGGGCTATGCCCGGTTACTTCATGGACGGCGGTTCTCAAGGCAAAACCCAATTGAGGCAGCCTTTTATCCCACGTACGGTGATCTTGATTCACATAGGATCTTACCATTGTTTTTATAATGCCATTAACCCTTTCGCAGGGGTTGGCTTTGGGATGGTAATTAGCAATAAACACTATTCTTGATTCGTATGATTTCACCAATTTTTTAAATGCATGACTTACATATTGACGACCATTGTCACAGATTATTCTTTCAGGGACCCCATAAATCAAGAAGACATCTTGTTCTATGTGTTTTATGATGGCTGTACTCGTAGCAGATTTTAGAGGGAACATGAGTGCATATTTAGTAAAACAGTCCGCAACTACTAACACAAAACGGTTCCTACTTGAAGAAAGAGGAAGGGGTCCAATAAGATCTGTTGAAACAACTTCCCAAGGACGTGATATTAATCTTTTATTCATCAGACCATATGGTGGACGATATTCAGGTTTCTGGGCTTTGCAAACTTCACAATTTCGAACATATCTGGCAATGTCATCACCCATTTTCGGCCAGTAATAATATTGAGCAACACGTTTCTTCGTTTTAAAAACTCCAAGATGACCTGCTGTTGCTGCGTCATGATTCTGAAACATTACTTCTACTCGCAATTTTTTAGGGACTACAATTTTCCAATCTAATTCATCGTCAAAAGTTGGAGTTCCATCAGTAACCAACTTATAAATCTGACCATTGGTAACTCTCCATTTGGGATATTTCCCTGGGTCTTCTAATATTTTAGATTTCAAGTTAGCATACCAGTCATCTACGCTATCTCCTTGGACTTCTATTAAGGCTATAGCTCGGGACAGTGCATCAGGGACTGCATGATCTCGTCCTTTCCGGTGAATTACCGAGAAGTCATACCCTTGAAGGCGTAGAGCCCAACGGGCTAAACCACCCGATGGATGCTGAATATTATGTAACCAGGTAAGGGAATGATGATCTGTAATTACCTTAAAGCGAGCACCCTCTATATATGGTCTAAACCTTTCAATACCCCACACTACAGCTAGACATTCTAATTCGGTGACGGTAAATTTCTGTTCTTGGCGGGTCACTGCACGGCTTGCGTAAGCTATTACTTTTTCCCCGTCTTCAAACTCCTGGGTCAACACGCAACCTAAGCCCACTTGCGACGCATCCGTCTGGAGTACAAATTCTCTGGAGAAATCTGGACACGACAAGATAGGAGTCGAAACAAGACACTGCTTGATATCTTGAAACGCGGCCTCTGCCTCTGCGTCCCAATGAAAATGAAATCTTTTCCTGGTCAGGCGGTTTAGCGGCGCCACACGACTAGCAAACCCCTGAACAAATCGGCGATACCATGAAATTAACCCGACAAATCTTCTGACTTCCTTACTATTTTTTGGCGTAGGATAATTAATCATACTTTCGATTTTAGACGGATCGGCACGAAGTCCATTCCTGTCCACTACAAACCCAAGGTATTTCAATTCCGACTTCATGAATTCGCACTTCTCTTGATTCACGGTCAGTCCAGCGTCCAAAAGCCTGTTGAAAACTTTATCCAAAATTTCTAAGTGTAAAGAAAAACTTGGTGTAGCTACAATAATATCATCCAAGTAAACTGAAACATAGGGTTCGAGATCTTGACCCAAGATAGTGTCCACATGACGCTGCCACGTTGCTGGGGCATTATGCAGCCCGAAAGGCATGCGGGTAAACTGAAATAAGCCCTTCCCCGGAACAACGAACGCGGTTTTCTCCTTACTCGTTTCCTCTAATTTCACCTGCCAATAGGCAGATTTCAGGTCTATGGACGATAAGTACTGGGCATCACGTAATCGGTCAAGGATGCTAGAGATTAGTGGGAGCGGGTAAGCATCACGCTTCGTCACCGCATTCAGCTTTCTAAAATCTATACAGAAGCGATACTCCCCACTTGATTTTTTGACAACGACTACAGGTGAACTCCACGGCGATTTGGACTTCTCAATCACCCCCAACTCCAACATCTTGTCCACTTCAGCGTCAATGACTTCTTGAATGTATGGCGATACCTGGTAATACCGTTGCTTAATGGGAATGCAGTTCTCGGTCTCGATCACATGATACACCCCCTTGGCACAACCCAACTTCGTCCCCATATGCTGAAAGAAAGACCTAGTTAAAGTGTCCAAAGCTAATTGTTCTTCCGGTAAAAGTTCCTCTTTTGCACGAATGGAACACACTGCTGGGTGATCTCCAAACTCCCAAGTGTTTTCCCTAAAATCTGGAACTATGTTCATGTCCTTCCAAAAGTCAATTCCGAGAATTATTTCATCCACGATTTCTTCTATCACCAATGCCTTGACAACTCTAACCTTATCACGCAACTTAAACGGTAGGTAAATCAGTCCTAACGTATTACAAGAACGACCATCAGCGACTGTCACGGTCGGACGATTAAATTCTAAAGTGAGTCCTAACTTCTTTAATTTCTTCCAGCCTGGTCCTCCCACTACTGTTTGACTGGCCCCCGAATCTAGCAAACACTTGAACGCCATGTCATAGACTTCGACAGTCAAATAAGGACGTGGATCTCCATTCTTGGAACTAAATAAATTGAAAAGCTTGGATTGTTTATACTGAATCTTAACAAAATTTAACCAAGCCTTCCATGATGAATCTACCGGATTTTCCCTTAAGACCGACGTCCGGCGTCTCGTCGACCTCTTTCTTCGTTTCCCGAACACTTGCTGCAGGAAAATTTCGTGACATCTTGTTGGCCACAGCGAAAACAAAAACGTCTCGTTCGTGGTTGTGAACAACCCTTAAATGTATGTCCTTCCCCAAAACAATTCCAACATTTAAATACTGAATTTACTACATTTATTGGTTTTGCAGGCTTCACCCTACTTCTTGAACCATCTTCGTTACGTTCGGGACACGCCAAATCTGGTTCCAGTAGATTAACCCTGTTGACGGACGGCATTCGAAAACCTGAAGCTAACATTTGCGTCGCCTCCAACTTCTTACACAAACGTAGCAGTTCTTCAACAGTATCGTAGTTTTGCAGACCAACACCTTGGATGTAGAATGGCGAAATATTACGGCGTAATATGCCTAATTTATCTTTTTCGGGTGGAGGGTGTTCTAGGCGAGCGAATAAATTCAGCATACAGGCGAAATAGTTTCCAACCCTCTCTTGTGGTCCCTGGACCCTGGTTCGAATCTCGTTCCACAACTCTGTTTCGTAGTCAAACGGCAGATATTCTTCCCTTAGACGCCTCACAAAATCAGACCATGACGTTACTTGCGCACGAATCGACCGGTACCAAATAAGAGCACTGCCCTGTAAGACATCAGTAATCGAGTTCTTCAAATCTGCTTCAGATATATTCCTGGCCACTCGGTACTCCTCGACACGTTCAATGAAAGCATTTACGCTTAGGCCCTTATTGTCCCCGCTAAAAGTAATCCCCCACTTGTGAACTGGAACTGTTCTAGAAGAACCTGAAACAGTGTTACCGGATGGATTAGGACTTGCTTCTGCTGTGCTTGCAACCGCTACTAGCCTTGATGGCTGTAATACACTGCTAACCGCAAGGTTTTTCTTGTCCACGTTTACTTCAACAGCACCAAGTTGATCCATCAAACTATTTATGGACGAAATGATTGTCTTATGCTCCTCATCTTCAGGTATTTGGAGCCTCCCTAAGCGCCCGTACAAATGACGTAACTTCGCATCGATGGTTTTTGCTTCGTTGGATTCTGCACCCCCCTTGAAGGTATTCACGAAATCGGACAATTCCACCACCTTTCTATTACAAATATCCACCTCTTTGACAATATCTGGCTGGTATGTATCGACAACTGCTAAATCTCCAAACTGTTCTTTAGCTATAAATTCTTTAAGTTTTTTCCGCATGGATACTACGGTCTCCGCTACTAAATTTTTGTATCCCCGAACAGTAAGTTCATACTCCAGTTCATCTCTAACCAACCGGTATGGATCCATCCTAAAGAAAAGAATTGGCTACCCCAAAATAAAACAAAAAAAAATTGCACAATCGAATACACACAAGCACCAACTACAAGAAATATTTACGCTTCCAGCAACATTAATCCTATTCAGACCCTAAACAAGAAGTCCCTAACTAAGTTCCCTGAAATAAAATCTTATGTCAGGCAGACCCCAATAATCTTGCTCGAGCCCCACGTTGGGCGCCAATAATTTGCTACACGCTTTTTCGAGAAACGTTTGTTGGAAAATTTGGACCTTTGAGGGTGTAGAAAAAAAAAAGGTTGCTTCCACTAACTCAGTCAGCGTTGGGTATGGGTCCCCTTTTGTACTGGTCCAGCTGTTTGATTTGGGCGCCAGGAACTTACAAAAACAACCCAGAGTACTCACCTTCCTACGCTCCAAAGGAAAGGTTAACCCCTAAAGAATCTAAATAAAACAGCAAGATGCGAGCGGACAATTTAATTCAAGTTTAGGGTCAAATATAACCTACACACAACCACATAAATGTATATATATATATATATAACGATTAACAAGATTATACCTATGGTAACCTATGCACACATAAAACATATATTAGTTTCGAAACTATTAATAGCAGAACCACTCACTGGTTACAATCAATTAAATTCTGTAATGAAAGTTATAAAAGTTATTAAGAAGTATTAATAAATTGAGTAAATAATTAAGGTAAACACAAGGAAACCTTCTTGTAAACGAAAAAAAATAATTTAGGTACAAGACCCAAATGTTAATCAATCAATGCTGAATTAATAATAAATAAAGAAACGGAACGCAACCAAGCGAAACTTCCCTTAATTGAATCTTTGGAATTCAAATATTCGCAAGGCTAGTTTATTAATTAGTGAACTAAGCAGAACCGCGTAAGATGGCTAAGCTACTCGGGGGAGGCCTCTCCGGTTTCGCGTAACGCACCTAGTAAACTAATAAAATGTTTATGGACGCTTAAAATAACCAAATTCAATAAGTTTCGCGATGGTTCTCCTTTTTAATGAAAGCAAATTGAAATTATGATTTCAAGAACCTTCCTTGTAGCTTTGTAACAGTTAAAATGTTTATGTAATAGTATTTATAAAATCAAAGTATAATAAACAAATATGAATTTAATCAGTTTCTTACTTAAGCTCCCGTTTGGGGACCTACAGCCACTGCTGCCAGGTTTAATTACTATAATAAAATTGTCAAGGTCGCTGTAAATTAAACAACAGAGCTAAATTATAATTAACTGACAATGTTAAAGTGCAGCTCCCTAATATGTATTCGTGTACTTATCTAAGTAAGGTGAGTGATTACATCTGCTATAACCTATGTGCCTACACTTAATGTACAGACAAAGACAGGTAAGTGACCCTAATATAATTAAATATGTATAAAGAAAACTATTTACACGACGAACCTAACCTCCAAATCAATATATGAATCAATAACTTAATGTTGTAGCCGCCTAAAGGTTTATCTGGTGTTGCAGGTTCTAATCCTAGACCTGGACTTGATCGTTGAAAGATGCCGCAGGCAAAAATAAGATGGGACACGTTTAACTGACCTGGTGATCCAAGGAGAAGTCTGAGAGTACTGGAAGTAGGTACAATTGATGGTGGTTGCACTAATACCCAAAATGACCTGAGGGCAACTTCCACAGATTTTCCAGGCAGGTTACTTTAGGTCTCGGTGGCTCCACAACTAAGATCGGAACACTTCCACCAGGTCCAAATGTAAGGCTGATCGGCTCGTAAGCACTGGTGTGGCCGGGGCCGGTTGCCCGGTCCAAGAGACGACTGGGAAGCACTCGTAGTAGGTACGCTAGGTGGTGATCGCAATATAAAATATTCGTGTTGACCTCTGATTGGCTTCCACAGGGTCCCTCGGCAGCCACTAAGTTACACGTAGTGATGATCGGCCCACGAAAGACAGTATGTCGCAAGAACGTACGGAGCAGGAGAAGTGCAGAAAAGAAGAAGCGAAGAAGAAGAAGCCTAAGAATAATAATAAATACCGAAATTAGCACTAATCAGGAGGAAAAAACCATGTGCTTACCACTAGGTCTGGTTGTGGCTTCAATTCAAAGGTAATCTTGATTTCAAGCAGTAAAATAAACTATTAAAACGAATTCGTGAACTAAATCGCACAATATTTCATCCAACTAAACACTTTAATTCACTAAACTTTGCAGATGCAGTTAGATCCTCTAAAACAGAAATATGGCGACAACCCAGTCAACCAAAAGACAAAAGTACTGCACTGCAAAACTGCTAAACCAAAAGTGACAATGAAAATGAAGAGATTTTCCTCCCCACCTGATAGTCCAACAGGAAAATAAAAACTTCAAATATTTCAGCGCGAACAGGGACGCCAACTATCCTTCTAAGAAACATTTAAAACTACAAATGCATGCTGCCAATTCTACTTAACATAGCACAAATTCTAATCTAGACAAAGAAATAATTTTAACCTGTAACACTATCACAAAACGAAGAAACTTCCTCAATCGCCTTTTACTTATAATACTTCTGTACTTTTTACAATTCGTAGATAATCACCTATATTTTCTTCTTTTATATTAAACATCAGTTTACATTACGTTTTAAACTCGTTCTTTCTGTTTTCATCCAGAGGATATCAAATTCTCTCTTTTTTCTCAAAGACGAGCCGTAACTAATTAAACAAATTTCTTTATATCTTTTGTCTTCCTTCTTTGATTTTTATTTTTATAAAACAAACACGTAAACCTCATGTCCAAGAGTATCCTTTTATATATTTGTCACAATGACACTGACATCCTAACTGACATTAGTCGACGCACAAATCAAGTAACTCTAAAATTTTTTATAAACTAAACCTTTTTAACAATTCTGAATTAAATTATAATTACAATTAACATAAATAGTCTTCGTATCAATCTGTTGTGTTTGTCTTTTCTTTCAGTAAAAACAAACCATATGAAAAATAACAATTATTAGAATTTATAACAGGAATTCTAGCAAAAATACGCAACCCTGAGTTTATAAGTTAGAATATTAGAATCTTACAAGTCTTCATAAATCTCCAAATGTAAATTGAACTGCAGCAAGCATTCCAAAAATTGCCTTCCAGCAACCACAATACCCCAGTCAAATCAAACACCTCTAAATATCATAGCAATATCTATGATCCGATAAAGACGGCTCATCTGAAACATGCCACTTCGCAATTGCTAGGTGGGCCCTATTGGTTACCATAGTTATATCGATGACCTCACTTCTAACCGCGGTTACGAATGTGGGTTCATTGTCTCGATTGGCTATTTCTAGTTTGTTAGTAATGATAAAGTCTAAGAGTGACTCACCTCTTCTGTTGACGTCCCTGCTCCCCCATATCAGATGGTGTGCGTTGGCGTCACATCCAAGCACTAGTTGCTCGTGCCTGGTGCTGCAAACCTCCACTAGGTTCCTTACTTCCCTGGTTGGGGGTTGATCTTGTTCATAGGGAAGGTATGCGGATCCGATGACTAGCATCTTTTCGCTTCCTTCCCTGATCCAGCCTTCCCCTACAACTATAAGGTCTCTGCTGCACAGTCCCCATAATGGTGTAAGGTTCAGGCTTTTCTTGGCTAAGATACATGCCCTTGGGTCACTGGTGGGGGTAAACAGCTCCCAATTTCCGTGGCCTTTACTGTTATCTAGGAGATTTTTAAGATAAATAATTGTAGTAAAAACAAATGGGCCGGAAATTTGCATTTTAGAATAAATATCTTAATACAATGTTTCGGTCGACTTCGACGGTTGTAATAATTTTTAAGTCCGAAAACGAAAGTTCACTGGTATTTCAGTTTCAATTGTGAATTTTATGGAAGGATACATATTATTTAACTGTACCAAGAAATTTTGTAAATTTAGAGATTTATCAAAAATAGCAAAAATGTAGTGAAGGTATCTAAGCCAAATTCTTTTAAAATAACGGACATTTTCGTTAGCTGTTTTTTCCAGGTGGTACATACAGATATTGCCCAAAAAGAGAGACAACAGGTTTCCATAGCAGTGCTGTGGGAGTAATGATAAAATTTTCCCTTAAATGTGAATGTATTGTATGTTAGTGTGATGTATTCGTAGATTTTATCTACAGCGATGTTTTGTGTTTTCAACCACTTTTTTAGAACTATTACTGCCTTACTGTGTACTAGAATGCCGGCTAGAAATATACTGTGCTAATAACTGTAACAATCAGAGCAGTTCGAATCTCACTAGCAGAACACATACGAGGGACAACACATCTGTTGGTGTTGTACAACAGAACTGGTATACAACCACACAAAGTGGTGTTTCTAAAAGGTATAGCATAAAAACAGTATTTAGGTCCAAAGAAACCCTGGGAAAAGGTTTGGCTGGAACTGCATTGGTCAAACTCGTCGCTTCATTGTCTTATTATTGTAAACTCAGACGCATCACTAAATCTGGTGGCTGATTATATTGGACATAAAATGGAATTAGAGAACGCTCCAGTATTCGTCAGTAGGTCAACCCAACAACATCAAGAGAGAATATGGTTTTAGACTCGATAAAGCTTGGACTTAAGTAGTTCATCCTCTAAGGACTCATAAAGCATCATCGATGTCATGATCAAGCTCCACCGGATTCGTCTCTGCCTAACGGTGACAGTTAACCAGAGCTCCGCCGTTCTGCCCGACTGGCTCGAAGGGGTTTAAATACCTCCACATTCCGGACTTGAATTCAGTGCTCTAATTACTTTGAAAATGCAAGCTGCAACGCCTTGCGAAACTTAAGTTTGTATGGGCTCACAAGTAGCTAACATGCATAAGTCGATTAAATGTTCTTGTCCTGACAAACAAGATATACTTAATTGTAATCTTTGTCCGTCCCCAGGTTTAAACAGTTTAAGCACACGGCCCTGTTTAGGCAGGCAGGATCCACGAACCACGATGGCTCAAACATTTAGAGCAATTGCTTGTAAATGCAGATAAGCTACAGATCGGTCCTTACCTGATTATGCTGGTTGTAATCTACAAATGAGGACACGTTCTAAGCCGAAAGTAAATTTTCATATTGATATGTTACTAGTTATTACTTGTTCTATATACCAACCATGCATGTCAAATAATATTTGGAACTTACAAAAGGACAAACATTGTTTAGAAAACCATTTTCTGGGTCCCTGGAGGTCCAAATATCTATTTCCGACTATTATTATTGAAATTTGCAGAACAAATGACTTTGGATTACAATTAATACAACTATTACGTGTTAATTTACTTAGGCAGTATTCCTTTTTATTCATCAGAAACATTCAGTATATAAAACGATTATTGCTGCCAATGGAGAATATTGAGCTAGCAGTTTAAAAACTATTGTAGTTCAAAATCTAAAATTAATTAGTATGCAAGTCGTTTGAAACGGATTCAAATTTCATGAAAAACAGAATGCAAATGTCCGTGATGTACTTGTAAGTAACACTTTCAAAGTCGACGTTATATAACACTACTAATCTCTCGGGCTTACGAGTAATAGGAAATCCACTTTTCCAAAGTGTTCATTGAGCTGTTAAATTGAAGAACGAGCTTTCACTGGTGTATTGTTGAAAGCTCTTTGAATAATGAAATATTGGCCTCTTATAATCGAAAGATGGAAATATTTAATGTTGTTTTTCATAAGAAATTTCTTATAATAAAGTTGTGAATTAAAATGTTTTATGTCGAAAAGGAATCCTGGATTTGTGGAAGAAACAAGATAATTCACGTTTTTAAAGATTAAAAATGCGCTCCTTTTGTTTAAAAAATGCACAGTATTACAATGGACTCTTTTCGTGCAGCAACATAAAATGCAGGCTATTTGTGGCCGCTCTTTTCGTTCATTAAAATTTTGTGGGTGAAAACATCACAAAGGCATGGTGTTCTGTTTATGTGCACGAGTATTTGCTGTTAACGTCAGAATTTATTAGCCTACTGCTTTGTTATGCTAAATTCACCCTTAAGCCTTTGTATTACGTAGTAATTGTTAATATTTTCCCTTTGACTTTTCAAAAGCCTAATTCCAGAATAGTTTTCCGGTGAAATATACAAACGAAGTAATTTCATCTTGTCCTAATTTCAGTCGGTATCCAGCCCATATAACACCATCAATATTTTTAGCCAAGTAAGATGATAAATACACGTGTAGGAAGAAGAGGAAGCAGCTATTAATACTGATTACTCTAATGTGTTGATGCATGTGTATTGAGTGATGGATGGCAGGAAGAGATAAGGCAGGAAAGCGAGAGTGTGAGCACTGTTTACAGCAAAAATCGCAAGTTACTGTTTAGTTCGATGTTTTTTTATTTTGATATGGTAATGTAGTTAGCAGTTCTTCGAAAATTGTAATTGGAAACGAAACATTGTGACTAAACAATACTACTTTTAAAATTTTTAAAAATTAATGCGGATATGTAGACAACGAAATACGATGTTTTATATTCCGGGTACCCTAGAATTTAAATTTTTTCGGTAGTAGTGATTTTTTTGTGGTGCTTAGTTTTAGCGCTAATATAACAGATTTTTTTCTTAAAAATACGTATAATAGCGTTTAGTGTAAAAATGTATTTTTTAAGATTTTACTTTTTAATATGAATATTAAACATCACATTTATTATGCTGCTGTGGGGTTTTAAAACTTAAATTATCGCTCTATTTTATATATATATATATATATATATATATATATATATATATATATATATATATATATATATATATATATATATATATATATATATATATATATATATATATATATATATATATATATATATATATATATATATATATATATATATATATATATATATATATATATATATATATATATATATATATATATATATATATATATTTATATATATATATATATATATATATATATATATATATATATATATATATATATATATATATATATATATATATATATATATATATATATATATATATATATATATATATATATATATATATATATATATATATATATATATATATATATATATATATATATATATATATATATATATATATATATATATATATATATATATATATATATATATATATATATATATATATATATATATATATATATATATATATATATATATATATATATATATATATATATATATATATATATATATATATATATATATATATATATATATATATATATATATATATATATATATATATACATGCAGCTTAAACAGACCATTTAGGTCTTGAGCTGAAATTAATACAAAATATAAACTTAATTTACATACTTAAAACTTATCTTACAAAAACTCATTCGTTATCTAAAATGTAGGTGGAGGGCAAAAAAGCCTCAAAATAAATTACAATATTAAAAAAAAATAAACTGAACACTTTGCACTCTCAAAACACGATTTGTAGCATTAAACCGAGGTAATGACTTTCCACTTTTTCCTGTCCCTTGCTAATTCACTCCAATTTCTGATCTTTTTTTTCTGTCAGGTCTTTCTCCACAGCTTTTTTTAACCTAATAAAATGTAATAAATAAGCTGAGTCAAGACGCAAGACATGTACCGATTGCATCCCGCAGTAAGGTCTAGAACAATTCGCCGTCGACAATTGGCCATCGCTTATTAGCTATCGTCGATTGGCCGTCGCTGATTCGTCGTAGGTACAATTCTCCGTCGGCAAATTCACTATCAGAATATTCGCCGCCGGCGGATGAAGTTTTCAATGAATAAAAATACTACTCTTAATTCAGTATAAATAATAAACAGACAATGTGTTTAATGAAAAGATCATTTGCCATTGATACAATATAATATATACTATTTACATTTCATAATTATGTGCTAAAGATATTTTAAAATATCGGCGTTAACATCAACATTTGGAAGTATCGTTAAAATTAATTAATTTCAAAGGTACAGGATTACCAGCAACAAGTTGTTCGTAATTATTTATTAAACTGTGGCCATTTAAATTAAATTCATCAATGAGATAGAATCACAAAGTATGTTTGTACTATTTAAGTACTTAAATAATACAGCAGCTGTTCGAGATACATGTATGGATAATAATGTGTTCATATTCCAATCACTGTTTCACCGAAAGACAAAATGCTAAATACAATTGTGTCTATCGATGGATGGCGAATCAAGTCGACGGCCAATCAAGTCGACGGCGAATTGTACCTAGGGCGAATCGGCGACGGCGTATTGGTGACGGCAATTTGTCCTATTTTCCTCGCAATATTGTATATTCTTGAATACGCAAAGTCAGCGACTGGACTGAACATACGTAACTACTAAGTAATCATGCGAATGTTTATTATGTTCTAGTTACATCCTTACCTAAAGTGATCATCAAATAATCTTTAAAATAAACGTGCCACACGTTACCTTCAAATTAGCCCCATTCGTTAGTATTTTTTATTTAAGTTTCCACACTAGAACTCTTTCTAACTGTACAAATGAACGTATGTCCTTAATACCTATTAATGGCCATTGTGTCTGGCAGGTTCGATTAGGTAACGTTAGTCTTATCTGGAATTTTGTTTTTTTACATTGTAAATGGTAGTCGAGTACCTGAGGGTGATAAAATAATTGTAGGTATTAAAACATTTCCGGATATCTGCTCTTTTGAAACCTCAGCTGCAATGCAATTTGTAAACCTGATTTACCTGATTTGAGTTATTTATCGTTATCACCGCGCGCGGCATTGTTTGCATGATCTGACCTACATCTCTCTTCATAGTCGTTATTGGTACTGATCTGCCTCGATTCCTGCCGTAAGTAAAAGTTAGGCCCGGTAAAAAGGATCCGTAAGCCCAACATATGTGTTTCCAAGGAATCTGATGTTTGAATGTCAACTATCAACAACCTGTAGACATTAAATTGTGCTTAGTTTTATCGGCAACTGTACAGGCAAATATGCGCCTCATATAATGCACGCGTAATTATGTGGGTTCTAGTAGCGGGGCCTCTCACCACTAAATGTTGAGACAGGTGGAAAGTATCCGGATTAAATATATAGACAGATAGATAGATAGTGGAGGGCGTGGGCTTGCCCCCCGTTTTTTTTATTAACTATAAATTAGTGATTCGAGTAGACAGCATAACCGGCCGCAAATCTAAATTCTAGCCTAGCCTAGTGTAGATGCTAACTCCTGTACTAACTGTACAATGGAAAATCGTCTTTATGTACGGGTCACGCGTGATGGGAGCCTGTCACCACTAAAAGGTGAGACAGGCTCCGTATTTAATATATAGATTGCACTAGGTTCGCAAAATTCTTGTTCTTTTGTCTTCCTCCATAACGCTGCAACCCGTTTTAACCTTGGCTGCTTCGAGCTTTTCTTCTTTGGTCGTTGGTTTGCGTAGCGGCTTTCCAGTTCCAAAGTAACATGGGTCTCTTTTCGCCCCAATCATGTATTCCGACCTTTCCACTGGGCCCATTGTAGTGAAATTTGTAACACTTAAGTACAACGAAAATTCATCCGGTCAAAAAGGTTTTTAAATCTTTGTGCAACTAGAAACGCAGTTTTAGAAATGTGAATACAAAGTCTGCGACGAAGTAGGTACCTACTAAGATAAATATAAAAGGTTTTCCGAAGACGTCAGCTTTAAATGGTGGCTGCTATGATTTAAAGAAAAGTTGGAGCAAATGCCTGTTTACTCAAAAACGAGTAATCAGATCGACATAAACTTTGATTGTTGTAGTACAATTTCTAGAAGGACAATTTCAGTATGTGCAAGAAATTTTGAAACCGGAAAACTGTCTAGAGATATTTAGTTTTGTCTTTGATTATATACCTTTAATGTATTAATACGAGTGTTTAGGGGGGGGGGGGGGTAAATACGCTTTACTCGGGGTCTAGGTTTCAAATCCCAGAGCGGAACACGGCTGAATTGCCTCGCAAGGCAATGGCAAACCAGCGGTATTCTGTCAAGAAAACTTTCTCTGGAGAAGAAGTGCTTGCAGCTCGTGTGATTCGGAGCCTACGTTAAACTAGTAGGTCCCCTATATCTCTATGTGATTCAGTAAACACGCTCACCACAGGCATAGGAGAGAAAGTCACTACGCTCTTTTGAGAGCAAAGGACTCACAAGAAGAATGATACCCCTCTTCCAATTTTTGGTTGACAATTTTTTTTTGTTTCTGGGTTTTTAATCCTTAGCAATCTTTTCGAAAACAATCAAAAAACTGATTTGGTTCTCATAAAAATCTACCGCTGGAGGTATAACAAAGTGCTTTGAAATTACGCAAGCGACCACTGCAGAAACTGATGCGGAATTCTGTCAATCCGGACCCATCTGCTTTTATGTAGAAGCTAAATCCTGATAACATAGTATACCCACACTTATATGCTATAAATTATGGTTAAATAAATAAAAGATAATTAATTCGTCGACGATTTGGTCTTCTTACGTTTGGTTTTTGTTTTGTTATATTATCTAACTTAAGATGCCAATCTATCTTATAGCTGGGTTTTCAAAGTTTTTATAGAGTTCATAGGTATATTGTCTGCCCTATTCTCCATTTTATTGGATACCTTCACATATACGACTTAAGATTTTGCCTTTAAGGCTACCTGACAGTCGGTCATAATTTCCGGTAATTGTCACTGCGACTTATGAAAGAGCGCTGTCTAAGCAATATTTTGTATAGTTTTATTTCACCAGAACAGGTTAAGAAATAGGACATAAAAAACGGTAGTATAGTTTAGAAGAAAATAAGGTTTAGCAGTACGAGAAATTAGAAAGGTGCATAGAGAAAGCTGGGATACTTATATAAGTCAAATAGAAAATTACATATGTGGACGACAACGATAGGCTTACAATAATATGACACACACTAATAAAGAAAAGAACGCAAATAAATATAAAAGAAGAAACATAGATGAATTTCAATAGAGTAATGTACAATCAGCATTCAAATAACGCCAATCGGAGAGTAGTTTAGCCACTACTATAGTCCGCCTCACGCCACGGTCAGAATTCAGTATAGGTCTTATGGAAGGCGATGTTGCAGAACTTAACATAAAATTGTTTTGAAGTAACTATGCACCAGCCAATCATAACCTAAACCTTATTTTTGTAGTACAGACCTCTTATTGATGATAACTACTATCACAACTTACCTGGTATCCTTGTACTAGCGGTGTTCAAACAGCCAAATACATTTTCTCAAATCATAGTCAATGAAAAAAAAATTAATAGGAGTTTTTGCATAATTTTAGTTATGTTACCTATTAGATGTTATTACTTATCGTTATCAGATACTTGGCTGTTACGCTTTGTTTTTTTTACTTATTAAGTTACTTTGCGGTAATCTTGAGTAGGGGATGCAAGATAAGATAAGACTGTGCAATTAGTAATAAGAAAGAAGTTATGAATTATTCTGAATTACAACTTTTGAAAATAACTCTTATTATTTTTATTAGTTACAGTGTTAAAATGGTCATTGTTTTGTATGCCCATGGTTTTGTTTGCTTATTGAATTTTAACGAAATTTTTTGCACGTCTGCGACTTAAAGTCCGGTCTTTAATTATTTGTATCAATGCAGATGGGTGTCTGTGTTTTCATTTAATGTTTTTTAAGTATGTACAAATTTCTTAGAGTATTGTCCTACGAGATCTAACAACCCATAGTGTGCGGTTATTTTCTTTTGTTTCCATTGGATTTTTTTCTCGTTGCTCATGCTTTAGTTACTATTAGGAAATCAGCACGCATTTTTGCTACAGCCGACTTTTTTTTTAAAGAATCATGAGGCCGTGCGTGAGCACGACTCCATGATTCCCACCCCCCCTTACCCCGGCTCAGCGCAATTAGCGCTATTCACCGGTCTAACATGCCCCACCCCGAAAGACACGCAACCCAACATACACACCACACACACACCGTCCATGGACACGCCGGGTTGAACTTATTCGGAAAAATTTCCCACGGACAGAGGATGCGAACCTACTGCCGTTGGGAGTCTAGTTCTAGAGGTTGGGACTCTAATCACTAGACCATCCGCTGGCCCTTATAGCCGACTTTAAAGCCATAACAGCATTCATGAGAAAAACGTATCGGCAATATTCAGTGCACTTGGTGCATTACAAACTAAATTCATTACAAAATGATCGCAAACTGCGCAGCCTAACGATACTAATTCGGAAAATATCGTTCCAGTGAATTAAATTTTCGTAGGATATGTGAAAGTTAGTTTGATAGACTTTTCTTGTTTAAGGTTTAATGAATTGTGACCAAACTAAACCTAGTATTAGAAATTCGAACATTTTTCTAAGTAGCCCTACTTTAATAAAATATGGGTATTGTGATTAAGGAGAAAACGTTAGAAGAACTTGACGAATTCGGTACAAAGCATTTCTTCTGTAAGTTCCAAGATAAATCATTTTATCAGCTAAGTTTTCTTTCAAACTATGTAATAAAAGCACAAACAGTTCATCATGAAAATTAACCAAGTTAAATATATCAAGGCTCACAAAATTTTGATGAAAAATAAAAGTCTGACAAAACGAGATGGTATCGCATAAATTTGCTGTTTTGCGTCTGATTAGGCGCAGAATGACTTTGTTTGTTTTCAGCACGAAAACAAGTAGCGATGTTGTTGCAGATGGCCTTTCTCACATAGATAAAACCGAAGCGGTATTTAATTCTGTAGGAAATGGTCGTTTAATCTGCATACTACACCTACAATAACAAAATATAAATTATAGAACAATACAAATGAATTTTCATTCAATGAGATGCAAAAATAGAATAAAAGGAGTTTTCCTCGATAGATATAAATTTAAAAATTCCAAATAAAGGAAAACGCTTAAAAACTTAATACCTTCTAAAACCCCGGTCTTGGTGATTTATTTCGACATTTTTCATTATCGAAGACGGAGGAAGTGAAGCAAGCAATGAAGTAAAACAAATTTATATTTGAAATTGAAATATTGGTATAATTACACTTGGCACAAATTTGTACTCTGCTGACAAATAATTATTACTATCGCATCCAATCAAGCAGCCTGTAAACATACAAAATAAATGACATTAATTGGTGGAGAAAATCGTGGAACATTTCGACTATATATCAGATTGGGAATTGAGTTTGGCAATACAATTTTACGTTCATCATACAAGTAAATATGTCAAAGAATTAGAAATTTATATGAATATGATATTTTTGAAATAAATAAATAATTACGTGCAACAGAATTTTTATTTAGCATTTTTCAAGCTTCGTTTGAAATTTAGCTTTCTTTCTTGGAAACAAGGACGTGTAAAAATAAAATAGTTAAATATTATGAAAACGGCAGAACACACTTGTTTTGTTTACACTAATAAATTTAGAAAATTAATCAAGTGACGTCTAGAGTAGTCTCAGATAAGAAAAATTAAAAGAAAAACAACAAAATACTTCTGTTAGTTGCCAACAGTATAGTAGTAATCTGAGACATTCGCAGGGCTGGCTGACGTACAGACACGCGATAAATTAAACATAATGTTAGGGGTGGGCGTGACGTCAGCACAGCGTGCGATGAATTCCGGAATCGGAAGAAATTCAACTTTAGGGCGGCCCTCCTGAACGCGCTTGCCGAACCAGACTAGACGTATTTTCAGACAGAAATTCAAACATCAATAATACATATCATATTTTTATTCAGAAAGAAGCTTTGTGTTAATGTTTGTAACTTTATTCCAAGTTTGAAAGGTCACTTGCACTTTAGGTTATAATTTTAGCCGGAATGAGATGACACTAAATTTAAATAACGTAAAAAGGGAAAAGTTAGCTTCAGTTTTAAATTGTTGATAAAACTCTGTCACATTTTTCAAATATCTTTGAGGAGCTGCCAGTTCTAGCGTTTTACATGTCTAGTTTACCATGAAATTGTGCTGCTGTTTGGATTCTCGCGATTCTATGGAATTCTTGTATTTAAACTGTTTGGAACTCACAAAAATCGTTTTTTACGGTTAATGTAGTTCGCAGTTAGATGCGATGAATCCAAACTGCAAACGCAAATTCTACACTACTGCACTTGTTAAAAATAAGCTCTATTAGCTTGTGAACACATATTTACACATCTTTTCATGTTATTAAATGCATTCTGTAGTAACCGAGGAGTAATACTGCTACATTATTTGGTAATCATATTTTTGAGTTCTTGAATATTACAAATCGGGTTCTTTCTTGAACATTGAATTTTTGAATCCGCAAACAATAAAGGTCCTAAGCAATGAGATATGAAGATTTTGCTGGCCGTAACCCTCTACTTATTAAATGATCACAAAAAAAGCACGCAAATAATCCAAGGTTTGCTTGGTCGCGTGACCAGTGGCACCAACTTGTTTGAAGTATTCATGCTGCAGTTCATTTATGACAATGTTTAAAATATTGATGCGGTATCTCCTAAATATGTGAGAATTGTCAGCATTTTCGTCATTTGTGAATTTACAAATGCAGACAGGTGAAATCAACCCCCATCTGAATAAATCGTTAAATATATTAAATATTTATTTGTTAAATGATTACTCAACCGCTGACAGTATAATACGTGCCTGTTGTAATGTGGTGTTAGTTCCTGATAAAGTTGGATTTTGTAAGAATGCAATCCAAGTTCGTTACCATATTTCCGCAAACACCAAAGATAATTCCACTTCCTGGGATAGTTTTCTCGTGGGTTTTGTTGTATTGTCATCCAGCTGCCTTACAGCTTCTTCCTTGCGATTCGGTGGGCTGCTGCAGCTTTCTGTTTTCCTGCTATGCTCCCTGCGTCCTTAAATTAGTTGAAAATTTTTCTGACTTTTTGTCGTAACTCAACGCTGCACACTGTAATCCCATTTAGCGTTTTCATGAGCTCCATTGCGAAAATATGATATTGATAAATACTCTGTCCTTTTAAGTGAAAACCAATGAAACATTTTGAAATAACAATTCTATTACCTGCAAATTTTTGAATGAAGGGAAAATACTAATTTTGTTGTCCATGGTCAATCCTTATCTATAATTTTGTTGATAATACTGTATTACGAGGATGGGCTGAAAAGTCTGTGGAATGAAAATGAAAATCAGAATTTTGCGGTTTGAAATTACGTTTATTTTTCAAAATAATCCCCTGCCACCTCGATACAGTTGGATCAGCGATAATCCAAAGCCTCTATGTCTTGATAAAATTTAGAACTGTCAAGTTCTTTAAAATAGGCATCCACAGTAGCTTTAACATTGTCGTCTGTTGCAAATATCTGACCTGCTAGTCATTTTTCCAGACGTGGAAATAGGTGGTAGTCCGACGGTGCTAAGTCTGGCGAATAAGGCGGGTGTGGCAGCAAATCGAAGCCTAATTCGTGAATTTTAGCCATGGCAATAACACTCGTGTGGGGCCGTGCATTGTTCTGGTGAAAAATGATTTTTTTCTTGTCTAAACCAGGACTATTTTCATTAACTTTTAGCTTTAATTTGTCGAAAAGACTCGCGTAGTATACCCCTGTGATGGTTTGGCCTTTTGGAAGGTAATCAATCAGAAGAATACCTTTTGCATCCCAAAAAAAAATGAAATCCATTACCTTTTCTGCAGATGCAACAGCTTTTGCCTTCTTTGGAGGATGAGAACCACTGTGCCTCCACTGTTTAGATTGTTGTTTTGTTTCCGGCGTGTAATGATGGACCCATCTATGGTGATGAATCGGCGAATAAAATTCACTTTGTTGTTCGAAAACGCTCCAAACGCTCACGAGATATTTGCATCCGCACCAACTTTTGATCAACACTAGCAGTCGCGGCACTCACCTCGCGGACAGCTTTTTCATGGCCAACTCTTCATTTAAAATGTATGTTGCGCGTTTTTTGGAGATGTTTACAGCCTACGCTATCTCAGACGTCTTTAGCCGACGGTCGTTTAACACCATAGTATGCACTTTTTCAACAAATTTCTGGTGTAGTGGCAGATTTCGGGCGTCCACTACGGGGTGCATCTTCAACACTTGTACGACCACATTTGAACTCACCAACCCGTTTATCAACTGTGGAAAATGAAGGAGCCGAGTCCTTCAGACCATCCTTCATCTCATTATGAATGTCGGTTGCTGATAAGCCTTTCAAGAAGAAGTACTTAATGACAGCACGAATTTTTACACTATCCATCTAGTCAAAAACTCTGACACGTTCTTAATTAAACGGCTGGCAAAACGAAACTAATGAATGCAGCGATCTTAAATTTGACAGTTGACGGGCTGAAGGAGCGAACTTGCTAGTGAACCACAAAAACTGTCTAAAACAGCGCCATCTATCCGTCATCTCACGAACTTTTCAACCCATCCTCGTACCGTACTGCATATTATTAATGTTATTCAGATTTATTGTTAAAGTGTTACTAGATACAGGAGGGATGAGCTAACACAATGTAACCGGGAGCCAATAAGAACATCGGATGTATTGATATACTACTGATTTGGTTTACACAATTACAAGTCTAGCTGTTTTTAAAATTTGGTTGCTGAATTATTTGGACGTTGCCACCTAATGTGGCGCGTTCATAATTCCTGTTAATTAAAACGCTAAGAGTTTGCTAAATGTTGGTTAGTTCCATAGAGACATCGTTGTAGACATCATTGGATAATTTACAGTTTTTCTGTGTTGTACAATTTTAAATATTCCTACTTGTTTAAGAAATTTAATAACATTTTCTATTTCAACTACCACAACGTACCTCATTCAGGATGATTTTTTTAAAGTAATAAATGCAATATAAGTCTACTATTCGATTGATCAACAAAAAAGGATAAAGATATATGCATTAGGTATACGTATTTGATAACATCATCTCCGGCGGGAGGAAAATCAGAAAAGCGGAAATAGAAGCGAAAAATCAAGCGAGTATAGAAAGTTTGATTATGATGTGGTAATAACAAATCAGAAATGGATTTCGGACGGTTTCAAAACCCACACGTAATAGTGCGAGGAAAACGGAATAACGAAAACAGTAAACGCTGAGAATTAGTCAGCAAAGTGCCGAGTTCAAAACTAGACGTTGTGAATATTTTTCCACCGAATGTTACGCATGAAAATATAAAAAAATGGACAAAGCACTTCGCTTGGACTTTCTTAAGCTTTAGTTATTGTTACTTACCGTATCTGCAAACCTATATACTTGTGTAACATTGTATCGTACAACGGCGCTTTTAAGGTAGCACTGTAAAGCTAGCGCAGAGCGCACTAAAAAACAGGAAGTGCCTGGGGCAATAATCACTTAGATCACTACATCTGAAGTTACAGCCAAAAAGCTTTTTTAAGAAAAAAATAATTTTTTTATTTCTTCGGTATTCAAGAAAACCAGAAATGTTTAGAATGAAGCTTTGATATGCAATGCAATACCAAACCGTTGCGGAATTTGCCAATTTCTTGATTATCAGGCCATGGATTTTCATTGATATCGGCGTGCTGATGAACGAAGCATGAGAATAGTTGTCTGAAGTGCGCTGTTCAATGCAGGCCGTTGAATTCTTCAACACGTGCTGTTGCGAAGCCAGGCCACGTGATTAAACAAGACTTAAACCGCTAAAATGCGCTTTTAATTTTACTTTTTACGCTTGATTCAATTATCTACACTTGAAGGTCCATGTTTAGACTTAAACTTTTCTGTATTAAACTAATCTATTAACACTTTAAATTGAACATGTTTACTAATGATGTACAAGTGCTGTCTTGGAGTACTTTTTTGTAACTGCCTTTCACCCTTCAAGAGTGAAAGTTTACTGCTTGGTTCCACCCTCTGGAGGGGTTACCAAAAGAACACGACATAGGTCGAGTATTCTACTCGGTAGATTCAAATTTACAAATTGTGAGAAAATAACAATGATAATAAACAAGAGACGACACAGCTAAACATTGAGCTAGAGGTGGAATATAACTTCCTCAAACCCCTCAAACTGGCTGCACTTGAACATTAAATTGTGAATCTTTTTCTACAATCACTGATGACTAAAGACCGGACTTTTAGTAGCAGAAGAGCAAAAAATTTTGGTAAAATTCAATAAGTAAACAAAAAGCATGGGCGTACTCCAATCCATTAAGTAAAACATATTGGACCAGAGAACTAATTTTTCGGATGAGAATTTAGAGAAAGTTGTAGTTGTATACTGCAATTCTTAATTTTTTTTATTCAACGGTGGTTTGCTGTCTCTTATGAATGTCTACTTTCAAAACTCATGACCATTCCTATTCTGCGCCTATGAACCCTGTTTTATTTAATTTTTTCACTACATAAGCTTTAATTCCAGTTGACCAAATAAATAATAACTACCTGCACAAGCTAAATTAAGGTGACAAACATATGGATGTGTTACCATTGTAAGCTCGTAAATAATTCGTTTAAAAGTTTAGGTATGCGCCAACTATACATTTAAAGGAATAATGACAAAATTGCTTAATAATTGATTGCTTCATAATTTAAATACTGACTAAATACTAGAATAGAAATCCGGACTATACTGATGAGCAAGTCTGCTTAATCCGAAATGTGTTATTTCCAGTATATTAAATAAAGGGGTATAAATTTGCGATTTTCAAAAATTCATAGAGGACGTCTGGGAAATTACCAAACTACGACACCAACCAAATAGTAACGTATCCTAAGTGTACGACCCTAATGCGCTTGCGCGACTACTCTAACCTAAACCTTCAAATTGTAATGCCATGTTTTTTGTGCTTTCTGAATACTCATGAGTTTAGGGAAAAAGAGGTTTTAACTTCGCATCGGCGATATTTCCCTTAAAATCTAAGATTCTTAAATTTTCACGACCGCAATGCATTTCCATAGTGGAAGTACGGGAACGTAAAAATCAATTCACGCATGTAGTATTTTGTGAGGGACTTCAGCTTCGCACTACGCTTGTTTGCCTTTGTTAGTATTTTCGGGATTTTTCGGCTTCTAATGACACTGAAGAATTCTTACAGACGACCCGAGTCTAAGCGAGTGATGCGATTTGTTTGCATAGTTGGGCCTGCTACAGTTACGTTGTCCTTAAATATTTATCAAAATACGAAACGTCAAGGATGAAGCTGGAGGTTTTAAAATTATAATGCGAAAGTTGTGCTGGACGTTTATTGAAAAAATCATAATTTGTACTACTGTTGTTATACAAAAATAGATAAATATATTGAACACCTATATTTTTATAAAAATTCAGTGGCAAAAGAATTTGCAATAAAAAAAACGCGCCGTGCGTCAAATAAGGTTGCACATGTCTGATCTAGAGTGAATAAAAAATAAATTGGGGTCTGAACTTATCGACTGACAGTATCCACAAAGCAAGATATTTCTGTAAATATATTTTTCTTTTTTTATGGCATAAGTTTATGATTGTTTTACTGATACCTCTTTATAACCATACAGTATGCCTATTACATTTGGGGGAGTAATAATTTTAAGTATTCTTGTGGCACTTGCACGTAAAATCATAAAATTTACAAGACTTTAATAAATAACTCAAAATATGTATAAATAAATAATATTTAAATGTAACATCAGATTATATCCAACTACGTTATGGTTTCGCATTTATAATATTTCCACGTTCCTGTTGTTGGGTTCTGGTGGTATAGAAATGCAAAACGTTTGAATAATTTTTAATGAAATACGACCTTTCTTAGCCATAACATATTTGCACGGTTTTCCTTGTATGCCTGTGGTCAAGTTCAGGGAATGGAGCTGTTTTCCTTGTTTTCGCTATAGAGGTCAAGGTTGTTTTGTCAATATTTCACGTAAAAAGCGAACTTTCCCGGCAGCATACATATGTCTGGAAACGAGCTCGCAAAGTAGAGCCTTTTGTGTTACCCATGAATGCGTTTAATATTCTAAAAGCTAGCGCAAAAACGGGCCTATGTTTTTATATCAAATGTGATATGGTAATATTACATGATTCATGCATGAAACAGTAAACAAACTCCTTCATTTCTAAAATGGGCTAGAATCTAGGCCACTATTGGACGTATTTATTTTTTGTCTTGTTTTGATAGTTTACTTGCTGATCTGGTTATGTAGTAACCAATTTTGAAACCCAGTTGTGCAGTCATTTTGTACTTTTTTAAATACGCCGATGCCGTATAATCGACGATGTTGTGCATACAGCTACCCTTTCTACGTTCCTCTTTTCGAAACAATTTGTTTAATTAACTATAAATAAATAAAATAAATAGTTCTGAAAGGAATTTGGTTAACTGAGTTTATGAAACGATTTGGAGCAAAATCATTTAAATGTAAAAACCATCCGTGTTCCCTAGGTTTAATTTACCGTAAGTCCTAATATTTTTGGGTTTATTAAACCAGTCGGTGTTTCCCAAACGTTAATATCAAATCCTAGGCAATAATAGTAGTGATAATTTCTCGGCGGGGTTCGTAATAAGGGCAGAGAGGCGTAGTTCCAAGGTGTTGCATTTCCTTTCCGAAAGGGTCGGACTTTGTGGTAATCCCTGCAAGCCGCAAACCGCTGAGTTTGCAAGTTAGCTTTTCCTTCCGACCACGGCCAACTAGAAATATTATTTTGCGTTCGTAGATTATCATACGTTTAATGATCTTGCTTAAATTAATTTCAACCCTTCAATTTAGTTCAATTTGCGTTTTAATTTTTTTTAAGTTTTTGTATAAAATCTAATAATAAATGAAGGATGGGCAGGACAAGAGAAAGAGTTACGTGAAAATTTTATAAAATTGTTACAAGATAAAGAAAGAATGTTGGAAAAGCTCGAAAAATTGGAATTCGATTAAATCATGAAACTGGCAAAAGTAATAAATAGTAAATACTCCATAGTTTATAGAAGACCTACACAAACAGACATTACAATACCACACGATTCTTGTCATCATAAAACACATAAATTAGCAGCATACAGGTCCCTGCTACATAGCGCTTTGACGGTCCCTTTAGATGAAATTAATTATAATAGAGAAATTTCAATTATTAAACAAATTGCATACAGTAATGGTTATAATACTAAACTTATTGATACATTAATTAAAGAAAAAGATTATAAATTAGCCATTCAAAAAATTTATCCGAATACTTCATTCGATACAATTAAATATGCCTAGATCCCATATTTAGGTGACAAATCAAAGAAAATTCCTAAAATTACAAACAAAACATAAATATAAAGTAAGTTTTAAAACAACTAAAAACATCTTAAGCACTTTGTTTAATGCAAACTCAAAAACGGATGATTTCCTAAAACCAGGCATTTACAAATTAAATTGTTTGCATTGTAATTCGGTTTATATAGGCCAGACAATTAGAAATTTTGGTATTAGGTATAACGAACACGTACGCTGTTACAAATACAAACACCCACATAAATGCAATTACGCTAAACACTTACTAAAACACAATCATTCAATGACATCTAATAACACTATAAAATGTTTACACTTTTGTGATGATAAACGTAAATTAGATATACTAGAAGCTTTTGAAATTCACAAACATTTAAAAACTACCGTTAATGAATGAGCAAAGTGATCTCTTAAATTCTCCTCTATTGGACTTTTGGAATAAGAAATCAAGTTATCTGCAGACGATTACCGAGATCAAGTCACCAAGTTCTATTGCTATAACAACACTAACTGTTTACTTTCTAATATAACCTTTGACAATGGCATGTAACCATGCCGAAATAGGTACAAGGTTAAAATAAATAAATATTGTTAAAGTAATTAAGTATTTTATATACAAATAATCTTTAAATACTCCATAGGACTTATTTCCGCTAGATTTTTTTCTAGTGATTTTTTTCCAGGATTTTTTTCGAGGATTTTTTCCCTTAACTTTTTTTTTCTTAGAATCAAAAATACTATTTCTACACAATCAACAATTTATATGAGCAAATTGGAAGTCCGACCGTCGTGCTTCACATATTCATAGACTAGAAAATGTATAAACTGAAGAAGAGAGTTGAGAAAGAAATTAATCAAAACAAATCAACTATGCTTTATTCACCTTTGGTATTAACTGTCAGTGTCAAAATTAAAAATTAAAATCATCTTTTTACTGTGTCATTTATATTTTCTGTACAGGGTGGCCTGAATTCGTTGGTTTTGTGGGCTATCTTGTTTATTATTGCAGGTAGAACAAAGCTGAAGTGCTAACTTCGAGTGTACTTTCCTATACCAGATATTTATGCTTGCCGTACATTTGCCCCGCGTTTGGATCCCGTTTAGTAAATAAAGGGGTACCCATTTTAGATTTTTATAATTAATAGAAAGCGCCACAGTAAAACTATAGGTTTTAGCAAGACGCTAATCTTTCGTTCTAACAACCTCCAAAGTTTTAAAAAATCGCGTGGGCAGTTTTTGAATAATATTGTTTTGAAAACTTTTAAAATTTTGACGAAGCCGTTAATGTTGTTTTCAGATTTTCGAAATTAATTATGTTTCATCTTATGCCACCCTCAAAGGGCTCTCAAACAAGTTGTAGCTAATGCCGGTCAGACGGCTACTGTTTGAATAAATGGGCGTTAAATTGAAGGATTTTCAAAAAGTTGTATCGGCCGCCTTTTTGAAGCTAGAGGGTTCGGTAAAAACGTTTTCGATTTGCCTTAAGCTCTTCTCTTGTTTCACCGTATGTTAAATTTCTACGAAAACAATTTATACAGGCAACCCTACGATGTCGCATACCGCATAAGAATAGTAAGACCGGAACCGCCCGCTCTACAGCTGATTAGATGCGCTTCCGATTTCGAACTAAAAATCGGTATAAACAGTTTATTTAAAGAGTTATTAAAAATATACAAAAAATGAAAAATATGCTTTTTAACTAGAGCTAATTGATAGTTAAAATCACGTAACTGCCGGAAAACGCGTTGTTAACGTCACAAAGTATCGTTTTTTTTCTTAATTTTTAAAATAGTAGGAAATTTTACAGGATCCTAATAAAGTACTTTAAATAGTCTATCGAACCAATAAAAGTTTATAACAATTGGCGTTTGCGTTTTAAATAAATAATTAATCCGTTTCAAATTTTTCAAAAATTCCTGGAAGGCGTCGGAGTAAAATTTGGGAGATTAGTAAAAAGCAAATTTGTAGCTCACTGCAAGCTCTATCGGCTCAGAAAGTTATAATAAAATAATGAGGCAGTTTTTAAAAAATACTTTCTTGAAAATTTTCAATATTTTGAAGCATTGCGATTGTTTTCGGATTTTCGTAATTAATTTTATTTCATCGTATACTGCCTAGAAAGGGCTCTCAAATTTTGAAAAAAACGCTGCTAAAAAAACCTGTCTAACTTCCGTACCGGTGCCGGATTTTTTTTGAGAAGCTTAACTGGAACAACAATATTTCGATATACCTCTTGGTTTAAAATTTCATTAAAATCGGTCCAATACCAATTTCGCCTTTAGAAGCCACACGCCCGAACTGTTGTTGCTTTGTTAGTATAGTTAGTATAACAAAGTATATATTTTCTGAACCGCAAAACAAATGCCTTTTTATTAAAGTCACGGCCAACTTCCATTTAAAAAAACATAAGTTTGTGTTATAACTCAAAAATAAATAAATCAGTTTAACATCTGTTTACTTCTTTAAATTATTTATAAAAATGTGTGTAAAAAGTGTCTTTACACTTTCTTTTGAAATAACTGAAATATTAGACCCTCTCGTATTTTGAAAAAAAATCAATTTTGGCACATAACTTAAAGCCTGTTTTCGCTATCGCAATATACTCAAAAAATTGGCCCATAACGTGTTCATCAGTTGTTTTTACGTTGCCATACTTTCCGTATAGGGAAGTAGGTATTGATTTCATGAAAATGTTCGAAATCTAGATTTTAACGGAAATACAGGTTCTGAGGGTTTAAAAAATGTCTGTCTGTGGGTGGGTGGGTGTGTGGGTGACGCCTCTAAAGGCGAAAGTACCGGACTGATTTTGATAAACTTTTAAATCAAGAGGTATATCAAAAATTGTAGTTCTAGTTAAGCTTTTCAAAAAAATCGGAAACCGGAAACGGCAGTTAAACATGTTTTCATTTTTTTCCAAAATTAGATTTTTAAAATTTGACTACGGGATCTAAGAAAATAACTTAGGCAAATCGAAAATTGGTTTAGTCAACTCTGTAGCTTCAAAATGGCAGCCGCTACAACTTTTTGAATATCTCGACTTTAATGCCTATTTACTCAAAAAGTAGTTGTCTGATTGGGATCAGCTACCACTTGTTTGAGAGCCCTTTGTGGATAGTATAATATGAAGGAAAATTAATTTCGAAAATCTGAAAATGGTCGCAATGGCGCTGCTTCAAAATTTTGAAAATTAAAAGAAAAATTATAAATCTATTTGCATGTCTAACTTCCGTTTCCGGTTTCAGTTTTTTTTTGAAAACCTTAATTAGAACTACAGTTTTGGATATACCTTTCGCCGTTAGAGGCCTACACACACACTTTTTTTAGGTTCCTTGAGCTCCAAAACGTGTATTTCCGTTAAAATCTAGATTTCAAAAATTTTCATAAAAGCAATACTTTCCTATACCGAATGTATGGGAACGTTAAAATAAAGAAATAATAAAATATTTGTAGCTCTTAAAGATGCCATGTATTCAAAATTCAAACGTGGTTGTTTTGGCCTCTAGAAATTGTAGCGTAAGGGTGCAGGACGACTTAAAATTATTTTATTAAATATCTCAAAGAAATAAGTACGGAGACGGATTTTATTTCTAGAAAATGTTTTAGCACATGCCTTTTAAGTATTTGTAGACCACAGCCTTTCCATCGCAATGAAAAAGAAATAAGGGCATAGAACGAGAATTATATAGTTAGATAAAAAACTGAAAATCACTTTCAGGGATTATTTAAATTTTGCTCTTGGGTAAATTGCTTGCTTTGGCTCGTTTTTATATGCATTCACTTTATTTGCTAAAAAAAATATGGCAACTTAGGCATTGCAGTGTTAATTTACAGAGTCGACATTTATCATCACTTTCATGAGGGCGCATTTTTTCCTGTGTCCTAGTGATGACAATGTTTATAACAAATTTAAAAAATGAAAAAAAAATAACAAAATTGTAAGAAATAATAATTTCAGAGGAGAAATATACGGTTTAGTTCAAAGTATAGAGAAAAGAAATGTTAATTTCAAAAAGACATATCCTTAACAAAAGTTTGCAAAAGCTTGCTTATTGTTGTTATTTACTTAAAAACAAGTGTTATGCTTTACATTGTTTGAGTCTTTCGCGGTTTGTCGAACTGTCAGTATTAAGATTTCTGCTTAGACCGCGTCGTCATTGGGGGATTACACCCAGCATAATCAGGTAAGGACCGACCTGTCGCTTGTCTGCTTTTACAAGCATTTGCTCTAAAAGTTTGAGCCATAGTTGTTCGTGGACCCTGTCTGCCTAAATAGGGCTGTGTTTTTGCTTCTACCTCGTGTGTCTGCACAAGGGCATGTGCTAGGCCTACGCCTGCTTAGATTGTTGAACCTTGGGGCAAACAAAGATTTGATCCGTTGGGCGGTGGGAGCGTGGTAATGAAATTGATAGTCTTTGTAAGCTCTTAAAGGATTAACTACTGTATCTAAAACCATCTTCTCTTTAAATATGTTGCTTGGTTGGTTTCGTGTTAATATGCATTCATTGCATTTATATACGTCAACAAAAATAGATGTATAAAACAAACAGATAATTATTGAAAGGTCTATTAGTTCTGCGTCTGATCCTAAAGTTTCAAAGAAAAATATTTAGCCATAACAAAATGGCGCGTTTTAAACAAATAGTTTCACTCAATTAAAAATTGTTTTGATTTTGTATCCAGTAGTGCACTTTTTCATTTGCATTACAAAATTTTCCAAGAAATATCTCAGGTGGCTGGAAATAACATTGAAAACGTTATGTTCCAACAAGACAGTGCGCCGCCTCATTCTTATAGACCTGTTTCTGACTTTCTCAACGGACATTTTCTTGGAAGATGTATAGGCCTGCAAGATGGATTGGTAGGCGGGGGCCTGTAGAATAGCCGGCTCGCTCCCCAGATTTAACCCCCTTAGATTTTTTTCTATGAGGATATCTGAAATCGAAAGTGTACAGAGCCCGTCCAGAAACAATTGAAGAACTGGAGCAACGCATTACAAGAGTTTGCAGAAATATCACTCCAGAAACTTATGAAAATGTAAGGCAGGAATTTCATAACCGACTTTGTATGTGCCTAGAAGTGAATGGTAAACATTTCGAACACTTAATTTAATTAATTTAAGCTTTAATTTTAAATTTTTTTTTAATTAGACTTCTTTACTTCAAACATTGTCATTTTGTTATGGCTGAATATTTTTTTTGAAGCTCTAGGATCAGGCGCAGAACTAAAAGGCCTTTCAAATGAGGTGTCACTCGACCCCCCATTTCCATTCAAAAAAAATTTAAAAAGATACAAAATTTAATTATAGGCTAAAAAATAGTATTTAATTTCCCATTAAAGCACACCAAATTTTGTGGTAAAATATCAAGTCGTTCAAAAGTTAGTTGGGGGGGGGGGAGTTACTTTGTAGACAGTGTATATTAGAATATTAGTCAAACTGCCAATATTAGAATATTTGGCCAAAACAATTATAAAGCGTTCATCTGGTGCAAAAACTATCAAAAGATGATTTAAACAGCAAAATGTAATTTTGTTAGAAAATAATGGAAATGTCGCTGAATAATCAAAATTTTATCAGCAACGCTGTATTTCTGATGAAGTTATTATTTGTTCAAATGTAACTGTCCTTATTGATCTTATAAAACTCGTAAGACTTACGTCAAAATTTAGTTCATGCAGTTACAAAGTAATATTTAAATTATGCTGGTTTCTGACCGTATAAATTAAAATCCTATATTAGTTTTGTTTTCCACGCCCAACCCCTTATCTAAAATTTTGTATACTGTACATTGTCCATTTACCAATTCCGCCCGAGTTGTGCCGTTTCTATACCTTTAACTAACCCTATGTAGCTTTATATTAACTTATATCCGAGTAAAACAGTCCTAAGCTCCCCAAAATTTAGATAACAAGATGTTAATTGACAGTAATTGCCATTATAGTCATTAGGAAATGTAAAAAATCAAAATAACGTGACTACCACATTATGGCGTGGCTAGGCTATAGGTAATATTTTTTTTCACTACTAGTAATATGGCGTAGCATTTTGACACAATAGAATCCTGTGAAATTCAATTTCTCTACCTTTGCTCACTGACAGGTAACTAATTTTTCATTATTAACCAGTGGTAAATAATGAACAAATTTATATTTTTTGATAATCCTGTGACAGTTTTAAAGAGAACGTTTTTATAGCACGATTTAATATAATGGAGAGATTCTATTTAATGGTATTTTATGCATAAAATAGTTGTTTAAATAAATTAATTTAATTTTAAAAACTTTGGTGTATTTGAATATACGTTTTTCGCGCCGTAGTAAATGACAACTCTGTCAATATCAATTTCGCCTATAATACAACCACACAAAGTAAAAAACAGAAAATTGTTAATAATTTCAGTATTTTAGATGAAACCGGTTCTTAAAAACAATGTTTTTGAATACCAATGATGATTTAACAATTTTCAAACAACTGTCACGCCAACAAAACAAAAAACTGTCATTTGTTTTATGATTTGAAATAAACAGGAATTTAAGTTAAAATAGTCATTTTTCGACAATTATAAGGGTTTATATCACTAGTAGTGAAAAAAAAAGTATATACGCCTCGGTAGAAAAGTGTTATAGCCCTCGGGCCTTACAACCCTCGGCGCTACGCGCCTCGGGATCTAACCTTAGCACTCAGGTTATAATAGTAGACTTTTCTACCTTGGTGTATAATATACTATTTCTCACAATCATGTTTATTTTTTAATAATAATTCCTCGTTCGTACACGTACTTCCAAATATGTTAACAATTAGCACCTTTCTGACTAAAGTTTTAGTAATTAAAGGAAAGTATGTATGCTGATACTTAGCTCAATTGGATTTTATTTTAAAATATCATTTTTTAATAAGAAACAGAACATAAAATAAATTCACCTTCCAAATGTTCCAAGTTCAAAAGTTTTTGAATCTGAATAAATAAAACTGATTTTGATTCTTTTAAAAGCGTAAACAAAGTTAGTGATAAAAGCTTTCAAGTATTTTGCGAAACAGAAAAACATTTTGAATTGAAAATAATATCTTTTACACAAATTGTCTCCAAGCTTTCTTAAGAAAAATAGGCGATTAGATTTTTGTTAAAGAGACCGTTTCGATATGAAAATCCCAAGCTCAGCTGATATCAAACGTTACTTTGGCATGCTCTGCCCTTTGATCTTTTGGGCATAATAAAATTTTATTAAACATACGGGATTTAAAATATAATTTTTCTCTTGCAGATTTGCGATGAAAGATGGCGGGTTCTTAAGCGATTAATGAGATGGCAACTCCGGCTGTCTTCTGCCTCAGTTTGCAACTAAGTAAGTACCCATTTAAATTCGTTTTGTTACATAATAATTTTCTACATTTAAAAGTTATCTTCAACGTTTTACGTTTTGAATTGTAGAATTTGACTAAAATCGCATTCTATAAATAATTAAACAATTGCAATCTTTCACAATTCATTGATATTTTTAATTTATTATTCTACATCTAATATCGACCAATGCCTACGTCACATTTGCTGTCTCAGCAGCCGACACCCCCACAGAATTGTATGGCGCATAAATTTAAGCAAACTTTTTATTTGTTCTATTTGCTATTTTTAAAAATACACCACCCGCCAAAATTAAGGGATCAAGTATATAAAATAATAAGTACACCCTTCCACTACAAATGACGTTATGAAACTTATAGGCATTAATTGTAAAAATGTTGCAAACGTGTAAATTTTATAATTATAACATTGTACATTTCACCAACTGTTAGATTTCTTAGAAAACAAGATATATAGGCAACCCTCCATTCCATCCATCCGTCCAAATTTATAGAAATCGCCGCCACATTTATAGCTTGCAGGAGAAAAATCAAATTTTAGTCAATTTTTCGCTCTAACAGCCTACAAACTCTAAAAGAATTGTGTGGGTATTTTTTTAATAATATTTTTATGATAATTTTTAAAATTTTGAAGAAGCGCCATTGCGATCGTTTTCAAATTTACGAAATTAATTTGGTTCCATCGTCTACCACCCACAAAGTGCTCGCAAATAAGTTGTACTTTTTGAGTAAGTGAGCCTAATAAGTTGTAGCGGCCGCCACTTTGAAGCTAGAGAAATTCAGTAAAACGTTTTCGATTTGCCTTAAGTTCTTCTCTCAGATCCCGTGCTCAAATTAAAAAATTTTTTTTTGATAAAGCGCTACCGAAAAAACATGTCTAACTTCCGTTTCCGGTTTCGGATTCGGATTGTTTTGAAAAGCTTAACTAGCACTGCAATTTTCGATATACCTCTTGATGTACCACAGACATTTTTAGGTTCATTGAGCTCTAAAACGTGTATTTCCGTTAAAATCTAGATTTCGAAAATTTTCATGACATCAATACCGAAGGTATGGGAAATTGAAAACAATTAACTTAATCGTTAGAGCGAGTGTTTCTACCACTAGAGGCTACACCAGCTTTCATTCGAGAAGGCACACTTCTAACAAGTCGGTGGAGTTCCTCCCAAGGTATTACATTCCATTCTTGTGCGAGTACTTCCCTAAGCTCTTTTAAAGTTACTGGAGCTGCTGGTAATGAGTTAATTTTTTCAATGTCAACACGACCAAGATGTTCTGTAACAATATAAGCAACGTGAGGGCGGGCATTAACTTGGATTAGAACAAACCCATGCCCAAACTGTTCAGCCATAGGCTGCACATGTGGTATGATAATACTGTTCCTATATCTTGTGCAGCAGCCAATGACCCACCATCTACCACAACGATTTCCGTACGAGCTCCTAAACGTATACCTGCCCGTATGATGATTGACCCATTACCGTATTTGTCTACTTCACGGATTGCCCGTTGAGCATAGCGTTCGCCAGCTCTTCGCCACACTTTATTACGTCTATCGTTCGTGGATGAATAAAATCGCGATGTGTCATTGAACAATATCGAGGCCCATTTTTGATTTGCCCAATTCAAGTGATTACGCCAATCTTCTTAACACAGTTCTGCAGTTGACTACGGTCCCTCCTACTTGTCAAAGATCATTTTACAGGGATCTAGCAGTAACAAATTTTTGCCTTCTCGCTGATGTTATATTGGGTTTCGCGCTGTGTAGTCTTTCTTTTACGATCTTGGCCACGTCTCCTGCTGTACGTACCAGTCTCTATGAATCTCGGGGAAACTCGGCAAATTACCCATTTTAAGCCTTTCAGCAACATTTCATTGCGTATGACCTTCTTCCAGTAACACCAGCACCCTGGAAAACCTTTACTTTTCTTAAAACCCGCCTTTGTCCGTTAGCAACCATGACTTAAACTGTTTTTTAACCACTGTCAACAATTCACTTGTTAATAAAACTTTAAAAGCCGTCTTTTAAAAAACGAATTTTTTTCAAACTTTTACATTGCTCCGTATAAAGCTGTATTATTGCAATACCTTAAGCTGAAGATATGATCACCATGTATTGATATAATGACAAAGGTCATATATAATAACTGTGATAGAAGAAAATCTACAAACGTATCTATGTTTGGTCCCTTAATTTTGGCGGGTAGTCTACAATTAATTTCACAATTCCATAGATTGTGTCAAAAATAATCCACCCATACACAACAAGGTACTTAAACTTACTGTATTTTGCTTTAAAAAAATGTAAGACCGTTTAATAAAATAATGCTAATTAAATTGATGGTTCATAATGGTGATATCACACAAGCCAGCAACGTGTATTGTACAATGTAACCTATGCTACTCTCCTACACTACTTCACTCGCATCTCTCTTCCCACTGCACTCCCTCCGACGGCTCCTGATGAACCATCACGTGGCCACTAGGAGGAGTTGATTTAGCGCGTGCGCAGCCCGTCTATTAGCTTGGTGTTTCTTACAAAAAGGAACATATAATCAAGATAGAAGTAGAGTAGGAGAAAATAAGCAGCTCTCTTAAAGGAAAATTGAAGCAATAGAAATATCGAAACCCAAGAACAGTATAATAAAACGACTAATATAGTCTTAAAAGGGGTACAGTTGGAGCATGGAGATATGAGACAAAAAGTCGAAAACACTATATAAAAGAAATTGGAGTTACAGTGGAGAATGCGTACGGTAAGAAACCATGAAAAGCAGAAAGTGGTAAAATAGTTAAGCAAAAGTTGGATGTTGTGAGACAAAACAGCAAGCTCGCAAAAAAGAAAAAATATAGATATTACCCACCGATTTGAAGTTGGAAGAACAGAAAATACAAACAGAAATGCCAAAGAAAGATAGACAAGAAAAGGAGAAGGGTGGTAACACCACAAAAATAGGCTCCCGGAAATTAGAAATCAGTAGTTGAATAAAATGATCATATTTTATCTTATTATAGAATAAAGTGTGGGTGGCATAAAAGGGAAAAGGAGACAGTAGAAGCAAAAAATACAATTAAAAGAAACTGAAAGCTAAAACCCTGGGATTATCTAGAAAACTGTCAATGCCAATGTCATACTTTGACATATGGCTGAATTCGAAACTTCACCCTCTATCCAAATATGACGGCAAAAATATGAGGTGCCATTTAAAATTTGTCGATGACGTCATAGTTCAAAAACGAAAGACGATTGAAAAATGACAAATATCAGAAAAGATGCACTTTTAAAAAATAAGGTTGACGTGTACGAGGATTTTTTGAAAAATTCCACAATTTCAATTTTGTCGAATTAGTTCTAGAGTTTACACTCGCACTGTATATGGAACTACCTGGTTACAGATATAAACAACTATATAAATCCAAACACTTATTTTATTAGTATACAATCATTTAATGACATCTAATAACAATTTAAAATGTTTGCAATTTTTTGTGATGAGAAACATAAATTAGATATACTGGAAGCATTTGAAGCTCGCCAACATAAAAAACTGTACCTATAATAAAGGATCTCTTAAATTCAACATTATTAGAATTTTGGAATAAGAAATCAAGTCATCTACAGACATAGATGATCAAGATCAACTTATGAACAAATTTCATTGTTCCTATAGCAACACCCGCTGTTTAGTTTTAATTTTGCCTTTGATAATCACATGTAAACACGTTGATAATCAGAATAAGGTTAAAAAATAATTATTTTTTGAAGTTATTAAGTATTGTTATATTTATTGAAAAATTTATAACTGCAAACGAATTGCGACAGATAGACCCTATATCGACAACATTAACAGTGGTCAGGAAAATATTATAAGAAACCGAAAAATAAAACGAAATGTCAACATATGTATATTGAAAAATGCTTAGCAGTGCGTAGCATATGCCGAAGTTCTAACCTTAATAGCAAGGGCCAGAGAAAAATTAAAAAGCCTAGTGAAGCAAATAGAATCAGAAGTGGGACCATGTGCTCTGAAGAATAATGAAGAAAAGTCAAAGTACTTATATGGTGACAGATTCAACAAATTATTAAATAGGATAACAGCTGAAACTTAAGAACAAATAAAGAAGCAAAGAACTATTATCCTAGCGTCTAGACATTTAGGGGCAGAAATATCAGACAGCGGTGACCACGAAACCGAAATTAAAACAAGAATAACAGTAAGAAACGGAGATTTGGTTTCAACTATGGCTAAGATAGATCACTACATGTTTCGTTCTTCTTAGAACTCGTCAGGCGAACACAATCCCAGGCATAATCGAAACTAAAAGGGAGGTGCGGAAATATACCAAAAAGATAAAATCATCAAATGGGAATTACAAAAGTAATGGCTTCTAAAGTGCGGCGAGGAAAGTTGTAATCAAATACCGGTTTGCGTTGCAATTTTCCTCGCCGCACTTTAGAAGGCATCACTTTTGTAATTTCCCTTTCATGAAGAATAACAGTGATACGTGATAAGTACAGAAAATATTATTCGGTCTGTAAGAGTGAAAAAATATGTATTTAAAAAACCAATAGAACAACAGCAACTTCTGGCTGCAACACTTGGGTGCTGCGACAAGAAGATATAGTAAAGTTAATTGTAGTAGAACGAAAAATTGTAAGTAGAAGAATGATTTGGTTTAAAAACCAAACCAAAATGTTCGAACCGAAGAGACAGGCTGAGGAGACAATGCATAAGAAGTATAGAAGAAGATCTAGGCGAGTCGGGAGTGACGAAATTGGAGAATCTCATAACTCATAAGGGACAGAAACAGATAAATCGATCATCCATAAAGCCCCGTTGGGCTCTAAAGGCTTGTAGTGCTGCAACATAACCAGGTCTTCCCAATTCCTTAATATTTTAAATGATTATTCCACTCATAAACAACCACAAACGACTACGTCGCGTTTTGCCGTTTGAGCAGCCAGTGGAAAATTTGCATAATATTTTTGATTTACGTAATTTTATGCAACCACTCATTTGTTTTTTTGCTAGTTCATCCACCCATACACAACTCGCGAATCTGCAAAAGCAATCGGGGTAAGTTGCTCCTATTTTCTGCATAGCAAATCATGTTTATTTTGCTTTGAAAAATTCTGCCGTACAAAATTTAAACATATAAGCAAACTACTCATTTGATGTATTTGTTAATTTTGAAATTAAAATTAGTTTGATAGTTCGATATATTATTCGTGAAATAATCTAATCATATACTACCACTAAATTGAAAATAACCGGAAAAAAATACTTCCTGTGTGGCAATAAGTTTTCGTAATTTTTTTATTTTCTGGTGGTGTTGCTGCTGAATAATTGATAAATAAAAGTTATTTGACTAATTAAAGTATTGCAACAGTGTTGATTGTTGCAATTGTTTAAATCAAAAAATATTTTCTGAATAAATATTTGAGTTGCATCAACGAAACTTGGCGAAAAACGGGAACAAAACGGACGGAAAAAGCAGACTGTATTAATCACATTAATTAGACAGAACATAATCATGTAACTAACTACAAAACAAATAAAGTGCAATTAATAACTTTGTGTATTTGAGAACTATTTGTAACATGGTAAACACGACATGGTACGAAGAACGTCTAGTACAGGACTAATAATTATCCTAGTCGATTGCATGCTAATTAGAAGAACAGACTCCACTAACTTCCAACCGGATACATTCTACAACATGCCTTTGCTATATACATGTAGTTGGAAAAGACTCGCTTTAATCTTTTGTTTTAGAAACATTAAATAAACTTAGTAACTAAATACAATCTTCGGCTTTGCTATAACGTATTTTAGTTCTTACAGAAAATCACGAACCTGAACCGTCAAAATGTTTCTATTTCAACTTCGTTTGGAAAATGTTAACAAGACCAAGTTAGGAGTACGTTTCACCAATAAGTATAGGTAATGTGAACATCGCGAAAGGATATCGACGTTTTAGCTTTCCCTAAGCGTGGACTTTTAACGATTTGAAATCCCTTTGACCAATTTAAGATACGCAAGATTAAGTAGGTGCGTTTTTGAAAGAGATCTGGTACAAAGTTAACAATTACGATTTATTACCCAAAAAGAAACTTTAAAGAGAAGAACTATAGTCTATTTAGATATAAATGTTCGTAATATTTCTAATCTGATTTATGTTATGAACAAAAATGGGGTCAGCGGAAGGTCTAGTGCTCAGTCTCAGGCTCTAGAGCTAGATTCCCAATGGCAGTAGGTTCGAATCCTCTGCACGTCGGAAATTTTTCTGAATAAGTTAAATCCGGCGTGTTCATCGACGGTGTGTGTGGTGTGTATGTTGGGTTGCATGTCTTTCGGGGTGGGGCATGTTAGACCGGTGAATAGCGCTAAGTGCGCTGAGCCAGGGTAAGGGGGTGGGATGAGAATCATGGAGTCGTGCTCACGCACGGCCTCATGATTCTTTAAAAATAGAACAAAAAATATAATTAATTTCTTTAGTCGATTGTAAAAAACAAATATTATGTAAGTTTTCCTTAAAATTCTTTATAAATTAATTTTTTTTCTTAGGTAACTGTTTAATTAAGTGAGATGAACTTCAGAGAATTGTTTACAAAAATATTTATAAAATTCAAATCCGTAGGTCTAGCCGTTATTTCTTTACCTTTATAAATAATGTATAAAGACAAGATAAGAATTGCTGGATTAAGAGTATAGATGAATTATTAAAGCAGAGTTTTCCTTCCAAAGTCTTTTGGATACAAAATTTTTAAATAAAACATTTAAGCTTTTCTAATATCAACACAAAAAATTTAAAGTTGTCTGCTGTTTTTCTAAAACTCTATTCGGAAAGTTAAGCTGTTTCTTCGTTGAGATTAACGAAAGTTAACTTTTTAAAGAAGAACAAACGACTTTAATAACTAACAGCGTTTGTGGATGAATAATAAAATAAAAAACCTTAGATAAATTTCACCAAAGATGTTCTAGTGCTCTTATGTATAACTGTATAAGAACCAAATTCATGTAAATAATTGTTTTGCAATTTTCACAAGAAGTTAGAGTTTTTGAATGAAATTTTTCGATTGGCAGAAGTTTCCAAACTACAATAATTAACGCAAATTCTTATTCTATATTGGTTTGATTTTTACTATAAAGAATATTGTGGACATCTTCTAACTGGTATTAGATTTATATTTCTTTCCTATTTTACTAAATATTTGTTGACTTTAAGAACTCAAGACTAGAAATTATAAGACTGATTGTTTAAACAATCCTCAGCCTCTTTTTGAAAGATAAGAACGTTGTCTACTATTCTTGATAGTTGAACTCTTTTCACTGCTTTCCGATTATTCATCCTGATTATTTATTATTTTCCATTCTTTCCTGCTCCGGGAATTTGGTGAACTGTCCTATTTTGTGATTCGTCGTTCATCCGTCGGTCGAGGACGTTTGAACGCTGCCGTTTGGACGCAGGGACGTTTGGACGGAAACACTGATTACATAAATAATACGAGAGATGTCCGGTTACTAAGGTACATTTGTGAATTACAGACAAACTACTTTATTTATAGAAATCAAACATACACTAACTAAAAGCGCGAACTGTTAGCCACTGTCTTTTTAGCAGACTACTGCACATTGCATTTTTTTAATTGATTCTCATCCGCACACCTTCGGGTTCATCGTTCAGTATTGTGCAGCCACTTTTGAACTGATTACACCAAACACTAACTTGTTTTCGACTCATAACGCCTTCTCCGTAAGTCTACAGTATTTTTTTTTATGAATTTTGACAGGTTTTTCATTATTTGCATGCAAAAATCGGATGACCGCTCGCAATTCCAACTTGGAGTATGTTTCGATCGGAACTGACATTTGCGGCTGTCACTGAGCACGTTGTACTTAACCTAAGGCAATGACAACAGCCACCTATGTAGTACATATGTGCATCTAAAATGCGTGCAAGTTTCAACATGATCGGATCAACGTATGCGGTGTGCCGAGCAAACGTACCTTAGTAACCGAGGGATGTCTCCTTGTAATACTAAAGGAAGATATTTTTCTACTGCTTTATATTACGACAGTAGAAGAGTTATATATTAATTAAATCTTCTTCTACTTCATTCAAAGCCCCCGGCCTGTTTCTTCCAGAAATGCAGTCCTTCTATGTTTTGTGAGGTCTGCCGATGCTTCTTCTGCCTCCAGGTGACATATCTCTAGCTATTTCGCAAGTGTCGTGTACGCGGTCTATTCTTGTTTTGCCGAATATTTTTCTTAAAGCCTTCATTCTTCGTGGTTTCGAGTATTTGTGGCTGTATCTAGCCTAGTTTATACCGCGTAGGTTAATATTGGCGTAATATAATGACACGTTTATAGATTTTCACGTTTGATTATTTTTTCAGGTACTTAAAATACCAGATTGTGTTATTCAAACAGCGCGGTATCATAGCTGCTTCATGTTTGTTTTTCTTTGAACTTTTTCAGCCATCCTTCCGCTACTTTTTTTTAAAGAATCACGAGGCCGTGCGTGAGCACGACTCCATGATTCCCATCCCACCCCCTTACCCGGGCTCAGCGCACTTCGGCGCCATTCACCGGTCTAACATGCCCCACCCCTGAAAGACATGCAACCCAACATACACACCTACATACACCATCCATGGACCCGCCGGATTTAACTTGTTCAGAAAAATTACCGACGGGCAGTGGACTCGAACCTACTGCCATTGGGAGTCTAGTTTCAAAGCCTGGGACTTTAACCACTAGACCACCCGCCGGCCCTCCGCTACTTGTTATCCCAGAACCTACATATGTGAAGCTGCTTACTTGTTCTATAATCTTATTCTCAATGTCCAACGTAAACCTGATTGGAAACTTACTTATTGTTAGAGTTTTTTTCTTTTTGGTTGATATCTTAAGATTCCACCTTTTACAGTTGATATTAATTTGTTGTAGTAGACTCTGCAAGTCATCTTCAACCATTCACAACTAGCGCCACATCGTCCGCGTAACATATCGTTGCTATTTCTTTGTTCTCCAACTTGCATCCTCGTTTCTTGTTTGTTTTCTTTATAACTCCGGTCATTAAGCCGTTGAATAGCAAGGGGCTTAGAAAATTTTTTTAGTTATTGATATTTCTGTTGTTAGTTTTCTATCCACTTTTATTTTTAGTGTCAGTGTACGTCTCTTTAACTAGACTAAATTAATCCATTAGCAACAAAATATGCGATAATTCCACGCTGTCAGAAGCTGCTTCTAGGACCACAAAGCACACAAATGCCGGTTTGTTATATTCTATAGTTTTTTTCATTATAAAAATCGCGTCATTACACGATCGTGCGCTTCGTAAGCTTCCGTGTTCATCATTCAGTGATATAATTCCTCTGTAGTTTTCCGGCTACTGTTTTACGCTTTTCCTAAATATGAGTATTACAATCCCTGTTTTCCAATTCTGGAGTATTTGCGCTGATTGAAATATCTGTCCGATCAATTTATTAAGCCACCATCGCTTCGTAAATATGTTTCATTACTCGCTTTAAAACCTTTCCTAAGGACTCGATTTGATGTTTACGGAATTTGTTTCTGTAATGACGCTATCGCTTTCAGTAGATTCTGTTAGAATAAGACTACGAAGTAATCTACATCTTGCGTACTTGTTTCTATGTAATATTGTAGCGGTCTACATTACAAAGAAAAATCGCTTTTATGCACGAGCCACGTAAATGGGAGACTCCCAGCACTAAAAGCTGAGACAGGTGGAAGGGTTCAGGATTTAATATATAGAATAAATGATTTTGCCCGCCGTTTCTTTTCTGAATTTCTATCAATGATCGATCGTTGAAATGTAAGGAAGTTATATAATGAGGATATCCCTCGAGTTATATAGTTGTTTAACTCTTGCTCAATTTTCTATTATGTCGACTACTTTATTAAAGAAATTTTTGAGGAAACGTGGTTTTTAACGGGTCGTCTAGCTTATGGATTAGCATCGCCAAAGTGAAAGTGGTAGTTCACAGAATTAATTTTAAAGACAAAGATCTTGTTAAAATCTCAGCTGTTGGACGCCCTTTACAGTTTTTTTTGTTTAATATTTTATTTTCGTTTCTAAGTGTACCATTGAAGTAGATTTATGAGAAAATATTTCGGTTAATGCAATTTTATCCATGATTTTTATTTTCTGAATGTTCTTTCAACGTTTTCATTTATCGTTTTTAATGCTAGGCGATGTAAGAAGCGAATTTGGGTATTCCGAGAAGTTAGCAATAAAATACTCTTATGTACATCTGTATGTTGTTAAAACCAGCTTCAGTATTTCGTTTTGCCAGTTGTAGTTACAGCAATTTTTTTCATAAAAGTAGTCCATTTAGTCTTTTGTTGCGTCATAATGTTATCTTTTTTCAACACTTATAGTTGACTGCGGTTATTGACGTTGATAGATGAAAAAACGTAAAACAATAAAATATTTTTTCTGGTGTGAGACATTAACAATAACGGAGAAAACCAGTGAAGCAAATAATGCGCCAGCTTTCTGTCTTAGGTCTAAAATAGGTTAGACGTGGCATCCCACAAAAAAGCAAAAAGATCGAACAGGAAAAACGGGCAACCCTTCGCAGCAAACTGAACGTAGCAATTTTTACTGGTACGTGCCGCCAATTTTAACGTCCGCTTCTTCTTTAGAATCGAAATGTCGACAGCAGTACAGAACCGGTGATCTTATATCTAAATTTTATGCTGCATATCTGACATGTAACTCAAGTCAGATATGGAAATAAGAAATCCAATAAACGTTTGCATCACATTTTTTCTTTATGTAAAAAAACAAACCAAATTGAGACATTGTTGAGCAATCGTGATACTCGTAATCCTCGCATTTCAAATCCTTTTTGGTCGATATAATGCATATAAACATAGTGGTTTAAAAACCGTATTCCAGTTGAGTTTAGTTTCAACACAAACTAATGACAGTTTCGGAAAGCTACAAAATAAAACCCCCGAGAACAAAGAATTGATGTTTTCTTTGCGTTGTAAAGTAAGTGAATATAACTTAACTAAGTTAAAGGGAAACTAAATTCTAAGGTCTTGTTTGCTTATAACTCTGAAACCGTTGCCAAAATAATAATGAAATCTGGACATACTACATGCAAATTTCTGGCATAAATGTAGATTAGCAAGGATAAATTTTATCTTCAATTTAATATTCCAGTTCGCTGAACTTTATTTACCAGCAGAATGAATACACAAATTCCGGTTATTATTTGCTATACAGTGTGCGTGTAAAGTATGGAATAAATTCATTAAAAACGTAAATCTAAACTTAACGCAAAAACTCCTGAACAGCAGCAACGTATTTTTTTCTTGGGTCATTTGATAAATGTGAATTCATATGATAGTTCTTTTTACAACTATAGAAATTACATACATTCGTAGGCCCTGCCTGCCTAAACAGGGCCGTGTGCTTAGTTTATTTAAACCTTGGGGCGGACAAGGATTTGATCTTAATGTATTTTGTTTGCCAAGACAATAATACTTAATCGGGTTATGCCTGTTAGCTGTTTGTGAACCCATACAAACTAACGTTTCGCAAGACATTGCAGCTTGCATCTTCAGAGTGAATAGAACAAATATTGCTCATACTTCTAGAGCAAATGCTTGTAAAGGCAGACAAGCTACAGGTCGATCCTTACCTGATTATGCTGGGTGTAGTTCCCAAATGACGACGCGGTCTAAGCCGAAAGTATATTGTAATATTGACAGTTCGAGAAACCACGAAAGCCTCAAAGAATATATGTCTAGTTAATTTTCTATTTTTCATTGTTTTTTTCGCCCCGTTTTCGTTTTATTACAATTCATAGAGAACCTGACTGAAACGTTTTTCGCGTTTTTTTTCAAACATCTTTTATATGGTTGAAAAAGAAGAAAGCCCTGTACCACAAAATGTAACAAAATATATATCATGCTGTTTAAAAACATTGATGACTGCAACATAAACTCAAAACAGTAAAGCTATGCTGCAATAATTTTGATGATGGGGTAGCACTAAGTACGGCGATCTTTGTATGTTGGGAATCATTAAAAATTCAAGAACTACAAAAAAAAGTATGATAATAATTTTCTCCATTAAAAAAATTTTATTAGCAAAATATAACAAAGCAAAAATATAACAAATATCGCTAAAATGTAGTTTGATGTTAAACAAGACTTTAAAATGTTTTTTTTTGTTTACAGCAGCTGTACATCAATCACCAATTAAATATAAAAGCATTATTGTTTAGCTGACAACAAGAAAGGAATACTGTACTATTAAAACTTTATAACGTACAGTATACTAATAAGAAGTGTTTTCCTGTAAGATATTTACATATTTATCTTTACAATTACATAATTGAATCCTGGTAAATAGTTCCTGTAGATACGATGCCGACATTTTTAAGCCGCGTAATTGTGTAGCATAATATGCAGTATAAGAACGCATTAAAAATTATGCAGTTAACGTTTCCCGCCCGTTTCTATAAAACCAATTTCGAATATGAGGACGTACCACTTTTTGAGGTTTCTCTTTAAAAAAAAAGATGATTGTAAAGACTCCAAGCAGCATTATTAATAAATCAAGTGGACGTCGAATATGCAGTAATAATTGAATTAGCATGTAAAAATCACAGATTCAAACACAGATTAATTACGTTGAAGGTATTTGCCTCTAGTTCTTGATAAAAATCAAAAGGTAATAAATACACTGCCCGTCATTTGAAGTGGATCACAAATGAAAATACATGTAATTCGATATGTATAAGGTTTTATTACGATAAATAAGCACGCAGTGAATATTTAACGTTCTATACATGTATTGTAGAGCAAACATACTACAACTAAGAAATGTTAACACATAAAAAGACAATCAGTACCTAACATGCTACAACATTAAGGACGACTAAAAACTAAAACCCACTTGTCATTTGAGTAACTAATAGGGTATGGGACCACCTCTTGCACGGATAAGGGCTTCACATCGTCTTGGCATGCTTTCAATACAGGTATCAATTATGGCTTGAGGTATCCTATTCCATTCTTCTACAATGGCAGCACTCAATTCATCTAAGGTGTTTGGTTGGCGAGCACGCTTTTGTAGCTGCAATTTTAATGCAGACCAAACGTTCTCTATTGCATTAACATCCGGCGAATTTGCTGGCCAGAGCATACGGATGATATTGGCGTTCTGAAAGGTACTCGTTAACGATCGCCGCTCTATGAGGTCTTGCGTTATCGTCTATAAAAACGAAGTTAGGCCCAATATCGGCTGCTGTTGGGATTACAGTGGGCTCTATAATGTTATCAAGGTAACGTCTAGCTATTACCGATTGATTCTCGAACTGCACGAGTTCTGTACGGCCCCCTGTTCGCATACCACCCCATATCCATTGAGCCGCCACCAAACGGAACACGTGGCACCATACAGCACTCAAGATTTCGCTCTCCGAGCCCTCTCCAAACTCGTACTCTCTCATCATCGCCATGTAAAGCAATTCGAGACTCATCGGTGAACAAGCATCGTGACCAATCCTCAAATCCCCAATGTAGGTGATCTATTGCAAACTGCAATCGATTTCGTCGGTGTTCTGCAGATAAGTTCGGATGACGAGCAGGACGTCTTGTCCTCAGTCTAGCCTCGTGGAGTCTTCTATGTATCGTAAACACTGAAATTGGCCAATTTACCACTACCTGAAGCATGTTTCTTAGACGTGGGGCGTGAATTGTTCGGTGTCGTCGAGCTGTTGTTCTCAAATAGCGGTCGTTTCTCCAGTTGTGATGAGCTGTCTACCTCCACCATGCCGAAAGTTAGACGATCTGGTTGTCAAAAACTTATTCCATGCACAACTGATCACACTTTGCCTTACATTAAAACGCTCGGCCACCCTTCTTTGTGGTAAACCACTTTCTAGCATACCAATGATTCTATCGCGCTGAGATGCATCTAACCGTCGTAAAACCATTGCTTAAAATGTAATCTTGAACTTTGAACGGCAATTTGTTACTAACAATCATTTATTCGCGGTACAAGTACAGAACAGTCTACACAATGAATCACTCAAAGCAATTCTTAGACATTTACAAATCTTTTCTTTTGTTGAATCAAACATATTTGGTCTATGTTTCATAAAACACCTATATAATATTAAAATCAGCAGTATGTACTAATTTCGGGTACTAAAACCCTATAATTATCGAGTTATATGGTTTTTCATACGTGATCCACTTCAAATGACGGGCAGTGTAATATACAACGCGTTAGAATTTAATTATGCTACGCACAGACGACGATGACATACTGTTTATAGAACCCATAAGTTTTAGCATACCTGCTTAGCGTAAAGTTGCCGGTCAAGACAGTTTTTTTTTAATTTCTTGGACATGTGTTGGTTTGCTGGTTTATTATTCAAAGCACTAGAAAACACTAACGAAGCACTAACGATTGGCAACAATGTTTTCGTTAGTGCTTAATGTGTGCCTGCTGAGCGTGAAGTTGGCAGGCAACTAATTTTTTTTAATTACTGACGTATGTGTTTGTTTGCTGATGTTTTAATTAGAGCACTAAAGAGTACTAACGAAGCACTAACGATTGGCAACAATTTTTTCGTTAGTGCCTAATGTATGCCTGCTGAGCGTGAAGTTGGCAGGCAACTAATTTTTTTAATTACTCACGTATGTGTTTGTTTGCTGATATTTTAATTAGAGCACTAAAGAGTACTAACGAAGCACCAACGATTGGCAACAATTTTTTCGTTAGTGCCTAATGTGTGCCTGCTGAGCGTGAAGTTGGCAGGCAACTAATTTTTTTTAATTACTCACGTATGTGTTTGTTTGCTGATATTTTAATTAGAGTACTAACGAAGCACTAACGATTGGCAACATTTTTTTGTTAGTGCTCAAAGTGCGCCTGCTAAGCGTGAAGCTGGCAGGCGATTTTGTTTTTTTAATTACTCGAAAATGCGATGGTTTGCTGGTTTTCTTGGTAGGGCACTACAGAGCACTAACGAAGCACTAACGATTGGCTCAATTGCTGTCGTTAGTGCTTTTATTGACCTGCCAACTTCACGTACCCCACTCAAAGTACCATGAAAGAAGTTGCTAAAACTCGGTCACCGACGATTACGGCCCATACATTAAGTTTTGACGATGTTGCGATTGTGTTGTTTGTAGCTGCCTAGTAACGACGTTTTATCACTGAAGATTAATTGTCTTAAAAATACCGGATTGGCGTTGCAAATGTTTGCCATTCATTTACCAAATTGTACTCTGCGGTCAGAATTATCCCCCAATAGTTCATGTATTTGTTAGACTTTATATGGATGATACAGAGCCTTCATTAATTACTGATACCCACGTAGCCACAATATACAGGCAACCCAACTTACACTGTTGGTAAGCCTTTTATCCAAAAATTCCCAAGGCGTTCGTTAACTTATCAAGACTTGCTTGTTTACATAGATAACCTTACTTTGAGTGTCGACAGTGACACTTACAGGGAATTTTTAGTTACCACGAGTACCAATCCTGAACTGACTTCAACATCTAAATTTAAATCTCCCTAAGTCACTGCGGACCAAAGGTCACGTGGGTATCAGTAATTAACGAAGGCTCTGTATATATCTATCTTTTTAACGTATTTAATAGTAAAGTTTGGCTTATGTTATTATCGAATCCCAGTTGGCGGCTTCCAATGTGTGGATTTTCGTATACAGCTAAGAGATCATCAAATCTTGCATCTTACCTTACTGTGTGAGCAGCCGTCCAGTTTTAGGTAAATCTTTCACTTGTCACATGTCTCTAATTTTTTTTAAATTTGCTAACTCGATTGTGTCGTAGGTGGCCGATGTATTTGTCGTTAAATAAATGACAGACTTCTTCCCATAACCAATCATTGTTTAAATTTTCATTCAGCCAAATTCGTAATTTCAAAATACTACGAAAACACAGATACAAAAAATGCTAACAAATTATAAGCGAAGGTAGGTACATTGCTTTCTATGAGAGTTGATAACTAACACAATGTATTCTCACTGAAGTTCACAACTTAAAACCATCATACGACACTGCTATTGCCTATTGTTGCAAGAAATAGTCAAAACTTCAACATGCTTTGATTTTGTTGTCTTTTACATTGCCAGTTAGTAAATGTTTCTTTGGAATATTTAAAAATTAATCGAGTGAAACATAAAAATAAAGTTTTTACAGCTAATTACGTATAATTGAAGCATTTTAGTGCTAAGACTCAAACTAAATTTGTACCTTTAGTTATATTGTAAAATAGCAGTGCAGTTTTAAGGCTTAAGTTAATGTACTTGCTTATTTTCTCTAGCTGTTAAAAGTTTAAGAAAATAATTATACATTTTAAATAAATTAATAATAAACTGGATATCCTTTTACAGTATCTAAAAATAGTAGACTCATCAAGGTTTGAACCCGTAATGTTTCGCTTACGAAACGAATTCTCTATCTCGACGCTACTAAGACATCTGCAAATCCATTTTGAAACAAGTTATATCAGTGCGCTACTGACTTGACTATTATTAAATGGTTTATTGAACGCTACATTGCTAATGAACTTTTAACTAAATTGCCATCAAGTGATGTAAAAGAATATTATTTTTCCATTTAGGGATAGTGAAGGTAGTAAAATTCTTCTAGGGACGTAATACAGAGCTTCAAGTTTGCTATGTTAATCGGCCATGTTCCAGTTGATTTGGAATTCACTGTAAATATGTTACGTTACACTCCGATTGTGAAATGTTTATTTCACAAACTGATACTTGAAAAAAAAAAAAAAAAAAGAAATGTGTGCCGAGCAAGCCACATCTAAGTGAAACTTGTTGGCGTGTTCTCACTGAAAGTGTGCTTTGAATTATGTGATTTAACAGAAAATATTGCGGTACCGAAGAACCATTTCTCTTTTCGACTGCGGGTCGCAGTTAGGTAGCATAAATAATACGATTTCCGGTCCAGTTAAGTATTACGTCAAAGCGCACCAACGTCCGTTCGAGCCGGGCTGATACTGACCCAAGCGGGGCAATATTACGAATACGTGCCGCACACAGTAGGCCCTGCAGTTTGGCCATTTTTCCAGAATTTTGTTTGTATTTTGTTTTTGAGAGTATTATTAACGATAAAAATATAAAAATAGTAGTGTAGCAATCACAAATAATAGGGCAACAGCTACAAGAGATATTGTTTTTAGTTTAAATCTTAGATGTTCAGATAATCGTTGTTAAGCATTTTTGTCTCTGTCTCAGTTCCACGAACGAGTTTTAGTCGTATGAAATATGTACGTGTCGGCCAAGAAGTTTCCCTTCAAAAATGTTTTATTCTGATAACCGGCCAGTTCATGAAATGGACAGAATACCAGCCGAAACCCAGTGAACTGGGCGAGTTTTTGTCCTGTTCGTGAATTGGGCAAGAAAGATGGCAGTTCGCGAAATAGCTAGAATTTGACCACTTCATGAACTGGACAATTCCACAATTCGGGTAGAACATATTATATGTATAAGAAAATTCTAAAAATTAAGGGAAATACCTACCGTAAGCAGCTAAAGATCTGGATAATAATTTTACAAGGTTTTAAACTAGTTGTGCAATCTCAATATTGTGCTAAAATGCTTGAAAAATATCTAATATTGTTAGCACTGTCAAAAATATTCCTAATATTTATATTTCAAAATATTTTTAAAACCTACTAACGGTAACGGCCAACTAGAGCTTCGCTGAGATGCCTAACTCAAACTGGTCCTAAGGGGTTTAAATACCTCCGCATCCCAAACTTAAATTCAGTGCTCTGATTTTGATGCAAGCTGCAATGTCTTGAGAAAGGTTGTTTTGTTTGGGTTCACGAACACTAGGCATAAGCCGAATAGGTATTCTTCTTCTGACAAAACTGGTATAAGATAGTAGATAAAAACCCAGTCCACCCCAAGGTTCACACAATCTAAACAGCCGTAGGCCCAGCACTTGCTCTTGTTTAGGCACAAAAGCTACAAGCTGAAAACACGACCCTGTTTAGGCACGCAGGGCTCAAGAATCCCCGTGGCTGAAACATTTAGAGCAAATGCTTGTGAAGGCAAAGAAACTCGGTCCGTAACTGATTATGCTGGGTGTAGCTACCAAATGACGATACCATCTAAGCCGAAGAAGGTAAAATTTAATATTGAGTTATTTTAAAGCTTATTTTGGCGTAGTGTTTCATCAAAATCGTACTACCAATTGCGAAGATATAGGTAAACGCGGTTCAAGCGTTTGTTCGATGTTTTGCTACTCTATAGTAAATTGTTTTTCTACTTATATTTGCCTGTTTTTGTGATATGGACTCGTCTACTGCTTTAGTTGTGTTTTCCTTTTTATTGCTGCAATGGCGATAGTGATATGTCTAAATAAACTTTAATTTTGAATCTTTGTGCAGGAAAACCTGTTTAGTTTTGTTATAATTTTGAGAACAATTTTTCATGAATTTTTATGCTAGAAGCACAAAAGGTATAACCTTATTATTTTTGCAAAATGAAAATATAAATTTTTCAATAAGCATACATAATTCAGTTTATAGCTACGCTACAGGACTTTTCAGTGGGATAATTTGCCACTGTTTGGCCGTGTTTTTGTGGAAATTTGAGCAAGGAAATTTGTTTGATTTTAGTAGGGTGTATAGGGTGATTCGAGCACCACCAGGGCTGCCAACCTAAATCTGGTGACAAAAAATTCCCCTAGAATCTGGTGACAAAAAATTCCCCTAGAATCTGGTGACAAAAAATTCCCCCAGAATCTGGTGACAAAAAATCCCCCTAGAATCTGGTGACATCACTAAATCTGGTGACAAAAATCCCCTAGATTCTGCTGACACCCCAAAATCTGGTGACAAAGAAAACCCCCTAGAATCTGGTGACATCCCTAAATTTGGTGACAAAAAATCCCCCCTAGAATCTGGTGACCTTGCTCTACTGACAAGAAATTCCCTAGAATGCTACCAACCTAAATCTAACCTAATCAAAATATCACTGTAAATTATTATTGTAGCCTTGATTGAGGATCCCACAATTCAACAACAAATTAAAAATGCAACAAACACATATACATATATTTATTTTAACACATTAAATCTGCATACAACATTCGCAGATACTTTTATTTCACATGCAAAGTAATAATATTAACACCCAACTAATTTACATTTACGATGGATATAATGCTAGATTTATTAGTCTAATAACACTCACATCATCATCAACACTTATGTCTACTTAGAAACTATTTATTCAACACAATAAAATAATAATCTTAATAACTATTGCAGTATTTACAAAAAATGCAATGTTAGATCTATTAGCAAAATAAATCCCACTTACTACTACTACACATACCTCACCTACTTCACATGTAAAATAATAACCTTAATAGTCAATACAACATTTACAATAAATATAATGTTAGTCCTAGTAGTATATAAGTAGGTACCACATTTTCATAACACTTAACTTAACATAATAATCTTAATAACTAGTACAGTATTTAGAATGGATATAATGTTAGATTTATTAGTACAATAAACCTCACATTTTTCAAAACTACTGAATTTACGAGCTATTCGTTATCCGATAGTGCCCCCAAGCCAGAGTCTCACCATCGCCCTCAGGAATTATATATCTCTTATCATCCGCCCAAGAAAGTGCTATTTTATTTTTCAACTCGGTATACATTATATGATTGTGAGAGCGAAAGGTGAGCATTTCCTTATAAATAACGTCAGAATTTTCTACAACATTTCTGTAATCCTCAACGCCTAATTCATTTTTAACAACGATGGAATTTACTCCTTTCGCTCTCTTCGTTGTTTTACCATCCACTTCAAATTCGCCTTCTACATTTGTTATGTAGGCTTTAGCACCAGTCCCATAGAACTCCCAAATAATTCGTCCACCGTACTCATCCTTCATTTTGCCGATGATCGATTCATTTACAGGTATCCCAAACTGATTATCCAGTTTAAAATTAGATGTATCATACTGACTTAAACTATTTTTCATGTGCTCATAAAAATCATCAATAAATGTCTGCAAAATGAGTGAGTCAGTGTCCGAATAAAGAAGATGAACTTTATCACCAAACAATTTTTTAACTGAATTGTAGTAAAAATTGTATATTATAGATTTTGATAACTCCAGAACACAGAAGCCGATATAAATAGGTTTATCATAGGTTACTCTTAACTTCTCCATTTGAATCGCTACTAGATTCTCCGAAAATATTGAACAATTTTTAAAATTAGGCTTCGCTATTAAACTTTGAGCACCAACTCTTCTACCCTTGTTTTCCCACTGTGTTACTAATCTAATATCAACCCGACGATCTACATTCTCCATTGTTTTTCCGTACACGCTGTTATTCATTAATTTGTAAAAGTCTTTTTCAAATTTGTTAGTCGCATTATTTCGCATTCGAGTATTCAAATCAATATAGTCCTTTAACCAAGTTGACTGTTTAAATTTTAATATTCGATGAATTTTTGATAATTTTAATCCAGCATTTAAACACTGTTGCAAATTTCTATAGTGAATAACGTACCGTACTTTATTATTTAGATTTGGTATTAATTTAGGTAATTTTGATCCTGGAGGTATTATATTTTCTGCACAAAACGGTAAGTCATTGTGAAGATCATGAAGTTCTTTGGGATAATCCAGATCGACTTCTAAAATACAACCCTCGCTTGACTCGTCTTTAACTGAAGCAACATCAAAAGCTATAATTTCAAGTTCCGGTAACCATTTAAAGTCATTGATGGGGAGTGGCTGGGACATGGCCGCACCATAAAGGTTAGTGGCATCTAGGTAGTTAATAAAGGAGGCGGGTAAAGAGGAATCATAAGTTGGAATATACTTATTGTTAGCAATAGCTTTTCGCTTTGAACACTGAGCAATTCCGCCTCTTATCCCCTTCTTAATGAAATGTAACATATCAACATCAGTGAGTAGTTCTAAGTTTATTCTTGTATACTTCAACATGGCAGCCCAACTTAGACTAGGGGCTGTAAAAAATTGACATGGTTCAAGAGAATAGGCTGTTATGCAAACGTTTCGGAAAGCCTCAAAAATATCAGCCAATAGTAACACGTCCGACTTTAAATAGACATCAGAGTAGTCACCCAAAGTTTGACAGCTAAAAGTTTTCCATACAAATTTAGCTCGCGCATAATCCGAATCAGATATATCCTCTTTTGTTAAATTGTTATAAAATTGAATTTGCGATGGCAATTCTCTCTCATCCAACCGCTCCATACTGTCAACATAAGAGTATGGGAACACTCCCTTCTGTCTAATCAGCTTAAATTGTGTCTCATCTGGAAAGCATTTTTGGATTTCTGTACACTGAATATCTTTTAAATTTTTCGATAAGCTATCTAAAGAAGAGCTCATAAATCGGTAACTATCTAAAAATCTAATTTTCATAAACACACTCTCCCGTCCTCCCTTACTATTAGTTATGCTATCAACGAATACGTGTTTTGAAAATGAAATGTATTTTTCCTTGTTTTCAGCTATAACATCAATTTTATTGTTATCATCTTCAGAACTTAACGCTCTTATAAAAAGATGTGCATCATAATTTGATAAATTGTGAAAAAACACGGGTACAAATTTAGGTAATTTAAAATTCAAATTACAGGCGCTATGGGCGGGGCCTCTATACAACCCCTCGCCCAAATGATCATGATCGTGTATTCGCTCTTCACCCGTAAGAAAAGGTTTTTCACAAATGTGGCAGTTTGGAGAGTTTTGATGGATCAATTTCTGCTGATCGGTAAGTGACTTCATAGGTACAACATGTTTCAAATGGGTATTGTATATTCTCTTAACATCGGCTTCGAGTCTTTCATAAAAAATTTTGGTACAATCAACACCGCGATATGTTTCAAATTTCGATAGTGAATCATCATAGTCGCATTTAATAAAATACGCGAAACTATAGGGCACATGTTCAGCAGTTCTTTGAGTGAATGAACTCCCACCACTAGGTTGACAACCTTGAATGGGTTTCAGTAACGACTCAAAATCTGCATAAACTACAAACGGTACTTTCAATTTTTTCTCAAAACTTTCAAATTTTAACATATTTTCCGGAACTGCGTTTCCAAATTTATCTTTTTTTAAGTTTGTTGATGGTAAATTGATGCGAATATGTCCACAATCGCACTCTTGATGCTCACGCAATTTCGATTCATTAGAAAAATACACCAAGCAACCATCACACAAAAATTTCTGACAACAATGTTTTGATAACTGACTACCGACCAGTCTATTTAAATTTTTTATTAGGCAATAATGAGAATCACCATTTTCGTTATCTATAATTAACAAGTTAACATGTTTAGGCTTACGAGATTTGGTGAAATGCAAAGGACCCACCACTTCTATACAACGGTCGCCAGCTTTGTACACCAACCGTAAACATTTACAGACATATTATTTAATTTTTCAAATTTAGAAATGTCTTTCAACTTAACCGGGAAGTCTATTCCATCAAAATTTAATTCGCTTTCAAATTGCTTATATTTTGTAACACGTTGAGAGTTTTTCTCAGCAGGATGTAGTGCAGCTAGAACGCTCCACATGAAACATTTCCGGTCACCATTTTGGATATTGATGACAGAGCCCGTCTTCTTAATTTTCATAGGTAACTCTATATAGGAAGATGCTCGCAGAGGATTATATTTGTTAATGTGAACTTCCAAAAATAGAATCTCTTTAAGTGTCCAACCGCTATCACGTTCTTGAAAATTAGATACTCGATTATCAATTTCATCAATATATTCTGTATATACACCCTCCAAATTGATAGATTGGTTAATAATTTTATTTCTAGTATTAAATGATTTTATCTCTTCTATATTCTTGCTGGGGAGTATGAATAGTCCAAATAATTCTAGATTAACCTTAATGTTTCCGTATTTCACCATTACTGCAGATATCTGATTAAGCACCTTCTCTTCTACAGACCGCATAAATTCTTTTACGTTCAGGCAATACTGCGCAGGACCAGTAATTTTATAATTCGCAATTCGGTTTTTAAACGCCTGTTGAATAAGTTCAACACCATCTTCACAGGAAGAGCAAGAATTTTCTTTATGTTGTCGACTGCGTAGATGTCCTTGATATCTCTGTCGGGGTATTAGGGTGTCGCACGTAGAACATAAGATATCGCCACCAAGTTTTGGTTTTTTAGCGATATTTCCAGAACCACCTTCAAACTGCCGTTTTCCACAAAAATGACGGTTGAGGCTATCTTTCCTGGTATAAGTTTTCTCACACACCCCGCACTTAAACATTTTTTCTGCAACAATAGAAATTTTGTTTAGCATACAGAAAAAAGAATGCTGTTACAACAATCGCAGTTTTGTCTAATGTTAACCAATATGAAATAACTCAATTGAACTTTTTTGGTAACAATTAAATATTATAGAAAAATACGCTTACTTTCCCACCAACAATCAACCGCAACAATGTATTCCTTCAAACTACAATTTATTATCGCCACGCACTTTATAACTACCGTTACTGATGAATTACTATCACGAACTAACAAAAGGTGTTTCATACCCTTTTATACCTTTGCTTATCGGAATTACACGTACCGCTGACAGAACAGCTGCACACGGGGACATCCTCAATTTAGCTAATTTGTGCTATTTCATCATAAGAGCACATGTAAAATCGACAATATTACAGTAAAAGTCACATTTCTTCATAAGAATGTATGTAATACGAGACACAAGGTGTAGTGATTAAAAAAGTAGGAGTTGCGAATGTTTCATCACCCAACAAAACTTTAGAATTGCAATGTATAAAGCTTAGATAAGTTCAAGGGTGCTCACATGTTAATGTTTCACATTCTTCTTGAAATATAATGACAGTCTAAATTCAGTCTTTTTGATCTGATGAAATTTGTCGAAATTATTTTTGTTTAAATATATTTTGAAAAAGAAAGATTGACCAGCAATGTCGTCAAGAATAATACATTGACATTATCAAACCGGCCGAAGTCACTAATACTTCAAAATATATTTTTAGAGCTGGTTTAGGAAAATCAACAACACTGTACGTAAACCGTATTTAGCGGTGTAACAGCAAGTTTTGCAAGCTTGGCTAACAGATACACCTGATACAATCTACTCCCCCTTCGTGAAGGTTACCGGCGTATTGTGATTTTCGTAAAACGAGCCCTAATGAGAAAAACGAAAAATATAATATACGTTTTAGAACGTAAAATGAACGATAAAAGAGATCAAACTGTATTTAGCAGTATTACTTAAACCATTGAATACACTGTACTGAATAATTATAAACTGAAAAGTTTTAATACGTGTTAATACAAAAATACACAAAACGTAAAAATACACCCTTCTTACCCAATGTATGAATTGACTTAACGTATTACCGAAAATAAAAATATTACAAATGCAATCCTATTAACAAAAAAAATATTTTCAGATCACCACGAATGATAATTTCAACAATACTTTTTAAAATCGAGGACACCTCCCTATAAAATTAAACTATTAGAAGTTATACTCCAAGACACAACTGTCGAATTAGAAATTATAAAACCCGACAGTCAAATGAATTAAAACTTGTTATAGTTCAAAAACGGTTAGGAATTTTAAAAAATAATAAAGAGAAACCCCTCAAACTCGGTATAGCAATGGAAAAGTAGCATCTATTAGTAATTTTTGTAAAGATTAAAATTTTGTTAAGTACCATCTTAAAAGTCTAAAATGTGGATTATTTCCAAAACGGTTGGGAATTTCTGGAAAATAAAAATTATTTCATACTCTACCCCCCACCCCAGAGTCCTTAAGAGGATGTAGACAACGATTAGTAAAAGTGAAAATGTCACATTTAAAAAATCCGTTTAAAAAATGAAATCAGCAATATCGACTCTGCATTAGCAAATATAACAAATACCAACGACAGTCGTACAAATAAATAAGTCAATCTCGTTTACTTACTGTGAGAACACAAAATATGAATATCAAATTTAAAAAGGACCGACCAGAACGTGGAAACAGAGAAACTGCATTTTTGAAATTTGACAAAGTTCAAAAAGACCGCAACACTCACACACACAACCAAACAATATTTTATTAAATTCTGCTTCACCATGCTATAAGAAACATTTTGACATGTTACATAAAATACCTAACTTTATAATTGACTGATTTACAGAATTTTTAAGAAATACACCACTTTTAACTACACCGAGATGCTTCGGTCGAACAAGTGTAAAATACAGAAAAATTATAAATTTCAAATGTAGTCACAATTTATTAAACTATCAATATACAAATACCAGATTCGAAATTTTATGCTTGGAAAATACTTGCAACGCGATGAGAATTAATATTTGAGAAATAAAATGAAATAACCTCAAGTTCATCTTTAAAATTCATAAACAGTGTTATATTTCGAAAACCGTTGGAAATTTCGTAAAAATAAGGTTTTTTTAAGACTCTCCACCAAACCCCCACAGCTGTTTTAGACGCTCACCAATCGATTCCTAAATATATGAATGTCGTTTTGGAAAAACAATTAAATGTAACATTTAACAGCCAAGAAAATAACCAAGTATCCTAATAAAAAATGTGTAACAAATTGTAATGTTTACACATCAACTACCTCTTATTTCACGAGACGTGAAACGAAAGTTTATAATAACATTCCATTGTAGAACAAATTATTTAACAGCGTCTACCTATTGCATTACTATGTAAAAAAATTCCAAAGGCCCCCCAAAAACAGAAACTCTACGTTTATAGAACCAACCAATATTTTATTAAATTCCGCTTCACCATGCTATAAGACGCATTTTGAGATGTTACACAAAATTCCTAACTTTATAATTGACTGATTTACAGAATTTTTAAGAAATAAGCTACTTTAACTTGATCGAGGCCGTTGCAGTTGCGCAAGTGTAAATACAGAAAACCGGTCGGTATTTATTTATTTAGATTTTACGCATGATTGTTAGTAATTCTGAATCCTAAAAGCGTTTATCCAAAAAATTTGTAAATCGCGCATTCTTTGTATACGAAGTAGACCGGAGAAAAATATAAAATCCCAACAAATGTACTCGATTCACATCTTGAACGCAAATTTTCTACGTCCAACAATAAAAAGTACCTACAAGACTCCGATTTGTGTAGAAAAGACAGAAAATTTTTGAAAATATTTTTTTCATTCGATACCGAATTTTTGTAAGTCCCTAATTAAAATTGATAAAAATTGCTATATCTCGGGAACGGCTAGGAATTTCGGGAAAATAAAATAAAAATCACCCCCAACAACCCCCGCGACCGCGACCTCGACGGGAGGTCGCGGTCGCGGGTGCGACGAACTTTAATCGGCCTTTTTGGTTGGTGCTTCGTTGTGTTCTAGACGTGTACTGCGAAGGCACACTAACTCGGCTACCTGAATTAGGTGTTTTGTGAGTAATTGTTTTTAATATATTTTCATTTTGAAATTTTTTCAAATTCGCCTTTACCGATGGGCTACGCGGTAGTTAATACGACTGAGGGGTGCGGGGAAGGGTAAATTTTTTTTTATTTTCTCGATTTTTCCACTAGTCCCGAGATATAGCGCTTTTTATCAATTTTTAGTATGTGATTTGCAAAAAATCGGTTTCGAGCCTCGCTTGCGGGGCTGGACTCGCATATGGTCTTGAACGGTGACCCTGACTTCGAGGTTACTTGGTGGAGGGAAGGATCTAGAAATTTCTTAAACTTTAATATAATTACTCTAAGGCAAGTTGACATCGGTCTTTGCATTGTGAGGTGTGGTGTGGTGAACATCTCAGTGTGCGCGTGGTAAAGTATAACTTTATCTTTTTAATTATTTTGTTAGTGGTCCGAAGGGGGGCGTTTTGTTCTTTTTTATTTAAAATAAGCATACAATCTTGTTATAAAACAGATATTATGAAATTTAGAGTGGGCCTTATGAAAGATCGGAGTAGATTATATCTTCGCTGTAGCCGCATAGGAGCAACTAACGACTAGAGGTACGGGGGCTGTTTTTGTCAGGGGTGTTTGAGGGTTTCGTACTTTTACTATGTGGTAGATGCATACATATCACGACAGGCGGTTGTTGGGGGTGATTTTTATTTTATTTTCCCGAAATTCCTAGCCGTTCCCGAGATATAGCAATTTTTATCAATTTTAATTAGGGACTTACAAAAATTCGGTATCGAATGAAAAAAATATTTTCAAAAATTTTCTGTCTTTTCTACACAAATCGGAGTCTTGTAGGTACTTTTTATTGTTGGACGTAGAAAATTTGCGTTCAAGATGTGAATCGAGTACATTTGTTGGGATTTTATATTTTTCTCCGGTCTACTTCGTATACAAAGAATGCGCGATTTACAAATTTTTTGGATAAACGCTTTTAGGATTCAGAATTACTAACAATCATGCGTAAAATCTAAATAAATAAATACCGACCGGTTTTCTGTATTTACACTTGCGCAACTGCAACGGCCTCGATCAAGTTAAAGTAGCTTATTTCTTAAAAATTCTGTAAATCAGTCAATTATAAAGTTAGGAATTTTGTGTAACATCTCAAAATGCGTCTTATAGCATGGTGAAGCGGAATTTAATAAAATATTGGTTGGTTCTATAAACGTAGAGTTTCTGTTTTTGGGGGGCCTTTGGAATTTTTTTACATAGTAATGCAATAGGTAGACGCTGTTAAATAATTTGTTCTACAATGGAATGTTATTATAAACTTTCGTTTCACGTCTCGTGAAATAAGAGGTAGTTGATGTGTAAACATTACAATTTGTTACACATTTTTTATTAGGATACTTGGTTATTTTCTTGGCTGTTAAATGTTACATTTAATTGTTTTTCCAAAACGACATTCATATATTTAGGAATCGATTGGTGAGCGTCTAAAACAGCTGTGGGGGTTTGGTGGAGAGTCTTAAAAAAACCTTATTTTTACGAAATTTCCAACGGTTTTCGAAATATAACACTGTTTATGAATTTTAAAGATGAACTTGAGGTTATTTCATTTTATTTCTCAAATATTAATTCTCATCGCGTTGCAAGTATTTTCCAAGCATAAAATTTCGAATCTGGTATTTGTATATTGATAGTTTAATAAATTGTGACTACATTTGAAATTTATAATTTTTCTGTATTTTACACTTGTTCGACCGAAGCATCTCGGTGTAGTTAAAAGTGGTGTATTTCTTAAAAATTCTGTAAATCAGTCAATTATAAAGTTAGGTATTTTATGTAACATGTCAAAATGTTTCTTATAGCATGGTGAAGCAGAATTTAATAAAATATTGTTTGGTTGTGTGTGTGAGTGTTGCGGTCTTTTTGAACTTTGTCAAATTTCAAAAATGCAGTTTCTCTGTTTCCACGTTCTGGTCGGTCCTTTTTAAATTTGATATTCATATTTTGTGTTCTCACAGTAAGTAAACGAGATTGACTTATTTATTTGTACGACTGTCGTTGGTATTTGTTATATTTGCTAATGCAGAGTCGATATTGCTGATTTCATTTTTTAAACGGATTTTTTAAATGTGACATTTTCACTTTTACTAATCGTTGTCTACATCCTCTTAAGGACTCTGGGGTGGGGGGTAGAGTATGAAATAATTTTTATTTTCCAGAAATTCCCAACCGTTTTGGAAATAATCCACATTTTAGACTTTTAAGATGGTACTTAACAAAATTTTAATCTTTACAAAAATTACTAATAGATGCTACTTTTCCATTGCTATACCGAGTTTGAGGGGTTTCTCTTTATTATTTTTTAAAATTCCTAACCGTTTTTGAACTATAACAAGTTTTAATTCATTTGACTGTCGGGTTTTATAATTTCTAATTCGACAGTTGTGTCTTGGAGTATAACTTCTAATAGTTTAATTTTATAGGGAGGTGTCCTCGATTTTAAAAAGTATTGTTGAAATTATCATTCGTGGTGATCTGAAAATATTTTTTTTGTTAATAGGATTGCATTTGTAATATTTTTATTTTCGGTAATACGTTAAGTCAATTCATACATTGGGTAAGAAGGGTGTATTTTTACGTTTTGTGTATTTTTGTATTAACACGTATTAAAACTTTTCAGTTTATAATTATTCAGTACAGTGTATTCAATGGTTTAAGTAATACTGCTAAATACAGTTTGATCTCTTTTATCGTTCATTTTACGTTCTAAAACGTATATTATATTTTTCGTTTTTCTCATTAGGGCTCGTTTTACGAAAATCACAATACGCCGGTAACCTTCACGAAGGGGGAGTAGATTGTATCAGGTGTATCTGTTAGCCAAGCTTGCAAAACTTGCTGTTACACCGCTAAATACGGTTTACGTACAGTGTTGTTGATTTTCCTAAACCAGCTCTAAAAATATATTTTGAAGTATTAGTGACTTCGGCCGGTTTGATAATGTCAATGTATTATTCTTGACGACATTGCTGGTCAATCTTTCTTTTTCAAAATATATTTAAACAAAAATAATTTCGACAAATTTCATCAGATCAAAAAGACTGAATTTAGACTGTCATTATATTTCAAGAAGAATGTGAAACATTAACATGTGAGCACCCTTGAACTTATCTAAGCTTTATACATTGCAATTCTAAAGTTTTGTTGGGTGATGAAACATTCGCAACTCCTACTTTTTTAATCACTACACCTTGTGTCTCGTATTACATACATTCTTATGAAGAAATGTGACTTTTACTGTAATATTGTCGATTTTACATGTGCTCTTATGATGAAATAGCACAAATTAGCTAAATTGAGGATGTCCCCGTGTGCAGCTGTTCTGTCAGCGGTACGTGTAATTCCGATAAGCAAAGGTATAAAAGGGTATGAAACACCTTTTGTTAGTTCGTGATAGTAATTCATCAGTAACGGTAGTTATAAAGTGCGTGGCGATAATAAATTGTAGTTTGAAGGAATACATTGTTGCGGTTGATTGTTGGTGGGAAAGTAAGCGTATTTTTCTATAATATTTAATTGTTACCAAAAAAGTTCAATTGAGTTATTTCATATTGGTTAACATTAGACAAAACTGCGATTGTTGTAACAGCATTCTTTTTTCTGTATGCTAAACAAAATTTCTATTGTTGCAGAAAAAATGTTTAAGTGCGGGGTGTGTGAGAAAACTTATACCAGGAAAGATAGCCTCAACCGTCATTTTTGTGGAAAACGGCAGTTTGAAGGTGGTTCTGGAAATATCGCTAAAAAACCAAAACTTGGTGGCGATATCTTATGTTCTACGTGCGACACCCTAATACCCCGACAGAGATATCAAGGACATCTACGCAGTCGACAACATAAAGAAAATTCTTGCCTTGCTCTTCCTGTGAAGATGGTGTTGAACTTATTCAACAGGCGTTTAAAAACCGAATTGCGAATTATAAAATTACTGGTCCTGCGCAGTATTGCCTGAACGTAAAAGAATTTATGCGGTCTGTAGAAGAGAAGGTGCTTAATCAGATATCTGCAGTAATGGTGAAATACGGAAACATTAAGGTTAATCTAGAATTATTTGGACTATTCATACTCCCCAGCAAGAATATAGAAGAGATAAAATCATTTAATACTAGAAATAAAATTATTAACCAATCTATCAATTTGGAGGGTGTATATACAGAATATATTGATGAAATTGATAATCGAGTATCTAATTTTCAAGAACGTGATAGCGGTTGGACACTTAAAGAGATTCTATTTTTGGAAGTTCACATTAACAAATATAATCCTCTGCGAGCATCTTCCTATATAGAGTTACCTATGAAAATTAAGAAGACGGGCTCTGTCATCAATATCCAAAATGGTGACCGGAAATGTTTCATGTGGAGCGTTCTAGCTGCACTACATCCTGCTGAGAAAAACTCTCAACGTGTTACAAAATATAAGCAATTTGAAAGCGAATTAAATTTTGATGGAATAGACTTCCCGGTTAAGTTGAAAGACATTTCTAAATTTGAAAAATTAAATAATATGTCTGTAAATGTTTACGGTTGGTGTACAAAGCTGGCGACCGTTGTATAGAAGTGGTGGGTCCTTTGCATTTCACCAAATCTCGTAAGCCTAAACATGTTAACTTGTTAATTATAGATAACGAAAATGGTGATTCTCATTATTGCCTAATAAAAAATTTAAATAGACTGGTCGGTAGTCAGTTATCAAAACATTGTTGTCAGAAATTTTTGTGTGATGGTTGCTTGGTGTATTTTTCTAATGAATCGAAATTGCGTGAGCATCAAGAGTGCGATTGTGGACATATTCGCATCAATTTACCATCAACAAACTTAAAAAAAGATAAATTTGGAAACGCAGTTCCGGAAAATATGTTAAAATTTGAAAGTTTTGAGAAAAAATTGAAAGTACCGTTTGTAGTTTATGCAGATTTTGAGTCGTTACTGAAACCCATTCAAGGTTGTCAACCTAGTGGTGGGAGTTCATTCACTCAAAGAACTGCTGAACATGTGCCCTATAGTTTCGCGTATTTTATTAAATGCGACTATGATGATTCACTATCGAAATTTGAAACATATCGCGGTGTTGATTGTACCAAAATTTTTTATGAAAGACTCGAAGCCGATGTTAAGAGAATATACAATACCCATTTGAAACATGTTGTACCTATGAAGTCACTTACCGATCAGCAGAAATTGATCCATCAAAACTCTCCAAACTGCCACATTTGTGAAAAACCTTTTCTTACGGGTGAAGAGCGAATACACGATCATGATCATTTGGGCGAGGGGTTGTATAGAGGCCCCGCCCATAGCGCCTGTAATTTGAATTTTAAATTACCTAAATTTGTACCCGTGTTTTTTCACAATTTATCAAATTATGATGCACATCTTTTTATAAGAGCGTTAAGTTCTGAAGATGATAACAATAAAATTGATGTTATAGCTGAAAACAAGGAAAAATACATTTCATTTTCAAAACACGTATTCGTTGATAGCATAACTAATAGTAAGGGAGGACGGGAGAGTGTGTTTATGAAAATTAGATTTTTAGATAGTTACCGATTTATGAGCTCTTCTTTAGATAGCTTATCGAAAAATTTAAAAGATATTCAGTGTACAGAAATCCAAAAATGCTTTCCAGATGAGACACAATTTAAGCTGATTAGACAGAAGGGAGTGTTCCCATACTCTTATGTTGACAGTATGGAGCGGTTGGATGAGAGAGAATTGCCATCGCAAATTCAATTTTATAACAATTTAACAAAAGAGGATATATCTGATTCGGATTATGCGCGAGCTAAATTTGTATGGAAAACTTTTAGCTGTCAAACTTTGGGTGACTACTCTGATGTCTATTTAAAGTCGGACGTGTTACTATTGGCTGATATTTTTGAGGCTTTCCGAAACGTTTGCATAACAGCCTATTCTCTTGAACCATGTCAATTTTTTACAGCCCCTAGTCTAAGTTGGGCTGCCATGTTGAAGTATACAAGAATAAACTTAGAACTACTCACTGATGTTGATATGTTACATTTCATTAAGAAGGGGATAAGAGGCGGAATTGCTCAGTGTTCAAAGCGAAAAGCTATTGCTAACAATAAGTATATTCCAACTTATGATTCCTCTTTACCCGCCTCCTTTATTAACTACCTAGATGCCACTAACCTTTATGGTGCGGCCATGTCCCAGCCACTCCCCATCAATGACTTTAAATGGTTACCGGAACTTGAAATTATAGCTTTTGATGTTGCTTCAGTTAAAGACGAGTCAAGCGAGGGTTGTATTTTAGAAGTCGATCTGGATTATCCCAAAGAACTTCATGATCTTCACAATGACTTACCGTTTTGTGCAGAAAATATAATACCTCCAGGATCAAAATTACCTAAATTAATACCAAATCTAAATAATAAAGTACGGTACGTTATTCACTATAGAAATTTGCAACAGTGTTTAAATGCTGGATTAAAATTATCAAAAATTCATCGAATATTAAAATTTAAACAGTCAACTTGGTTAAAGGACTATATTGATTTGAATACTCGAATGCGAAATAATGCGACTAACAAATTTGAAAAAGACTTTTACAAATTAATGAATAACAGCGTGTACGGAAAAACAATGGAGAATGTAGATCGTCGGGTTGATATTAGATTAGTAACACAGTGGGAAAACAAGGGTAGAAGAGTTGGTGCTCAAAGTTTAATAGCGAAGCCTAATTTTAAAAATTGTTCAATATTTTCGGAGAATCTAGTAGCGATTCAAATGGAGAAGTTAAGAGTAACCTATGATAAACCTATTTATATCGGCTTCTGTGTTCTGGAGTTATCAAAATCTATAATATACAATTTTTACTACAATTCAGTTAAAAAATTGTTTGGTGATAAAGTTCATCTTCTTTATTCGGACACTGACTCACTCATTTTGCAGACATTTATTGATGATTTTTATGAGCACATGAAAAATAGTTTAAGTCAGTATGATACATCTAATTTTAAACTGGATAATCAGTTTGGGATACCTGTAAATGAATCGATCATCGGCAAAATGAAGGATGAGTACGGTGGACGAATTATTTGGGAGTTCTATGGGACTGGTGCTAAAGCCTACATAACAAATGTAGAAGGCGAATTTGAAGTGGATGGTAAAACAACGAAGAGAGCGAAAGGAGTAAATTCCATCGTTGTTAAAAATGAATTAGGCGTTGAGGATTACAGAAATGTTGTAGAAAATTCTGACGTTATTTATAAGGAAATGCTCACCTTTCGCTCTCACAATCATATAATGTATACCGAGTTGAAAAATAAAATAGCACTTTCTTGGGCGGATGATAAGAGATATATAATTCCTGAGGGCGATGGTGAGACTCTGGCTTGGGGGCACTATCGGATAACGAATAGCTCGTAAATTCAGTAGTTTTGAAAAATGTGAGGTTTATTGTACTAATAAATCTAACATTATATCCATTCTAAATACTGTACTAGTTATTAAGATTATTATGTTAAGTTAAGTGTTATGAAAATGTGGTACCTACTTATATACTACTAGGACTAACATTATATTTATTGTAAATGTTGTATTGACTATTAAGGTTATTATTTTACATGTGAAGTAGGTGAGGTATGTGTAGTAGTAGTAAGTGGGATTTATTTTGCTAATAGATCTAACATTGCATTTTTTGTAAATACTGCAATAGTTATTAAGATTATTATTTTATTGTGTTGAATAAATAGTTTCTAAGTAGACATAAGTGTTGATGATGATGTGAGTGTTATTAGACTAATAAATCTAGCATTATATCCATCGTAAATGTAAATTAGTTGGGTGTTAATATTATTACTTTGCATGTGAAATAAAAGTATCTGCGAATGTTGTATGCAGATTTAATGTGTTAAAATAAATATATGTATATGTGTTTGTTGCATTTTTAATTTGTTGTTGAATTGTGGGATCCTCAATCAAGGCTACAATAATAATTTACAGTGATATTTTGATTAGGTTAGATTTAGGTTGGTAGCATTCTAGGGAATTTCTTGTCAGTAGAGCAAGGTCACCAGATTCTAGGGGGGATTTTTTGTCACCAAATTTAGGGATGTCACCAGATTCTAGGGGGTTTTCTTTGTCACCAGATTTTGGGGTGTCAGCAGAATCTAGGGGATTTTTGTCACCAGATTTAGTGATGTCACCAGATTCTAGGGGGATTTTTTGTCACCAGATTCTGGGGGAATTTTTTGTCACCAGATTCTAGGGGAATTTTTTGTCACCAGATTCTAGGGGAATTTTTTGTCACCAGATTTAGGTTGGCAGCCCTGGTGGTGCTCGAATCACCCTATACACCCTACTGATTTTAAACAAAAGGAGGATTGTATGTTTGAGGGGCGATTGGTTATTCTATGTGTGTGTGATTGCTCTGAAATGGAAAGTTAAGTAATAAATTTGTTTTGTTTTTAATCTGCTTTAAATCATCCATTTGAAACGATTTTAGGTTGAATGTTTTGAAAACTATATTTAAAATCAAAAGTCTCCAAATTAAATGCTTAACCTCGATTGCAGAGCCGTCTGCGGCCGAATCTAGGTAACGGCGTAAAATACCCAACAAAATTGCGGCGCTCCTAACATGCAACCCTCCTATTACTATTTTGCAGTTTAGTTTTTTTTGATCGAATATTTTTACTTTAATTTAATTTACGTAATTATATTTTTTTAAATAGTTAAATACCGACAGCGCATTTCAGTCAGTTGTAATTATACATCTTATCCCATATCTTATCTTTTCACAAAACAATTATATAAAGGAAGGAAACTCAACAATCATAACTAGCCTTAATTGGTTGCTTGCCTTTTAATGTGCAAATTACTGCACGTTACATTCGTGAATTTAAAAATACCATTCCGTTTTTATTGTACACGTATAATTTTAAACATGAACATATAATAAAGTATTTTTATGTTCTGGTTCTTATCGTAGTTGCACTAATTGTCGAAACAATTTGCGACGGTGAGGTAATTAAGCCGAATTTTATTGGTATAATTGGGTACCTTGAAATTGTTTTACGTAAAGGGTCAAAATGTTGCCCATTTTCTTCTTCAGGCTGTAAAGCAATACCATAATTGAAATAATAGTTTTCATTCTTCTTAAACTTAAACAAAACGGTACTGCTAGGAAGTTAAGTCAACTTCATTAATATGTGCATTTGGCACTCAGGTATCATAAGGATTTTCATTAAAAAAGCTTACTACATTAGTAAAGCATGATCAAAATGTATTCATTACAGGGGAGGTATTTTCCGCCGTAATCATCGGCGTATCTAATAAGTAATAATTTGTAAACAACAACAGGGACGCTATCACGCCAGATATCGGTTAACCAATCGTTAATCCGATATGAAAATTTTTCCAACTCAATGTGCTTGCTTGGGGGGATACTCCCTGATAGTCCGCAACACACGATGAGTATAAGAGAAAACGTTCATTCCGTGCCATCCACAGATACGTTTTGCGGGTCCCTGGTTAATATCAACAGTACAATAAGTCATAACAATAATTAACTAGGTAGAGGAATCGCAGTAGTCCCGCTGAGCAATTAAGACTCCAAGCACACTGCTAACTATTTACGATAAACTTTATCAAATCTTATTAACTCAACCAGAATTGAACCATCAACAATTGTATAAATCAAACAATTATTAATTGTATCAGCAGTAGCCAAAACATCACTATTCTATTTTCACCATCATGTTTTTGAACAATTCATTATTAAAAAATAATTAAACACAAAAAACACGAAAAATACATAATATGGCAATATTTTACAACTCACCCGCCGTATATAGCCTCTTTCACTTTCCCATACTTTATACATCTACTGAATGAATTAGGATAAAAAATGACTTTAAACTATTTTAACAATTAGGAAACACAAGATACTTTTTAATATTAGCAACGCGTTTTCCGGAAGCTACATGATTGTAACTAAGCCTATCAATTAGCTCTAGTTACAAAATATATTTCCCATTCTTTGCATATATTTGAGAGCTCTTCAAATAAACTATTTTTAACGATTTTTGGTCTCACGTCCTAGACGCCTTTAGTTAGGCGGTTACCGTGCTTCCATGCGGTTTAGCCAAAGTTATCGTAGCTTACTATTTTTACACGAATGCGACAACGTACTACACAGGCTGTCGCATGTTAAAATCACCGCTGGGACGTTACCTTTTTGCCCTTGTAGTTCTTTAATTCTTGTTTTAATTTTTGTAGAAACAGTGTTATTCAGTTATTTATTGGTGGCAGAATATTTAAAACCTAAAAAGTATGGGAAAGTACCAGCGACCTGTTTGTGACTTTCCCGTACCTTCGGTGTAGGGAAGTATTGATATCATGAAAATGTTTGAAATCTAGATTTTAACGGGAATACACGTTTTGGGGCCAAGGAACCCAAAAAGGTAGTTTTCAGAAAAAAAAGTACTTTTCAAAAACTGCCCGCACGATTTTTTTCTAGGCTGTTAGAACTAAAGATTACCTATAATTTAGTTTTTTGCTGCAATGTAAAATTTTCATTGTGGCGGTTTTTATGAAGTTTTGAAATTCGAAAATGGGTACTCTGTTATCTATTAAATGGGATCCGATAAAATTTTCTTTCTAAGCAAAATTGCTCATCATGACTAGTAGAACCAAAATCTAATGTTAGTTTTTGGATGCTTTTATACTTGGTGTGGCTACCGTAGAAAATGGAAATTCTAAATATTTGAAATTTTCAAAATAATATCAAAAACTGGCCATACGTTATTTAAACTTTGTAGTCTTATAGAGCGGTACTACGGCTACAATTTGGTTGTTGCTGAATACCATAAATCCACTGTGGCAACCTCTATGAATTTTGGAAAATCAAAAATTGGTAAATCTGTATTTATTAAACGGGAATCAATAAATAACTTCTGCTTAAAAAGAACTTCTTATCTTGACTAAACACTTAAATCAAATCTAATGTTAGTTTTTAGAAAATTTTATATTTGCTGGGCCTAATTTAGGATTTGGTTGGCTACTGTAAACAATGTAAATTTCAAATATTTGTAATTAAATAAACATTCTCACCCACACACATTTTTTTGGAGTCGAAAAAGTTAGAATCCGAGCAAGTATGATTACTAAACCGGCACCATTTATGCTGACGTCACGAACTCACTAAGTTGTAATAAAGATAGAAGTATGGATGGAATGAAAGATTGCCTATATAGCTTTTTTTCTTAGAAATCTAATACTCGGTGAACTGTACAACGCAGTGGCGGATTCTCCATTGGGTAAAATGGTCATTGACCTCCTAATGAAATAAGAAAAAATAAATAATTATTTTTTGTTTGAGTACATAACATATTATACACTATAATATGTAAAAAATACTTTATAGTTAACTTGTGTATGAGATTTCTATGGGAGAACGTTTATTAAAGAGCTGCCGCTGCAGGATCCGAAAACGTTTGAATGTTGGAGCATTTCGCGCGCATTAAACGAATCTATGCGAGGGTCATTTGGTTGTCAGTCCCCAATTCAGCTATACGCCGGCTTAAAAGACCTTCAAATGAATAAGAGTGAAATAGAAAGCTCATTGCTGTAAAATTTATATTACACAAGCTAAAAGAAGATAGAAGCATCTGCGTATTTGCGGGATTCGCACGTACACGACGTAGTAGTGTGAAAACAGTTGTTGGTTGTGTAATCGTAATTTAGTGGTGTTGTACGATGTCCGCGCAAAATAATTTTGAATTGTGAATGCCATGTAAGAAAATGCTATCACTTGTTTCCACTGTCTGCTATTTTGTGATAATTCATTGTGTGGTATAGACTGCAAACAGTTAAAAACTAAAATTCAAACACATTTTTTAATCGTAAATCACATGAAACATTGTGTGCATTTTGACGCACTGGCAATGTGGGTATCAATTTAAAATAATTTTATTAGAGAGTGCTTATCTAAAGTCTATTAAAGACTTCAATGAAAATGTTGGTAAAAATAGATCATTTTGCCAACGTAAAGGATGGATTGGAAATGTAACGCTACCTAAAACTTGGGTAAGAGCAATTGTTTTCCAAAAAAATACTTTAAAATGTCTCCCAGTACACCACACCACTGGTACAACGTTATAATTATTAAAAGTTACATTTTTGCAAATACGGCAAGTATTAGCATCTAGTATGGGAAAGTCCAGTCGAAGTTAACACTTCAGCTTTTTCAATTACTCACCAGGCCCGGCCTCTCTGTACCACCCAGGTTTCCTGTCTTTGCAAGGTTTTCGTTTATATTTGACATGCCGCTCTAAGCGTAAACAAAACAGCCGACCAGTCAAACTTTGTAGTAGAAATCATTCGATAAAATCACAAAAATTTAATATAATCAAAAGGATAGAGTACAATATTATAACATAGCCATTCGTTGCTTAAAATGCATACTCTACAAAAGATTTTGATATTTTTAAATTTGGAATGTTTGCATAATTATTCAGGTTTTATATATGAATTCTACCACCGATAGTAGTTTTAAAAATCAACTTATTTGATTTAAATAACTTTTTTTTAAATAACTAAAGTAGAGCTCGGTAAATACATGAAAGCACAAGGAATTTACCTTAAAAGGCCGATTATGCCCCCTGGAGAGATTCCAAATAAAACTCCTGATGGAAACTGAACTCATATCCGTTTACCCAGGAAGTAATATAGACGTATAAATCCTGCCTTTGTTGTTTATAAGATATCAATCACGTTCAGAATAAACAATATAAACCTGTATATAGAATACATATACGTCAGTTTCTGAAATGTCTTCCAAGCTACATCAATATATCATTTTCTAATAACACAAAAAATCGAAATGCTTTTCAAGACGTTTAAAAAGATTGCAAGTTAATCTTTAATAAATACCTGCCTGCTACCAGGCCTATTGCCTACTCGATCCTTAGATTACAATTCTGAAATTTTGTTCAAGCATTTAGTATTTGTTGAGCGCAGATGTGAAACCGGATTCAAGTTTGAGTTGCGTTCGACACTGTTTACTGAAGAGCCGGTAATATTGCGGCTTGGAACTTCAAACATGCTAAGCTTTGGCGGAAATACGGCGGTTATTTTGCTTCTGCTACGTCGGTGTAAATAATTATTGAGTTAATTGGATTGTTGTTATATTTGAACTGTAAATGCAATCAGCAATTGGTACAAATATTTTAAGATTAATTATTGGAGAACTGTAAAAGATGATTCGGCGGTTGTTTGGCTTTCATTAAGAACTAAGATATTTACATCGATATACTAACGGAACCCGTGGGCTACACCCCACCATGTTTTGTTTCTGTTTGTTTTTAATAATAAATAAGCTAATTAAGTAGGCAGTGCAGCGCACCGCGGATCAAAGTCCTAGTTTTTTTTAAACTATACAGTGAGGTCGTAAACTGCTCTCCCCCGTAAAATGCTCCCCCCCCCCTCCAACTTTTAAACGGCTTGATGTGAAGCTACAAAATTTGAGTTATTATTATTGGCGAACAAATACTATTTTTTTTAAAACAAACCGATTTAAATTCACAAACTGGCGACAGTGCGCCAGTAAAAGAAACATTATTAATCGCACGGGGGTCGAGTGAGTCCTCATTTCAAAGGTCTCTTTGAATAGAGTATATAATCTTAGATTTTGGTAAAATTTTAGAGATTCAAAAACAAATGACAGGCTTTCAAATTATCTACTTCTATTAAACAAAACACTAAAAAATATGTAGTAGGCGTAACAACAGAAGTATAAATAATTATTCTTTCTATTCTGTTGTTTAATTCAGATATTGTGTATACCTCACATTTTGAGTGTTAAAAAAAGTGAAAAACAAAGTTTTGTAATTTACGTTTTAGAACGTTGTCATTTGTTTTTGAATCGATAATCGAGGATTATACTCTTCTCAAAGAGGCCTTTCAAATGAGGGGTCACTCGATCCCTCGTGCCAGTTAATACAGTTTTTCGAAATGGCGCCCTGTCGCCATTTTGTAAAATTAAGTCGGCATTTGTTTTTCAAAAAATAGTATTTGTTCTCCAATAGTAACAACCCAAATTTTTTAGCTTTATATCAAGCCGTTCTAAAGTTAGTAAGGGGGGTGGGGGCATTTCACCTTTCTAAATAATAAATCCAGATCCCTTCAACCGGTCTCAACTCTTAACAAAAGAATACGGTTGCAGCTGAAATTATGCAAGTCGCGCGATGGGTATTATTTTTTTTAAAAGTTACCAATAACTAAGCGAAGTACTTCTTCTGTACTTTTCAATACATTAAATGTTGTTGCTTGTCATATATTCAGAAATATTTTAATAATAACGTTTCACGCAACACGTTTTCCACAATTCTTACTACTGTACCGAGAGCATAGCCGCATAATAGTCATATTGCAACAACATACTCGATGATACTAAAGCTTACACATAAAAATAATAGTATACATTTTTGAAAATTCGTCCACCAAAAATTGAGTAAGAGGAGGAAATTACCCCCCTCCTCCCGTTTTTGGGATACCTAACAATAGTAAGTTGTGAACCTTATGCTACTGTTACTCATTAATAATTAATCTTAAACAAAATAGTTTTATCGTCTCCTATTTATTAAATGGAAGGGGCATACAGGGTCTATTTAAAAAAATCATAGAAGGCGTCACAGACAAATTCGCGAACTGGGACACAAACTAAATTTCAACGTGGCAGTATCTGTATGAGCCTACAAAACTGAAAAGGCATCGTTTAGCCAGTTATTGAGCAATATTTGTTTGAAATATTTCAGGCCACCATTTTTCAGCAAGAAAAGAACACCTATTTTTTCAAGAAAGGCCCCGATCACTGCTATTTAACAATTTTTTTTTATTAAATTGTACATGGTCATCAAGCAGACTCATTATGTTGCATTGTGACTAATAATGTAGTAAAAAAATTAAAATTAAAGTCAGATAGATATTGTTAAAGTAATTAAGTATTTTATATACATTAAATATGTACTTTAACGAAGTAAAGCTGGAATTGATAAATAAAGAAAATGTCTGCCTTGCGACAATACAAAAATTCATATTGCAATATACAAATGTTTAATTCCTGTACAAAAACAAAAGTTTGCTTTGCATTATGTCATTTATATCAGTTAATTCTGAATTTTTGAATTGTTTTCTTTTCCATAATTTAGCATTTTATACTAATGGACTTTGCGACTATGTGGTACTATACAAATGCTTAAACAACACTATATGAATCGACCAAATACATTCAAACGCAACTTCCGATGCATTGAAGTTTCTCAACTGAGTTCGTAAATAAAACCACCCGCGCACAAGAATATTACCGTCTGTAAATTGTCTGGCGGCAGTCAGAATATCGTCGTCCAAGTTGCCACGCCACTAAAATAAACAAAACAGTACATTCAGCAGGCCATAATAAATCTTATTAATGTGTCCTAGACAAAAAATCGAACTACCCTGTTTGTTGTGCAAGTTTGAATGGCAAAAGTTAGAAACTGACCGCTAGCTCTACGGTACTTCATAGTTTATATTATTATTGCTTGAACAATGTGCAGTTCACGGATAATGTGCATTCAGTGCATTGCTTAAATCATTCGAGAACGATTATGCGTTTCTATTCATTGAGAAAATGTTAACCTGCAACGTGTGTTAGATGACTTTTCGCTTTCAGATTTTCCCCAACTTTTGCATTCAAATGAGGATCTGAATGGGCCATCTACAGGTACATTTTGTAGTGTATATTACATTAATTAATAATACATAGCCAGGATTAACATAAATAATAGTGCTAACAAAACTCAATAGCAGCTCACCTTATCCAGAAACAGAAATTTCTAGAACTATCGACTCACAATTTTGTGTAACCCTAGCCAGCTCTATACTCCAATAATATGTACATAAAAAATACTAACTGAGCTGGCGGCCTTCGTCCCACGCTTTTTCTGATCAATTATTGTTTCCGCGGCGCCGTATGTGACAGTTGCATAAACATTCGTTTAAAATAATAACTAAACTGTGTAAGAGTAAGAGCCCTTAGCGTCGTCGCGTATAGAGAGACGTTGAGACAGTTCCGGATTTACTATATGGATAGATGTTCCAACGTTTATTATACATATATTTTTAATAAATAATTGAACAGACAATAAGTTCTTGAATATTTATTTTGAAACTTTCAATATTTAATAAATGTTTATCAACTGAAATAAATATTTAAAACATGTTATTAAAATATTCCAATATTGAATAAATCATTATAGACGTTATTAAATGCACAAACATTTATTTTAAATCTTCAAATTGTTATAAATCTGAACGTATTTACATAAATAAAACGTCAGCGGTCGCATCATCTGGATCAGCAAGGTTACATAAATATGATTTTCAAAATATCGGTTTGGGTAGCCATTTTTAAGCTAGGGAGTTTGGTTTTGGATCGTTGTTAAAAGCTTATTTTGTCGATGAATTTTTTTATATAGCTGTGCACCAGTTCCGATGATATGAACCAAAAGTTGTAATAATTTTCTTGGTTCTATTTGTTTTAGTATTATTAAAATTGTTTGTTATTAAAAGAAATTATATGAATTTGTTTTATATTTTGTACTCGCCTCATGGACAGCTTTAAAAAAATAAAATATAATTAAAATAAAATGGTTATGGGAGGGACTTTTAATTTGTGCCTATATTCTGACGCTACTGTTTTTTGCGTGTCCTGCTCCACGACCTCGTCTCCAACCTTGAAACGTACTGTCTTCAATCTTTTCTAATTGGTTAGAACGCTTCTTCTTCCTCATTACCCGTTAGACGTGGCTTTTGCCTCTCGGAACTCCCATGGCTATGAGATGCAACTTGACACCCTTTGAACGCCCGTGCCCGGTCGGGGCTTGTTGTCCCTCGTCCAATCCTGTCATCTTACTGCTAGTTCTTATAGTTTGATTTCGAGTTGTGGTTAGCTGTAAGTCGGGCGGCTAATGGTCTCCCAACCAATGAGGGCGTCGACGTCAGGGATGGTAATTTTCTCTCGGGGTCTCATTCACAGCGGTAGATGTTAGGGCATTTCTACATTGAATTTTGTTGTAACTGGTCTTTCCCCAATTAAAGCATTCGCCTGAAAATTGACGTAGGGAAGTTTTCTTGGTCGCTCTTGAGTTACGAGGTCATCTCATTCCGTGATTTTCTGTTTTGGTTTTATACTGTCGCAACAGGAGCATAAGTTCCTTTTGGTCGTTAGACCGGTGCACCGGTATGCACCAACTAGCTGCGACAAGACTTTCCCATGGCAATCCTGGATAATAACGATATAGACTGCGAATCTCCTCTAAGCCGTACACTGTAACGCTGTTAAAATCGAAACTTTTTGTGTTAGTAGCTCGCAGTAATTTTGTATGCCAGGTTTGACGGTCAGTGAATGCCATAAGAATGTAGCCCAGTTTCTGACGAGGGGCCTCCAGTCGTCGTTGAATGTAGGTGTCTTTCCTTGTAAGGCTTCATCAGCTTTCAAAATTAGTATTTGATCATCAATTTTTACCATTACTTCAACCATTCCTTCATTGAGTAAGTACGTTTATCGGAGTCGTACTTAGATGGGGGGTTGAAGGAAATTCGGTTCCTATCAGTGGTCGTTGGCTCTATCATTGATGGTCCTGATTGTGCCATTTTTGAAAATAGGACGAAACATTTGTATTAGCTGTTGCATGTTCGATGAATTAGATTCCGAGTTCGGTACATAGTCGTTTTTGGTTGGCGGTATACCACCACGAGTCTTTATAGACTCATCTGGGTGTGGTTTGGTTTCTGCCACGTTGTTGGGTGCGTCAGATATCTCACTGTTGTTTTTTATAAAAAAAAAAACAAATAGCATTTTTCAATTGTTACTGGCTTTATAAAACCTCAAAAGTTTTTACCAGGTTATTTAGCTTTACATTTCCAAGTGCAAAATAAAATTGAACTATCATCATGTCACAAACAATGATACAACAATTACAATAAGATTTATATCACAAATTATTCAACAGTTATGACTGTGTTCATAATATGTTTATAAAATTTGTAATCTTATAAGTTATAAATATCCGAGTTCACACTATTACATAACACTCTGTTTTTAATATCACTGAATAACCCGTTTGTTGTAAATATACAATAAATAATCAATATACATTTATTTTATAAGAGTTCAGAAGAAGGTCTACCCTTTACTGGTCGACAGTGTAAGTATAAATTATTAATTTAGATGTGTATTTAATTGCATAGCTTTTTTCGTTCGTAGTTGTACTTTAATTAAATTTATTTGATTGAATTTTTTTTAGAATTCTACGGCAAGATTACACAGACGGATGTTTACTTTTTAGTGCTGAAAAAGTCTTACACTTAAATTAAGTTTATTATTAGCATGACCTATGGAAATCATAGGGAGGGGGTATGCTACTAAATAAATCCAAAAGTTGGCATTTATATATGTTTGGGGGTGGCAAGCTACATGAAAAGCCATGTATTATAGAGGGACCAGCGCGGCGATACAGTAGTAGTTAGAAGCTAGAGGCAAAGTATAATGCTTAGGAAAGTAGTCTCACTCCGTGATTTCTGGGGCGACAGAATTTGTACACGCATGATCAAACTGCAGCACCCCAGCACGCGAAAAAGATCTTTAATAACCAACTCCAGGCACCGGGGCACTAAAAACATGTCGCCTCCAACATCAAAGATACCGCTGCGAAGTGAGACTACTCTCCTCAGCATTATACTTTGCTAGAGGCATGTAGGTTCTTTTTCTGTATGGCCTGGGTTCTAATCTACTCACTGCTCTTTCCAGGGTTATTGTAATAAAACCGAGCTTACAATCGGCCGAAATCTACAACATCTTTTGCTGTTGCAGTTTAAACTACATCTCACAAACTAGTTGTTTCATCGATTTAAGATTACGAGAGCACAAAGGTGATTGCAAACATAAAGGCATTACTAAATCTGCGGTGGCCGAACATACTAGTTTAACTGGACACAAAATGGTTTTTGAGAACGCTCAAGTACTCTCTTTAGTATCTCATTACGTTCTTCGGATCATACGCGAAGCAATTGAAATTGAGAAACAACCTGACAACATAAACAGAGAGGATGGTTTAAGACTCAGTAAAGCTTGGACTCCAGTACTTCATCCTCTAAGGACTCGTAAGCATCATCGATCTCTCGATCATGCTGCACCGGATCTGTCTCCGTTCAGCGACGACAGCTTACCAAATCTCCGCCGTTCTGCTTGACTGGTACATTAAGATCAATTCTTGCCCGCCCCAAAATTCAAACAATTTAAGCACACGGGATTGTTTAGGCAGGCAGTGCAAGTGCAATCCTCAAATTGTAAACAAGAGAACGTGTGGCTCTTCTCGCATCGTCTCATTTTGTTTGCTTTTTTACAGTATAGACAAAACCGATGCGATGATGTGAGTTTTTTCTATAGGTACCATGTGACACAGACTCATGGTACACCCTCCTTTTCTCCTTTGTTTCTCTAGCTATATTTCTGAAATTTGGAACATTGAGTATGCTCACTAGACGGCACTTTCTGACATAATGGGAAAAAATTCAACTTCCGGTTTTTCCGGAAATGACATCAACTTTCGATTTTCAAATGGGACACCCTGTATATTATTACATTTCTGGATACCCCATCGATGGTACTTTCGAATGACGTCAGAGTACCATTATGGTACCATTTGAAAAAATGGAGTTTCGAGTAAAAAAACGTTTTGTTTTACTTTTTTGGCACGTATTTCGAACCACAATACTATATTAATCGAAAATGCGATAGTGTAGCATTATTTTGATTATTTGGAATAATTTTAGGGAGTTCATGGCTCTCTAGATCGAAAAATAAAATGGGTGTTCTGACAAATGAAATATCAACTATAAGGTATCATTGAATTCAGATAATTACGAAGATTTCAATAATGTAATAATATACAGGGTGTCCCGTTTGAAAATCGAAAGTTGATGTCATTTCCGGAAAAACCGGAAGTTTAATTTTTTTTCCAAATATGTCAGAAAGTGCCGTCTAGTGAGCATATTCAATGTTCCAAATTTCAGAAATATAGCTAGAGAAACAAAGGAGAAAAGGGGGGTGTACCATGAGTCTGTGTCACATGGTATACATATTATGGCTGCCCTTGATACACTTAATAATTTGAATTATTAAGCCAAATCTTACCGATTCTGCAATGAACATGCTGTTTGGGACATTGTATAAGTTTGACATATGCTCTTAAAGGACCTTTAATTCATTTCGGAAAGCAGTTGACTAACGTAAATGGTATGTGTATGTGTTGCGTAAGTATCTTGTAATGGTGTAGAGACGAAACGTTTCCCGTCTTCTTAGATTACTCTTAAATCTTAAAGTAGACAAACAAAACAACCTTCAAAGTTTAAAACATCGTTGCATTTTTAATTTATTTAAAGGGGAAAATGAGAAATTTCCGAGTTTTGTTTACAAACTCGGGTAGATCCTTATCCTTCTTAATAATTGATGCGAGTTTGTTCCGGAAGTGTCTTTTATATTTGTTCTGCTTCAGTCCCGGGCTGATTAAGATTAAAAAGAACAAAGCTGCAAGCGAAAAATAGACGAACAAAAGGGTAGATGTAGTTTAGATCTGACATTGTTGCTAACAAACAAGAAGACTACGCTTTAATTATACGAACAACGGCCTCATCGAGCGCTTAACAGATTACTCCCGTCTTCTATACCGTTGCAACTATACATATAGTTTAAATATTCGCGCTTCGAAGTAAGCTTTTCTACATAAATAGAAAACACCGTGAGCTCATATTTCTCATTTTTCGCTGAACGTCAAAGATTATTCGTATCTAAGTGGGAATTGCTCTCTTTTGTGTTTTAAATTTTCAATCTGATATTATGTCACTGTGGCAAAACGGACCAAGGTCGGTTTGAGAATATAAATTAAAAAAGTCAAGTATTAATTTTGAAATAAAATTTTCTATTAATCAAATTGTTTTATTTGTGTATTTAGTGGTAGCAGTAGATTTTTAGGAGCCAAAAATCACAGACTTTCTAAATCGAACAAACAGAAGGAAAATAAACAATCCGGCAAAGAATTTTCTTTCTATATACATTACAGGTGTACAACTCAATAATAGTAGAAGTAAAGGGTGTCTAATTTCGATATACTTATATGAGTAACTTTGTTAATATTAAGGTTACAAAAATACCGTTTGAAAATTTTTAGGCCCATTTTTGAAGCGAATTCAATGGTGCAGACAAAATTGAAAATCTTCTGTTGTTAGAGAGAGCTACACAAAATCTTAGTCGGCTTAGATTTATTTTTTAACATAACTGAGCGAAATGTTGTTTAAATTCATGTAATTTAAGAATAAACTAGCCCAATCCGTTACCTACGCCCACGCTTCTTTTGGTAACTTTTTTGTTGTGTCCCGCAGTATTGTATATTCTCAAAATAGGAAAAGTCAGCGACATTAAATCAACATGCCTAACTAGTAAATAATTATGCGGATGTTTATTATGTTGTAATTACATCCCTAGCCAGCGTGATCGACATCAAATGCTTTTTAAAATACATCTACCCAATTCATTAGTGTTTTCGTTTTTGGTTTTCACATTTGAAACTTTTCTAACTGTAGAAATGATAAGAAATGAATGTCTGTCTTTTTACTCCTGTTAAGAGTGATTGGGTATAGTAGGTTAGCAATATCAACTCCTTAACTGCATATAATAATCCAGTACTCTGTAATGGTTCTGTTTTTTATCTAACCTGAATTTGCTGTTGAAATTTAGGTTTGTACTGCACCTCAGCTAGCTCAGTCTCAACTTCAGGGCAATTCAGGTAACGGGTACTTTCCCAGCCTGTAAACTTTTCGCTCTCTATTTACTTTCATAAAATAATACTCACTAAATGCACTTTAACAAGCATTTTATTGCTTAACATTTCAATTTAGGAAACACACAAATAACCCTATCGGCCCTACCTAGCTAACTATTCTAAATACAAAATAAGAAAACAATATATACAATCTTAATGCTACCTTATATTCTACTTAGCTTTGTTGGTCATGGAGGACAAAGCCGCGGCGTGTGTAGTGGATGCTCTCGGTGGTGGGTCGCTGAGAGTGGCGAGAAGGAATCTAATCGCTGCGCTGGGCGGACTAGATGGTGGATTCCAGATCTTCGCTATATCGACTGATGTGGATCTCGCGGCGTAGTATTCACGCACTAAACTCACTTTGACTAACAACGGCGCTTCTTTAATCTTAATTTTCACAGTCAACACCACCAACTGTAGTGGTCAGCTTGGTCCTCACCCTTCGACCGCTTGCCATAATCTCTCCCAACTACCCTCACTCACAACGACGCTTTCTCATGCCTTCTACGGCGTCCTAGGGGTACAGTTAGGTCACTTGGCCGTTCTGGCGTCTCCCTACGTGTCCGGAACAAAGAATTGGCTCCAGCGATCAGGCACCAACCCCATCCATTCGACAAACACTTTTAGCAAATCCTTTTATGCAATGCTACAAGTGCACTTAGCGGCTTTAGCAAAAGGAATTTACTAAGAAAGCCTTAGCCTGAAAAGTTGACCCATTACAACTCGAGGGTGATAAAATAATTGTAGGAAATAAAACAACATTTTCAGATATCTGCCTTCTTGAAATCTCAGCTGCAATGTAATTTGTAATTATGATTTGAGTTAAATATGATTATCTTTGCGCGCTGTTTGATTTTTAATCTCAGATTCTGCCGTAACTAATCGTCTTGTCTGGTTTTTATCGAAAACTGTAACGGCCCGCTGAACAAAGGAATATGTGCCTTATATAATGACCTGCAATATGTGACTTGACTTCTAGGAGCGGGGATCCTTATCACTAAAAGTTTAGACAAGTGGAAGGGATTTGAATTTAATATATACGAGATGTATGTTTGCCGGTTTCGATGTTTACGCCAACGTCACGTAGGGTAATTGGAGCCAGCTGCGCTATTCGCGGAATGTAATAATTACATCATAATATACTGCTATGATATTCGGAGTTGTATGATTTGACTGGAGTATTGTAATTCCTGGAAGGCAGTTTTTGGGATGCTTGATACAATTTAATTTACGATTGGAGGTTTGTGAAGACTAAGGTTTTGGTATTCAAACTTATAAACTCAGGGTTGCGTATTATTGCCGTAATTTCTTGTTTTAAAGTTCAAATAATGTCTAATCTTTACATCATTTATATTTTCACATTTGTGAAGTTTTGTGTACTCTGAAAGAAAGAAGAGCACAATCAAATTGATACGATTATTGTTTATGTTAATTTTAATTATAAATTAGTTCAAAAGCGTTTAAAAGGTTTAATATATAAGAAGTTTTAGACTTACGTGTTTGTGCATCGTTAAATGTCATTTGTGGGGGTTATGGATGTGAATGTCAATTTGACAAATGTGTAAAAAGAATACTCATTGTTTCATGAGATTTATTTGTTTTAAAAAAATGGGAGATCAAGAGAGAAGACAAAAGCAAGTGAAAACTTATTAGTTAGTTACGGCTCGTCCTGAAACCAAAGACACAGGATTTTTCATTCTGTGAAAGAAAAAGAGAAAGAAATAAGTAGTGGTATTGAATCGAATAGAAGCTATAACAAAACGGATACAAGTGTTTCTCAACTAATTTTGGAAATATTCAAAAGAATAATAATATAAAAGCGGTCCAGAACGAGTTTACAGTTATCATGGTAGAAAAAACCAAGTATTAATAAATATAAAGGCAGTCCAGTAAATAGTGGTACAACAGCGGAGGAAGATTCTTACTAAAGGCGAGTGCTGTGGTTTTTGTGGAAACTGCAAACCAGAGAAGATGGAGTTTATCATTCAACGATTGTCGAGTTAAGGATATCTTTATAAAGAAGAAACAAAGATAAGTGTTCAGCTTTAAGAACAGAAGAATAAAAAGAGATTTCTTGATTTTTCAAAAATTTTACCTCAAATTGACTTTTAAATAAAAAGCTGTTGTAAGGTTGATATTGGTTTGTGTATTTTTTTAAATCTTATTTATTAATAACATTTCTTCCCAAGCTTAATATCGACCCTGAGAAATTTCATAAAAGAGTCTCATATAAAATATAATTAGTTATTGCGTAAATTGCAGGCATTTAAAGAATTGTTTTTCTGGTAAGTACATAGCCTCATATCATAGCAATACCTTTTAATAAATTTGCTAACAATTGAGCATAAAGAAAAATCGTGGGGCATAGTCTACGGGTTCCGGGATTGCTTTAGTTCTTGTAATTGTATTCTTAAATGCGAGCGTTATTTATTACTTCCAATATTTAGGTTAGCGAAGTGTGCTTTCTTTATTTGTAAGCATGACCTTAACATCGTCAAAACACGACAAACAATATTAAATTATTCATTTGCATGTCATAGCTGCAAGTGTTCCTGAGCTGTTTGTATCTATTTTATAAATTTCTGAGCAAAGATCATTTTTAACGTTGGTGAATATATGTTTGTCCAATTACTGCTTTTATCTGTGAATACGTTGAGGTCTGTCTTATTTTTCAGTAAAATTGTGCTACATGTTCTAACGCATTTATATAAATGCGCATCGCCTCGACTGCGGAGCATTAAAGCCAGTCTACTGCCGACCGGTAGATGACTCGTGGCCTTTATCCGATATGATTTTGTCCGAATTAGTTTTTGTAATGAGTTATCAGCAGATTGTGTTGCAATTATACAAACAAATTCTATCTTGGTCAACGGTCCGCTGTACAAACAATTTTTTTTAAAGAATTATGAGGCCGTGCGTGAGCAGGACTCCATGATTCCCATCCCACCCCTTACCCGGGCTCAGCGCACTTAGCGCTATTCACCGGTCTAACATGCCCCACCCCGAAAAGACATGCAACCCAACATACACACCGCACACACCGTCCATGGACACACCGGTTTTAACTTATTCAGAAAAATTTCCAACGGGCAGAGGATTCGAACCTACTGCCGTTGGGAGTCTAGTTTTAGAGGTTGGGACTCTAACCACTAGACCACCCGCTGGCCCACAAACAAGTCTGAGCTGTTTGTAATGCTCGCGTTGGGTTGTAGTAGTAGGTCCTCCCACCACTAAAAATCGCGACATTTGGAAGAGATCCGTATTTAATACATATAGTCAGTCGTGAGCCTAAAAGCTTGAAAATGAAAATCAAATGCAAGAAGCGGACTAATGTAACTTAAATTAAAACTTAAATAACATAGTGTATTCGGCTTTAGACCAATTAATTCAAAAAAACACTTTCTTCGCACGTTTTAACAACGCTTATTGACGTTCAAAACCTATACAGTGAAACCTTATTACTTGAATGGCCCTTTTATTTATCATAAAATGTTTAAATTGCTGTGTATAAAACAATTACAAATACGTTTCTATTTAATTTATTGTAAATAAAACAATTCTTAACTTCAACGTTTCTATTTGTTCAGTGTCACAATCGTATATGAAATACTTCATCGATCTTTTGTACCTTTTGGTCACCCTTTACTATGTATTAGAAAGCTTAAAGAAGAGAATCTAACTAGTTAATATCAGATTAGAAACGAATGACGCAAGCAGATAAAATATCGGCAAAAAGAGAAAATCTCCTGAGTTGTATGGAATCATTTGTTGACGTCAATTATATTAGTTACAAAAATAGAAAGAACATTTCAAAGTACGTTGTATGTCTGGAAATAATCGGTGCGGTGTAGATAAAAAATAAAGTTGGGTTGCGACAGACACGAACAGATAGAAGAGAGACAGAAAGGGAGAGAAATGGTTGGCTTTTTAATGGAAAGGCAGGGTAATTTTCATTGAGCTTTAGAAAATAAGATAATCAAAAATTCATCGACAAAATAAGCTTTACAAAAATCCGAAATCAGAAGCGGAGGACATATACCATTTTTTTCCCCAAAAAAATTTACTAAATTTGAAACCGGAATTGAATGGAAAACTTTAAAACAAATCCAATGCTATTTCTCCAACTTTCTCTTTTCAAAATGGCAGCCGCTACGATTTTTTGACAAAGATCGTCTAGCGCCTATTATTTCAAAAGGAGTGAACAGATCGGGATCAAATTTTTGTATCCTAATGATCCTGTACAGGGTGTCCTAGAACAACTGTTCCACATATCACCTGCTGACACAACATCCAAAAATAAGCAGAAAGTTTCATATAAACATAAACCGACAAACACTTTATTTTCGAGATACAGGATGTTGAAGTTTCGGGGAAAAATCGATTTTTTTCCAAATATTTCTAAAAAGCTTTTTTAATAATCTGTAAATTTGGCACAACGTTTGAGCTAGTCGATCTTTATTATTGGCAAATTACATATTCGAAATATCTCATCCATTGGCGTAGATGCAGGGGTTTTCTGTAACCTCGACGCCACTGGATTTTCAGCTGATTTAATATCACTTTCTAGTTTACTGTTCTATTCCAGAAAAAAAGTACTTTTTTATTATTCTCGTAAAATGCATCGTTTTCATAAAAATACTAGTTCAAGTCACGTTATTCGAAAATCTTACATCTTGTCATCTGAAATTTTTAACAATAAATTACAACAGATATGATGATCCCGTTAACGAACATCTAATAGCGGTTTTGTAATATGAAATGTCAACAATTTTTATTTTTTCTTGAATTTCTGTCATAAGTTGGTTGTTATATCAATTCGTTTTCCGAAAATTCAACATCTTGTATCTCGAAAATAAAGCGTTTGTCGGCTTATGTTTTTATGAAACTTTCTGGTTATTTTTGGATGTTGTATCAGCTGGTGAATTGTAGAACAGTTATTCTGGGACAGCCTGTAGAATACGCAATGTTACTATGCACAAAAATATACGAAAGGATGAAAACTATAAAGTAAAAGATATTTCCATTTATGGTAATTTTCCAAAACTTTTTTTAAAATTTTGTAGGAGAATAGAGCTAGGAATGAACAACAATGTAAATCGTGTCCTAATCCCTTCGTTTTTCTGTTACGCCATCTATTAATTTTTTAAACATTTTGTTTTTAACGCCCATTTACTCCAAAAATGCTTTGTTTTTTAAAGATGACGGTAAAACTGCTTGATTTGTTAATATTGAAAAAAATGGACGAAACAGGTAGCTGGTACTTTTCCTTACTCTATATGTTTTAAATACTCTCGCGCCAATAAGTGATTGAAATTTACATCCATAATCCAGTTATCGACACACGGTGCAAGCCGCCCTCTTCAAACCCAAGGCGTTGCCACGGCTACCCACGTAAAGGTGCTAGCTAGATAGTGTGCTAACTTTGGAACAAAAATGGTTATAACAACTTTATTTGCTAAGTTATCGAAAATGTGCAAAGAATCTATATATAAATAAAAATCAATTGCCGCATGTTTGGTACATCATCACTTGAGAATGGCACGACCGATTTGGCTCATTTTTTTTTGTTGTGTTCGTAACTGTCAGGACAAGGTTTGTATGAAAGAAAATTTTGGGAAAATGCACCGGAAATTTAAAAAAACTGCTGCGTTTACAGTGCGTTAGTACTTCCTCGCATTTCAGTAAATTCGTACGCTTTTTTACTTCCTCATACTTCCAACATGGCAATGTATTGTGATGGAGGAAAATTTCGTTTTTTTCATAAACCGAATTTCAGAAATGTTAAAGCCGAATAATATTTTCTATCATAATATTATGATAAAGGAGACAAATCTCAAGTTTTTTTCGAGCACATTATCTTTAAAATGCTGACAAATACGATTTTTGTATATTTTCCGTTTTAAAGCTTATTTACGTAGAGACGGGTTGACAGATCGGTATTAAATTTGGTGTTGCAATAGCCTTAGAAGAATACAATTTTACTATGTAAAAGAATATTTTTTTTACAAAACTGTGAAGTGGCCTCACGATTTTCGTAAACTTTGTAAGCTTATAGAGCTCTAATGGGCTACTGTGACGCCTTCTATGAATTTGTATCCAAAAGAAATCAATTTATGTATAATAATTAAAGCATTCTCTATATCATTCAAAAACGGGAAATTAGATCCACGGCCCGCTACACTACCAATTCAAGCAGCTTATTTGCTATTTAAAGGAAGGTGGGGCGCAGCCCACTGGTTCCGCTAGTGAAAAATAAATTTAAACTATAGCTAATTGATAGGAAACTATCCCATTTGATAACCATTTGATTTGCTTTTAGATTCACTACAACGCTATGTTTTAATGTCAAAACATGCCTAATTTCCGGTTTCGGTTAGAGACCTTACAAAGAACTACCTGAACTTTAAAACTTCTACTCGCCTAATTTTATAAAAATTGTTCAGGGGGTTCCGAATATATAGGGAAATGAACGCAACTACCCACAGACTGACATTTTTTCAAAACCTACCATCTGGGTTCCTTAGACCCCAAAACGCGTATTTTTGTAAAAACCTGAAATTCGAAAAATTCTGTAAATTCATAATTTTCTAGACTTTCTTCAAGGGCAGCACAAAGGGGGTTACCGGTAATCTTCTCTAAATAACTTTATGTTAGAACTTTTCAGGATATTTTTTAGAGTATCTTATTTGTTTAACAAAAATGCACAAGAAGGTGCTCTTTTTAAAACTCGCTAAACCCCATGGTTTTCGAGGGAATTTATGTTTATGAAAAATTGAGTTTGTGTGTCAGTGTCTTACGATGGGCAAATAGTTTGCACCAACATTTAGGGTAGATTTTACACATCAAAGCAGTTAAAAAGTTTTGATAACATAGATCGGAAAACACATTGCTACGGAGTTACAGTCTGCTGTTTCAACAGTTCGCTATTTGGGAGGCTGTAACTGCATAGTGGCACCTTTCCGGACCCATATTTACTGGAATTTGTTTTATTTCTTTGATGTGTAAAAGCTTTTTCAAAATTTGTACCAATTAAGTTAATTTTATAAGAATGCACTCACTCACTAAGTTTTTTCATCCAGTCAGTGGCCATTTTTAAAGGTCTATAGCTCAAAAATGAAGCATTGTAGCACACAAGTGTATTGAAACAAAAAAAAAAAAATGTGTAGCATTATTTTTATGCGCAGGCTTTCTATTGTATTTACACTATTTTAGTATCCTTTTAGTAGGTTTTTATAATGAGCAATGTCTCGGTACAGTGGCAAGAATGGTGGTAGTTAGTGTTGGCGCGTAAAACGTTAATACAAACATACTTATGAATATTTTATGATAACCGATAAGTAATAATTTCTAAAGTATAGGATAGTCTAGGCGAAGTGCTTCGCTTATTTTGAATTTAAACTGAAAAAAGATAATAGTAATAAGAATTTTGGGGTTCAAGCTTTAACCCGCTGTGGAATTTATACTGAAGAAGCAGCAGTAACTCTATTTTGTGCTCGAAATGTAATTTTCAATCTGAGCTTCAGTTATCATGTTGCGTTTGAACGAACATGCACGTACGACAGCAAATAAGTTGTCTAAACATGGAAATGTGAAATGCCATCGCACCTACAATTGAATATCGTTCCAGAAATTATAGAAGCTTTTCGTAAGTGTTAATAATGAGGGACTTGTCTCGTTAGTTGGTTCCTCCAAGGCCGAGGATTTTTTTTACTGAGAAGCGTCGCAATTTGGGGCGTCGTGGCGTACGCTAACTCAGCATATCTCGAGCCGCCCCTTGAAGACCGAACGGCCTGTCGAGACTCTTAAAGAGGTCCCGAACTCGTTCAAATTCCGGGCCTCTCATCCGCCCAGACAGACCCTTGGTAACGTTGTTTTTGTCCAGATAAAAGCTGCTCGTGTTCTACGTTTTAAACAATATTTATGTCCCGATGATTTTTCGGCAAGCGTCGTCGAGCCGAGTTCATGAAAAGTCATGTCTGAGTAGTTGTAAAATATTTAAATTAAAAAGAAAATGTAGTAAGAGCATTTTTGCTTGTTTTCATCACAAAGGAAACTCAAATATACATACATAAGAATGCATTTGCTGTCAAGTTTGCGAGGTTTGGGTTCCACAATAAGTAAAGAACCGTACAATGACGCAACAGGGGTGAAATCCCGACAGAAATGCTGAAATAAGTTCAGCGTTCAACTACAAAGGGAAATTGGAAATGCATATAAATGAAGACGCTATAGGCGGTTGCAAAGTATTGGTTATTTTGAATGTATGTGTAGACTATTCGTTTCTAGATCATTCGCGTAAATAGAGAAAGCTTATATACATACATACATATTTTACTATGTTTTAGCATTTTTATCAATTTAACAAATAATAGCTGTGAATAAGTAAAACTGTATTGGTACTAGGATGTTTCCACCTTCTGATTTTTGTTTCATAGAAAGGCCACCTAAAAGTGTGCGGCAAAAAGTTTCTCGAAAAGAAAAGGTTTCTGTATCTTGGCAAACGTTATTGAAAAATTAAAAGCGTTGAAAAACGCTTACGAAGCTTTTTATTTTGAGATCGTTTAGCACAGCTTTTATTTCCACAGCTTTCTTTCGCTTGCATTTTCGTTCTAAATATTATTTTTTAAGGATGATTTTATTTTTTTGCTTATGACGTTTATTTAGAAACATTTTTAAATTGTTTTGTTTGAGTTTTTATTTGTCGGAGAAACTTTTTACAATCCATATTTTTCAAGAAATATCTTAGCTGTTTAAAAGGTTGTTTTTCTTAAAATAATTATCATGCTCGTGCGACTTTTCCTATTTTCTTTTAAGAGCTTTTTTCTAGCGATTATTATTTTAAAATATTAGCGAAAATGTGCTCCACAATAGTTACAGAAGATTTCCTCTTATTGCGTATCGGAGTCCATTTGTTTTTAAGTTTTATCCTAACAAATGGTTTCTCTCAAATTTTCTTCAAGGAACTTTTTCTTGTCTTATAGTTCACAAGCTACTTTGACATTTGCATTTTTAGCAACTTTGCTGACTTATTTTTTCAAAATTCTCGGTGGATGATTTAAGATCACATACAGTGAATTATTCCAAATCAAGTGGAACATGGTCGATTACCATGTCAAAATTGCAGCGGCGTTCCGTGGGTTCACAATTTGGGTAGGCAATGCGAAAACTTATTTAACATTAAGATTAAAAAGTAAAAATCTTTCTATCCTAATCAAATTTTACCAACAAAATATGTTGTATGAATAAATAAATATTTTTTACTGAATCAATGCGCTTGGGAAGAGAGAGGTGCTGCAACAGCATCAATAGTTTCACTAAATATATATTATTAGTTTAATATCACTTCTGTTTTTTCTTAAATTATTAAGTAATTGTGAAATTCTAGTTTGACAATACGATATGTCCAATTGTTTTGTTTGAAGAACCTGGTACATTGTATCAGTCAAGGACAGTATGAAATTATAAATAAAAGGTAATAGAAGAAATTCAAAATTTTCTCATCATTGTACATGCAAACAAATTAAGAATAATGGAATGGTTGTTGGTCTTAGCTGGAATCATTCGGCCCAATAAGATTGGCCTTGCGTAAACAAAACGTGTTTATAAAGCTTGTTGTTTATATACGGTCTCTTTGTTTCTGAACTATTCGGTTAATAATAATAGCTTTTTTTATGGACATTCAGAATATGATTTTTTATTTGAAAATGATGGGTAGGCACTGCCTACCCTGCTTAATAGGACGGACCGCCATTGCAAAATTGCAAGAGTTTTATTTTATGTTCCTAGAAGAATTTTATTACTTTCAGTAACCCCAAATGGAATGATAATATTTTTTTGCATCATTTGATGGCAATTTATATGACCATTCATTATAAATAATGCTTAAAATAAGTTATTTAATAGTAGTCAAGCCAGTAGTGCATTGCTATAGTTGGCTGCAAAATTGATTTGCAGCTGTTTTCGTAGCGCCGAGCTAGGGAATTTGTTTCGTAAGCGAGATATGAGTACAAATCTTGATCAGGTCTACTTGCTTTTTTTAATTACTGTAAAAAGAAAATCAGGTTTACAATATTTTATTTAAAAAGTGTAATATAATTTTTTAATGTCAGTTTTTGACGTAGTAAGGTTTATAGTTTAAGTGCGAATTTCAAAAACTTTTGTATACTATGTATATACTGTTTTTTTTCATAAATAAGCGAAGGAAATATGTTGCCTGGCGGGCCGAAGATCGAACTCATAGTTGTATAACCTAATTTGCGATTGCTTTAATGTTTGTAATCGCAGTCTCAAATGCGAGCGTTTATTATTGTCACTCCCTATATTTGGTCTACGAAGTGTGGTTTCTGATCATGAATTTCTGGCGTATTTCTTTGTAAACATGACCATAACATTGTCAAAACACGAAAAGCAAAATTACATTGGTTAATTCCATCACACAGCTGCACGTAAACCTGTGATGTCTGTATTTACTTTAGTTACTTTGTAATATAATATCTTTGGCCCATGACTGCTCTTACATGTACATACCCTAAGGATTGTCCTATTTTGCGATTATATTGAATGATATTTAGTAACACTTTTTTATAAGTGCGTATCAGATGTTCTCAAGCGTGTAGTTTCGCAGACCCGGGTTGCATGCGCTTGCCGTGGTGTTTGAATCAGGAATGCAAGGTCAGTGCCTCGCAACTCAGTCAATCAAGCAAATGTTGTTCATCTAAAGTGGCTTATTTCCATTGATAAATGGAGCGGCCTGCTGTGCAAAAAAAAGTGAGTCCTGTGTAAGGGACGCGTAAATATGTAGCTTCTAGTTGTGGGGGCCCCTCACAACTAAAAGTTGAGACAAGTGGAAGGGATCCGGATTTAATATATTGCTATAATATTTAAAGGTGTTTGATTTGACTGGGGTATTGTGGTTGATGGAGAACAATTTTTGGATTGTTTGTTGCAGTTCAATTTGCATTTGGAGATTTATGAAGACTTGTAAGATTTTAATGTTCTGACTTATAAACTCAGGGTCGCGTATTTTTGCTAGAATTCCTGTTATAAATTCTAATAATTGTTATTTTTCGTATGGTACTGAAAGAAAAGACAAACACAACAGATTGATACAAAGACTATTTATGTTAATTGTATTTATAATTTAATTTAGAATTGTTAAAAAGGTTTAGTTTATAAAAAGTTTTAGAGTTACTTGATTTGTGCGTCGACTAATGTCAGTTAGGATGTCAGTGTCATTGTGACAAACATATTCAAAAGGATACTGATGGACATGAGATTTATTTGTTTGTAATAAAAATAAAAAAATCAAGGAAGGAAGGAAGACAAAAGAGATAAAGAAATTTGTTTGATTGGTTACGGCTCGTCGGTGTAAATAGATACACAGAATTGAGATCCTCTAAAAGAAAAAAGAGGAAAAACGGGTTTAAAAGTTATATAAAAGTAATAGCGAGAATAAAAGTGAAAAGTACAAAGAAGTAACAACGAATTATATATAAAACCAGAAGAATTATAAATAAAAGGTGATCGAGGAAGTTTGTACGTTTGTGATGGTAGTAAAACCAAATTGGTAATAATATAAAAAACACAAGAAGAAGATTCAGATTAAGAGAGAGTATTTGTTGTTGCTCGAGAGGCCAGCAGAGCGTTTTGCTAGAGCGAGGAATAAGAAGACGCTAAGATAAGTGTTTATTTGTTAAAAAAAGACGATAGTAGTTAGTAAAATTTGTTGATATTTCGGAAACCACATTTAGAAATTCAGTTATTTAATAAAATTATTATTTTGTAAAGTTGATATCTTTGTGTGTTTATTTCTATTTAAAAATTAATTTAAACAATTTATTTTACAAGCAAAATAACGACCCTGAGAAAGTTAAAAAGAGTCTCATAGCAAGTTTAAATTTAATTGCGTGAATTGCAGACAGTTTAGGGATTGTTTTCTAGTAGTTACAAGACCAAGCATATCATTGCAATATATAGAATAACAAATTACACACATTATTAAAACTAAGCATCTTTATTATAGTTATTATTTGCTTCTAATAAAAAAAAAACATTGTTGTATTCTTTTAATTTTGTTTTGATTTCGTCAGCTAATGGGCAACCCAAGAATTTAATTATAGCGTGCTTTTGTAAACAATTTGTCAGCAGAAACGCTAGTTGCTGGAGTACTTAAATATTCTCTAGCCATTTTCGCTAAATTAGGATTAATGTCCTTGTTCAATTTCCACCAACTTAAAGCATCAAATTTTTAATCGTCTTGTGCGAATTTATTCCATATTTCTAATCCGTATTTCGAATTTTCTGGATTTTTGGAATAACTCTCTGGTGATTGATCAAATAAAGATTTTCAGTCGATTAAATCCGAATTTTGTGATAACGAATACACACTGCCAACTAACTACTCTTAACTCCCATCTCTTTTTTTATATTTATTAGTTGACCAAATCAGTACTAATCTTATGCTTATGAAGCTTATGATCACGAACGATATTTGGATAAATTATTTTAAGACTAAGAAATTAAGCTACAATCCTTGTTTGCATAATTGGTTGATGTCGTTGCTCTATCATCGAGATATAACATCGAGTTTTCTCAAATGAAAACTCCAAGTGTTATTTTCCAGTTGAAAATGGCACGTTGCCGTTTTATCAGTTAGAAACGAATGTGATTGCCAGAAACTGTATCAATTGTGGATTTTGATTGGCTGTTCATAATAAAAGTGGTATAATCATAAGAAAAAGTTAAGTATGAATTTTAGTTATGAATCTCCTGGAAAAGTCATGAATTTTAATTGTAGATGGATAGTGGTTTCCTATTTTATCACCCCTGCTGTTCAATATATATTCGGAACATATCTTCAGAGAAACATTAGACGCAGCAGATGTTGGTGTCAATGTCAACGGTATAAAAATTAATAATTTAAGATATGCAGACGACACCATTCTAATAACTAGCAGCCTGCCAGAACTACAACTTCTTGTTGATAGTCTGACAAGAAATTGTGACACCTACGGCTTAAAGCTTAATACCAAGAAGACCAAATTTATGATCGTCAGCAAATCACCAGAGAATGCTCCAAAACTCACAGCGTATGACATACCACTCGAGAAAACAGCTAAAATAAAACGTACCTGGGATGCCAAGTCAACGATAACTGGGACATGACCAATGAAATAAAAGTCCGCATAGAAAAATCGCGAACTGCGTTCTTTAAAATTAAAAAAAATACTCTGTGGCAGAAATATCAACCTTAAGCTGAAGATAAGACTGGTGAAATGTTATATATTCCCAATACTGTTATATAGAGTAGAAAGCTGGACGTTAACAAACACACTATTAAAAAAACTAGAAGCTTTTGAAATGTGGGTATACCGGAGAATACTTCGAGTGAGTTGGGTTGATAGAGTCAGCAACGAAGACATACTGCGTCGAATGGAGAAAGAAGTAGAAATAATTAAAACAATAAAAATAAGAAAACTTCAGTACTTCGGGCATGTAATGCGAAATCCCACACGATACAATATCTTACATCTAGTAATGAAAGGCAAAATAATCGGAAAAAGAGGCCCAGGCCGAAGACGAACATCTTAGCTTCGAAACCTGCGAGACTGGTATGGCAGATCTACAACAACATTATTTCGGGCCGCTGTGGATAAAATTATCATAGCCAATATGATAGCCAACGTTCGGTAACGGACAAGGCACAAGAAGAAGAAGAAGTGGTTTCCTGCAAGGAAAATATTACTAAAGTGTGAGAACGTCCTGACGAAGTGCTTTGTACATTTTTGAGTAGATATTTGTATTAAAAATTTGTGCGTGGTTATGATTTTGTCAGTAGGTATAATTGAATACCTTTTGTTTCTTTTACTTACAATTTTTTAAATTACTACTCTAAAAGGATTGTATAGCTTGTAATGCTCAATCGGAAGCAGTAGAACCTCATTTAATATCCGTTAGAGCTTGCTTTGCCGTTCTAAAATCTCAAACAGTAGTGAAAACTGCTTAAAGACGACGTATCTGCTGGAACGGAACTTTAAAATAACACGTTGTGGGTTAGAAGTGTAGAAACGCCGAATAGTAAGAACAAGTTATAAAACACCTTTAGCATACAACTATTTGAGTGAAAACAAGAAAATGAAATTCCTGACTCGAAAAACGAATAAAACTTTAGCATCGGCAAACTTATTGAGAAATTCAAGTTATATAGACAGACATTCGAAGTGTTCGCACAACTCGACACAGAAAGAAAGGAATGAAAGAGCAGAGAAATTGGGTAAAGGTTCGAGCTTTTTGACGGAGGAAAAGCTCTCTTTCGTTCACTGAAAGCCTGACTTTTAACGTGGCCTTTCGACCAGAGTTCTGTTATTGGATACATCAAATGTTTACAACTTGACGCGACTGATCTTGTAAATTGGCTTTTAGACTAACTGTACGACTATAAAGGGTTGATGGGGCTTACGCGGGTCGCGAACATAAATTTTTCCTGTTATACGAGTTTTATTTTTATAACATGCGAATTTATTTCAAAAATCATAAGTGAACATAGTGGACAATGCACGATATTTGCCTAAAAATATATTGTCAAAAACTGTATTATGTTTTATAATAAACATAATCATTTTGGAATTGAATTTAACATTATAAGCCGCAAATACTATTAGGAAACGGGGGAAACCATTGATGGTTTTAAAAATTGAATAACAAACTTTTTGATCAAATAAAACAACAAAAAACCTTATAGGTATGGCAAGAAGAATGGGAAATTTATTAATTAAAAGTGATACGTAACAGATGTCCTTTCGCTTCTGTAATACCCCGTATTCCGCGCGCCGTTCATCTCAAATGAACCATAATGGAATTTCTCTAATTTCATCACGTATTCCCGTTTTAAGTTTATGGTATTCTGTAATTGCTGCTTTTTAGGTAGTCCCATAGAATGAAATTGAGCTACGTTAAATCAGGATATCGAGGAGGCCACTGTATGTCACCGAAACGAAAAATAGTACATAGCGGAAACTTTTCATGGAACATGGCCATGGTTGTCCTCACAGTGTTGCAGGTAGCGTCGTGTAGTTGAAATCAAAAATCATCCAGTTGATCTTGAAGTTGACCAACTTATGGCTTAAGAATGATAAACTTTAACAAGCTTGACATATAACGAAATAAAAAATTTACGTAAGTGCCTAGCATTATTTTCTATTTCTTCTTCTGATTCTTCTGCCATCAATAGGCGTCGAATGTGGACTCCACCCGTTTCCTCTATTCTTTTATGTTGTTTGCGGCTATTTTAATTTCCTCCATTGTATTTCCTTTCTCTATTTTCCTATTTCTTCTATTCTGCTTACCCAGTTTTTCTTCGTTCGTCCAACGCTTCTTTTTTCTATTATTCTTGCTTGTATTATTCCTTCTTAACTAGTTTTTTACTGACTCTCTGTATGTGTTCGAACCACTTTAATTGTTTTGTTTCTAACTGCTTATTAATTGGTTTATGGTGTGGTTCTTCTCTTTGTTGATTTCTAATTATGTCTAGTTTTGTTTTTCCTGTTGAGGTGTTTCCTTTCTGCTGCTATCAACTTATCTTCTTGTTTCTTTTGGATCGGTCAACTTTCGCTTGCATATAGTATTGTTTGAACCACGATAGTCCCCTAACGTGTGGTTTTGTTTCCTTTCTTTGTTCTTTGTTTTCCGTATATAGTTGTATTTAATGTATAGTATGTACTGTTCCCCTTTTTAATGCGATTTATTATTTATGCATTTATTGCTCCGTCTTCTGTTAATATACTTCCCAAATAATCATAGCAGGGTACTTGCTTTGTTATATTTCCTTTAGATATTATATTGCGTATTTCATTTCCTTCTTCTTTTTTTTTCTTTTCATTTATTGATCTTCATTATTTTCGTTTTATTTATAATTATCTCTATTTTATTATCTTGTTGTACGTATCCCCTATCAAAACTATGTCGTCTGCATATAGGAGGTTATCTATTTTCACTGGGTGTAAGTTTTTATATGCCACTATACGTTATGGCGTTTTTCTTTAATTTTTTTGTTGTTTCAGTTGTTTTGGAAGAGCATTTATCAAGAGAAAAGTATTTTATGGAGAGAACGAGTTTCAAGTGAGAAATATTTTTATTAGGAAACTTTTTCAAAAATAATAATATTTTATAGAAACAATTTCTTACAGATTTTTTTTTAAAGATGTTCGTATTTTATAAATAATATTGAGACACTCATAATTAACTGTCACGACATAAAATGAAGTGATGAGGGAGGTACGGTTATTGAATTTGCAGAAAATATTTTTAGAACCGCTGAGCAATAACTTGACATTTATGATTTGAGTATTTGATAGGTTGTATTTTATATTTTGCCATAAAACATTTTCTTTTTTTTTCAGGTAAGTTGTCGTTCTTCCATACACCGAATGAGATCTTCAAAAATGTTGTAAGTTTTACTCAGACTGCGATATGCATTTCACGATTATGTTTTTTTGTCATGTTGAATTTGCAAACATATTTTTTAAAAGCATCCTACCGCCAAAAATATGTTTGTTGATCAACACATAAAAAAGCATAGCGACGTTATACAAAAGTTATATAATGTAATTGTACTGCGCATTGTGCTACTTTGTTACATTCAGCAGATTGTCAATAACATTAACATGGCGCTGCTACCTGTTTTTTTGTTTAAATGTTCCACCACTTTTTTCTCTGCAATATTTAATTGGTGTATTTGAATTAGTCCAATCACTTAATTAAAGGTACACATTAGAAAAGGTGTAAAAAATATCGTAAAGCTTCAAATAAATTTTGTTTTAAGTTCTAGAACGATTTGCAGCGAGAGCAGAAATATTTTAAACATTTCCTTTTTATTATTTGTTGATTATGACTTATGAGGTGTCAATCTTTAAGTTAATGTTCTAATTCTTTGACATGTTTCATAAAGTCATAAACTATCATAAAAATCTAATCATTAGATCGGCAGCCATCCCATTCTTTTTATGCATCGGTGTTTAATCATTCTAATTTCTCTTAGTAATTTGGTTTCACGGTCGTGATTTGCTGTAATTATCGCAATGATTAATATTATTTCTGCTGGCATAGTACAAAAATCAAAAATATGGGGAGAGAAAAAAATATATGTTTATAATATTAATGCGATTATACAACAAAACTTTTGTTAGAATTTATAGCATTACATTCTAAAGGTGAATATCAAGTTGGAATCAGGACATTCAAGGAACATTTCGGAATAAAGTCGTTCTTAAGAACATTATCGTGATTTATAGAAGAGGGTGTAAAAACATACAATATAAATATTTTCGGGTTTCTTTTTAAAATTTACCTTTTGGGTCGCGATAACCTATACAATAAAAACAAGGGTGGAAGGTCATAAAAAAGAGAAACACGATAACCAAGAAACACAGCAACAACCTTCCGTTTCATTATATGCATGCTTACGAAAACGACGCAAGACGGGGTTAGGATAATGGAAAGGTGGAGAATGTGCAGATTAGGATAATTCTATAGCTCCCTCCGAGATACGCTCCATGCGTCTGCAACACAACGATAGCAACATAAAGAAACTTTGGACATTTATTAAAAATAGGAATTTCTAAAAACAATATCAGAATAATGAATAAACTTTAAAAGTTTCGACAATTAAATATTCTATTGCAGAATTCGCTAATGTTCAATTTCTAGATACGAAATTTAATTCAAAATAAATTTCAGATTTTGCGAACTTGCTTTGTACCTAACGGAATAAATAATGAATCTGCGAATAACATTTGTGCAGAACAAATATTATTTAACCAAGAATTTATTATTTTTTGATTATATAAAATTTTATGCTTATGAGGGCTAATTATAAATAAACGCTTACTTATTTGTTGGAAAGGGACAAGAAGCGAAGAAAGTATAAGTTGACGAAAAAATCAGTTACTTAATCGTGGAGATACGTTTTAGAACCTAATAATGTTTTTGTGTTTAGAAAAATATATACGAAGTATTTTGTTTGTTCGTTGTCATACTGCAAACTATTTTAAATTTTTACAAAAAGGTTTTATGCTGTAATATTCTAGTTCTAACAGTTACTAGAAGATAAAACTGTTCCTAACTTTGTGAAGTAACAATGTTCAGCCACATGGAATTCACAGAGCAATCTGCAATATAAAACAGCCCAACAGAGGCAACTGGCACCTCCGGAAGGCTTCCTTTTTAAGAAAGGGCATGTTCTTAGAAGGTATAATAAATAATAAATTTTGGAAAACGGTTTCAGATCCGCAAAACACCAAATAATAAACTTAAAATCAGCCGGGATTTACAATATCCCTTGCTCTTGTGGTTTAAACTACATCGGACAAACTGGTCGTTCCATTGAGTTACGACTACGAGAGCACAAAGGTGATTGGAAACACAGACGCATCACAAAATCTGCGATGGCTGAACATACTGGTTTAACTGGGCATAAGATGGACTTTGAGAACGCTCGAGGGTCAAGCACATGGCCCTGTTTAGACGGGCAGGGCTCACGAACAACTATGGCTTAAACTTCTAAAGCAAATGCCAGTAAAGGCAAACACGCTACAGGTTGGTCCTTACCTGATTATGCTGGATGGAATCCCCAAGTGACGCGGTCTACGCCGAATGTAAAATGTAATATTGACAGTTCGAGAAACTGCGGAAGCCACAAAGAATATAAGACAAACTTACCCAAATTACTAAGAAAAAATAGGAACTATAATTCTTAAGCCCAGAAAAGCTAGTAAAGTAGTCTTACTCACGGCATACAGATGTCAATGTTTGGATAAAAACCAAATTAATCAAGGAGTTGAAAATACCCTTGCAGAATACATGGCGTTCGTCAAAATGTTGCTAAAAGCGGATACCTTACAAAATTGTTTTGGCTATCAATTAAATAAATACACGCAGCGTATGCAATTATTTATTCCTAATTCGCGATAATGAATTACGTAGCTATAAGACAAAGACGGAATGGACTGATAATGAAGTGTAATAGAAATAAGTATACTGCATTACTTAAAATTGATCTAAAATGCATTTCGATGCCGATAAGTTATTTTCGAAACGTAGTTTACGCCATTTTTTAATTTTTCCAGCAAATAGATCTGAGGATGGAATATTGTTTAGTTGTTTTTCCAATCCACTTCCCTAATCTAAAACTTATTTTTGAATAAACAGGCGCATATCTGTTAATTAAAAAAAATATATAGGGTCCTTGTTTTGTAGGTAGAGAGTCGGACATTTACAAATTTACTGTGTCCAAATGTTCGTGAAAATGTTGCAAAAGTATAACTGCCTATATAAAACTGAGGTTTTTGTTTCTAAAAACAATTTTGTTGTACAAATAGTATTGGCAAAACTTCTGAGTGATGATTAAATATTTCTTACGACACAGTACGAGTAAGTTGTTCGTTTGTTCTGCTTTATCTTGCATTTTTGACTTTTCTTAGCATTAACCTACGTTTAATTTATGAACACCGATGCCTTTCCGTATTATTTATAATAATACAAATAATATAGGTTGTTTCCATTTCGGACGCTTTGAACAATATCTGCAGGCTATTCTAAACATTCCAGCTCAAGGGAATTTGTTTGCAAACCAATTCACAATTTGGCGAAATTCCTGATAAGCAACGCTTACAACCAAAAGAACGTGTTTTCATTTAGCAATCTACACCAAAGTGGTTGAACTTTGTTTTATCTATTAAGTTTGGCGGCCAAACCTACTTAACATTTGTCTTATGGGATATATCAATAGGATACAGAAATTTAAGCAAGGTTGTATTACTCTGCCTCTAATTAACTTAATGCATCTATCTACCATACGCTATAAGACTCTACGAACTTTTGAGGCATTTCCATTCTTTTATAGAGCAATTTCTGGATTCGTGTTTAGAGAATGGGTTGGCCAATTTATTCTACTGAAATGTTCCATTTGCTCTAGCTTGGTTAGGTATTATCGTATAAATGTAAAATTTTCAATTTTTTACCCAATACGATGTGGACGCCCCTTTAAAGATATACCACAGCATATCTCACTAGAATCTCCACCAAAAGGTATACGTGCTAACATACACTTTCCAGTTATTCCCGCAATTATTATACTTTTATCTTTATGGTGTAACCAGAGTTTTCTTTATTATATAAGAAACTTAGTAGTTAATTGACCAAAGAACATGTTTTCGAGACCTATTTAACCGGACATGCCGATGCGATGGTTTGTCGACTTAATGGAATGCACTACAGATCTCCTCAATCCTCCTCCGATTTCAACTTCCCGAAGCGTACTGCGAACTGTTTGGGTTGATATCTTTATTCCAACAGAATTAGAACAACTGTTTTTGCAATTTTGCAACATTGCTAAACCGTTCTCTTAAGGCGTTTTTAACAAACAACTGACCCTGTACAGCAGTAGTTATCGTACACTACCTCCGTCATGAGTGTTCAGTGAAGTATAGGTTTTTGCTATTCCACGCCGAAGAGGTCCTACCTGGACCATAGCACTTATTGGACTGCACTGGACTCTAAAGAAGCCATACACCGGGTGGTGCCGGTAGACAGCCCCAACTGTCGTGGATGTAACTTGGAAGACGAGACAGCAGAACAAATGCTAATGCCCCTGTCCTGGATCCTGCCCTCCAACAATTAGAAGATCCATACTTGGGAACTTCTGGCGTGAAATGTTATCAGCAACGCACCAACCGCAGAGGTCCTCAAGTTCATTCAAAGAATTTGGTGGCTTGGGTGATTTTCGTGTAGGGGAGTTGTCGTGGAGGTAGCCCAATAGGCCCGCTCTGAGTAGCCAACGCGCGAGTGAGTTTCCTTACCCTTCAATCCGAATTCATAATCCAGTAAACATCTAAAACATGGTACGAGCCATTCTGCAGATGATACAACGTACGAAAGCACATATCTACCCACAGTTTTCATAAGATAAGATAAGATAATATAAGGTAATTTATTAATGTTTGTGATTTACATAAAATCTTACATAAGTCAAAAGGATATAGTATTATAGTTTAATCTACATAGCGGTGCCTTTATAAATTAATTTGATGAGCAAACTCATTTAAGTTGTAGAAAGCATTATTTAATAAATATTTTATTATCTTAATTTTAAATTTATTAACTGGCAATTGCTTTACATTAAGGGTCAGCATATTAAACAATTTTGAACTGTAATACGACACATCCATTCTGCTTTTGTTAATTCTATGAAAGCTTGGATAAATATTATTTTTGTTACGCGTGTTATAGTCATGAATGTCAACATGCGTAGGCAGGTCATTTAAATTTATTTTTGTGTTCACGAGGCAGTAGTATATGTATTGGCAGGGCACCGTTACTATCTCCAATGAAATAAAAGATTGTTTAACATCTTCCCTATAGCCGACGTTAGCCACAATTCTAATGGTTCGCCTTTGCAGTTTAAATATTCTTTGATCAGAGGCCGAGTGCCCCCACAACACTAAACCATATTGCAAATGGCTGTGGAAGATGGCAAAGTAGGCCGTTCGTAAAACAGTTTGCGATACAATATTAGACAAATTACGTATGTGCTAGTGGATAATTTATTAGCTAATGTATCGCCATGTACTTGTCATGTTAGATTTTCGTCTATCTATAGACCTAGAAATTTAGCATTTGTCACCGTAGCTGGAAAACTCAATTGGTTTGTAGAAAATATTATATTCTGTGTTTCATTGGTATTTAAACTGAGCCTGTTATTGCTGAACCAATTTTGTGCATTCAACATGGCATTTACATTAAGGCGAGTAACCATCTCAACCGTTTCTGCCCTACTAGTTAAAGTTGTGTCGTCCGCAAACAATATCATGGAAGTATTTTCTATACAATAAATTAAGTCATTGACATAAATCAAAAATAAAAGCGGTCCAAAAATAGATCCTTGAGGTACGCCATAACTGATAGGAAGAAAGGTTGAGAATGATTCTTTAATTTTAAATCTTTGTTGTCGGTGTTTTAGATACGATAAAATCAATTTACATGACATAGGTTGTAAGTTATAGACATAAAGTTTTCTTAATAAAATTGAGTGTGAGACACAATCAAACGCTTTGTTTAGGTCTAGAAAAGAAGCCATTGCATATTCTTTAATTTTAAAACCATCTGTAACATTTTCAAGAAATTTTGAAATTGCATTTGTAGTTGACCGATCTCGTCTAAAACCGAATTGCTCCTCTGAGAATAAATCATGATTTTCAAAAAAATTAGTGAGTTGTTTTGTAAGCACTTTTTCCAAAATTTTTGAGGGAATCGGTAGTAAAGAAATCGGTCGATAGTTATTACAATCGAGGGTATCGCCTTTTTTAAAGACTGGTATAACTTGAGCGACCTTGAGAGCATCAGGAAATATGCTTGATCTAATATTAGGCATGTAAGTGGTTGTACAATAATATTACTAATTGTTTTTATACGCTCTACAGCAGGCATGGGCAACCTACGGCCCGCGGGCCGGATACGGCCCGCGAGGCTATTTATTACGGCCCGCCAAAGTTTTTCTACTTAGATATAAATACGGCCCGCGATTAATTTTTTCGCTTACATATAAATCCGACCGACGCGTCGGCTGGAGTCAAATTTGACTCGTGTCTGACCCCAGCTATGAATCATAGCTACCTACTGCACGTACACGTCTTCCGACTTTAATTATTGCAGTATTGCGATATGTCTGTTTCAGACGTTGAAAAGTGTTGTGTTGGTGCTGTGTAGTATTTAATTATAAAGATCAAAAATACAATGTCACTTAGCATGCCATCTTCCAGTAAGATCAGAAAAGTTGATAAAGAATGCCGAACGTTCCAAGAAAAATGGGCAGAAGAATATTTTTTTATTTTGTTTAAAGATAAACCAATTTGTCTAATATGCAATGAAGCAACATCAGTTTTAAAAGAATATAATTTGAAAAGACATTACAGTAGTAAACACCAAAAATGTTATGATAAAGTTAAGGGTGCTCTGAGAAAAGACAAGATAGAAAAATTAAAAAAAGGTTTGATTAATCAACAAAACATTTTTTTTAAACGCAACAGTGAAGCTGAAGATATTGTTCGCGCGAGCTTTATTATAAGTGAAAAAACTGCAAAATATTCAAAGTCATTTTCGGAAGGGGAATTTGTAAAGGAATGTTTAATTGCCGCAGTAAAAATATTCTGTCCTGAAAAATGTAAAACTTTTGAACAGATATCTTTATCCCGTAGAACTGTTACTAGGCGTATTGATGCTATTTCTGACGACATAGAGCTGAGCCTCAACGACCTTGCAGGGAAATTTGAATCATTTTCAATTGCATTGGATGAAAGTACAGACGTAAGAGATACAGCACAATTAGCTATTTTTATTCGTGGGATTGATAAAAATTATACAATTGTAGAAGATTTGCTGGCGCTACAGTCAATGAAGCAAACAACAACCGGAGAAGATATTTTTCAAGAAATAAGATCTGCTTTTAATGAATTTAACCTTAAATGGGAAAATTTAAGCGGGGTGGCTACATATGGAGGGAGCTCCTGCAATGGTTGGATCAAACGCTGGTGTCGTTGCTAAAATCAAATCAGAATTATCTAGTAAAGATATTGATACAACGCATTTTTTTACATTTCATTGTATCTTGCACCAAGAAACTTTATGTGCCAAGTCAATTAAATTTAACCATATAATGACAACGGTTGTTTTCTGTATAAATTTCATAAAAGCGAGAGCTTTGAATCATCGACAATTCCAAGAGTTTTTAAATGACCTCGAAGCAGACTGTGGAAATCTAATTTTTTATTGTGATGTTCGCTGGCTTAGTAAAGGAAAGATGTTAAAACGTTTCTATAATCTGAAGGATGAGGTGTATCTTTTCATGGATATGAAAGGAAAAACAGTCGATGAATTAAAAAATAATGAATGGTTGTGCGACTTCGCTTTCATGGTGGACATTACAACTCATTTGAATGAACTCAATGTTCAGCTACAAACCCCCGGGAAATTTGTTCATGAGTTTTTTGCACTCATAAAAAGTTTTCAAAATAAACTCCGCCTTTGGCAGAAGCAACTTCGAGAAGGTAATGCTTACCATTTTTCTACACTGGCTAGCCAAGACAAATTTAATGGAAATGTATTGGCAGATGAACTTCAGTCCCTTGAAAAGGAATTTATTTCAAGATTTCAAGATTTTCGAAATCAAGTATTTCTCTTCAACATATTTTCTGGGCCTTTTACTGTTGATGTGGATAATGCTCCGCTATTACTTCAAATGGAATTGATTGAACTTCAGGAAAATGCGGAACTAAAGGCGAAATTCAATGAAGTTCCTTTAGAAGAGTTCTATAAAAAATATTTTCAAACTGAAAAATACCCAAATATAGCAAATTTTGCTAGAAAAATAATGACTCAGTTTGGCAGAACCTATTGTTGTGAACAATTTTTTTCAAAGATGAAACTTATTAAATCCAAAACTAGAAGCCAGCTTACTGACATTAATTTGGAAAATGCTGTGCGTGTTGCAACAACCAATATTTCTTCAAATATGGACCGCCTCGTTAGTGGTACACAACTACAAGGATTACATTAACTTTTTATTGGAGTTTAATTTGAACACTAACTATGTGTTTTGCTATTTTTATGTTTTAAATTTGTCATCATCATCAAATAAAGTTTGTTTATTATAAATTTTATTATGTCATTTATTTTATAAGTAACACGAAAGTGGTGTTGGTCCGGCCCTCAGAACATTTCTAAAGTTTTTATTTGGCCCGTGGGCTGAAAAGGTTGCCCATGCCTGCTCTACAGCTAAGTTAAACACATGTTTGCTTTTGCTATTTTTTAATTCACAAAAAACGTCACGCACTTCTACACTGGAAACTTCATTGAATTTGAAAATAGCACCGTTTACGTTGGGTATATTTTTACTCATGCTGTATATACGATCTTCTGTTGGTTGTGGTAAATCGGCGATAATACGGTCAGCCACCTGGATGAAAAATTGATTGATCTCTTCTGAGGGTATCTTGCAAGTGCTGTCCTTTGTTTGATATTTAGAACGTTTTAAGTTGATTATGTCCCACATAGCTTTGGAGCTGTTGGTTGATTTCTTAATAATTGAGTTATTATTTCTTATTTTAGATTCTTTGATTTTATATCTGTATTTCCTTCTGTATTCATTTCGTAGATGAATTGCATTCGAGTCTCTGCCATTCTTGCATATTTCATATAATAGGTTCAACTTCTCGCTCATTACTTTTAGGTTTTCATCAAACCATCTACTGTTGACCGTCTCCAATTTACTTTTTTTAAACGTTTTTTCTCTAAAAGCGATATTGTAATTTGATTGCAGGATTTGGATTAGGTGTTCAAATTTCTCATTTATATCTAGTTGGTTATTTTTTCTGAAATTCCAATTAATCTGATCGAGTAGTTGGAAGTATTTAAATTTTCCTGCTACTGTGATTGGACGATATTTTTTTCTTCTGTGGGATTTGAAATCGGTAAGTACGATTTTTTAAGATATCCGCCACTATGTTCAGAGAAGTAGGTAGGAATAAGGCCGACAGTATACTCTGACACATTTGTGTAAATATTATCAATACAATTTTCATTTCTGGTGGGAACATTTATGGTCTTTTTTAATCCGAAACTTTCTAATAAGTTGCTAAGATGCTGGTTCCTTGGATCTTCTCGATTAAACCAAACCTTGAAATCTCGGCCAATGATCACGTTTTCGTTTAGATAACCAATTTTAGTAAATAAAAGCGCAAGTTTATCAAGACAAATATAGAAGTCACCTGTAGGTGAGCGATAGACAACAATAATAATAGTGCGAAGGTCATTTTTATATATTCCAGCGCACTCAAAATGTTTCTCAATTGAAAAGTTTGATAAGTCAAGTTGTTTAAATTTAATCTTAGGCTTTGCTAGAATTGCTACTCCACCACAATTAAATATTCGTCTTGAAAATTGTGCAATTACAGACTTTTAATAAATCGGCTTCTTCGGCAGAAAGCCAATGTTCTGATAAGCAGACAATTTTATATTCATCACGGTCGTTGTCTTGTAAAGGCACATCAAGTTCATTGGTTTTTTGTTTAACTGATTGTATATTTAGATATATTACATTTAATTTGTCGGTGGTTTGCACATGGGTGAAAGAATTTCTAGCTGGAGTTCCCTTTTGATTGCCATGTTTTAGAGTTGTTTAATTGGCCTAAAAGTGAAAGGTGGGCCAACTAAAAGTTGGGTTTGGGTGTTGAGTTGTCATTTTTTCAACTAGGAAGTCTTTCGTGTTGAATTTATTATCGAGATGAGTTTTTAAGTCAATAGCGTTTGTTGATAGAGGGTATCTTGCAACATGAAGCCAGCACTTTTTTTTCAATTTCGACTGCTTTGAACTGCTCAGTTGTCGTGGTGTCACTGCCAATAATTATATGTCTTTTCCTGCGTTTATTTGTTACAAGAGTAAAATCATCAGGGTTATTTATCGTCGTCCGCCATGTTTCATAAAACTTGTTAGGCTCGTTGACCCCGAAACGCGTTTCCTCGTTAAAATCTTGGTAAACCAAAAATTGTCATGAGATCAATACTGTCCTTTTACTGGAAGTATAGGAAAGTAAAATGAAGAATAACGTGAAGTGGCAATTATCGGTCTGATGCTTTTTTTGAAAAATAAAGGAAACAAGTATTTATATCTTCAGTTCATATGTCAGGCGACAACAAGCGATATCCCGCTATTCTTACAAACGCTCGTGCTGAATAGCAAAGCTTTCGAGCAAACGGATGCTTTCAAAGATAAACTTGGAATTCTTATACATGCAATCAAATATACCAGCTTCTGAAATTGAAATATGTGCTTCGAAATACTATTGTAAGAAATGTTCGTCTAGCGCCTCGAATGCGAAATTCCAAATTCATATTACATTCCAGCCGTCAAGGAAAAACGAGAAAAACTAAATATTCGAAAATATAATCAACGTACGTGCTTAATAAATCTCACAAATCACACTACACTCGAGATTTGTTGTTCCATTTCCGTTTTAGAAGTCTTTTACAATTGTAAACATCAGAAAAGTTACACATTTAAGTTATCTTGCTCCGGTACAAGTTTAGAAATTACTAAAAGAGTGCTGGAGCTGTACGATGCTATTTATTTAGTGGCCAAAGCACATGTTTTGAAAATGTTGCGTCGTACGCGAGCTTAAAACTAAAATATGTACATCTTGAATACTGAAAATAAAACTCCCATTATTTTGACACCTGTAATGTTATAAAATTTTAGTTGACTTGGAAGCACAAGAACTCTGTGGCATTGGAATAACTATCGGTAACAGTAGCCGCTTACGGTAGTTCAGTATTCATCTAGTTATTGGTTTCCCATCTATTACGGTGACGCACAAACTAGATAGAGGGCAGTGTATTCAGCTGCAAGAACGTACATACAACTGTCAAGTTAGCATTAGTCTTAATTTGATTTGGATTTTTTCCGCTTTGCAATTTTTAAGCAGTGTGCTAGAAAATTTTTCTTTTAAGTATAGATAGAATATTTTTATATGTATTAATAAATTTGAACTTCACATTTTGTTATTTTTGCCTTTTAATTTGATTGTTATTTAAACGTTGAACTAAAATTTTATAAACTTAAACTAAAAAGCCATGATTAGTTTTTTTATCTTTTTTTCCTGTTGACGAATAGCGTAATAATACGATTTTTTTTTAATTCAATGTTGATTTTAACTTCCAATTTGCTTGAAAATAATTTTTTGAGCCTCACTGAACATTTACTCCAATGAACTTGAAAACTCAGCTATGAATCCACTAATGTATACCGTCTGTCCATAAAGTCCATAAACTACCCCCCCCCTAACTAACTTTTGAACGACTTGATATTTTACCACAATATTTGGTGTGCTTTAATGGGAAATTAAATACTATTTTTTAGCCCAAAATTAAATTTTGTATCATTTTTTTATCCAGTGGTCCACTTTTTCATTTGCAGTACAAAATTTTCCCAGCAATAACTCGGGTGGCTGGAAATAATATTGAAAACGTTATGTTCCAACATGACGGTGCGCCGCCTCATTATTATAGACCTGTTTCTGACTTTCTCAACGGACATTTTCTTGGAAGATGGATTGGTAGGCGGGGGCCTGCAGAATAGGCTCACTCCCCAGATTTAACTTTCTTAGATTTTTTTCTATGGGAATATTTGAAATCGAAAGTGTACAGAACCCGTTCAGAAACAATTGAAGAACTGAAGCAACGTATTACAGAAGTTTGCAGAAATATCACTCCAGAAACTTGTGAAAATGTAAGGCAAGAATTTTATAACCGACTTTTTATGTGCCAAGAAGTGAATGGTAAACATTTCGAACACTTAATTTAATTAATTTAAGCTTTAATTCTTAGTTTTTTTATTTTAAATAGACTTCTTTATCTTCAAACATTGTCATTTTGTTATGGCTGAATATTTTTCTTTGAAACTCTAGGATCAGGCGCAGAACTAAAAGACCTTTCCAATGAGGCGTCACTCGACCCCCCTTTCCGTTAAAAAATTCAAAATGGCGCCCAGTCGCCATTTTGGATGATACAAAATTTTAATATGGTCTGAAAGATGGTATTTAATTTCCCATTACAGCACACCAAATTTTGTGGAAAAATATGAAGTCGTTCAAAAGTTAGTTGGGGGGGGGGGGGTTACTTTATAGACAGTGTATATCGTTTCTTTAATCAATTGGTTAATTTTTGGGACATGTATGTCTTTGTGGAAGGTTTTAACGAAGAATACAAGTTTTAAGTGTAGGGTGGTAAAAAGCGATTTACTTGAACAGTGCAATGCACTTTAAAATATAACATACTCGTAATGAAAACACATAAATTAATATGCACCCATCAAAGGTCCTTACCAGTTCGGACGATGCAGCCAGGTCACATTTTCGTAACAACCCCTGCAAGCTTCACTCAAGTTAGTACTTTTCGTAAACTTGTTTCCCATAGATACATCAAACATGTAGCTGTAGCGGCATTAACATGAAAAACAACTAACTCCACGTATCTAAAAAAGCTGTAAAGAATAGGACGCTTCTCACGCCGAATATCATTGAACCAATTGTTAACTCGATCAATTTAAATCTATTCATGCCAATGTGCTTACCAAATGGCGCCCGATTCCTAAAAGTAGGTTGCGACGCATTTTCATCCTCAAAAATAAAGGATTGCAAACGCCACTGGAATTTTGTTGTTCGCATAAACCTAAACTCCAGAAAACAAATAATAAATACTTTGGTTTCGACGTGATTCGGGCTGCACTGGTTTTTCATGGGGTGCGTGGTTTTGGCTCCACGCAGTTCAAAACCAAGTTGTGATATTGTATATTGAACGGTAAGCATTAGCATCTCATAACAAATAAGCCTTACTGAAGTCAACTTAAAACAGTGTTCTTGGTTATAACTATTTGCAAATCATAAAAGGCATTTCAGTTAGAAAATTCAACAGGTATAATATTCTCAAAACTATACCAAAACAGAATTTAATTCTGGTTTCACACAATGCAAAAAAAATAAAACTGTTAATTCAACGATATGGTTAGCACGTGCGGAAGATGGTACGGTAAAGGAAACTCGTCCAGAGCTTCGATGGGGTCGAACAGTTAAGTTAAATTATAAACCAATAAAGGTGCAATTACATAAACAGGTCCGGCGGATGTGGGTAGGGGGAATGTTTGATAATACTGGTAGCCATTTGAGTGGGGTGGCTTTTGCAGCATCTGATATAGTTCTCATATTGTCATTCAACTGCACGTCGACCATGTTAGTGTGTGAACTATTTAGCCATATCGAACTGCAATATTCTGCAAACGAATATACTAAGGCAAGAGCTGTGGTCTTCAGAACACTTACATTTGGTCCCCATCCGGTGCCCGTGAGTTTGTGTAGGATATTGTTTCTGGTTTGGACTTTTGCGGTTGTTTTAGACAGGTGTTGTTTATATGTCAGAGATCGGTCTAAGGTTACGTCAAGGTATTTTGGGTGTGGGTTAAAGCGTAGTTGTTGGTTTCTGAACTCGATTTGTGGGGTGTACCTAGCATATCTGTAATGAAGGTGAAAGCAGGTTGTCTCTGTTTTGTTTATGTTAAGTCGTAGGCGCCACTCATTAAAGCTATATCGTCGGCATAGATAAAAATTTTGGCCCCTATTACGTTCTGTAAAATTAGAAACGTACATCTCAGTCACGGGGATATATTTTATAGTAATTGTTAACTACTTAAAAAATATATATGTGTATACCAAAATTCATCTTGCTGGGATTTTTCCCTAGATTTTGAGACTTATCGAATATACTCACTGGACTAGTCCTAATTGATGAGAAATTTTTTCCTCTTTTGGCATTTTGTATTTCAAAGGAGAGTTTAGTTTATATAAATAATTTTGTATAGTCTATATACGTCTTTGATGATGAAGTTCCGCATTTTTTTACATAACTCCCCTGCGTTTCGAACGTATTGATTAAAATTTAGAGCGAACAAGCGAGGCCAGTTTCTTTTGTCATAAAAGTGACCGATAGTGTTATTATACACATTGTTTGGGCGCTATTCACTTTGACCGAATGAAATGACCGTAGCTTTTGTTGGTCAGGAATGAAGCTGTTGCGTTTGTAAACGGAAATTTAGGTTAAAATAATTACTTTCATTTTGGGTCGGTTTATGAATTTACAGCGAGAAAATTTATCTTAGTGTAACGACGGCGTAACGATGTTATGTAAAATTAGCTTCCATTTTAATAGCTTTTGATGTAAGTAAGCTGTAAATAGCATTTAAGGTTACCTTAGTGCTTGCTCAAAACTTCCAAGCGACTAATTTTATGTGTGTGTACGTGAAGTATGTATGCAATTTAATGCAAAGTAAGCATAGTTAAATTAGAGGAATCAGTAAAGCGTATTGCAATTACGTAAAAACAAACTCGCTGCAGCTTCGTGGTCTAATCGCATTCGGCAAACTTGCATATAACTAGTATTAAGGATCTTAGAGTGGTATTAGGCACGTCATTCTTGCTGTGTGAATTTGTATATTATCCGATATTGTAACCTTAAGGTCTTAACGGAAGAATCTTCTCCATTTTGGAAAATTTAATTAAATTAAAGATTAATATCTAAACGCGAAAAACTTTTATCAGAAAATTCGTGTTAAAATTAATGTTCAAAACATATGTTTAACTATGCTTATAAGTCCACTAAATGAGATACATACATGTCTTGTTACGTATCTATTCTAAAAAGTATATAAACAGAAAACGTATTTTAAGGTGATGGAAGTATAATATAAAAATGCTATTACCGACACCTACACAATAATTTTTATAACACGTATTTCCTTACAAAAATCAGTATATAAAGTAATAAAGCACTTAAATAAAGAAGAAAAAGACGCAGTGAATAGAAATAACATTACCGAAAATTAATAGTTAGAATGCTATAAAGAACTATGGACAGATAATAATAAAAACGAAGTTGGAAAAACAAAAAAAGAAGAACTGTACAGGGCATGTATAGATCTCTTTACAAAAGAAGAGCTAGACGAAGCATGAAATAACAGCAAAACAGAAACGCCCCAGGAACAGATGGGATAAGTGTAGAATTATAAAAGCATGGAGGCCTACTGCTAAAATACCGACTACTACACCTATTCAATATGTATTGGCAACAAGCAAGAACGCCAATAAGCTGGAATATTGGTATAGCTCAACCTATACATAAAAAAGGTGATAGAGACAACACTAATAATTATAGAGGCGTAAGCCTACTCAATGATGAATATAAAATATTTTCCAAAATAATAACTAAACAAGTACAGACAATAATAGAAACGATACTGATTGAAGAACAAAACGGATTTAGAAATAGGAGATCCAAAATAGATAATACATTCATTATACAGCAATTAATAGATAAAAGAAGAGAAAAAAAATCAACAATGGCATTTTGCTTTTGTCGTTCTAGAAAAGGCGTTCGACTATGTAAATAGAAACAAATTATGGAGTATACTCAAAAACAAAGGATTACCCATACACTTAATAAAAATGATAGAAAGTTGTTACTATAACACACGTTTTAAAATAGCTGGAGGGGAAAATACGAAATCACAAATAGAGGTTTAAGACAAGGGTGTCCACTCTCACCCGCACTTTTTAATTGTATATATATTGACCAAGTAACAAGGGAATGGAAAGAAGTAGCTCCAAAAGGAATAAACACAAATGCAAACTACTCCCTTAATATACTACTCTTCGCAGATGACATGGTATTAATAGCCCCGACCGAGGATGACCTACAAACGATGATATTTCTTCTAGATAAAATAGTAACAAAATACAACGGAAGAATATCCACAACAAAAACAAAAGTGATGGCGCACTAGGGTAAAGAAGCAATAAGAACTAAAATAATGTTACGAGACAAACCCTTAGAACAAGTCTCACATTTCAGCTAACTTGGAAACGACATCACTTATCAACATGAAAACGATTACAGGACTTGTTCCTGGTATTTGTTGACCCAGGTCAACAAATACCAGTCAGTATGTGGGACAATAGCAAAAACGTTCAAAAACAAAGCAAGATTAGATACACAAATACGTTTGTATAATTCAGTAACAGCTTCAGTTGCACTATATGGTAGCGAAACATGGGTAAAAAAACAAAAAAAAGATGAAGCGTTAAGAACAGCCGAAATGAAATGTTTTAGAAGGATAACAGGAATTAGCAGAGACGATAGAATAAGAAAAGAATCAAATGTAGAACTATTACAAGGAAAAGCAGAAAGATATAAACAAAAATGGATAAATCATCTAGACAGAATGGATGAAAAGGGGACCCAAAAAACTATAAGAGGATACAATCCCATGTTCCGACGAAGCATCGGCAGACCAAGAAAGCGTTGGTGAGACGGAACAGGCCAAGGACCTAAACCGTAAATGGATACGACGACGACGTATTTCTTTTTTTTATTTATATATTTTCAATTTGCAATCTGTAAACTTACAATAAGCAAAACATATGTTAGAGCCTAGTAAATGACGCTGTAGACAATGACGTGAAGTTGAAATCCAATGATTTACAACACAGAAGCAACTTAAAGACTACATGTTTGCTATATACCACAAGTATGCAATTTTATACTTTAGATTAGAATCTATATGGCAAGTCCAGAGGTTTGTTATCTATTTAATCTTTCTGTTTGAGCACTGTTATCTAATAAATTTAGGACCAATGCATTAAGATGAGATTCTAATTTACTTATATACTTTTCACTGCACTTAACAATCACATTTTTGACCGAATCCACTTTTAAATCACTTAGGATGTCCACGTTCCTTACAAAGTAGGGAGCATCGCACATTCACGTAAAACTTTCGATTAAAACCTTTCCATTGTTTGGATATTGGAACTTGCTGCCGCACCCCACAGCTAAGTACCATATGACCATATGGATTTGAACACAGCATTGTAGACAAGAAGCTGGTTGAAGAGGGATATTTTGGATTTTCTACCAAGAAGCCAATAGTGTAACTTTTCGCCAAGTTGTTTACGCTTCTTCCAAATGTGGGTCCTCCACGTCCGGCTTTTATCCAGGTGCATACCTAGGTTTTTTTTTCTCTGGCACTTGTGTTAGCGGTATATTATTATTAAATACTGGCGGTGTGTTACCCTTGCGTTTGGTAAAGTATTGTGGAATGATTTTGCCTCTTTTAATTTTACACGCCATTTTCGGTGCATTGCACGACTTCATCTAAACTCTGTTGTAGGCTATTTGCTGCTGTCACTGGGTCATTGTGCCCTACCGTAATGACTTTGTTATCAGCAAAAGTGGCAGTAAGGGAATGTTGATTTATAGGCATATCGGCTGTATAGATCAGGTATAATAGCGGACCAACGACGCTACCCTGGGGTATTCCCGATTTGATTGGATGAACAGCGGTTAAGTCTTGACCAAATTTTACTTGGAAGTATCTTTCTGACAGGTAAGACTCGAGGATGACGAATACAGAGTGGGGGGGGGGGGGGTAATTTCTTTAACTTGAAGAGCAGGCCTGTATGCTACACCTTGTCAAACGCCTGACTATCATCGAGGAAGGCAGCTGTACAGTATTTTTTTTTTCATCAAAAGCTTGGTTAGTAGCATCTACAACTTTATGAACTTATTGAATAGTAGAATGACTTTTTCTGAAACCAAACTGATGGTCTGGTATGATGTCATTTTCCTCTATTATTGGCATTAATCTTTTGATTAACAGTTTTTCTAGTAATTTGCCTAATATACGTAGTAAACTAATTGGCCTGTAGGAGTTGACTTTATGTGGGGGTTTCCCAGGCTTGGAAATCATAAACACCTGCGCAACCTTCCACTGTTCTGGGAAGTATTCTAGCCTCAGAACACCATTGTATAACATAGTTAACATTACGAGACCTTTACGCGGCAGTTCTTTGACTAACTGAAAATTTTGAGCAATGGAACCGACTGATTACTGTAATTTTTATTGTTATGCAATGCACAATAATAACTAGCTAAACCCGTAGCTTACGCCCACGCTTTAAACGATAACTTTTACAAAAATACTTTAGCTTTTAAAATTAACTGCGAAGTGGCCCTACGTGACTAAACATAAACATTCACTCGAAATACTACTAACAAAATAATAAGTAAGCTGCGTCGAAATGAAAGATTATAGCCTATAGCCACTAAAAGTTGAGACAGTTCCGGATTTAATATCAAGATAAACTAGTGGAAACCGTGGGCTATGCCCCCGCTTTTTTAAAATAATATAAGCAAATAAATTGCTGTTATCATCGTTTCAAATGCGTTTGTTATGGTAACTGGATCTCCCCATATTTGAGCCAATGTAGTGTGGTGTGATATTGTACCCTTATCATTGGCTGCTGCTTTTACCTATAGATATCTTAACGAGTGTCATATTTTTCAATAATATTGTATGACATTTTGTAGCACAATTTCACAATTCCGTGTTGGATGTGCCGGTGTTGTATGCTGTTCGGATTGGGAATGAATAGTCAGCTCTCCGCGATCCAATAAGTCAAGCATATGTTGTTCATCCAAAGTTACTTATTTGCATTACACATACACAATGTACCGGTTTGCTGTGCAAATAAATATTAGCTCTATATAATGGACGCGTAAATATGTGAGTTCTGAAAATTTCAAAAATTTTGATTTCTCTTTTTAAATAGAGATTTTGAAAAATTTAGGAAGTTCATAAAATTTGAACATTTTTGAAAATATTGAAACTGATACATTTCGTATATTTCGAAAATTTAGAAACTATCCAAAGTTTCATATATTCTAGAAAAACAATTTTGGATAGTTCTGAATCGAACATATTTGAAAATCTTTCAAGTGTTTTTTATTTTCAAATTTTAGAATTCTTATTTTTGTAATTACAAACAATATGTATCTGTTAAAATCTCAAAATTGACTTTCTAATTTGTTTTTTTGACGATTATGCAATTAGAAAGTGTTCCGGCAAGCGACCGAAAGGGAAGCTGATGACATAAGGTTTTTGTCCCTGAAATGTTATTCTTATTGTCATTTATCTCCTTCATACAGAGTTTAAAGCGGAAGCTTGTTCTTTTTTGAAAAAAAGAAAAGATAATCGCCAGGGCCGAAGGGGGCATGGTAGGAAAATTGCGCTTATGAAAATCAGCTACTTGATATGCGTAGAACACATATCTGAATTAATTTCTTTAGACCCTTCTTCCCACCTTATCCCTATTTTTGTGAGAAGTTATCTGGTTTTATGATTTTTAGTATTTATTATTGCAAACAAGGTTTTAAGCGACCAAAAGGAAACCTCCCAGGGGTGTTATCTGAATGAAACATGTTTTTTTTGTGCAAATCATTGTGCTTAACATTTGGTGTACAACAAAATGTTTTATTTCAGTAAGTTTTGCAAATATGCAGATAGGAAGATCGGACAAAACCCTTTTACTTTTTACATGATTTGCCACAAAGCTCCGCATATTTCAGATAGCTACCATTTTAATAACCTCTAATAAAATTATACTATTTGTAAATAAAAGTGAGTTTAATAAACTGTTTACTTGGTTCATTGTTCTCAGTGTATCAAACAACATCTAGACTATCACTAGTGAAATACCACACATGAACAGCAAGCAGATACACATTACTACGCTAGCAAAGCATACCGGCTAACCAATTGTCGATACGGTTAATAGAAATCCATCCAAATCAATATTTTTAACAGATAGAGGCCGTTCTTCAAAACGGGAATCTGGGAGACACAGGCATCCCCAACCACCCCGAGGTATCGAAGATTACTTGTAAATCTGAATAATTGCAACAAGTCACATTACAATTAGCCAGGTTTCATATAGGCACGCCTAACTATTTAGAATCCAAACACATAACTAGTCGTTGACAGTGTTTATCAAATTTGTACTCAACAACAACAATAACAAAAAGAACAATTCAATATTACCACGTTAACAGTTGCGAAAATATCAACAATAGCCGCAACACCACCACTCCATGTTTGCTACCACGGTTGCATTGGGTACTAACAGTTTATTATCAAACAATAATTAAATATAACGAAAACACTACGTTGTCGTTGTCGTTGTGATAGATCTAACAACGAAATGTACCAATTTGGGTGTATATGCTGTCAATTAATCACGTGCAGTATTTATTCAGTAAAAATACCGCTTGATATAATGCAGTAAAGAGTACAGTATATCACAGTAATTTTCCTCTTCAAAATGTGTTGGTTATTCTTTTTATCAAAATAATAATTATTTGTGTTGTAGTAAAAATAAATAAAAATAATAATATAGATTGATCTAAAATCAGAGAGATAATAATGAACACATATGTTCTCTGAATCTTAACATTTGATTTATAAAATTTGTATCAATTGGTTTTGGTGTTATTTAAAACTAGATTTTACACTGCAAATGCAACATGGTCAGTTATCACTTTAATGAGCGGCGAAACGAACGCACATACATACACCGTTTACCAGAAAATGTGAGCTATATACAAAATGCATGGGAAATTATAGTTTTCTCAATCTTATGTCTTCCTAATTTGGCTTAGAATTTAAACTGTTTTATTGTTATTAGCGGTTAGTCAAAAAATAATTTTTACATTTACAATTGACCAAATGTAAATTAATATTAATGAATTCAAGACGTGTTGTTCTGATCCCAGAGTAAGAACAACATATTCTCATGTTTTTGTAGCGACGTGGTTCAGTCAGCAATCCCGGTTCCAATCCTAGGCGGGACAAACTTTTTCTTGTCATTTATTAATTTTTTGAACTGTTTTCATATTTTCATAATTGAAGTTTTAATGTTCAATTGTGTTATAATAATGAAATAGGTATCGATAATTATTTCATTACCTGCAGATTATTAATTCATAATGGACTGTATAAATCGTATTCTTTTTACTATTTGATTGTAGAACTCGTGAAAATTAAATGAATAACAACAAAAAAGTTTGTTACACCCTTGGCTGGAACCTGGAACTTCTGCATAGAAGACATCATGCTAAGTCGCGTCGCTCCAAAGACATAAGAATATGTGTTGTTACCCTGGGATTAGAAAAATACGCTTTGAATTTATTAATAATTACATAAATTTATGCTTAATCTGAAATGTAAAAATTATAATGTTTTGACTAAACGGCACTAATAACAGCTAATAATAATAATAATACAGCTTAAATTTTTTAGCCACTGGGGACATAAAATCTGAAAAAATATAATTTCTCATGCGTTTTGCATATAGCTAAACTTTTCTGGGAAACGGTGTATACTATAACGGGTCTGCAAGACAATAAAAATGTAACATTAATAACTACACAGGCCAAATGCCATAATAAAGCTCATGTTTATGTGATTTTGCTTGACGCCGAAAATTGACGATTGTTGTAAATTGATCAATATTAGAAGACGTTACACTTGACATTTATTTGGTTAATATTTATCAGGTTTTCTTTTGGATCGTTTTATATAGGGCATATTTTCATTACTCATGGTTACAGTTAATTAACAAGTATCTACAATATTTAAAACAACAAAATCAATTGCCCGAGGCTGCTAATTATATATTAAATTTTGGTGGAACGACGATTAAGTTGAGCTATTTGCATTTAGGGAGATTCTCCATCACCGGTACATCACCAGAGGCTTCTGCAAATTTACCCGGTCGGACTTATCGGTAATAGTGGCGCTCGTTCAGCACATCGATTGGTCTCTCCGTGTGCCCATAAATTGCCCTATCTACAAACTGTGCATGCATTACTGCAAATTAGTGGGAGGTTATATTATTCTAAATTACTGACCGTGATTTATAATCTTTTTGCGTTAATTGAGGCGGAATGTTGGCCTGTGCGGTTTTGTGCGATCGTTTATGGTCTAGGTCAAGGATTTCATTAATACAACACAGTAGTCATAATATTTTTAAAATATTATAATTTGGAATTAAGCTTGAAATGTTTCTTATCCAAATTTTCACTTTTCATTAATTGCTTTCAGCAAAAAGTTTCAGCTTCGTCATCTTAGTTTTTCTGCCATAAAATATCAGTTTTTTTTCAATCAAAATTTTCTCGTAGATATGAGCCGTATAATGTTCCTTAGGAAAATCCACGAGCGTTTCTAGGTATAAATCTCGGATACGTCTTCTCATGATGGCCACCTATGACCTAATAATGGCCTTGCAATTTGTGGGAGGTTGGTAGTTTATATTCTAATATCCAAATTTCGCCCTCGTGTTAAGCGCTGATGGGCACAGGGGTCAGATATAGCATTGGGTGTTTGCCAAATACCACCCGCCATACCATATTTCACATAAAGCATCCCACTTTAGCCTTATGTGCTGCGCCGTGCAATTTCGGTGATAGTTTACATCAAAGGTACGTTTATATCCCAAATATATTATGAGGCAGGTAGTAACGCTTTTATAGTGCAGCTGTACTTAACGGGAACATAACTCGCTTGTTGTTAGGAGAATATAATTTTCAAAACTGCTTAAATCAAAAGTCGCAACCTTATAAAAATTTTACTTTCTTTTTTAGAACTGATGTTAACCTGTTTATGAAATCCGTCAAAATCAAACCTTCCAAAAGCGTTTGCTTAAAGAAAACTTATTTATGTCATATCACGTTTTCTTGCCGATTGGGTTGACGCTCACTACAGGGTGTTGGTTTTAAAAAAGAGTACCGTTCATGCCATTTTTAGAAATTTTGCTTTTTTAGAAATGTACTTGCCGATAGTTTCAGGTGTTCTTTTCCCCCAATCATTTTCCTGACGCGATCCATCTGTATTTCTGGCTGGAGATGATTTAGTAAATGAAAAGTTAGTGCTGTTGTTCTGTAATGACTTTATTTATTCTGAACGATGAGGTTAAATTAATACAACTAAACCCACCATTCATACTCAAATTGCAGTTTATTTCCGTAGGAGTTTATGTCACTTAGTGATTTGATATATTGGGGGCCAAAATAGTGCCTCAATAATGGCGCCTCAATAATCGCGCCAAGAAAAATAGCGCCGATAAAAAATGTCGCCGTCAAAATTGTCGCCGGCAAAGATAAAGCTGTCAAAAATAGCGTCGGTAAAAATAGCACCGTCGAACATGTCACCGGCAAAAATATTGCCGACACAAATAGCGCCGGTTTAAAATTTCACCGCCAAGTATAGCACCGTTAAAAACAGCACGGTCAAAAATGTCGCCTTCCAAAATAGCGCCGTTCTAAAATGTGGCCGGCAAAAATATCGGCGACAAAAAGCGCCGGTTAAAAACTACGCAGCCAAATATAGCGCCGGCAAAAATAGCCCCATAGAAAACGTCGCCGTCAAAAATAGCGCGATTTTTTAATTATAAATTTTAATTTTTAACCGGCGCGCCGGTTAAAAATTTGGCCACGAAATATAGCGCCGGCAAAAATAGCGCCGGTCAAAAATGTCACGGGCAATAATAGTGCCGGCAAAAATAGCGCCGGTTAAACGTTTAATATTATTAATAATAATATTCATTTATTAACTACAGTACATATAAAAGAAAAATTTTTTAAGTATTTCTACAATTCTTGTTACCTATGTACGTAAAAGAAAAAGAAACTGTTGTTAAGTAGGACCAAATTCAGAGAGCTAGCACAGCTAAATCAATAATAGCGCCAGCAAAAATATCGCCGGAAAAATAACGCGACAAAAATAGCGCCGGTCAAAAATTTCACCACCAAATATAGCGCCGGAAAAAATGGCTTGGGTTATAAAATTCACTGCTAAATATAGCGTAGTTTAAATAGCGCCGTCAGAAACACTTATAGTCTCACAAATTGCAAGCGGAGAGTCTTGCGTTCTTGTAGCAAATGAATCTTGTAGGGATAAAACTTCTGATGTTTTGAAATTCGTTGAATATTGGTTTGATTAATACCCGATGCAATAGCCATTTGTCGTGTAATCAACGTAGGATCGACAACAACATGGCTTAGAACCGCCTTCCACCGTTTCATTTCTTATCAGATTTTAAGCATATCGTTTTTTATTTGCTACAGAATCGGTTTCCCAAAATTTTCTCACTAACTCTAAGAATACTTGTGATTCACATGTTTCTCTGCATGTTGCTGGTTGAACAATTCGGCGCTTCTATTAGCACATTCATTGTTTCCGAAGAAAAACGTAATTATTTCAACTCTTTCTGCAATCGAATAAACCATTTTGAATGTTCAAAGAATACAACGACAACTACGAAATACGGCGTGAAGCTGACATAAGTACAATACAAAAACATTCAAATGTTTACAACATAACATTAGACGGCGCTTGTTTACCATATGGGCAACGAGTGCCGTCTAATCACTCCACAAATGTTCCAGAATGTGCGCCGCATTTTGAGCAGTGGACTGCATTTTTGCTGGAACTTATTCTCGGAATCCAAAACTAAAAACATTGCTGTAAAGCAAATTCATTAGGCTTTCAAATGGTATGTCTTTTGATATCTCTTGCTTTTTAAAATTTTTGTGGTGGAAATCGCCTCAATTTTGGCGTTGGAAATAGCGAACGGAAATGGCATATTGCATGTCTCCCTTGCAAATTAATTTGACCCGTACGGGCGTTTATAGAAAAATTGAGCTTCAGTATCACAAAATACGCCTGTTTCGTTTTCGATGGGCCACCCTGTATAAGCAAAGCAACATAATACACTGGTTTAGAGTTGTGTGAGCGGCGTGCAACCCACTTCGCATGTTACACCCGCCGCGTTGCCAAAGAAGTTTCACTTTAAAAGTAAAACAGCTTGCCATATTCTCTTGTATCTGCGAGGCATAGTAAGTACCCGATTATACTGCGACTTTTTATCCCCTAGAATTTTTGCGTATACTGGACAATTTTTAATAATTTGTGTGTTCTTAATAGTTTTAGTACAGGGGCGCGGCTAGGCTAGCAGGGCGTGCGGTGCGTGCACCGCACGCGGGCGCCATCGCAAAGGAGGCGCTAAATTTAAAAAAACAAACAAATGAGTAGAAACCCCGAACCATCCGGACCCCTCTTAGAGCCCAGTTTTTTTAAATGTTAAATACAAGCTAGTTCTGACGGTAACGGGTAGACACTCCTCTACGATCCCGGTGGAAGATAGGACTACTTCAGGGAAGCGACCCTGCCCACGTGAGCCTCGACTCTCCCCCGCCATCCGAATACTGGGAGAGAGACGTGTCCCAACCTTAATCACACCCACAACCTATCCTATCCTTCCTATACCCCATATCCCCACATGCACCTAGAAGCCTGGCCAGCAAGGTGTATTATGGCGAAAAGCATTTCACCATTTCATGATTAACACAAATACAAACACAAGGCCCTCAGTCCCCAGCAGCCCGAAACTTCCCGATCAAGGTCGCGATCGGAAAAAGAGGAAGGCAGAGGGTGCTAAGAATCACTGGGTTGGACAAGGCGACCGTAACAATAGCAACACGCATGCAACGAAAAGGTCAATTCTAATAGCAACACTCAACAATAGAACTCTCATCCGATGACAAACTTATCGAACTGGAAGAACAACTAAAAGATATAAAATGGGACATAATCGGACTGAGTGAAGTGAGAGGAACCGAAGAAAACATGATTAAGTTAAAAACAGGACATGTATTATATTACAAAGGGGACGATCATAATAAGATCAACGGGGTAGGATTCCTTATTAATAAAAAGTGGGCGGACAAAGTTAAACAATATGTAGGTATTACGGACAGAATCGCCTACATAACATTAGAACTAACTAAAAGCGAAACCATCAAGATAATCCAAGTTTACGCCCCTACCTCGGAACACGAAGATGAGGAAGTTGAAACATTCTATGAACAACTACTAGAAGCAACACACACAAATCCTTCTAAATATACAATGATAATAGGAGACTTCAACGCCAAAATAGGCAAACTCAAAGACAATCAAGAAACCAAAGTGGGAGAATACGGGCTAGGCGAGAGGAATGAAAGAGGAGATATGAAGGTAAACTATTTGGAAACAAATAAACTGTGGGCTTTGAATACTTTCTTTAAAAAACGACCAGGCCAAAAATGGACATGGAGAAGCCCAGATTTAAAATACAAAAATGAAATAGACTATATCCTCTCAGACCACCCTTTAATAGTCCAAGATGTATCAGTAACCAACAGAATTAACACCGGCAGTGACCACCGACTAGTGAGAAGTAAAATACTTGTAAATACAAGCAACGAAAAACTACGGAAAAAATCCTACAAGAAATCCGACGGTGATAAGATAATTCAGAATAAAGAAGAATATGAAAGAAAAATACGCGAAAAACTAACAAAGAGAGATACAAAAGAAAGCAACAAAGAATAAAATAAGCGACAACACAAAATTACTGTTCGAGAAAAGACGAAAACTAAAGGTAGACAAAGATAAAAATCTAATAGAATGGGCAGAACTTAACAAACTAATAAGGAAAGAACTACGCAAAGACATCAGAAAATACAACACTAAAATAGTAAAGGAAACAATTAAGAATAACAGAGGTCCAAAAATATTTAAGAAACATCTCAGCTTGGGGAAGAAAGAAATGATTTCACTTAAAGATGAAAACAACAAAATACTAACAGATAGAACAGACATACTTAAAGAAGTTGAAACGTATTACACAGATCTATACTCAACCAACATCCGGCCAACTGAAATACAAATAAAAGAATTAAATACAAGAATACAGAACGTGGGCTCCGAAGAAATCCCAGAGATCACCACTGACGAAATCTTTAACGCCCTCAAAAAGATCAAGAACAATAAAGCTGCCGGACCAGACGGCATAATACCCGAAATGTTAAGAGAAAGAGATTTTCAACAGCTGCTTAGAGACGGGTCAAATCCCAGAACCTTGGATAGAGGCCGAGGTTATCCTCATTCACAAAAAAGGAGACATAACAAAACTCAACCACTATAGACCAATGAGCCTGCTGTCATAAATATATAAATTATTCACAAGGGTACTCACTAATAGATTGACATTAAAGATAGACTGCCAACAAACCCGTGAACAGGCGGGTTTCCGCTCCGGCTTTAGCACGACGGATCACTTACACACAGTCAACAACCTAATAGAAAAGTGTAACGAATACAACTTAAAACTTTACATGGGCTTTTATCGATTTCGAAAAAGCTTTTGAAATATGGGCGGTGCTAAACTCTATGACAAAATGCAGAATAGACAGCAGATACACCAAATTAATAGAAAACATCTACTCGCAGGCGTACGTACGTACTCCTCCACCAAGAAAGAACATCTCTAATCCCTATAAAAAGAGGAGTACGCCAAGGAGACACGATCTCTCCTAAATTGTTCATAGCTGTAGTGTCCTGAGTGGTAGAGGTATTAAATAACACAACTCAATGTAATTTGCTCTTTATTTAATCTACACAACTACTAGGTACAAGGTCTCATCTATGAATGTCTCATGCCGCGTCCTACCCTTACGGAAAGGTCCCCTTGACCGTTTCAACCGGCATCCGACTTAAGCCGCTTCGACACAGCGTTGTCGCTTTTCACTGCACCACACTGTTCCGTATACCACACACCTCCCTTTTAAGATTAAAGAAATGTATTCGCTACAAGTATACAAGTTATATTAATCTAACTTATGTAATCTTATAGCTATTTGGTGAACGCTACATTGTTACCAAATCGGTCAGGAATGGTTTTAACCCTTTCGCTTTTGCGAATTACGTTTCCTACCTTTACATCACTGTTAGTAACTAGGCTAGCATTTGGTTCATTTTCAACCCTTACTGTTAATTCATCATTAACCATAACATTCGGTTCATCATTAACACTAACACTTGGCTCCTTATTAACAATGACATTATGCTGCTCATTAACATTTGGTTCCAACACCTTCCTTTCGCTTTGATCTAAATCAAATCTACCTATTAGACGGCGTGCGGGTTTAACCTCTTTTGTCAAAGCATTTTTCTGTAAGCCAAGGTCACTCTCTTTGCTTTCCTCGTATTTGATCATCTGGTTTAAATGTCTTTTCCACAACTGCCCGGTTTCCGTTACTTTGGATATGTACGTCAATTTACCTACACGTTTTGTACTGTTGCCGGTGTCCACAATTTTTTTATTTATTGTGCAATAATCCCTAACCATAACCTTACTTCCCACCTCGAATTTTGAGTTTCTCTTATTTAAGTTAACAGTTTTTAATTTATTAAAAATCGACAAATCAAGGTAGCAATTTCAACGTTTTTGTTTGTTGAATCGTAAATTGCTGCTTTTAATGCGCTTTTAAATGTTTTTACCGCGTTTTCCGCGGCTCCGTTTGAAGCCGGATAAAATGTAGGTGTTGTGATATGTTTTATGCCATTCATTTTTAGAAAATTATGGAATTGCTTGCTTACTAATTGTGGTCCATTGTCTGACACAATTAGTTCCGGAATTCCCATACTAGTAAACGTTATCCGCAACTTGTTAATAGTATTAGCTGGCATTGTTTTTCATATCGTGCACCTCTACCCATTTACTGAAACTATCCAAAATTATTAAGAAAATTTTATTTTTGAAATCTAAAAAGTCTATATGAACTCGTTCGCCAACCCTGGAAGATTTTGCCCAAGGCGTTAAATCTGCTTTTGGTGGGTCTGCTCGTGTTTTTAAACAAGCCATACACGATTTCGCAATATTTTCTATTTCCTCGTATAATTTTGGCCACCACATGTATGATCGCGCTACCGATTTCATTCTCACTATCCCCTGATGACTTTCGTGTAGTTCCCGTAGCAAACCTACTCTTAGTGTTTTTGGAATTATTACTCTATAGTCCCACATTAAACAGTCTTGTGTTACTGCTAACTCGGTCTTTCTACTGAAATACGGTTTAAATTCCGCTTCATCTGTTTTTTTACAAAATTTATAATTTTGATAATTATCGGATCGTGCCTAGACTCTATTCTAATTCTATTACTATCTATGGGAGTATCTCATGTTTCTATAAAATTTAAATAAGATATTTCTTCCCTACATTGCTCGTCCGCGTTTTGCAACGGTAAAGGTAGACGCGAAAAACTATCGGCAACTGCGTTTTCGCTGCCTTTTATATACTCAATTTTATAATTAAACCCCGATAAAAATACTGCCCAGCGTTGCAAGCGATTTGCTGCCATCTGTGGGATGCCTTTATTTTTCCCGAATATCGCCAATAACGGGCGATGATCCGTCCTTAAAATAAATTTCTGTCCCAACAGGTAATTCTGAAATTTCTTTACCGCGTAATACAAACCCAAGGCTTCTTTATCAATTACCGCGTAATTTTTCTCAGGGGGTGAGTAAGTCCGCGAGACAAATCCTATTGGTCGTTCCGTCCCATCTGGATATCGGTGGCACAAAGCCGCCGCGATGCCCATTTCCGACGCGTCGCTTGTCAACACTATTGGTACAGCATGTGCCACCTAACCTTGCAAATTTTAGTGGGCTCTGATTCGGCTGCTTACGCTTTGTTTCGTCGGTAGTCCTAACTTAAACTAGCTCTAATTGGCTGTTGGACAGTGTGGTACACTCTACTAAAAAGTGAAAGTCAATTTATTTATGGTTTGCGAAAAATTGTGGATTTTTTGACAAATTAAAAGGCCGTGCGCCATAAGGTTAGAAACTCCTATTTTAGCGTATGACAAAATAATAATGAAATAAATAATTAACAGCAACTAGATATTATACTAGCTTTCAAACTACGGGATTGCTTTTGCTTGAGAGTGTAACGGCTTCTCGCCTTTTAAACTTATCGTCATTTTTTTTGCAAGGTTAAATGGCACTTGCTGTAAGTCCGGATTAAAATGTACAATAATTTTGTTCGAAGCAATCGCTTTCTTGATTAAGCCGAACGCAGTTTCGCATTTGGAACTCCAGGAAAATCTCGCATCTTTTTTTAAAAGATCGTATAACGGTTTCATGGTTTCTGCTAATTTCGGCAAAAATTTAGCATAATAATGGACCATGCCGGCAAAGGTTTTTACCTGAGTTGTATTTGTCAGACTTGGAGCTTTCAAAATAGCCTGTACTTTGTCGGCGGACTTCCTAATCCCCTGCTTATTTATGACATGCCCTAAATAAACAACATCGGTTTTAAAGAATTCGCATTTTTTCTAGCTTAATTTTTAAACCGGCTCTTACCAGCCTTTTAAAACCGTTGACTAAATTTTCTAAATGCGTTTTTGAATTTTTTCCGGTAATGATTATATCGTCCAAAAAGTTAGCTACCCCCGATACTCCTTGTAACAACTGCTCCAGTTTCCTCTGAAAAATTGCGCTGGCAGGGGATATGCCAAAAGGCAACCTATTTACTCTGAAAATACCCTTATGAGTGCTCCATGCTACAATTCTGGCTGATTCATCGTCTAACCGGAACTGAGCATACGCCATGCTAAGTTCTATTTTGCTAAATTTTTCTCCCCCCTGCAAAGCTGCAAATATTTCCTCCACCCTTGGTAGTGGATATTTAACTTCTACTAAGTATTTGTCGTTTTGTAATCGGCGCATAATCGAATTGACCCGTCTAACTTCAGCACTGGCACCAGTGGCGTGCCGCAAGGATTACTTTCGATTTGCTCGATTATATTTTCTCCTATTAATTCTAATTCTACTTTTTCCTTGTACGCCATCGGAATTGGTCTTGGCTTACAGAAAACTGGTCTGTATTCTGATTTCAAATCTAAATGAATCGTATCAAATTTGTATGAGCCCAGAGTGCCATCAAATAGTGATTCGTATTTTTTTTAAATTCCCTCTAAATTATTACCTTTAATATAATTTAATTGCTTGTTTTCTGCCAATTTTCCTATGCCTAAATTAAACGCAAGCAACCAATTTCTACCCAGCAAAGGCGGGCCTCCTCCTTTGACAACATATAGTTTAATATCTTTGATTTCTTTGTTGTATTCCACTTTAGCAGTGAAATATCCCAATGGCTCGCTAGTTTTGCCCGTGTACTCTTTCAGAACTATGTCATTAGATTTTAATTGATAATTATTAAATTTACTTAAAAACAACTTTTCTGAAACTACACTTACACCGGCACCACTACCGATCTCCATATCTATCTCAATATTACCTATTTTTACTGTTACGCTAATTAGCTTATCTCTATTTGTTCTTATGCTAAACAACGGTAAATCCTCTTTATCGGTTACTGCAATGTAATGATTCCTCCTACTCCTATCAGAATTTTTACAAACATTCGCTAAATGCCCTATTAAATTACATTTATAACATTTGGCGCCTTGAAATTTACATGTTTGATTAACCTGATGGAATTTTCCACAAACCTGACAAGCGCTACCTACGGCTGACGCAACTTCTTTCTTCGCCTGGTGTGTTTGTGTTGCTGCTCGTACTTGTGTCTTGCCCTTTTGTGTCCAGTTTACATTAATTGCTTCTTTGCTGATTCTTGTTGCTGCACTTGCTGCTAGGCTGGCTTCTTTGTTCAATGCTGATTCTACCATTGAATTCATAGTTGCATCTTCCTTGTATGTTTCTTCACACAATTTGTCCAAAATTGGCCCCTTAACGAGTCCCGTGACAAATTTGTCCCTTAGCACCTTGTCCAAGTTCAGAAATTTACAATTTACGGATAGATTCCTTACCCTGGCATGCCACTCAGTGATCGTTTCGTCACGTTTTTGAGTTGCTCCGTAAAATTCCACTCTTTCGCGATATATTGAAATTTTAGGACTGAAATGCTCCTTCATGCAATTACATAATTCATCGTAAGTTTTTTCACTGGGTTTTGCTGGATAACATAAATCCCGCAATAAATTATAAGTCTCTCCCGATAGCTGGCTGATTAACACTGCACTTCTTCTTTTCGATGTGCTCGTGTCTTGTATTTCATTAGCCGCGAAAAACTGCTCAAGCCTTTCCTGGTAAATAGCCCAATCTTGACCATTATGATCAAAACGCTCGACTGCACCGATTAAAACTGACATTTTTCTTCTAATAAAACTCTCGAAACACTTATCACTCGAAAATTCTGCTGTTATTTTCGCACTATCTTTTACTTTTTAAATCTTCGTCGCCAATGTAGTGTCCTGAGTGGTAGAGGTATTAAATAACAAAACTCAATGTAATTTGCTCTTCATTTAATCTACACAACTACTAGGTACAAGGTCTCATCTATGAATGTCTCGTGCCGCGTCCTACCCTTAGGGAAAGGTCCCCTTGACCGTTTCAACCGGCACCCGACTTAAGCCGCTTCGACACAGCGTTGTCGCTTTCCAATGCACCACACTGTTCCGTATACCACAATAGCGACCCTTGAAAACGTCTTCAAGGAATTGAACTGGCTAAATAGAGGAGTAAACATCAATGGCGAATACCTCAATCATCTAAGATTCGCCGATGATATCCTCATAATAAGCAATGATGCGGCAGAACTACAAGAAATGGTTACGGAATTAGATAACCATTCTAAACTAGTAGGACTCACAATCAATATTAATAAAACAAAGATCATGAGAAATACAAACGAACAAATGAACATAATACTCGGCGACCAACCTCTGGAAAAAGTCGCACATTACATATACTTGGGACAAAAGATCACCACCACTAAGGATCGCATGAAGGAAGAAATCTCACGACGAATTAAAATGGCTTGGAGAGCATTCGGCAAATTAAGCAACAGTTTAACATCAGAATTACCCAACACGCTAAAAAGGAAACTATATGACCAATGCATTCTCCCAGTACTCACCTATGGAGCGGAGACATGGAGTCTCAAAGAAACATGCTCAACGAATAGCCAGAACACAACGCGCACAGGCACGGAGAATGTTAGGCATTAAGCTGAGCGACAGAAAAAACAACGAATGGATTCGATAATAAACGAAAATTACCGAAGTAATGGAAAGGGTAGCCGAACTAAAATGGAGATGGGCCGGACATGTGGTCTGCAGAACAGACGACAGGTGGACAAAACTGATCTTAGAATGGAGACCAAGACTCGGTCGCAGAAGCGCGGGAAGACCGGTTACAAGATGGAGAGACGATATAAAAGAGAGGGCAGGAACCGAATGGATGCGAAAAGCAAACAACAGGTGGCAATGGCATGTAATGGGAAAAGCCTACATCCAGGAGTGGATTGATATAGGCAGATCGTAATCGTGATCGTGAGTTCTGACCATTTTGGTGCAATTGCAAACCTAAGTGAATATTATAATACATACTTTTTTTTTCTCTCTTCTGGCTGAAGTCACAAGAAATTAATTAGAAAAATAGGCAATAAATATAAAATAAGTTTTAAAACAATTAAAAACATTTTAAACACTTTGTTAATGCAAAATCAAAAACAGATGATTTGCTAAAATCAGGCATTTACCTACAAATTAAGTTGTTCGCATTGTAATTCGGTTAATATACGCCAGACAATTAGAAATTTTGATATTAGGTATAAAGGAACACGTACGTTGTTACAAATACAACCACCCACATAAATCTAATTACGCTAAACACTTACTAGAACACAATCATTTAATGACATTTAATAACATTATAAAATGTTTAAACTTTTGTGATGATAAACGTAAATTAGATGTACTAGAAGCTTTTAAAATTCACAAACATTTAAAAACTATACCGTTAATGAATGAGCGAATTGATCTCTTAAATTCTCCGCTATTGGACATTTTGGAATAAGAAATCAAGTCATCTGCAGACGACTACCGAAATCAAGTCACCAAGTTTTATTGCTGCTATAACAACATTAACTGTTTCTTTTTTAATATAACCTTTGGCAATGGCATTCCAAAATACGTATAAGGTTAAAATAAATAAATATTGTTGAAGTAATAAAGTATTTTATGCACGGATGTATCATAAATTGACAATTATACACGAATTTCTTTGTCATAAACGTCTTTATAGCCCATGGACCTCTTTATTGCCCATGGGCTATTGAAATGTCAAACAACGATATCATACATAAAAGAAACAGTTTAAACACTTGCAAAATGAACAGATTTTAGGCAGTATGGCTACCGTTGTTTACTCGCTACCATAGTTACGCTTCAAATCTCAAATTTAATCAAAGCAACGCTAGATGTGGGTGGAAAATTCAATTTATTTTATAAATATTTTCAATTTTTTAGAAATATTTTTAAATTAAAAAATCTTCATCCGTGCATAAAGTTGTATATGTACCACGGGCGCAACTTGCTGTTATGGCCTTCGACGTATTCTTAGCCCTCGGCTGCCGCCTCGAGCTTAAAATGACGTCTTACGCCATAAAAGCCTCTTTACGCCCTTAATACATAAATAACTATTATGTACCTATAATCAATTTATATGGAAATCTGTACCATTTCTGTAAAATAACTTTAAATTAAACAATAATAACAAAATAGTTTCTAGTTTCTCATTGCTTGTAAAAGCAATGAGTTATAACATTTTTCTTCAAGCGATTCCATAATTTTAAAATACCGAAATTGTGTCTTTATGCAATTGAATTGTCGTAGCGTGTCGAAGCCTAATTTAACAAACGTTATCTATTTCAAAATAAAAATAAATTATAAACATCTGGTTGTGTATAATCAACTAATTAGCTATTGAACTTCAGCAGGTTTTGAGGACACAAAAATAAGCATTATACATTTAATGTATTGATAAAATTTGCTTACTTTATTACATTCTGTGATAAATGCATTCTGTCATAGTATTCCAGTGCAACATTTTTTATTATTGATTTACTAAAATAAAAAAAAACCTTCAACATAGACAACAAAGCAGCATGGAATGTTTGTATCTAATAGTCTAATGTAATTTTTAAGTAAATTTATGTGTCGATTCATTCGATAGCGTTGTTTGGTTGCATAGCAAAGTACTGTATTTAAATATTTAAGTGGTCTCCTATTTTTTATAAAGAATATTCCTGGTAAAGCTCTGGTGCATTTCCTGAAATCCCAAGTTGGTAATGAAACAAGCTCGTCGCGATTGTTAATAAAGAAAAAAGTACAAATGGAACAGAAGTGTGTTATTATTCAAATGGGACGGGGTTGAAGTTTGAAAACCGCATTTGAAATAATACGGACCGAGATTCAGCGGAATTCTGAAGTTTTTCTCGGGACATATTTCACGGCACGGATTTGCCATCAAGGTGCTTACGCGTCCCCGTACTTCAACAGGAAACGCCTGGAATGAGCTTTATGATTCCCGTGACGGTCTACCTGCCCGATTCTCGTCGCCTACAGCCGAGGCATTACGAAAAGGACTTTTTCCTGAATGTTTTATAACTCTGTACTTTATCTTATGAATCTAGCTTAAAAATCAGTTTCGGCACTCGATTTTTCAGCCGACCCAATTTTGCGATCGCGTTTTCCCCACTGAGCTCGTGTGTGTGTTGTTTATTACACACCGTTAAAAGCTCTCCAAACTTACTGCTTTAATATTTACAAGTGCTGCATTTAAGATGCAGTTTTAGTGGTTATAAATATAACTTCCTTTTCTTAATTAAATTTTTGCAATTTGTTTACAAATGTGTGAATGTAAATTTAACAAAACACGCAGGTGCTACATTTATAGGTTTTCTGCATCAGCAGTTGTCTAATGACTTTTAAATTACACATTATTTCTAAACTCAGCAAGATGAACATTTTTCGCGAAGTTATGGTATTGAGAACTGAATTGAGGAAGAGATGTCGAATCACGCAAGGCGTATTCTGTAAAAACACTCAAACTCAGGAAGGTATATTTAATAGATATACTTGGAGATCAAAGGAATAACTCGAGCTCAGGAGGTTTTGAAAGCCGCAATTATTGACATGGTATTACTTTAAAAGCAGTTTTTTGATTTTCCTTTTTATTACATTTATTTTTCTTGTTTGACATTCTATCCCTTTCCTTGTCAGCATATTTGCGTTTCAGATCATCTAAGAAAGGTCGTTTATATTTCAATAACAAAAACATTGTATTATTTCTTCCATGTTGTAGAAAATTTTGTTGAAAAATTTGAATAAAACCCCATAATATATGAAAGGCATGTTTATTCAACGCAGTACGTCTTTCTGCTTTAGATGTGTTATAATTATTACATTTAGCGTGTTGTCTGTCCAATGACAAATTTTCAAATTTCAACCTGCAGGCTTTGCACTAAATTAATAATAATAACACTCGAAAAGAATTTATGTCCCCCTTTGTAAAATATTGGCAATGTCGGTGGAGTACCAATAACAATATTCTTATAGCACCGGTACTCCAATAACGGCCACTTCAGGGAACGAGATTCTCGGTGACTAAACCACTACACGCCTTCATTCTACCTACAGCGCCCATTTTCCAAAGATATACAACCCCGAGGACTCATTGAGTATTCCGTTTTGCAATCCCTATCACTTCTGAATACTTTTAAAGAACTTCTTTATTGGTTCTCTACATCAATTCAATTTCCAAGAGTTAATAAGTTGGGCACAACAACATCTTGATCGGGATTTTCTTACCTTCATTAACATATTTTGGTTTTGTACTTCTCATCCTCACTCAAATTTATTTTTTGACTAAGCAACTTTGATCCGGTAAATAAGTCGTAGATGCAGTTTGAAAGATAACCGGGGTGCGATAATGTAAATTAAATCGTTGAGCGTAATTCCAAAATTATTTAAAAGAAAATCGATTGTGCAATTTATAATCTAATGTGTTATAAAAATAATAATAAATGGAACAAAAATTCAGGAACTTAGTTTGGCTGTTCTTCGACCAATGAAAAAGAATTATATCGACAATTCCACGTGTAGTGTGAGCGACAATTTTGAGAACATTTGAAAGTATTTATTGTAACATTATAACATTAACATAACAATAATCATCTACTTAGTAAACATACAAGTACAATACTGCCTTCAAACTGAGGCATGTGATTTTCTCGTATTCTCTTCAATTTATTCTTCTGTTTATCCCCATTTTTTTGGTTTGGGTAGGAATTGCAATGCCGGCTAAAACTGGTAATGGCTTAAAAATAGTTTAAAAACAATACCGGCAAATTGATACTTTTTACCGGTAATTTCGGTAAATTTCTATGCGCATTTTTTACGAAACAAAGGAAGAAAATTGCAGAATTCTTAATTCCTAACTCAGTAATGTTATTGAATTTCTCTTTTTTTGTACTTAAATTTGATTCCTTAAGTAAGTTTAATATATTAATCGTTTTGTGTTTTAATTTCAATCTATTTTTATGTGTTTCTTACCTTTAATGTGTTATGTTTTGAAATACAAGTTTTGTTTATTTATATATTTTTTTTATTTGAATTTATTATTTAATTTAAGTAAATATTACCGGTATGTTTCAAAATATTTACCGAACTACCACTAATTTAAAAAGTCGGTAAATTTGTAATCCCTTTGTGGGGGCAGCCATTTCAGAAAGTTTAATGAGAAGCAAAGAGCATCAGGAACACTGCTTCAAATTAGGAATTTATAAAAACAGTAAAATCCCAATCGAAATATTTAAACAGATAACAAAGTTTTTTTTCTATCATTAACGAAGATAGTTCAATTTCCTCGCATTTATTCAAAAATTTTAAATATTTTGAAACCTTTGAAATTCTTTTTAAATCTGGAAGTTTGAAATTTTTTATGATTTTATCAATGTTATAAAATTAAAATAATTTTTTCAAACATTGTGAAGTTTTGAAAATGTTTAAATATTACAAAAATTTTAAGATTTTTGAAATTTTGAAACATTTTTTAAATTTTAGAATTTCAAAATTTGAAAATTTTTTAAGTATTAAAATTTGTAAACGTTTCGAAAAGTTTTAAAAATCAAATATTTTATAAATTTTAACAATTTTAGAACTTGAGTATTTAAAAAAATATAAAAATTTTCTATTTGAAACACTTTTAAAAAGATTTAAAATTTAATAATTCCTAAAAATTTGAAAACTGAAATTTTTGTTAAATATTGATCATGTTTAAATATTTAGGAAATTAAAAACATTTTGTACGTTTTAAAATTATCTTTTTCAGATTTTTTAGAATTTTGAAACTACCAAAAATTTTTGAAAATTGGAGCATTTCTTGACAATTGAAAAATTTTGAAAATTTCAAAAAGTTTGGCACTTGAATATTAAAAAAAAGGAGTTTAAAAGTTCGAAAATTTTAAGGAGTCTTGAAAATGATCTGGATGCGCCATGAACATAGGGCCTTTTGGTCTTTTTTGGACTGTCAATTGTGTTGCTTTGATTTTCAGTGGCTATTTTGGAAGAGTATTAAAAAATTACCTACAATTTGCGGCTACGCCAGTCATGATAGCTCTTTAAATGGAAAAATTGTGGGCCTGGGATACTTTAGGTGGCGGACCCTGTATACCAGGTGTCAACGAATCTATTAGACAAGTCATAACTTCTAGAATATTAGGTGTATCAAAATGAGATTTGGTACAGGTAAATGGTATGTGAAGAGGAGAGTTTTCGCATATTTTTCACTTTCCGGTCACTTCCGGTTTCACCGGAAATGGCTCCGGTTTTGAATTTTTAAATGGAACACCCTGTATATTGTAACATTTTTGGATTTCTGAGACAATTCTGGATCAGAATGTGATATTTTAAAAAGTTTTTACGCCTACTTCATTTTTTTAGAGTCACTTTTAATATTGCATCTAGGTGGCCGTGATCGGACGTAAACTAATCTGAGGACGTCAGGTGATGTCAGAAAATTACATAAGACAAGTTGGCAAAATTACATTTTCGTGTCTAACTATTATTTTTCAAATGGCGACCATTTTTTGACAAGCACTTTCCGAAAAAAGGATTTTTTGACGAATCTAACGATACTAATTTATTTGCGATTGGATTAAAAATAAGAACATAAATTAAATATTACTAAGGAAAATATTGCATAATAATTTATTTACTTTTGTCAAGTGTGCCATGGATAGCTATGATCCATAATATTTTGCAGTTATTTGTATCAAGTCTTCTTTGGAAAACAAAACACTCACTTAGGATCCCACCCCCTCATAATACCAGAGAAGTTCTTAATTACTTAATAGAGCATTTTAATAATCAAGTTATTGCAACCAGTGGTCCAGTACGGTGGCCTGCCGGATGCCGGTGCTCACCGGATCTCACTGTGCTCGATTTCTTTATTTGGGGATATGTTAAAGAAAGGGTCTACTATGCAACAGCCCCAGCCACTCTTGAAATCTTAGAAGAAAGAATTCTACGGGCATTTATAGTATAACGTCTCAAATGTTAGGAAACGTGTTGAGAGAAACAATTGAACGAGCTGAAATGTGTCTTGAACAAGGAGGAACGCACTTTGAAAATTTACTACAGTGAAAGTTAATAAATTATTATTCAGTATTTTCCTTAGTAATATTTAATTTATGTTCTTATTTTTAATCCAATCGCAGATAAATTAGTATCGTTAGATTCGTCAAAAAATCCTTTTTTCGGAAAGTTCTTGTCAAAAAATGGTCGCCATTTGAAAAATAATAGTTAGACACGAAAACGTAATTTTGCCAACTTGTCTTATTCCTATCTATCATACTAGTCACTAAAACTTTGCGATTGTAATTTTCTGACATCACCTGAGGTCCTCAGATTAGTTTACGTCCGATCACGGCCACCTAGATGCAATATTAAAAGTGACTCTAAAAAAATGAAGTAGGCGTAAAAACTTTTTAAAATGTCACATTCTGATCCAGAATTGTCTCAGAAATCCAAAAATGTTACAATATACAGGGTGTTCCATTTAAAAATTCAAAACCGGAGCCATTTCCGGTGAAACCGGAAGTGACCGGAAAGTGAAAAATATGCGAAAACTCTCCTCTTCACATACCATTTACCTGTACCAAATCTCATTTTGATACACCTAATATTCTAGAAGTTATGACTTGTCTAATAGATTCGTTGACACCTGGTATAACCTCAGAAAACGATTGGCCATTTCTGGAAATTTTTAAGTTATGAAATATTCCACAAAATTTGAAACGAAGTTTCTAAGATTTTTAATTATACTCTGGACATCCGACCTAGAAATCGGTACAAAAATACACCATTTATAACTTCGGATTTGGTGTTGGGCTTTATATTTATAATAATAATTCAATACGTAAATTATACAAATCTCCTTATTTAACTTTCACCTATCAGGTTAACAAGCACAAAAACCACAACTTCACACCTTCGCTTCTCAAATTTCAATCCTCTACCCTAATTAGCAAAACCTTAAACAATTTTTGTAGGCGTATCTAAGACTTGCGCCTGGTATTAAAGACTGGTGTCAGATTCCGCAAATTTCTCTGTTGAATTCTGATAATTCCAGAAAATTTTTGATTCTGTACAAGATGTTATCTGCAGTTTTTTGTATATTGCCTATGAGCATTTTGAGCTGTTTTTTTAACATGTTTCGCAATTTTTAGTATAATTCATAATCAACTAAAGTTCCACGATACTTTAACTTTTTCTTAAACGATCCTTAATTTTTATTAGTATAATTAGAGCTCTAGACAACTGAAATAATTTAATTTGTGAAAAACAAAATTCAGCTGACCGCAGCAGGTCTGAATTTTTTTTAAATGCCGACTTATTTTGTAAAAACTTTAAGGGTAAGTTCTACACATCAAAGCAATAAAAATAAGATCCCAGAATCGTAGGTGCGTAAAGGCTTGCTTGCAAAGTTATAGCCTTCGGAAAAAGGACTAATTTCTGTTGCGGGACTATGTTCTGTAACTCCGCAACGAAGCGTTTCGATCAGAACTTCTCTTTATTGTTCTAAATGCTCTGATATGTGTAGAACTTATCCTCAATGTTTGTACAAATTATTTACACATCTTGAAGATACACCAAATAGTAAATTTTACAAAAATGGATATGCGATTATAACGCAAATACGATTTTCACGTCAAAACTAAAACATTTTAAGTGCGTAAAAAGTACAATAAGAGATACGTCGAAAAATAAAATAGCCATACAAAGTTGTAATAAAATATCTCAATTTGTGGCGGCGATAATAATTAAGGCGTGATTAGAGTGTACTATAGACTTTGAAAGGCTCTAATAACTCCGAAAGGAAGCGTTTCCGAACTCATGTTTATATGAACTTTTCTGTTTTGCCTAACTGATATATGTTCTCCCAATATTTATCATATTGGAAACACCATGACAAATTAAGCGATATTACAAAGCTGTTTTACAGTTGACCACGCACCATAAAATAGGCTCGAATCTAAAGGGGCTGCGGTTTCAATTTAGCTTTGATTTCCGCTTTTATCTCGCTTACCTTTTAACAACTGTTTAACATTTTCCTTGTCTAATATATTGCGACAGATTAAATATTTACAAATATAGGAAAGTGATAGCAATATGCTGTTCTTAAATTGTTTTCAAAAATTAAAATGTCAATACGACATAATGTTTGAAAGTCCTCGCCAAAATCATGGCAAATGAAAATGGGAGATTCAAACTTCTAAACGAAGGTGTTAGATTTGGTTAAATAAATAACGCTAATTAAATTTAAGGTATATAATGCCACCACTAAGGGGAACTGTTTTGGCGCGTGCGCAGCCTGTCTGAGAGTTTACCAACTTCCATACGTTCATGCTGCTTGCGAGATGTTTTCAGACTGCCCTTTACCTGAGATTACAAAAGCAATTATATCAAACTAATACGAAATAAATCAGCAAAGTACATCGCCGATCTACGTATCCTTTGTTTGCACATTACATACGGCTTAAACTCCAATTTGTTTTTGGATTTTTTTCAATTCATTTCCAAACAGGCCTTATGTTACCCATCTACACTAATAGCAAACAAGCACTATTGCAAAGTCAGAAACATCGTCTTCTATCGGCACATCTCGTGACCTTCGAATACCTTACTCTGCGCTTTTAAGATTTAGCTTACTGCTTACGTTTCTAGGGCTTCATCTTATCAACTGTTAGTAGCCGTACCTTACTACAAATTACACTTAGGTCGCACCTTGAGCTCCTGTTCATGCCTGTAGTAGTAGAATACCTCTGCAAGGCCTTTAAACTCTGCAAATCGCTGTTATATACCCTACTTCTACTACAACAACGATTTCCATATAGTTTACCAACGCAATTGTAAACCTGCTTACAACCAAAGAAAGCTACTTGTTTCCTCTCATGTAATCCTTTACTCTTTGTACAAAATACCACACTTGGTGAAAGTTACTTCTCATCCCTTATATATATATGTAACACCTGGAAAAAAGCCGCTTCTCTTTTACTATACAAAAATCACACCTAAGGAAAGCTTTCTTCCCTTGATAACTATGATACTTATTTCCACACCCTCACTGCTAGCCTACTACAGGAGGCCGGTATGTCTCACCTTATCAACGGCTACGACAGTACGATACTTCTTACAACATTCTCGCAAGTCTCCCACTGCCTAGCGATTGTTGAATAAGACGCAAACCACTCGGAAAGGTCCGTTGAACTGCGGCAAAGGCTCCTACTAGTAACATGGGTTCTATTTGCAGCTTTGTGGACGTAGTTGCTCTAAAAACTCATAAACAAACTTCAAATCTCAACCCTGTATGGTTAGCCTTCCATAACCAAGTTTCCAAATATTTTAAACTCTGGCAAAGTTCATCCGCTACTTTGTCTCAACGAAGTAACTTACTCTTTATATTTTCTTCTGGCCGTTTACCTGGGCTACGCATGACTTTGTCTTTTAGTACGATCAGCAGACCTTAATCTCGACAATGTCTCTTTGCGTTCAGCCTTGCGTTAGGAAGACAGATGCTGACAATGCAACCTGCTTCAACGTGACCTTGGGTTTCAGCAGCCTGGCACCGCGTCACGGCTGTCTTGTACTTCTAGGTCTACGTTGTTGATGTTCAAGGTGTCGATTCGGTAGCAACATCTTTGGCCCCGAATTATACCGTCTAACTTTTGAACATCTTCACTACCTGCCATCTCTGGGCACTAAATCTTTTTCTTAAACGTCGTACCTATAACGCGTTCCTGCTCGGCCATCTACGTCCACAGCGTTCCCAAACGCGTTAGTCGTGTTTTGTGTCACGCTGGCGCTGGCGCATGAAAAACCCGACTCTTGGATTATTTCGTTAGCTAGTAGTTCCTCAATTTTAGTATGCAGTATTCTTTTTTCAGTTTCCGGCATTCGATATGGGTGCTATGCCAAAGGTGTGACAAAGTTGATAACCATTGCCCGTCACGTTTTCTTAAATCGGAGCAATTATGTTGTAATACTAGCAACTATACGACATCCGATTATATTTTGAACTCGTCGTCTTTCTAATTCACTGATTCTTCAATTCTAGATTTGTTTTTTATTTTATTTTAGGACCCCTGATTGCCTTACATAAACGTTGTCGCCGTCCTTCTCAAAAACTGTACCATCATATTTGGTGGTTCCAAGAAGTCGTATCGTAGTCGATGATGCAAGAATCGGTTGATCATTATTTATGTCTGTCCGGTACAACGTACACTGGTGTTTTTCACCCACACATTTATGTTTACAATCCCAGTAAATACAACTGTCTATTCTGACACCTTGTGTAATTTAAGCAGTAATAGGCAACAATTAATAACTGTAGCCACATACACTTTTATTGTCGGTCGGTTCCAATCTTTTAATGCTTAATTTTTGGTGCTAACTATTTTAGAATGTTTTTCTAACAAAATCCGTACTAAATAATGATTCAAGGCTGTCAACCTCGAAATTAATAGTAACAATGGCTGAAATCCAGACAGCAGTAAGGATGTTGACATTAAGGGTACGTACTCCAAAAGTAACAGTGATATTGCGACGTCATCGAATTACACTACAACTTTGGCCAATGATTGCTTCACCAGATTTAAAGTTTCATCAATTGTTATCCAACAACAACGGCTTCTACTTTTCCGCGGATTCCATAATTTTTATAGTGTGATTAATTTATTCTGTGCCCAACCACACAACTATGGTTTCAATGATGCAGATGCACGACTTTCCAATCGCACTTTACGCATTTCCATCTTGCATCAAATTGCACAAGAGGCGGTAAGTTGCACCAAACAAACTATTACACTTTCGTTTTCACTTTAAGATTTGTCGGCCAACAAACTGGAAATCCATGATGCGTTTTGAACGCGCTCTGTAATGGCATCTTGACCGCTTCAGTTTTATTGCTTACGTCATTTTCATTTTGTTTTAAAACAAAACACCACGTTCACGGTTGTGGACACGAGTGGAGCAATATCCCACTTCTGATATGTAAGATGTAGTTAAATAAATAACGGTAATAAAATTGAAGCTATACGTAATGTTGCTATCGTACAAGCCAACAACATGTACTTTACAACGACTGTCCAGAAATGGGTGAAGCGTTTTTAAAAACCTGATAGTTCACCGGGAGCGAAGCGCATGCGAAATTTTTTTACGTAGGTGTTACAGAGCATGCACGATATTTAGTAAATCACCAAAACCTTTTTTTATTCCACAAGCAAGCTTAACACTAACAGGAGTATACGACCAAAAACATAATTTATTTAGATAATAACTGCGACATAACTACTGATATTGTTTGTACTGAACGTTTTTTATTGTTTACCAATTTATTAATATTTAACGGAGGCATACAAAACTTTCCTTCTATCATCTTCTTTAAATGTTGATAAAGGAGTTTTATGTAAGATACAAATGATGTTGTTTACATGAAACATTTTACATATTATATTGCCACACTAAGGGGTCGCAATTGGTTCATATTAAATGAACCAACTTCGCAGCTTGTGGCCAATGTCTAGGGTGAAACATAGTCCGTAATACAATAACAACATATTTGGTTAAAGGTTTTACATGATTACATAACGCTAATACATCTACTTACATGACTAACAGTCAACTAAACCAAGCCTTCATTATGATTATATATTGACAGTATGGGGTGATATTTCTAGGTAGAGTTCTTGCTGTAGACTGATATCCGCACAGAGAATACGAACGCTTTTATAGATTCTAATCTAGGTCAACCCTGTTAATTACAAATCAATACTACATGGAGTACGCGTCAGTTTCCATGCATGTACTGAGACCCAGATCTGATCTTAATATAGTTTAATCAATAACTGCATCTAGGACACATGCATTGAGCCCCAGAGTGTGTTTATTTATAAACATTTTAATAATTAGTTATGACAATAATAAATGTTCTAAGTAATCTTAAGTCACACATGTGACAATATTTGCATGTGAACGGTGAACTCAAGCTACAATCTACCAGACGCAGCTATCTATCGATGCCTCTGGCTAATACGAAACTGGAAAGATCCAGGTTGCAAAGCTTCTAAATAGCTCATCACGCAGCCCTGCTTGTAGGCGCGCGTATGGGTATGTTGCCATGGCAACCCATTCTAGAGAGATGCGGTTTACAAGTTGAAGTTGTAGTCGCATCATTTCAACATCAGCTTGGTTGAAAGGTAGTGGCTAGTCTATTGCGCAATGACAGATGAACTTTTGTTTGTTGTTGAATTATTAGAAAATAAAATTATGTGAAGCGGCGTAATTAGGTGAAGCGCCGCATCACTCGCTTTACCATACGAGCCGCCAGTGCTAGTATCTGATGTTACTTAATCACACTACTCTGTCAGCATAACTTTAACGACTCCTGATGAATTATAATTAATTATTAATCTACTTAGCTCGTTTCAATAGCGAAAATTAAATGTGGAGGCTTATAGTATTAGTACTGCTAAATTGAATATAAAAAAATGTTTAGGCCCTGTTTCATACAGTCAAAAATTACTTCATACAGTTCTCTCTAATTTTTAGATTAAGGCGTATTAAAGTCAACTTTATGGTGTAATGGCTTGTGTGAGCCTTTCTGTTGTGGGACATCAAGCATTCCTTTGAAGAATGAAAACTTAACAGCTTATTTTCTGAATTTTTATTTTACAGTAATACGAAAGAAAAAGTAACTACTTTGTTTCTTAGCATGCATTCAGAAGCGGACATAAGAAACTTCTTATTAATTAAGCATTATCGTGATTTGCTAAATAATCGAGTAATTTCACATTTACAATCAGATATCGTAAATGGGCGAGCAATACTGCATAAATGAAACGCCGATTAAAGTGCACAAAAGAGCAAGAAAAATTCTTTATCTCACGCAAAACGGTTCGTTTATTTCAAACAAGTGATTTAAACTGGCGCATAAATTAAAAGTTATCTCGAATCTGATTACGAACTTTCAAAAAAAGGCTTAAAAGAGACGGAGCTTAAACGACAATTTTCTTCAAGATTAGCGTTAGTGGGTCAAGCGGTGCAAGAAGTAGTATCAGGTTTCCGATAAATCGCACATTTTTCTAGATAAAATGCACGAACGATCTCTCCGGCGGGATTTCGAAAACTCTCCAGTCATCAATGTTTTCATTAGCGCTTCAAGAAGTTCCCGGTATTTTTTTTTTGTTAGTGGGTACTCAGGATTAATCGCGTTGCTGATTTTTTGTTTCTTTTTTTATAGATCCATCCAGTTCGTCTTCAGAAGAGAAAGTGAACAGCAATGAAAAGCAAATGCACAGCACAAGCAGTAAAACTGGGCTCGCTACGGCGAGCTCCATAAACGATAATAGTTCGCTAAACGTTAACCGCGAACTTAACGGCAATATAATCTTATTGCGGGGCTCGAAAATTACAGAGAACGGCCATATACTTCTTCGAACGGATAGTTTAAATTCTATAAAAAATAATCTAGTCGTAGATAATAGTGAGGGGAAAGTAGGGCAGTTGTTCATCCAGCAAAGTGACCTTACCGAGGGGCTGCTGTTACATTCGGTGAAACGATTAGGGAACGGGGCGCCTATTTTGCTTCTAAGCGGCAACGATAACGGTAATGGACATATCTTGATACAAACTTCCGCTGCTGACGACGCCGAGGGTGGCTCGGAAATAACAGAAGACCAGGTACAAGAAAGAATTAGTCTCCGCGCTTTAGAAGGGTCGCAGGATGAGGAAACAACGAAGTCGATGTTAGTTCCGCTTGGATCTGGTGAGTTTGTTTAATATATTTTTCAATTTACTTGCAAATTTGCCTTATTTAATTTTAATTATTGTATTCGTTTATTTAAATGTTTGACTGTCAATATCGTTAGCGGAAATTGGTCATCCATGTCTATGCAAATGAAATTTAATTGATGAAAAGTGATATTACTAATGTCGTGATTACTCGGTGATGAGAACCTCCTGTTAAAAAATACGTCAGGAATTATTTTATCTATCGAATGGAAAGGTGTTGGGTAAAAGGGAATGTAAGGCGATATTACGTGAAAGATTGTGCTGTGGATCAAAGGAGTTAAGAAAACTAAATGATAGATTGTCAAGAAAAATGGAATTATAATTCTTCTCTGGAATAGATTTTAATTGGTGAAGGAGCAATAGCGATATCTAGGCAAAACTGCCAGGGGTCACGTATTGAAAGAATCTTTTGTACATTCATTTTTGTTAAATCTGTAAACAACCGCTGTTAATATGCATACAAGATCATTAACAAAATTCTAGGTAGGGGTTACCAGAGAATAATGAAACTCATTTCCCAATTTAATTCATACATATGGCTTGCGGTCATACTGTCCGTTATCATATTGAATAATTATACAAAATACTTCAAAGTGTCTATCATTTCTTTAATGCATAGGTACGTTTATTCTCAATTTATACGCCAGAGACGCCGTAAATAAAATTTATTGTAAATAAAACTATTAATTTTTTTTATTAATAAGTTCTAGCTTAACAGGTTTTTCTAATAATGTTGAATTAAAGAGTTCAATTTGCTCATTTATTAAAGGTACAGATTTTAAATGTTTGTGCATTTCAAAAGCTTCTAGTATATCTAATTTACGTTTATCATCACAAAAGTGTAAACATTTTGGAGTGTTATTATATGCCATTGAATGATTGTGTTCTAGTAAGTGTTTAGCATAATTGGATTTATACTGGTGTTTATATTTGTAACAACGTACGTGTTCCGTGTACCTAATGTCAAAATTTCTAATTGTTTGTCCTACATAAACCGAATTACACAGCGAGCAATTTAGTTTGTAAATGCCTGAATTTAGTAAATTGCCTGTTCTTTAGCATTGAACAAAGTGTTTAAAATGTTTTTGTGTTGTTTTAAAAGTTCTTTTATATTTAATTGTTTTGTTTATAATTTAGGCAATTTTTTCAGATTTATTGCCAAAATATGGAATTGACGCGTATTTCATTTTATCTGATGAAGTAGTTGGATACATTTTCTCAATAGCTAATAGTTCAATTGAGTTAATCAATTAATTTTTATTAACAGCTTGCACCCAAACAAAATTTACACTAGAAACTGAACTAAATAGGTCTATAAACTTTTTAGGTGTAAACATAAAAATTAATTCAAATAACAAACTTGAATATTTCTTTTATAGAAAACCTACACAAACAGACATTACAATACCACACGATTCTTGTCATCATAAAACGCATAACTGAGAAGCATACAGGTCCATGATACATAGATCTATAACGGTTCCTTTAGGTAAAATTAGTTATAGAGAAATTTTGATTATTAAACAAATTACATACCATAATGGTTGAAATACTCAACTTATTGATACACCAATTAAAAGGTAAGATTATAAATTAGCTATTCTAAAAAAATAACGATCTGCAGAGTGGCTAGGAAAACCCCGGCCACTTTTCTTGCGGCGGTCAAGAGATGGCGCTTTAGTAAAGAAATAAACTAAAATACTGGCAACAACGCAGAATCTAAGACGTTTTAGTTATTAAATACGCCCCATATTAAATCAAAACAACCAAAACGTCTTGGATTCTGCGTTGGTGCCAGTATTTTAGTTTAATTTTTCTTTACTAAAGCACCATCTTTTGACCGCCGCAAGAAAAGTGACCGGGGTTTTTCTAGCCACTCTGTACTTCATCAGTTAAAATGAAATACGCGTCAATTCCATATTTGGGCAATAAATCAGAAAAAATAGCCAAAATTATGAAAAAAAAACAAATAAATGTAAAATAACTTTTAAAACAACACAAAAACATTTTAACACTCTGTTTAGTGCTAAATAAAAACAGACAATTTACTAAAATCACCCATTTACAAATTAATATGCTCGCACTATAGTTCAGTTTATATAGCACAAACAATTAGAAATTAGAAACACGTACGTTGTTACAAATATAAGCACCCACATTAATCCAATTACGCTAAACACTTATTAAAACAGAATCATTCAATTAAATCTAATAACAATATAAAATGATTACACTTTTATGATTATAAACGTAAGTTAGATATACTAGAAGCATTTGAAATTTACAAACATTTAAAAGTTTGCACTTTTAATGAATGAGCAAATTGATATCTTAAATTCACCGTTATTAGACGTTTTGGAATGAGAAATCAGGTCATCTGAACGCAAATATATAAAACCAAGATCAAATTATAAGAATGTATTGTTGCTAAAGCAACACCAACTGTTTACTTTTAATCTTGCCCTTTGAAAGTGACATTTAAACATGCCGAAATACGTATTTGGCTAAAATAAATAAATTAAAATGAAACATCTGTTGAAGTTAAGAATTGTTTTATCATCATCATCTGACATGGAGCTGACTCGAGGGTCGATCCTGGATTACGCCAGGCCCACCCGAGTGGGGTGTTGAACCGCGTTAGCATGTCTGCAATGCATACCGCAAGACACCGCTGCTGCAACACCGGGTAGTTAGTAGGCTACGCATCAATGGGGTTTTTGAGTACGCAACCAAGACCGTTAAGCGATTATGCATTTTAACTTAATAAACTTTGGTATCAAAGTTTCACATTGTTCTTATTTCACACATATCTATTGTTCTAAGATTACAAATTTAAAATATCTTAATTTCCTAATAACTAATAAACTACTTAATATTACGTATCGTCCGGGTGGTATTGCTACACTTTGTTCCTCTATTCTTAGATCTAGCATAATCATATTTAGCGTTCCATTCCTACTTCTCGTAGATTTCTTTTCTTCTTTGGCTGTGATGCTGTCGTAATGATTTCTGGAACCGTATATATTTACGCCGTTAGATTATATATACATATAACATATACCTATATACCTATATACATACATACATACACTTTACACATTACACTATGCTAGTATCAATAATTAATTAACTCAATAATCAAATAAAATTTACATTGAAATACTACGTTTAACAAAGTATTTTAAAGTTTTTATTTAAAGTTGGAGAATTGTTTTACTGTTTTATGTTCCTGTGTTAACCCTCGGTTTGAAATTCAATAGGCCCGGCTTATACAAAAGAATTTAAGTCTTTTAGTTTAAATAGCTTATTTAAATTGTAAGCGATCCTTTCTCCCCGGCTACATAAAAAGGGTCTTTTCTTAGAAGTATAGGTACTACCTGGTCGACGACCCTTGCGTTTGGCAACCCTATTCCCGGAATTTGTTTGTGTTCGTGGCTGCCGGGTTTAAACAAGAATCGGCTCTATTGCAAAACGAATGAAATAAGACAAAATAAAAGCTCCTACTTTTTACAATTTTTTGTTGTTGTTTAATGTCTATTCCCCCCTGATCTACCACTATCTTGGAGGAATTCTGTATGTTTTCTACAAGGTATTTATTTTTACTTGCCTAGTCTATCTTATTGAGTATGTACTTATCTTTTGAGTGGTTGCTGGTTAACCGGTTTCCTTTCACCTGTTGTTAGATGAGCAGGTAATCCAGGTGTTCCACCTCTCCTTTCCGGTAACTGTTGCCTCTTTGTTGGATTGTTTTTGAGCACTGGCGCACTAAACACTCAATTGCACCTGCTTTGCTCTGGCCAAACAAAGGATGCGCTATGTTTTTACCTGTTTTACCTGTTACGCTGAGCCACAGGTATCAATTTACGAACCCTGTTTTTGGTGTTCACTCTAGGATCGAATTGCACTAAAACCCGTTTTAAACGGCGAAAATTCTCGTTTTTACTTTTAAAAGCTAGAGCTGCGTTGTCACACGTCTGCCCTCGGCCAATGCTCAAACTGAACCTGTTGAAGTTAAGAATTGTTTTATTAACAATAAATTAATAATTTTTGTATATTGAATGACGTTTTTAATACATCTCAATGGTTTTAAAGAATTCTGTATTCAAACTTTGTTGGTGGCTCTGAAAAGAACCGTTTTCTACTGTTGGTGTATTCCGCCGTTAGCTGCGAGATCCAAACATCAACTGCGCACTCCACATTGAAGCAGCCGTTAAAAACAAACCCCATTGCTAGTAAACCAAATACTAATTGTGTAATGAACTGCTGAACCAATCGTAGTAAATTTTTGAAAATATTCTAAAAATTGTGGGGCGTGTCCCTCTATACCAAGCCAGTAGCGGCAACTATCTTGCTGGAAGTATCTACGCAGCAGTTCATTTTTGTCTAGTTATTTATATTTATGAAAGCGTGTAAAATATTGTTCCCGTACCCCTCAGCAATAACAAATGCCCCAACAACTGTTGGCCCTATCACTTGTCGTAAAGATATAACAATCCACACGCGGACTTTCAACGCATGCGAATATGCGTCGCAAAATATGTGGGAATTGTCAGTATTCTATATTTTGTTCGTTTGTTAATTTACATACTTAGAAATGTGAAAGCAAGCCTTATCCGAGTAAAACTTGTTATCGGGTAAGTCATCGATATTCATAAATTGACTTGTTATATGGTGGTACTAACTTCTGATAAATCTGCATTTGGTATTAATGCAGTCTCGTCAGTATACTACGGCAGGTGCCAAAGGATAATTGCATTTTTTGCTAAATTGTTTGAAGAATTCTGTTGGATCGTCATCCAGATGCTGTTGGATCGTAATCCAAATGCTGTTTTACACTGTCAACAGTTTCTTCGTTGCGAATCGATAACGTTTCACTTCTTTGCTTGCGTGCAGTACTTTCTGTGTTTCTAAATAAGTTTGCGGTGTTTCTGAAAGTGTTATGAAAGTAACCTTCAACAAAAGCAATTTCGTTACGTTTTTGTCAAAATACAGTACAACGCTGCACACTGTAAACTCATTTCCCGTTTTTGCGAGCACCGTTGCAAAAACCAACTAAATAAAATAAACTAGTGTGACCCGTGGTCCCCCTACACCCCCGCCTTTTTTGTTTACTTTGTTGATAGCGTAGCGGGCCGCAGACCGAACTCCTAGTTTATATTTTATATAAAATCGGGATTTCTTCCCCCTGTCTCAACTTTTAGCGACCGCGCATTCGGTAACATGTCTTACATCTCTATACAGATTAAATCATTTTATCTCTTTCAATAAATTTGCTCCATGGTTTGTCAGAGAAACGCATGGTACGTAGTGCACGGGTGCTGCTAGTTTTATAAATTAATTTGCGATTGCTTTAAAACTTGTAACAGTAAGTGTGCGTGGATGTTATTTTGATGTATGAATAAAATACTTTATTGTTCCAACAATATTTGTTTATACTTATTTAGAGATATGTACATGTCATTTTCGAAGGTAAAACTAGAAGTACACAGTGGTGTTGCTATAGGAATAATAGAACTGGATAACGATCTTGGTTATCTATGTCTGCAGGCGACTTGTTTTCTTATATTTCAAAAGTTTAATAATGGTGAATTTAAGAGATCAAATTGTTTATTTATTAAAGGTACATATTTTAAATTTGTCTGAATTAATAAATGAATAAACTACTTGTTTTCTTAAATTTACTATTATTGTATGTTTTGAAATAGGAAAACAAGTAATCTGCAGGCATAGATAACCAAGATCAAGTCATCCGGTTCTATTGTTCCTATAGCAACAAGATCTGTTTATTTTTGAACCTTATATTTGTCAATGATATACAAACGTCAGGTCGAAATACGTATAAATACATATTGCTCGAAGAATAGTTTTGTTCATACATCAGTATGAACTTCAACGAAGTAGTGCCAGAACTTATTAATATAGTTTGTTATTTTAACTGAAGTTCCCAATATTTGGGTTGATCTGTGTCGAATTTGTAAACACGATTGTCCACTCTTGCAGCTGCCAGATATGTTTACAACCGTCTAAGCAAAATGTGTTTAAGTTGTTTTGTATACTGTAGGAACCCGCGTAGTTTTAGTATTCGAAACAAAGATACAACCATACGTTATTTTCTAGAAAATTTAATATTTTGTTTTTATTATAAGTAGTAAAATTCGTTGGTTTCATTGTTATTTAGTTGTTATTTATTTGTCTATTTATTTTGTTTGCATGAGTAATTATTTGTCCAATTATTGCTTTTACTTCTCGTATCATTTCAATCATACTTATATTTGTATTCAAACAACTCGCGATAAACAAATGCCGTTTCTAATAAAATTGTAATAATGTTCTGTGTGCAATGCCTTTAGTATATTACTTGTCTGTTGTTGAAAAAAATTATATAAAATGTGCTTGGCGAGATTCTCTATGTCAGCGCGATAAATACACATAGACGAAAGATGTCTACTGTTTATTGTATCCGACCCCTAGAATTGAACTGAGCCACAAATAACCAAATTATACCAACAGTAGTAACTGCAACATAAACATTCGCAAAACAACTAATAAACTCCTTGGCGATGTACTTCGTGTTATGGCAATAAATTTTGTCGAGATTCAAGAGCCCGTAGTCATGTTTTGGTGAGACAGTTAGGGGATTTACTATATAGACTATAAAACAAATTTTAATTTAATACTGTAGGTAGGCAACAACGATAACAAGGGACGCTTTAGACAAATTACATATTGTATTTAACGTGAAAAGGTAGAATTTTTGGTTATTTATAACTGCGGAAAGGAAATATTTAGGCAATATAGAAAATATCAGCAAACTGAAAGCTAACTGGACTTTAATATGATGGAGCTTCAATACATTTTTCAGTACTTGAAAAGTTTTATTTCAATTTATATTGGGGAAATTTGTAAATTATCAAATAATATTTACTAGCGTAATTTAGTTTGAAAACATGACTGAGAAACTCATAAAAACGGCTTGTAAAACATCGCCTAAAATTGCTGTTGGCGATCTTATAAATTAGAGTGAATGTTTACGAAAGTGGAAGCATAAATTTTGCTGCTACCGAACAGGATGTGCTGTTTTCGAAACATATTGCGGAACAGTTAAAAACTCGGAAGATTTTAAATGATAGGTTCTTGCATATTTTAGAAGAAAATGCAAATTGTATTTTAAAAATGTTGCCATAAAGCACATGAACCGGAAAGAAAACAATTCCCGTGAATAATGCATCAGTTAAGTGTAATGTTGGTAAACCTGAAATCTGAATAAAAGTGCCTCGTAAAATAGGAAAATTGCAGATTTCGAAATTGTTTTTAATGGCAGCGTATTCTATTACCCACAAATGAAATTTGTCATTTTTTAACGTACATCGTGCTATCCGACCATGTCATTATCTTGTCACGTTTTTCAGCTACCCGGGTAATTGTTTTATTTGCATTCGTTTTTCGTGTGATATACAGTTACGATTTCTACACGGAAAACGGATGAAATAATAGGTAGTAATACCCTTTTATACGCCTCCTTATTTATAACCTCTTCCTTGGTATAATTCATATCATAAAACGTAAACGAAATGGTTGACGTGCAATTATCTGTGCTTGAAATGAGTATACACGATTGTGTTTCTGAAAATTTCCGTTTCGTTATTATTTCACAAATTCATATCGAACACGAGACTGTTGAAATTCAGAGCTCTGTGCCTCCACAAAAAACAAGTTTTGTACTTTAACTTCCTGTATTGTCTGCTTCTAAAATCTTCCGTCTATGCAACTTTAACAACAAATGGTCATATTTGCGTAGAACTTGTACGTTCTCCACTGTTGGAAATGGTAAATGAACACAAAAGATAAAGCGTCGGCAGGGAAATACATCCTAACACCAATTAGCAAACTTTTATTTAAAAGTGCGACAGATGAGAATATCTTTACTGAATTATCTCTTCTTGACATTACTGGGGATTTGCTTGCTGTTTTGTAACTCTATCGGTGTGGTGTAAAAAGACAAAACAGCAATACAAGTTCCAACTATTTTCAATAAAAAAATGGATGGTTGTTATATAAATTGTTTTTTTAGAAATCTAACAGGCGGTGAAATGTACAACGTTATAATTAATAAATTTACAGTTTTGCAAATACGGTAAGCATTAATATCTAGTATGGAAAAGTCCACCAGAAGTTAACAGTTCAGCTTTTAAATGATTATTTTCATTACGCTTGTGGTGGTTTTAGGGACATTCTGTGACGTAGGCCAAACGAAATTGTTGTCCGGCGGCGACTTTTCCTGGGTTAGGCGTTTTAAGCTTCAGATAGTTCAAAAGTAATAACGCAAATCTTGTAGTTTAGACAACTAATGATGCAGCATTCGGGCAAGTTACGAGTTACGCTTGAGCAATTCACATTTATAAAATTTCAAGATTTTGGTGCAACTACTGCGATAGTTATCGACAAAAAAACTTATTTTTGAATGAATATTTCTATATTGTGGAGGTTGTGACAGTAACCCAGTCGTAATCAGCCTTTACGTCCCACTGCTGGGTACCGGCACTCTTCTCTGCCACATACTCTCCTCAGCGCTAAGGTGGAGTACGGGGGACCTACAGTTTAACGTCGAATCCGAACGACTAAATTCCAGAGAAGGTTTCAGGCATTAAGACCCCGCGGCTGCCTACACCGAATTGGGGAATGTGAGTGGCGGGTTGCGGCATAGATTTTTATTGCTGCATGGCTTTGGTGGGGAATCGAACCCTAGACCTTCAGCGTTAGAGACTGAGCGCCCAACCTCTGAGCTACCACCACTCCAGTAACCCAGTAGGGAACTGTTTTCCGGCCTATGTTGATGGAAACTGTTTTCATTGTTTATAGATTCTGAATCTATTTTAAAAATGTGTAACATATTGTAAATCACGTTCCCACTATCTGGCTGAGCGTCCGCATCGCTTTTTGTGGATGGAATTACCCTCTCCAAGTCCCTACGCTAGAATCGTCAGTATTTACCGAACCTACGTATTTTTTATTTCACTTTATTTATTGCTATGTTTATGCCAAATAATTAAATAATAGGAACACTACTGGGTGGGCAAATATTTTTTCTAATATATTTTAATTTAATTTTCACACCAATTCTACAATCAAATAGCAAAAATAAATCTATTTCTACAGTAATTTATAAATTTAATACTTTAGGTAATAAAATAATTAAACTGATGAAATTTCGTTATTATAACATAATGCTGCCTATTGGCCTTCGGCGGGGAATCGAACCTCAGACCTTTAGCGTTAGAGGCCAAGCGCCCAACCTCTAAGCTACCGTCACTCTAGTCAAATTTAACGTCGATAAATGAGTGACATGAAATTGAATTCAAGTCTACTACACTTTTAATCACATGTATGTATATCTTTCGTTCACATGTGAATTTAGTCTTAAACTGCTTCAACTCATCGCTATTATACAAATACACGGTGTTGATGTATCTTTGAGACATAGGACTTCACTAGGTAAAAATAAAACATTGCATAATTAAGTTTTTCAAATACTACAACCATATTCAGTAAAAATTGGAAAACCCGTTAAAAAAATTAAGCAAATTTATGGTGTGACTTTGACAATAAAAATTACTACGTTTAACAATTTATAATAACTATCAGCAAATTAAAAATAGTGATAATCATTATTATTGTCATAACAATGATTGTTTTTTGTTGTCAGTCACGGCTAGCTGCCATAAATATGCTTATTTTCTTATACGATATTCTTCTATTTTATGCAAGGTGGTTGTAACATTTAAAAAAGTAAATGTTGCTATGCAGTTTTTAATTCTGAACAAATTATTTATTTATTATTTTGCTTGCAAATAATTAGGGAAGCCAATATTTGCAATAGTGTATTTTTATAAGTCTTGTGTTTAAAATATGTATAAATCAACACCGTGATGCACTATTATTGTACGCAAATGCAAATCCTTCTGTATCTCCATGATTCATGAATAATGTAATCAGTTGATACCACTTTTGTGCTTATTCTGCTTATTTTGCTCCTTAAACTACTTGCATCCGCTTATTTTAGCTTTTATGCAGCTAGTTGATGCTTTTTTTTATAAAGAATTTAACATTAGCAATTTTTCGTCTGAAACAAATAGTTCGCTCGGGGAATCACAAAGTATTGTGTTCTATCGAAAGCCACACACAATAGTCTATCGCGTTTTTTTGTAAAAAGGCTAAAAACCTTGTTTTGTCTTTTGTTAATCTCAGTAATCCAGAGCATTCTATTGTATTGTGATGTTTTGTGAATAATTTTAATTTGAAATTGTGCCGTACCGGCAGCTTGGCGGAAAGACTTTCGAGAATTGGTTATTGAAAATAACAAAATATTTTACAGAAGCTGCATAAAAACTGTAAGTAAGCTTTTGTAATATTTCTTATTTTTTTAGCTGATTTAATACATTTGTGTGGTTTTCCAATAATATGCTTCAGTTAAATTTTTAATAAATACATGGTTTGAACAGCAAGAAAATTAATATTAAAGTATATTTTTATTTGTTGTTAATTACAATTTTTAGTTTTTATTTTGTATTGAAATATTTGTAACAATATATTATTCTTATGCAAAACAAATAAAACTTTTGGTTTTTTTTTGCTTATTTTGTTATTTTTATGCTTTTTTTCTGATTTATGAAGTTTATTATAAGCGCTTCTTTTCAAAAAATAAATGTTTTTAAATCGGCGCTGCGATAATGATACATATTGTTTCAATTAACAACTTTGCAAATGTAAAAGAAGTTATCAAAAAAAACGTCGGGCATAGCTCACGCGTTCTGCCAATCTTCATTAAAATCTTAGTGTCCCCTTAGTGATATATTTTATTTTGTTTTAGAAATCCCCTTTGAATAAATAATAGAATATGTTAAAAATATAAGTTTTATTTTCTCGTTGCTTATTTATCCTTCTTCTCTCTATAACCGTGGCCTCATTTTACGATAACCCAACATTTAGTTAGTAACAATCATAAAATATTATTGGATGAACTCGAGAATCTTCACTAAAGTGTAGATGAAAAATCACGCAGTTGGATGAACAGCGGCAGTTTTGATACAATATTGACAGTATCAGTAAGTTTAGGTCAGTCCATTGGTCCAGGAATACGATTCCCCTTTTGGAACCCTGGGGATTTTCAGTAGCACATTTCACGAAACTACTCCGCTGCTTATCTACCGCCTAGTTTCTTAAGGATAAATTTTACGTCGCAGAGGACGTTTTCATCACAATAATTAGTGTAAATATCATTTTGAACTTTGAATGGGATTGTGATATACAATCGTTTCGGATTTTATTGTGAACAAAAAAGTCTTTCGTGTCTGCATTCGCAATCACATAATGAAATCTCTTCTCTGAAGGCGCAACTCACCTTTATGCCAGCTTTAAAGTTAATTAGAAAGCAGAAAATCAAGTGCACTGAGAAGTTTAATAAACATATTCCTAATTAAAATATACGTGAAAATGACATCAAAGAGATCCGGAAATCTGTAATTTAAAAATACACAGTATTAAAATAGCTAAACAAAAATTTCCATTAATTATTTTCTCGTTTACGCGTTTCAACAGGCAATAAAACAGCCGTTGCAATAAGAACGTTATGAAAAGTTTAAGACAAAAGCAATTAAAAACGATACGAGACACCGGCATGATAAAAGAATGCCACCGAGCAAACTGAGAAGCTAGATTTATTAAAATGGCCAGCTATTCTTAGGATGTTTTACTGTCGGGCACTTACATAAAATCTAGCTCCTTAAGAGCAAAAAATACTTATTGCAAAATCACCCTTTTTATTAAATCCCTACATCTATCAGTTCCCCAATAACCGAGGATTTAGCCAGTAAGGTAGGTGTCTACTGCACACATAAATGCATTTATACTCTATCTAGTTATATTTTTCCTATATTCAAAGAGCATTACTAGCGTTGCACTTGGTAGTGCGCCCGTGCACGTTTATGACGTGCATGCGAATGCAATAACATTACGGCCACATTCGAACCCTATGGCGGCAGCGATTTCGGTATGATCAGCATCCAGTTTCAATTGCGAGCCTGACAAGGCAATGTACTTCCGAAAATATCCATTTACTGCATAATCTATCTATTCTATCTATTGAGACGTTTGCGCTCGTTTTTATAGTTCCGTGCACAAATGTTTTATTACGTTTTGTAATACCTTTCGATATTTAAATACTCAAATTACTCTATTCCTGGACAAGGTGCTACTATCACTTGATCGCACGTTAGGCAACAGTAATAGTATATTATAGACCAAGGTAGAGAAGACATTTTTCTCAGCCGAGCAGAATTATTTCCCGAGATGCGAAGCAACGAGGGAAATAAGTTGCGAGGCTGATAAGTCTTCTCTACCGTGGTTTATATATTATTTTTTCCACTACTAGCACCTTTATTCCTTTTGTAATTAATTGATTTTACATTAATAAAAAATAAAATTACAACTGCAAATATCCACAAAAATAAAGTAGCCTTGCTTGAGAAAACAAGAGAATAGTTAATTTCAATTGACATTTATGTAAAATATATATTTTATAATAGTGGTTATAAAATGTCCAATTTTGATGATTTGAGTGAAAACTGCACTCCACCTGAAATTAGGGAAGGTGCAGAAAGTGTTGGCGAACAGTTATTAGCAGTATAATCAAAAGATTGTTACATGAAAGTTTATGGTGAATTTAAAGATTGGTAGCAATTGTTTTCATTATTAACCAGTAGTTAAAAATGAAATATTATTAACCACTAGGAAAGAAATTCATCTTCTTGGCTCTAAAACAAAGTAAATAATGATATCGTTTAATGCTAGTAGTGGAAAAAGTATTTTTTCGTCGACCTTGTTAGAAAGTAGGGTTTTAGACCCTCATTTTGTGGCCGAATGTTGACAATTGCTGCTTAGCGGGCACAAAATTATTTTGTCTCCGGCCGGGAGGCAAAGTGATTTTGCTCCCGCTTTTAAATGCGAATGCTGTTTACGCTTTGTTTATTTCCCTTGAATACACGTCTTGTATACCATAGATACGTCTTGATTACCGTGGAGGACAAAGAACCTTACTTGCAATAGTCGATTTTTACACAACTCTCAAATTAGATTGATTTAATTTAGAAAATTTACAATGAATAATTTTTGATAATTTTCTTACGGTCGACGAAAAAATCATCTGAAGCTCAGGAAGAAACTGTCTTTTTGCCCTTTGCTTTATTTCACTCACCTTCAGCTCGTAAAACAAACAACGCCCGCGGGAAAAAAAGTATCACTTTCTTCCCTTCTTCGCTGAATGGTGACACAAATAACTATTCTGGTCCATGGTCACTATGAAAAGGGTACCTTCCACCAGACACGATTAGATGTTATATAGGACATCAGGAGGATGCAAGAATAGCCCTTTTGGCTTCTACTTGAGATACAATTTTTCAATTAAAAAAGCTAGGGGTTCAGTTTTTAACATAATCATTATCAAGAAAATCGTTTGAATTTCGAATCCATAGTAGTATAGTGCTCGCTAAAAAGTCGCTTAAAAGTGAGCTTGCGGGCACTTAGAGGTACAAATCTACAACCACGCAAATAATGTTGGCTATGTCTTAAGGATTCAAAATCTGCAAGTTTTCAAAAAATTGTCCTGTGCAACAGAGCGTTCGACAGAATTTTCCAGTTAGAGGTACAGAGAGAAATTTCAATATTACAAGTGCTCGTGGCAAAAATTTTAAGTTTTTTGTGGTCTTTCTATTTTAAAAAATATTGCATTTTTGAAAATACACAGCCTCTTACGGAGCTAAAGTTTTTGCAATGCGATTTTCTAGCGTCGAACTTACACAAAATTCTATTTATTTTCAAGACTTTTGTCGTTAACACTCTCATATCTGCTAAAGTATTGCGGCTACAAAAAAAAGTATTGGTGATAAATTGCAGCTTGATTCGTGCTGATTCTGAAGATGTAAATTGCATAATTTTCAAAAGTGCAATACTACATCTACGCAGCACAATTTTATAAAAGTCTACGTAAATTTGTAATGCAGTTGCATTAGGGCCCGAGATCGAAAGGGGCCTAAGGAAAGTATTTTCTTAGAATAAAAACAAATGTAAAGGAAATATCTAAAGTATTTCGATAGAAGAATATGCGAAGTAGTAAAGACCTTCCCGCTGGTGTTCGCCGGCTTGCGGTCCCGATGTAATGTTTCCTTCTCTGAGTTTGTTTTTGTAACGACTTGACTGCTATGAGCAGATTATGTGGCATTAATACAAACAAATAGTATAAATCAAAATTTGCTTATCTAAATCGGTCCGCTGTACAAACGAATATGCGCCTTTTGTAATGGACGAGTAAATATGTGGATTCTAGTAGCTGAGATCTCTCACCAGCAAAATTTGAGACAGGTGGAAGCGATCCAGATTTAATATATAGATAGATTAAAAGCAATACCGCAGACTCTTCATTAGTAATTTTATACTTGTGTTATTGGCTTTCTTGCAGATTTTATTTACAGTAGAACCTTTTAGTAACTCAACCCCTCAGTTTTAATATTTTTTAGTGAAACAGTTGCACGATGCAGCAGAATATAACTATATTACATTTCGGTTAGTGAATTTGTTCATTTGTGTCGCAGGAAAAATTCAATTTGGATTATCAAGTATTTTTCTGGTTAGAGTAAACTTAAAAGTTTTTTTATAGCAAGGATGCCAGGATTTGATTCAGTGTAGCAGGGGCGGACTGGGAGCTTATTTGCGACCGGGAAATTGGTGAACCGGCCGGTCCAGCCGAAAATTTTTTTGAAGAAAATAGCGTGGCTACGAAGAATGCATTTAAAGCAAATCTCACTTACAAATAATTTAACTTGATATGGATCATGGCACAAGTTTAAAAAAAAATACGAAAAATTATGAAGGACACATGCTTGAACATAAAATTAGAATTTTAAGTTCTAAGGTACTTACATAAATAAAGTACAGAAATGGTGAACACGGCAAATCAAACCAAAAGTTCCTTTCGTAATAAATCACCCTTTTCGGCAACTTTGTCTATAATGGAATCACAGTCAATATTGTTTAAAACATCTTTTTCACCTGCCATTAACATAAATGATTCCAAATTGTCATTTGATAATGTACTTCTCAGTCGATTTTTAATAAATTTAAATTTAGAGAAGGACCGTTCGCAACACACTTGGGTCATTGGAATTGTGAATAAATATTTATATGCCAATGATAGCATGCTGTACGATTCACTAAATAAATTAAATTTGTACAGTATTTGGTAGCAGCAAATAGCACAATTTTTACAGTTTTTGCAAGTTGTCAGTTTATCCGCACTTTCTTCTTTTTGTTCTTTCTCTTCTTCGAATTCATCAAAATCCAAGTTCCGTTCAAGTAAAGAATATTCTTCAGTTATCGAATTTTTTAATCTGTCCCATTTACTCGCAAAATCAATTAACTCTTGAGATAAATTACTTTTAGTGACTCGGTCATCAAATTTAATCAATTTTTCGCTTAAACATTGAAGAGCGTTTTCAGGAATTCCATTTTCAGCGATTTCCTTAAAATTACTAGGCGACAGGAAACTTAGGTCCATATATAATTCACCATTTTTTTCAAATCTAGTGGTCATACTTTCAATTATTTTATTCAAAATCACGTTGTGGACAGTTACTGTAAAATGTTGGTTTGCATCAGTTATGGGAGTATCACGGGTTGTTTCTGACGCCATTCTTTTTTTAAAACGAATTCTTTTAGTTGGAAACGCATTTTGAATTTCTATATCGTCTATATTTCTTTGTTGCAATTCATTAGAAGCTCGTGTTATAAATGACTTTGCCACGGTTATTATTGTGTTGAAATCTCTTTGAATATCTCTTAATTGTTTTAAAGTCTCTGATACTAATTGATGACATTTGAGTAGATCTAATCCACTTGTTTGTAAGTAATTAGATAAAGGTGTAGTGTGGCTAACAATTCGTAAGTAAATATGTGCCACTAATATTGTTTCATATTTTAAAAGAAAATCTCTAAAATTTTGCGCTTTTGATCGAATTTCAGAGTTCATTTCTTGTTTATCTATAATTGTGCTAAGTACAATAATTATGTCAACAAATAGGGAATTACTGTAATCTCCAAAGTCCAAACGAACCAAAAATTCTTCTTAAAGCCACTTCTTTCGCCCACCACCTTGTTTCGCCAATAATTTGTAATGTTTTCCTTTTTTCGACATCTAGCCAAATATTCATTCGTTTGTAAGATTCTTTGAAAAATACAGCTAACGAATTAAGTAAAGAAAAAAACGAAGCTGCTGCAATTGGATCTTTTGTGGCATCACAAAGTACTAAATTAAGAACATGGCTGTAACACCAAACGTGAATTTGTTGCGCAAAATATTACTTAACCAAGCAGTAAAACCATTAAACTGACGTGACATATTTGCTGCACCGTCAGTTGCATTTGCTATGCATTGCTGTATATCTAAATTATTAAGAAATAAAACATTTTTTAAAAGTTCTAAAAAAATTTGGCCAGTTGAACTTTCGCAGTTTACGACGGCAATTACTTTTTTATTAATTTTACCGTCAAAAACATATCTTATAACAACACTACATTGATCTTTCACCGAAACATCTTGGGTTGTATCAAGTTCTACTGAATACATACCTGCATTTTGAATTTGGTCACAAATTTCTTTTTTAATCAATGAACCAATTGATTGTATTACTACGACTACCGTTTTTTTGTTTATAACAAGGATAATAGATTTCCTCGTCCTCTTTTGCCCGCTTCATGAGCAATTTTGCTTTTATTAATTATAATATCTAAATGTTCTTTTAATACTACAGCATATTTACTTATTAAGATAATAAGTTCTAAAAAATTACCATGGTCAAGTTTGGAATCATCTAATATATTTGCAGCCTCAAATTGTGTTCCCCGAAAACTTAAGCCGCGTTTTCCAATAAGTTTTACTATGTCTACCACTCTTTCTAAAATTTGACATTTATTTTTGATTTGGTCTTTTCTGATGGTCTTCTGTTTTGAAAATAACATGGTATTAATATCTTGCTCATGCAAGTATAGAAAATAAGCTTCAGTACAGTGGGCATGCATTTTACTACCTTCATGTTCCTTGATTCTTTGATGCACATGTTTCCAATCACTCATTCCCTCAATAAATGAATTACTTTCGTTTGTTTTTGCAAACGCTAGGCAAACAGAGCAATATAATTAATAATTTAATTCATTATAACTGAGCCAACATCGGTCTTGACCTTTTTCTCTGTGGAATACTTTTTTTGTAAAAGGAAGATTAGTGAATGAAGACGGTTGCTTGGGATGCAATTTGAAAAATAGGGCTATATCTGTAATAGCAGGCCTAACAAAAATGTTTAACGATTCCTTCACTTCTTCTTCCTCATCAATCGGTTCATTTTCTGGCACTACAATTGTTGACGAAATTGAGGTTGGAGCTGTTACTGTGTTTACAATTTCTTCTATTTCCTCTTCAACAAATTGAAAGGAGGTAGATGGTTGTGGTGATTGTGAGAAAGTCAGAGTCTGTTTCTGTAGTAGTTGTCTGTTCATGAGTTTATTGAAAATATTTGGAAATTTTCACAGATTTTTTAGCATCTTTTGCTAATAATTTTCTTTTCTTTTCGCGAAGTTTTTCTGCGCCCCCTTTAGCCTTTTTCATCTTATTATTAATTATTTAATTATATAAACTAACGACACTAAAAAGTATTGTTTAATAAACGCACTTTAAATGCACAAATCTAGCACTAAATTAAAAACTAACAACTTTGTCTTTTTAACCTAATAATTTTAAGTAAATATTATACGAGTATTTATTTGTTGGGGCCGGCTGATGTGATTAAATCGCATTCGTAAAAGGGACTGAAACTGAAGTAAAACAATTTTAAAATACCTAAAACGTTAGGCAAAACAGTGGTATGATTATGTTTGTGCTTGTAGTATAAACAAACCAAACACTGCGATCGGCCGGCCTCATAAATTAAGCTCCGAATTACATGAAATTCGTAGAATACGTAACATTATAGTAGGTCCAAGGCACAGTGCCACAATAGTATTATTGTATTGGAAACAACGGTCCCAACTTCAGTAGGTGGAATGGTTGTGGATATTATTTACGAGTGTTCTATTTTATTAAGCCGCAAGCAGAGCTGTTGGGCCAGAACTGTTATTTTAACGTTTTACTATTTTTCTTTTGCAACAGCAAAAAATTAAACGTAATGGCCCGATGGCCGGCCCAGTATGTGTCCGGCCCGACTTAGTATAAAAATAATTTCTATAATGGTTACATTATTATATTCAATTTATTTATTTCTTTCTTTAATAAACCGGCCCAAAATGCATCGGCCCACCGGGATTTTTCCCGGTATCCCGGTAGGCCAGTCCGCCCCTGCAGTGTATTACTTGATTTCCTCAGCATATATCTCCAAATAACTGAATTTGCAATTTTACTGTGTAACTGCCGCATTAAAGCTGTTAAATTAATTTTTGATGTATAATTTTCAAAATTAATGAGGATTTTCCACTGAACTTGGGTAAATAACTTGCGCTGAATAAGGTTGTGATAAGCTAATGAGTATGTAACAATAAACAGTTGTTTTGCACTCACTGTGTTTTTAACTACGTGGAAAAACAGTGAATATGTTATTCTTGCTGAAGTAATCATGCTATTTTTATTTATATAACTGCGCGTACCTGCTCATGTTTTATCGTTTACTTATTTATTACAGTTCATTTACAACCAAAGATAAGATTTAATTATTAGTTTAATGCTGTTTTAATAGGCTTTGCAGTAAAAGCGTTACATTCATGCAAATTATAAAGTAAGGCAATTTATTTTAGGGCAAGGCAACATATCATGCGAAGGGTATTGTGCATTCTTCTAAATTTAGGAATTAATAATTGTTTTAATTTTGTTCTTGTTGACATTTTTACAGGGTTCTAAAAGAATGGAGCATTATAAAACTTTTAAATTAAAAAAGTACAAGCGAAACCTGTGGTCTACGCCCCACGTTTTTTTGGTAACTTATTTTTAAAATGTAAGAAATTACCTGTGCCGAGACGCAAGACATGAACCGAATGCCTCCGGCAGTATTGTATATTCTCTACATGCGTAATACTAAGTAATCAAGCGAATGTCTATTCCTTTCGAGTAACATCCCGACCCAGCGTGATCGACGATAAATAATCTATAAAATAAATGTACCAATTTTTCCGTCAAACTGGCCCCTTTCATTGGTGTTTTAAAGTTTAATTTTCACATTTGAAAGTCTTCTAACTGTAGACTTGAATGTCTGTCCTTGATTACTATTAATGGTGGTTGTGTATGTTAGGTTCGGTTAGGTTAAATTAGTCTTGTTTGACATTTTGATTTCTTAACGGTAAAGGGTAATCCAGTACCCGAGGCTAATAACATAATTGTGTGTAACGAAAAAACATTTACAGATATCTACCCTCTTGATATCTCAGCTGCAATCCGATTTTTTAATTTTATTTGAGTTATTTACGATTATTTTCCTACCCAGCATCGCTTGCATACTCTATCCTACATCTCCATAGTTGTAGTTGGTACTCATCTGTCCCGTATTCTGCTGTGCGTAATAGTGTAGCCCGATGAAAGGGATTCGTAAGCTGAACATGTGTGTTCGCCACGGAGTTTGACGTGAGAACGCCAAATTATGTCCCAATCATACACACAAATCGTAGACATTAAATTTTGTGTATCTTTATTGTAAAGCACAGCTGTACAAACGCATATGCGCCTTATATAATGAACACGTAAATATATGGTTTCTAGTAGCGGGAGGTTCTCGCCACAAAGTTGAGACAGGAGAAAGGGAGCCAGATCTAATATAGATATCTAGATAGCCAGGTAGATAGATAGTCAAACTACTGGGCTAACCCTCCTCTCTTTTATGGTTAACAATGAATAAGGGAATGAAGTAGGCGGCGTAGCGAGTCTTATACTAGTCTAGACTAGGTTACAAAGCCGGATCCTTCCCCCCGTCTCAATATTTAGTAACGACGTATTCACTAACTTTCTCGGCACACTTTTATTATGTTTACGGGTTTCGACGTTTCTGTGACAGCCACGCAGGGTAAACGGGACCAGGAAGCTGCGGCGCCGATGAAGGTATTAATTACTTCATTATATCTCTTAATAAACTTGTTAGCACGCGCAACGGACACTGCTATTTGCGATTGCTTTAATTTCCTGTAGAAATGCTCGCGTTTATTATTGCTTGCACTATTTGAATTAGCTAAGTGCTGCTTCTGCTTGTAAGTCATCGCAACACTATAAAGATAAACAAAATGGTAAACTAAACCCAAGTTGGTTGTATTTTAATTGTTTATATCTATTTGTCCAATTTCAGCTTTGACTTGTTCGTATTTTCGAAGGAATCAATTTGTATTCAGTATGTTAAACTATACAAAACTGTTTATTTCGAGCTAAATTGGCGGGTTAGGAATTTACAACTGACTTCGTAAATATGTTTGACTAATTGCTTTAAAACGTTCCTCGGAGATCGATTCACGGAATTTGTTAATCGCTTTGAGTGGATTCTGTTAGAATAACACAACGAAATAATCCACATCTTGCGATTTTGTTTCTCAGTAATATTGTAGCGGTCAACTGTACACAGGAAAATCTTCTTTACGTACGGGCCATGTAAATATGTGGGTTTTCGTGGTGGAAAAGTTTCACTACTAAAAGCTAAGACAGGTGAAAGGGCTCCAGATTTATCATATGTTTATCTCTTTGAAAATTAAGGAAGCTATATAGCGTAGTGTAAAAACGTATGTCTCGAACCGTATGATGGGACTGCTTAGGTGATTATAAGAAAAGTTAGTAATTAATATCTTAAGAAGTCATGATAAAAAAAACTAAATTTAGCGTACAGTTTCGTACTAGTAGGTGTCAGTAACATCCAACTACTATTATGTAAATTTAATGTTTTTTTTATCTTTAATGTAATTACCAATTTGAGTTCAGAGTATGATTCGACGTAAAGAAACTCGTAAAAATGGTACTGTTGGTTATTTGAAGGATTAACCGTTTTACAGTAAACTCGATTTGAACATTTTATCTGCTTCAGAATAACACAAAGCTTTTTTGCCCATTTATTATTAATTGTTTATAGACGCTCCTAAACTGTCATCCAAAAACCTCCTGAGCAAACTGATAGTGATAGTAAATAAGTTATCAAATACTTTAGAAATAGGAAACCTTTGTCCTACTTTGAAGCAATGTTTAAATCGATTTGTTTGAAAAACGATCTTAGAAAAATTGAAGTAACCAAAGTTTCCCACCACATTCAATTTAGGTCGTCTCTGTTTTAGATTTTTTTTGTTCAATCTTATTCAATTGTAGCGCATACTGATAGCAAACTGTATGCCTTATTTATTTATTTATACAGGATGATTTGATAAACATGGGTACGCAACCGCTTTCTTACGGAGTTACAGCCTTCTGAAGATGAAACAGTCTATTCAGTTTTTGTCTATAACTTTCGCAGTAGTTGCGCTAAAATTAAGAAACTAGAAACCCAAGCATTACTTAGCTTATTAATTTTACTGATTTATGTTTGAATAAGTGTAGTAGTGGTGTCTCGTATGGAAAGGATACGTATTATTTTCTTCCAAATATTTTAGATCGTGATAGATTTTGAGGTATTGGTTGTAAAATATTATTATCTATGCAGAAGTACACAGAAAGATACTTTTGTTAAAAGTTGCAAAAAATCAAGTTGCCATGAAGCTCCGACTGTTTTCTGAAGATGCGGAAACAGTTTGGATGTTGTACAAACTTTGAAAATATGTTCTACACGTCTTGGCAATAAAAAACATTTTCTATAAACATGCGTCCGTAATTGTTTAGGGGGTTACCGCCTCTGCAAGAGGCAACAGTTTTAGTTGTTGAAGCTGTCACCACCTGTGGAGGCTGTAACTCTTTATCGAAGCGTTTTTTCACACAAGTGTATACGAACATTGTTTACTCCTTTGATGTGTAGGACATATATGTCCATATAGGAAACTATTAGGACACCTTGAGAACCCACTTAGACCTTCATGGCCTTCATAAACATTGTTTTAAGATTCTGAATACTTACTGAAAGTGTGTTCCACATGTTTAGAGTCGCTCTATATGAAATGGTTCTTGAGATGTTAATTAAATACTAGCTTCTAGTCGCATTCTTCAGCGCGCTGTAATTTATTTAGGAAACATCTTAGAGCGCACATTTGCATGCAGTTTTTTTTTGTAAAACTTCTTTGGCGGCATCTACATTTCGTAGGATAAAACTCGTTCGTTGAAACGGAATACGAAAACGAAACCGCGTCACGGTCTTATCAACGATTATTTGGACATTAAGCCTCAAATGGAAAAAAAGTGTCTTTTAAAGTTGTTGCCCTATTATTTGTGATTGCTACACTGCCATTATTATATTTTTATCGTTCACAATAAACATAAAAACAACATAAATATAAAATTCGGAAAAATGACCAAATTCCAGAGCCTCGATCAGCCGCTTGGCTCCTTCTGTACATCTTTCCCATACTGTGCGCGGCACGTATTTGTAATATTCTCCCGATTGTCTCATATGTGCCCGACTCGGACGGACGATGGTGCGCATTGACGTTATACCTGACTGTAGGGGAAATCGTATTATCTATGCTAGCTAACAGTGATTTGCAGACAAAGAAAGAAATAGTTATAATGCAATTTTTTTGTTAAATCATACTATTTAAAGTTCACTTTTAGTGAGAACACTAGGAAGTTTCACATAGAACTGAAAGACATGCGTTTTGGCACACATGGCTTTTTTGTTACAATTACCGAAGGATTCATACCATATAGTCTGAAACGTAACTTTTTGTACATCACCCTGTATACGGCACACAGTTCTTTATGCTACCAATTTGATTTTGGTTTATACCACCAAGTTACTGATTTCAGTAGGTAACTTTAGCGTTACTTTCCGTTTGATTACGAGGTATGTTGTTGTGAACATCAAAAATTCCGTATTTTTACTTTTTTTATCTTATTCTAAAGAAGTGCCGGTGTAGATAATGTAATAACTTTGCGAGACTTACATTTAGATATACTTTAGTGGCTATGTTTAGGGGCTACTATAGTCCATATACATGGTACTCGCATTAAAAATAATGAATTACAGTGTACGTCTAGTGACAGCTACTTTATATGCGGCTTTTATGCAATGTTTGGGAATATATTATACAAATTTTACGGGCAGAAATCCGGGCTTCACTTATCACCTACTAAAAAGTACTTTTACGATCAGGGTTTTACTTTTTATGAAGAACCGTCTCCTTGTCTTTCAACTTCATTAAGGAACTTTTCCACTTAAGCGTATTTAGTTAGTCAAAAACTAATAAAAAGGATCGGCTTATGTAAGTTTTAAGTTTTACGAGTAAAATGGTTTGAGTGCCAGATTTTAGTCGTTTTAAAATTGATTTTTAATTCTGTTACTTCATAGGACGAACGCATAAAATATTGGACATGTTTTATCTCCTCCCGCAGCTTTTATCAAGAGAGCACCCCTGAAATAATACTTCTGGATTGTTTTGTATTTTAAATATCATGCTAACTTAGTTATCAGTTTGCATACAAAATAATCTGGTTATCTCGCGCCACATGTTAAATTATAACTTTATTATGGAGCATCCGGAAGATTAACATCCCAATTCTAGCAAAAGCTCCCGCGTAATTCAAGAGTTATAGCGTCCTTGTGCACAATGGCTGTCCGAGAAGTGAAATTGGCTGAAAGGCCTTTTAAACCATTACATTTAATTAACTGTGGGAACTTTATGACTCTCTGTACCTACAGGTTGACCCGTTTAGCAATTAGCTTTTGACAGTTTGTGTCGAGGTGCTCGTTTTTGTTTTGATGATAAAATTTAAGTTGAGGGGCGAAAAGTTCGCATTATTATAATTGGAGTTTACATACTTTTAGAATGCTTGAAAATTGAGGGAAACAAAGGATAATAAAATGAAAAACATGCATATTCGATTTCAAACATAACAAACTCGAGCGGATCACGGAAGAAGTTAGCGGCACGTACAGACTTTGTATATGCAGTGTAATGTTGTGTAATAAGATGTAGTTTTCTTGATGTAAATCCTTTTGATTTACGACCCTCGTAAAATAGCGTCACATTGATACAGTGTATCACTGAGCGACGTTGGCGCTATCGCTGCCGTATTAAATGAAGTAGGGAGGTATTCTTTCAAGGACATTTAAGCATGAATTGAAATTGGCATTCGCAAAAAAGAAATCTTTTAACTCATTCTTAAATAATAATAATAATAATCTAAATTGTGTTGAAGGTTTTACCGTTGTATGTGTTATAAATAAAAATTCATCCCGTTTTCTACTTTTGCATATTTCCAGTGTTTAGGGGCGTTATTTTTTTTGCCACCTATTTTTTGATTCACGAATTTGCTGTATCGTCCTGGTTGTTTTTAATATCAAGTATGTCGACATCACCAAGTGGCGAGGCGACAAATCAGTACTAACTGAGAAGAACGAAACGCCGCGCCACATGTATCTCAAATATAAGAAGCTACAGGGGAGCGGACGCAGATTCCGACCATTACCTAGTGCGAATAGTATTAAGACAAGGAATGACAGGACAACGATATAACAGTAAGGGATACTCAGCACCACTATAGACAAAAAATGGAAAAGAAATACGAACAGAACCATTAACGTGGAGGAAAAATGAAAGCGAATAGAAGATGCAATACAAGGAGGGGCAAAACAAACAATAATGAAGTAGAAACGAAACAAAAAAGAGCTGGTACTACAAGAGCATATAAAAGTGTAAGAGAGGAAAAAAGCCAGAGAAGAAATTATAAAAAAGAACACGAAGAAAATACAACAAAATATAACGAACAAAGCAAAGTCGCAAAGCAAATTTGTAGGAGAAGGAAAAGATTGTCTAATAAAAAAAAAGGATGACAGAAGAATAATACAAAAACAAGGAAATAAGAAACTTTTACTAAGACATAAAAAATCAAAGATAGGATATCAAAATAACACAGCGTAATATAAAAACAAAAAAGGGAACTAAGAGAGAGATGGAAGGAATATATAGATATTGAGCTAGATAATTACAATACATGTAACATTATCATTATACAGCCAAACGCTGCCTACTCAATCCCTTTCTCCAATCCTCTCTGTCCTGAGTCATGTCTTCGTTCGGGTTTCGTTTTTCCATCGCTTTCCTAATGCCTTCATTCCAGGAACGCCTTGGTCGTCCTCGCTTCTTTTTTCCTGGAGGTTGCCAGCGAAATATTCTTTGTGGCCATCGATTTTCCGGCATTCTCATTAAATGTCCAAACCAGCATAAACCGCGCATTTCAATTCTATCAATAACTGTTTGTTCTGCCTTCATCTGTCGTCTGATTTCTTCATTGGGTATGTGTTGAAGCTTAGATATCCTGGCACTACGTCTCAGGTAATCCATTTCTACTGCTTGTAATCTGCGCTTCATTTCTACTCTTATCACCCAGATCTCACTTCCGTAACAGAGAACTGATTCTACCATTGATTGGCCTATTCTTTTCTTTGTCTTTTTGGATATGTTTTTATCCCACCATAGCGAGTTGGGACAACCTATTACTTTTCTGCTATTTTGAATTCTGTGTTTTATTTCTGCTTCTCCTAGTCCTTTTCGATCTACAATGGCCCCAAGATATTTAAATTCTTCAACTTGTTTTACAAGTGTATCGTCATTTAGGAGAACTTGAAATTGCGTCTCACTATTAACTACCAGATACTCTGTTTTATGTAGGCTTACTTGCAGTCCCCACTTCTGGTATTCGGTGTAGAGCCTCTTCAGCATAAATTCCAAATCGAATGAATCTTGCGCCATAAGTACTTGATCGTCCGCAAAATTAAGTGTAAAGAGATAGTTTTCGTTTACTGGTATACCCATTCCTGTGCATTTTCTTTTCCATTCCCTCAATACTAGTTCTACGTAAAGATTAAATAATATTGGTGATAGACTACATCCTTGGCGGAGTCCTTTGATTATTGATATGGGTGTTGACAATTGTTTTTCTCTTTTAACATAGGATGTATTGTTGTTATAGAGTTCTTTTATGATAGCTATCAAATGGGTATTCATGTTTAGTTCAGTCAGGGCTTTCCAGAGCTTACTTTGTGGTATAGAATCATATGCTTTTTCGGGGTCAATGAAGGCGAGATGTATTTCCTCTCCCGTTGAAATCTTTTTTTCTAATATTTGTTGTAGTGTAAAGAGATTGTCAATACAAGAGCGGTACAAAGCCACTCTGATCTTCACTTATACTGTAGCCAACATTTGCTCTTACCTTTTCTTGGAGTATCTTTCCAAACAACCTACTAATACTACCCGTAACACTAATGCCTCTGTAGTAACCAGAGTCCTTTCTATTTCCCTTTTTAAAAATCGATGTTATATAGGCTTTTTTCCATTCCTGGGGGATCTGTACTGATCTAACACATTTATTCATTAACTTCGTAATACGGCTTATAATTTCTTTCCCTCCATATTTTACTAGTTCTATAGCTATATTACCTGGTCCTGGTGATCTTGAATTTTTCATATTCATAGTATGACTTTTAGTTTCTTCTTCTGTTATTAGTAGGTAGTTGTCATCTCTTTCCTCTATTGTATGTTGTATCTCTTTGTATTTGCTTCGGTTTTCTGTCAGTAACTTTTCATAATGGTCTTCCCATTCTCTCATACTTATTAATTGACTGCCTTGTTGTGTATTATTTGTCTTTATCCCTTTGACGGTTTTCCAGACTTCTGTAGACCGAGATCCTCCTATCATGCCTTCAATCTGAATACATTTCTGTTCCCAATACTGGTTTTTTATTTCTTTAATTCTTCTTCTTAGTTCTTTATTTTTTTCCTTCTCTTCTTTCACGTGTTTGTTTAGTTAACCACCTGTTATATAATTTCTTCTTTTCTGTTATCAGTCTTTCTATCTCTTCTGTCATCCAAAAAGGTTTTTGTTTCTTTTTCTTCTTGTCTATATTTCCAAGTGCTTGATAGGCGGCATTATGAAGTGCTTTTTTGATGGAAGGAATACTTTGAGGAATTGCCAAATAAAAAAGAAGACGAAGAAAAGGGAGACGAACAGGCAGAAGAAACTGCATTCGGTGACGAGCAGAGACAGATGGGAGTAGTAGAGCCGCAAACTAAGGATGAAGTAAAAATGGTTATCAAACAACTGAATAACAACAAAAGCCCAGGCGAAAACAGATTTAAAGCAGAAATAATCAAGTACGAAGGAGAGAAACTACTTAACGAAATTTTCGAGCTAATAACAAAAATATGGCAAGATAGAAGAGAAGGTGATAGAACCATCTGCGACGACTACAGAGGAATAGTTTTATTAGATACGGTATACAAAACACTCGCTATAATTTTAAAAGAAAAAATTATTGGAGACTATCAATGCGGCTTCAGAAATAGTAGATCTGTAATATACCAAATATTTGTCCTGAAACAAATCCAAGTGAACTCGTACCAACATAAAATGGTACTACATACGATGTTCATAGATTTTAAGTAGGCATACGATTCCATAAATAGAGAAAAATTTTATATGACAATGGAAGAGTTAGTAATACCGAAGAAATTAATAAACATGACAAAAATGACTGCATAACACAAAAAACCTAGTTAGAACACATGACAACGTATCAAGTGCTTTCAGAGTAGGAAAGGGATTAAGACATAGAGGCCCATTGTCAGCACTATTATTCACCGTAACACTGAAAAAAATAATAAGAAACAGCGGACTAGGCGCAAAGAGAAGTATCTCCGACGAAAACTATGAGTGCATAGCCTACGCAGTTTTTAGAATGATACTGTGTTTTATTTCATTTATTTCTACGCCATTTACTGCCCACCGACACATACTCTTTCTTCAGATCAATACAAACTTTTGTTCCACCCCAATGCTAGAAGAAAACTTAGTAAATCCAGACAGGTGAGCAGGCCTTTCCTATGTTAACAGAAACTTTTATAAAACTACTAAATTTGCAATAATTCACCCAGGGACGTTTAATATGAAATAAAATCGCTTTCTACGGTGACTTTGTAACTTATAAGCGAGATTCTGGTACGTATTTTGGGTGCCAGAGTTCTGCACTGAGGTCTCCCAAAATAACGCCCTGAGCATTGTTTTACAGAGCAGCGATGAACTCGAAATCTCAGAATTCTAAACTTTCTAAATGATATTACTACCGAGCTTCATTTTCACAATATTCAAACTAGCAAAACAGTCCAGCACGGTCGGAAAGGTCGATTTTCTGGTTTCAAATAAGTTTTAATCTATTTAACTGGTTCTCTGGAAATATTACATTGGGAATAAGTCAAGAACAGGAGGGTTAGTGAATTCGGCGAAGTTCAAATATGGACTCCTTTTAGAATATATGAGGATAATTTCAAAGAACGTAACGGTTTTTAGGAAAAATGTTGCTATATTGTTTGTCATGCACGGGCGTGCGGTAAAGTTTAACTTTCGGATTAAATTCAAAATTCAAAGTTGACGGGTCTTTCAGAATAACTGCAAACGAACTTCGATTTCTTAATATTCAAATTTGCAGCAAGAACAGAATGGAAGAGCTAGTGAGCTCTGGCGTTCAGACGAGGACTTGTTCTTTTTCCGACCGCGAAGCGCGTTTTAAAGGGAAACTGGACTAGAGAGGGAACTACTTCTACTCTTACTAAATTGAGGGGTGCTCTCTCAAGCTCAGAATAGGCTAGAGGGAGAAAGGTTAACGAACCAGTTTGCGTCAAAATTTAAAGGTTACCGAACTAAACTAAAATAAATTTTAACAGCGCAAAATCAGTTTGGTACAACTCTCACCTGACCGTACATTTTTCTTCACTATGAAAAGGCTTATCTTGAATTACTCTGAAATTTTTGTGTGTGGTTACGTAATAATTCCAATGTTTATGTTTAGGTAGCAATAATTATAATATAATGTCAGGAAAATTTTCCAAAGTTTATTTTTAGACATCATGAAGAGATATGGATGGAGATTTCTCTTAGCGAATATTAAATACAGAAAAATACATAGTCTATCATTTTCGCAGTAGCTTAATGTTGACAGCGTTTCACAGAACATAACTGATGATGTATTTTCCCTGTTTATCTCCATATTCGCGTTGTATATTATTATGATGTATGTTATGAGTTGCCCGTGTATTGCTTAAAATTTTATGATCTTAATTTAAAATTCAATTTTTATGAGTTTTATTTATCCATCTCCTATTTTTCGCTTTGTGCGGTTTTTGTGTCGACCCTTTACCGTCAACACAAATATCTTTAGTATTGGAGGAATTCCCTTAAAAATAATTGAGATATCAAGCTAACTGATAAGGTAACTATTCACGAAAGGGCTGGGACTTTTATTTAATTTAAAAAAACATTTATTAGTCGAGTTAAAACTGTATTATGTCAGGCACACGTCGGCGTATTTTGTATTACAATCTTGCGATCGTGCACCGGGTTCTTTCTGATAAAATCTCGCGTTTCTAAAATTGCAGTTTTCGTCGGATAAAGAAGTGTTTTTCTTTTAAATGGCTGTTTCTAGGTAATCCGTCGGATACGGGAAACGGTTATGATTTTTACGATTTTCGTGCTGTCGTCGGTGCCCTCGCGAAAACTAATCTGGGTTATTATGGAAATTGCCTTTGTGTTATAACTCTAATTTCGCTAACTAAATATTTCATACCATCAGAGCAAACGAACCAACAAAAAAAAGTAATTAAACTTCGGTAGTTCGTTATCGTGGACTAGTTTTTATAACGTGGTAAATGCTTTATGTTTCACGCTCTCATTTTTACGTGCTTCATTGCCTGGTACAAGTTGTCACTTTATTTTCCTTCTTTCTACGGTATACACTACAACTTGTGTCTATCTCATTTCCGCCAATTTAAGACACGCGAGTTCGCTTCTTTTCAAAAGTTCCCTTTAGTTATAGCCACACATAATTTTTCGTGCATTTGCTGCCAGGGTGCCTGAAAGAACATTTTTCGTGCCGGGCTCCGACGGCAGAACTTTTTCGGGAGATGTTGAACAAGGCTGAATTATTTGGCACGATTTTATGCTATTTATTACTCGCTTATTAATAGTTTATGGTCGACTTGAAACGGGATTAATAAATTTCAATTACATTATACAATCATGATTTTGTTGAAGAGTAGTTAAATTCTACTTTATGCTTGTTTGCATTTCTAATATCGCATGCTAAATGCCAAAATTAACTTTTTTTTCTTGCAATTTCGACTTTCTATTTGACATAAACCTTGCATGTTTCTCAAGTATTGTTTTCAAATTCTTCTCACTGACATATTCGGATAATACTTCCCTTCAAGGAAAAATCTAGGTCGTGTAGTTACAGAGAAAGGCCCGTTTCTAGTATTTGTACATTGTGTTGTTAAGGGGGTGTTTGGAAAGAAACATAATAAGAAACTGGCGTAAATTTAGTTCTACAATTAGCGTATTTCGGTTGCAGCGCAATATTTTGACCAGCGAGTTGACAGGATTAGAAATGCTACTATTGCAATTAAATTTAGTTCTTTTTAGTTTAGTACTATCTGCATTTTCTTTTAGCACTCATTTGGTGTATGTTTTCTTCAATTTGCGAGCTATGTATGTGTTCTATCGTTATTGAGCCGGGAGTAAGCTCAGGGTCAATATAGAAAGTTTGTTTCCAATTGGTGTTTTCGCAGTTCTAAAAGATTTATTTATTTTCGTAAATAGTTTATTGTTGTATAAAAGATTCTTAAAGAGTAGCTGAGACTACAGATTTTATTGTATCGTAAACGCACAAGGAGTTTCTATAAATCAATATTACAATTAACTTTGGGTTTAGACCGCGTCGTCATTTGGGGATTACACCCAGCATAATCAGGTAAGGACTGACCTGTAGCTCGTTTCCGTTTACAAGCATTTGCTCTAAAAGTTTGAGCAATATTTGTTCGCATGCCCTGTCTAAACAGGGCCGTGTGCTTAGATTATTTAAACCTTGGGGCGGACAAGGATTTGATCTCGATGTAATTTGTTTGCCAGGACAATAATATCTAATCAGCTTATGCCTGTTAGCTGCTTGTGAACTCATACAAACTAACGTTTCGCAAAACATTGCAGCTTGCATCTTCAGCGTGGTTAGAGCACTGAATTCAAATCCGGGATGCGAAGGTATTTAAACTCCCTTGAGCCAGTCGGGCAGAACGGCAGAGTTCTGTCACCGTTGGCCGGAGACGGATTCGGTGGAGCGTGATCGTGAGATCGATGATGCTGAAGAGTCTTTAGAGGATGAACTACTGCTTTACTGAGTCTAAAACTACTCTCTCTGTTTATGTTGTTAGGTCTTAATTTCAGTTGCTTCCCGTATGGTACGAGGAACGTAATGGAGTACTCTGGCGTGTATTCGAGCGTTCTCAAAGTCCATCTTATGCCCAGTTAAAATCTTCAGTTTTCAGGTTGATTTATTTACTTACAGTAGTGTGATTGGTTTTTTTACATTTTTCGCCTTACAAACATAATAAAACATAACTCAAACTATTTTAAACATTATTAAAAATTTGAAGAATGTTTTGGAAAAATAAAGGTTTTTAGGGTTATTTTTAAAGTTGGACTTTTGTAATGGTTTTTAGTGGATTCGTCACCCACGAAAACATAATAAAAGACTGTAAAATAAAAAATAACCGCCATTTTAGAAAATACCCGCAATCTTGGATTTTGACGTGATTTGGGAATGCATTTCCCTTCTAAAATGTTTACCTCTACATTGTTTACAAACGTGCCAAATTTCATGTTTTTATCATAAAATGCCAATCCCTCCGTAGCGTAGCCCCCTTACTATAGTGAGTATTTGTACAATCTAAGATTTGTATTAATTATTAAGATAAAATGATTGTAATGATATGCATTTTTGACTAAGAATCTGTTTTTATTTGTGGGGACATAACATCTGAAAAAACATAATTTCTTATGCATTTTGCACATAGTTCAACTTCTTGAAAAACGCTGTGAAAATGGAAATAGGCATTCAACAGAAGAATAATAAGTAAAGGCAATTTGTGCTTGCATAGGGGTCTATTTTCTGAAGTTACGCCACTGAACTGCAGGTTCTAACTACGTAATGCAACGTTTTCTAGCCCATGTTTGTAGAAACTTTTCTTTTGATGTGTAGAACTTTTTCTCAAAGTTTGTACAAATTATTTCCGCATCTTAAGAAAACACTTAAACGGTCATGGTAACAGGATTTTTACATAAATTTATTTATTTTGAAAACCATTGAACTATTTGCAACACGATGTTGTTTTTGTGTCTTTTTGTAAAAAGATTCTTTTAAAAATAAACAAGTGTAAAAATGTTCAGAAAGAAGTTAATAAATAAAGTTAAAATAACAAAGTACCAGTGCGGCCCTTCAAGAAATATTTCAAACGAAAACGAGTGTAAAACACAGTCCTTTAATACGTATGATTGCATGCAAAATTTGTTTATTTTATACAGAGTGGTTTTTTTAAATTTTAATAAATATAGCAGTTTTAAGTGCCATCTTTGAAAGCGCCCATATCTTACAAAACGAAGCATTGCAGGGCAGTACTACGTGCCCCTGCAATTTGATACCACCTTTTTTGAACCCTCTTATATTAAGGATTAAAGTGAAGCTGTATATATGTTTAATTCATTTCCTCATGTTAACTATTTGAGGCCCTGTTTCCTATTTTTAATTACGCTATAATCAGTTTTAGATGCATATTGTTACGGCAGTACCTGTTATAGATTATAGGTACTAAATTATATACGCTTTGATTACAGGGAGTCAGATGTAACAGAACAAGGCATTACACCAAAAAGTTTGGATAGTTTTAGAACTGGAAACGCTTGCTTATTTTTTGTCGTTAACTTTGGCATTAAAACTTTGAAATTGTTTATGTGGGCACTGTTTATTTAGACTAGTATTTTTACTTATTTTGCTTTGAGTAAATTCGCAAGTGGAGGGATAATATTTTTTAAATTATTTTCAAAATTTACACTGTTTAAATGCATGTCTTAAGAATTTCATTTCCTATAAAATAATAATTACGCAAAATAGTACTTTAGGTGGTTGTTGCCAACTCTAACAGTTTTCGAGTTGCCATTAAGTCTGGGTCTTAATATACGCAATGCTTTGAGATTCAGCGCTGAACCGAAAGTTACTCTTCAAGTGGGGCAAGCCCGCTCTTTTCTGTTTAAATATTACAGACAGAATCTTGGCTCCCACAAATGGCGTCAAGCTACTGGCTACTGGCTACTGGAGTATACAAACCACGGCAACAACTTAGTGCAAGCTACCGAAAGATCAAAGCCAAGCTTAGACGACTGAAATGGAAAACGCACAAGGGGGGAACGACCAGTACAGTTAAGTATGGTACAACTCCAAACTTTAATAAATTCCATCAGCCAGCCAGCACAAGCGATTCAGCCAGCCAGCACAAGCGATAGCTACTATAGGGTCATTCTCGAAATGCTGGACTCGCTTCCAGAGCAGAACAGACAACCACGCATTTTTAGAAGCCATGGAGATGTACAAAGAGGTGAAACGATCAGCGACGCGCACGCGCTGAAAGTCATCACGCTGCTCTTACAAGGACCAGCTCTAACATGGAACGGAGTAAAAGACACAACCAACTCGTGGGGTGTGGCAATTTATTTACTAAAGACCACATACGGTTCAACACGCCCAGTACACCAGATACTGTGCGAAATTTTCAAGACTGGACAACCTGACACGCAAAACAGAATTGTTTTCAGCCGAAAAGAGGCCACTCATAGCGAAGATCCCGCTAACAGAGAGAGCCACAGATAGTTTTCAAGTAGACATGGTTTACGTACTCTTCACCTCAAACCTAAGGAAGCAGTTTAAAGCTGGCCTCGTTCGCTGAACTACTAGCGGAGACGCGTCAGATCGACTATACACCCAGCATTCAGAAACCTGATACTACCAGATCAGGAGACTCGAACCAGCCCAACACAAAAATACGGTGCGGATACTGCAAGTTCCAGTGGCACAGCAAAGAAGAGTGCCGTAAGAAGAAACGGGCGGAGAATGTACCGGGCTCAGAACCGTCAACAGTTCAACCAGCACCCATTACCACCACACCGAAACTATCCTGTTTGGGATGTGAGGAACTTGGGTTTATCCGTAGCAACCACCATAAATGCCGAACGCAATTCACCGACGTAGGACTCTTCGTGGCCGATGTCAAGCCAAGGGTCACCACTCAAGCTCCAATACCCATTGCAGCTGGAACCGCCACGGGAGGATCCTACTTTGACACGGTCAAAACAGAGCGTCGCCGGTTTAGTCCTGTACCGCCTCCTCAGACAACAGGGACATAAGTTTACCCCTAAGCCAGTAAACTTAGTCATGGCCGACGGCCGACCACAAAAAGTTCTGATCGCAACAGCCACCATCCAGCTCGAGACGGGAGCTATAGAAATGGAGGTTTTAGTCATCTCAGGAGCCCAAAACCGCACGCTTCTCGGCATCGACCTCATCCAAAAGGCAGGGTTTCTGCTCAACCTAGCTAACGGCTACTGTCACTTCACCAACGACTCTACAACACGGTACCAGACCGGTACCGACCCGAACCAGCCGAAAACTTCGCCACCCAATATCTTAACTAGCATCAATCAATGCACGTCCTAGAGCAGGGAACTCGCCATCTCTAAACTTCGTCTAAGGAAATTCCAGGGCAGACGCTATAAGGATTCGACATCTTTTCGGTCCAGAAACACCTGCCTCGAAACCAAGGGACCCCGATGTACCCCAAGAGATCCCTCTCCAGGAACAACACCGATGAACAGGTAGCAATGCCTATGAGTTCTTAGATCCAAGGTTGGATTTCTACGTATCTCTAGACGAAGCTCTACAACTGCCGACCACTTTCCTCTTCCCATACTCGACACAAAAAAATAAGGCTAGTGGGCCTCGAGATGGTCGAAACCTAACCCTTGTCCTTTAGCGAAGATGGTCACCCACTAGGACAAGTATCGCCTCGAGCGGCTGCTTTAAAGTATGCCGACACCTTGAAACCAGGGGAAGAAGCTACTCCTAACGGGGAATATAGAATCGACACAGGAGAACACGCCCCTGTAGCAGTGTCACCATATCGCCTACTCACAGTGAAACAGAAAGTACTCCTGACAGAAATAGACCGGATGATGCACCTCGACGTGTTAGAAGAGTGCGAATATGTGTTTGTGTTAGTGCTGAAACCCAACAATTCAATGCGTCCTGTGCATCGACTACCAAAAGTTGAACAAACTCAACGAACATGACTAGTACCTCCTACCGCGAATGGACGACCTGTTACACACGGCAAGGGCTGCTATTATTAGCACCCTCGAATTGCAGTGTGGTTATTGGCAAATCCACATAAACAATAACAACAAAGATAAAATCGCGTTCATCACACCGTTCGAACTGTTCCGGTTCAATCGAATGCCATCACAGAAGCTGTCCAACCCAAACGAAGACGAGGCTGGCCAAGAAAAACAGCCGCCTAAGGAACCATGCTCAGTCCAAGATTCTCGTCTAAACGCCTAAGGATCCTGAGGGGGAGTCTGTAACACACCGTTCTCTCTACCGGTCAGGCCGCATAGCGCCACTCACATAACCGAGTGACGCACGCACCCACGCGCCTAGTTACCTCTCACCAGCAAATATAATGTGGTCATAGGTTATAAGCGTTTAGTTGTAAACGGAAAGGCAAGCAACGTCTCAAGCTCACAAGCGCTCTGCTTTTTCTTGAAAGAACGGGTGATTGCTTACGCGTGATTCTACGCTTTTGTTTACTGTTATATTATTGTGTTGTTTGTGTATATTTGTTTTTACGTAGGTGATCTAATAAATCGCTATACATTTTATTGGAGTCTTTCTCTGGATCTTACGATCCCGCTCTGAACCGAACTCACTCCCGCTTCAAGTAGGGCAAGACCACTTTTGTCTGTTTAAATATTACAGACAGAATCCTGGCTCGCACAAAGTTTACTGTACACAAAATAATAGAGAGAAAGAGAAAGAGGTTATTTCTCATAGTTTGAGGTTATGTTCAATGCGTATCATGAGCAAGTTTGTGAATAAAACGCAAAATTATTTGACGATCAAAATTTTTTTAATGAAACTATTATTTTAAAAACAAAATATCAACAATTTTATGCTAAACTGAAAATATCAAAACTAATTGCTTTAATTTGACATTAAACACTTTGGTTACTGTTTCCTCAGCAGACTATTCTTTTCAAAAATTGAAGCTTTGTAATTTAGTGTATAGTTGGTTGCCTATAGATTGCAGTCAAACAATGCATTGACATGTTTTTTTATGAAAGTATACATAGCTGGTATGTATACAAAAAAGAAAAACTCACTGTTTAAACTAACTGTTGGATTTAGGCACTAGGGTACTGTTTTGTGTATTTAGTATGGGGAATAATATTTGTAAGACAAACATTCAAAAACATTAAATAATTATTATTTTGTTTAAAAATGTTATGTAATCCCCCCCCCCCCCCCTCATATGACTGACATTTCTTCGAACAAGAATAAGTAGAGGCAGTAAACTAAACGGTAGTGATCGCATATAAATCTTCAAAATTAGAATGCAACTTCTGCCAATGTTATCTTAAAAAAGTGAAGAAGACTTTAACTGCCCTAGGACCATTTTCGCACAAATATCATTTACCATTCATAAACTATTAAAGCGAAAATTAAACCATTAAAGTTTCTAAAACAGCGTTTTCTATTTTGCTGAATGTTGTCATTTCCTATTTTCTGAAAATTATTCTGAAAAATGATTTATTGAATTATGAAAAGGATTTATAATTATTATACTAATTATGTGCACCAATAACAAATCAGCTTTAACAAATTTTGAGGCGCTGCCTCCTTTTACACCAATTTATAGAGAAGGCTTCCAAGAAACTTATTTCTCATTATTAATACAAAACAAAATTTTCTTCCGGAGCGTGGCAAGACTTCTTATTAATCACTTAGAAGGATGGTTTTAATTAATTAATTCGCTTAGCTGCGGACTACACGAGTGTAATAATCTTAAAATTAGTAAATTTCGAGATCGTTTTATCCCTTTGCTTGTATATTAGTTTGCTGAAGTTCGTTTCTTTTGCTGCTTTCGTCGAATTAGAGCGTTTCTTTTTCGTAAATTGTATTGCACCTGAGACTACCTGCACGTCTTTAGAATACAGAGTGCTTTAATTAATTCAATTTATTCCACGGATAAAAAGTTCTCGAAGGGAATATTGCGGCAGCGCATACAAGCTTTTTTAAATGCAGAGAAATTTTTGGTCTTTAAACTGCAATTTTAAGGAATATAAAGTACATTTTAACTAAAAATTTTAATACAAAGTGCTTTTACACGTGATATTTCCTCACTTTTTCATTTTTATCATTTTTATCTTTGTTATAAATTTTAGTGAATATTATGCTTTACATTATTCTTAATTAATTCTAAAAACTAAAACAAAAATAGGGTTAGTAGTCAAATGTATTGCATTTATTGTCCTGTTTTCGTCTGTTTTTGTTTATATTTTAATCGGTAATTAGACATTTTCTTAATTTTTTTGTCGAATAGATGCTGAGTATGTGAGGGGTTCCATATGGGCATATCGAATCGCCCACGTCTGGATTCGGTCGCCCGTTCCGGTCCTTAAAGACTAATGGTGTTTATGTGCCTAAAACTGATTGAAATGTGGCGCAGCGGAGTAAACGTGGACTTTCTTAATATAGCATTGGGGTTTAGTTTTAAAAGATTAGGGTGAGATATGGATATTAAGAATTGAGAAGCGAAAGTGTGAAGTTGTGGTTTTTGTGCTTGTTAGCCTGATAGTTATAAAGTTAAATAAAGAGTGTTTAAATAGTTTACGTATTGAATTATTATTATAAAAATAGTACCCAACAGTTTGTCAGAAGTGGGATTAATTAGCACTATTATTAACTACAATAGTGTTAAAAATAAATTAATTTTAAAAATAAGTTAAAGCAGTGTGTTTACGGTTTTGTGTATTCACGTCGCTTTCGAAGTTAACATCGCCTGTAACCATGGAGATAGAACGGTCTATGACGCCACCGTTGACAGTAGAGCAGCGTTTAAATCAGTTACAGGAGCAAGTAAGGTTACTTCAGGAACAATCGGTATGTACTGAAATAGACTATAATTGGCAAAACATTCCCGCGTTTGATCCTGGAGTAGTGTCTGGACTATCTGTAAATAAGTGGTTAAGACTTATCGATGAAAAAGCATATTTTTCCCGTTGGGATGATGTGCAGACAACGCGTTACGCAATTGACAAATTAATCGGTCAAGCACGCGAGTGGTACTTAGCCAGAGACAGTATTTGCAGGAACTGGGTAGAGCTTAAAGAAGCTCTAAGAAGTACTTTCGATGTGGATGTTAGCGCGATTGGCGATTTATTTAAAGATGCCGCATTATATTCGTCGGCTAAAGACGCGAATTTTCTCTCTTATTATAAAAATAAACTAAATCGCATTCAAAAACTGAAGTGGCAAATTCCAGTTAAAGATCAGATAAACATTATTATATCTGGTATTACGGTTAAGGAAGTGCGACAAGCAGCTTTAGCTTGTAATTACAGTAGCTTAGAGGATCTCACGACTTATTTACGAACGTGTGATCAGCAACAAAAGTTCCAAGCCGGCTCTGTAGTTCAAGCAGCCGGCCCTATAAGAGTTCGTTGTTTTCTGTGCAATGACTTTGGGCACAAGAAAATTAATTGCCCTAAAAATAGATTTAGGTCTGCGGGATACCCTAGCAGTAGTAGCGCTAAAAATTACAATAAGGTTTGCTACAACTGTAACCTAATCATGTAGCAATGAATTGCAGACAAGCTAACCAAAATACAAAACGTGTAAGCCTAGTATGTAGACATTCATTAAACTTATATTATAAGGAGGTTTTTATTAGCGGAAAACAATTGTTAGGTTTAATAGATACTGGTAGTGAGTGTACTTTATTAAGATGCTCAGCGAGTAAAACTTTAAATTTGGTAGAGGAAGACGGAAAAATACACTTATTAAAGTCTTTTTCAGGTGATATTTTTCAAACCACACGTTCCGCCGAATGTGAAATATTCATTGATAGTGTTAGCGCTAAAGTAAATGCAATAATAGTGTCGGATAACCTTTGTCCGGCAGAAGTACTTATTGGCACTGATTTTATGAATCAACCACATATTAATTTTATTAAAAATGGAAGTGAATTTAGATTTTTAATTTTCCCAGAATTAGTAATGCCCATTGGGTTGGAATCGTTTGAGGAAATTTCAAATGAAACAATTAATTGTGGAATTGAAAAAGAAAAACAACCTTTACGTAATTTGTTAATAAAATATAGAAAATGTATCGCTACTAAACTATCTGAAATGGGTAAAACCAATTGTGTTCAAATGAATATAGAATTAACTTCTTCAAATCCAGTAGTTTACAACCCATACAGATTGTCCGAATTTCATAAAATAAAATTACAGGAAATGGTTCAAGAGTTACTTGCAAATGGCATTATTCGTGAATCTGTTAGACCTTACGCTAGTCCAGTAATATTAGTACCGAAGGCTAGTGGCGATTTAAGGCTGTGTGTAGATTTCCGAAAACTAAACAGTATCACAGTAAAAGAAAAATATCCCTTACCCCTTATAGACGATCAAATTGATAAATTACGCAATTTTAAATATTTTATTTCTTTGGATCTATATTCAGGGTATTATCAAGTTCCTATGGCTACCGATTGTGATCGTGCAGTTTCGCTGATATTTTTATTTACAAATTTTAATTGTATTATTTAAAATTTATCAAGTATTTACGCTTGATTACTTATTTATTTGCGATGATCGGTGTCGGACCTACGTTGTGTTTTAATTATTTGCTCGTGGCTGATTTACCCTGTCTTTATCGAGGTTAAAAAGGATAAGATTTTAAGCTGATTTAAACAACAGTAAACCTTTTGAAGAATTTATTTATTCATGTGTTGAAAATATTGGTGTTATGAGTGCTAGAACCATTTAGATGGAATTTGCCTGTTAGTTGTATCGAGTAAAGTTGCCAATCTAAATATTTACCCCAGTTTTACCCATACTGATACTTCTATTTGGGACTGTTTATAAATGTCGAGTATTGTGCAGTTTACGTAAGTAACTGGATGCTCTTCATAGGAATACCGTGTGCTATCACTCATTTGAACGCAATACTCTCAGCCTGATTAGATCTCGTCCTAATAACGCCCTGGCCGTTACGCCTAATTCCCGAAGGACAATAGCGCCGCTTGCCAGCACGCCAGAGAACTTAACCCAATAACAGCGATTGATTACGTACAAATGTGTAACAACAACACGCGAAAAGAGCGTCTTGCCGCAACCAATGGGAAATAGCGCCGCCACTCACTCAAATCGGCTTCCCTGCAATAGCGCCTCAGTTGCTACGCCTAATTCCCTCCTAAGAGGAACAATAGCGCCGCTTTTGATACGCCTAATCAGGTACACCGACAAGAATGAGCTACTACGCCTAAGCCTATTTGATTTTGGCAATGTGCCCCTCGTAGCCCCAAACCCAAGAAGATAATATTTTATTTTAAAGTTACAAGTCCCAGACTTGTAATGTTGTAACAGAATGTTAGCAATAATGCCTCCAAACTGACGTTAAGATATCAGCGAACTGAGTGATCTTTGAGAATTCGAAGATTGATCCCTTCCCTTAGGGAACATACTCTTTTATTAAAATTCATGTCCATCCTCCAAGAGGTTGGACTTGTTTCTTTTTCCAATAAAATTACAGCCCCACTCTTTTTCAATTTTTGATTGGATAGAGGTATCAATAAAATTTTGTCTCACACTCTCAAGCTTTCCTGAACACTTGTGCTAATTGAAGCTGTCAAGTTTCCCCAATTTATGTTAATTACTACAACCCAATATTTACCCTAATCCCTTAAATGCGAGAGCGTGAAATTTTAAATATTAGATTGACCCCAATAATCCACACAACAGGCGGCAAACTCATTGACACGTGTTAACATGTGTTTTACAATATTTACATTTATGTACAAAAATGTGTGCAGCTGTTCTGAAACAACCACCTGCTTAAAATTAACTAAGCTAAATCACAGCAATTTAGCTAAGTCAAGTGATCACTGTTAATTAAAGTCTGTATTTGCTGAAAGAAATATAATATGGCTGTAAATAAATCAAAGTTATTAGACAAGTGCATTACGTTTTCGGGGAGCTCCCACTTTAAAGTATAAAACAATACAATTAAATCAAAATCAGATACAAATTATTTATTCTCGGGCACCGCACCTTTACATTCTCCCCCTGAGAACTTCTTTTTATTTAAAAGTGCATTTATTTGCCCAAGAAGCATATGTACCACCTCTAAAATTAAACATGTATATGTATATCAGGAATTCATTAGTCTAAAATGCAAAGAAAAATAAGTTCTCATAGTTCTTTTAAATTGTTATACTTTAAGTCATTATGTACACCTGTGTCACTCGCGTTCACTCACTCACTTTTTTACGAAGGAAGTGGTTCCTCGAGCCTCTGCCCTGTTCCTTCCTCCGTCGTTGTTCTTCCGGCCTGCTTGGGTTGACTTGATGTCGCCCTTTTGAATACCGCGATTATTTGGCTGCTAATCAATTTCAGGTGCGTCTCCCCCATTCGCTGGAAACCGTGATAAGAGATAGATCATATCTTTAGTCGTTTCTCAGTGTAGTTTAGATGCCAGTGTACATGATGGTATTTTTAAGATTTTCGAGTTTTTCAGCGAATACGGTCCTGTTTTCGTATTGGGCAAATGCGATCCTGCCGTGTCCCTCGTAGGTTTTATGTTTGTAGCGTTGCAATCGTTTAAAGGGATGTCAAGCCCAACATCTGGCGACCCTAAACGGTGAAAGTTTGCAATGTCGAACGCCCCTTCTCGTTTATCTCAGAATTCATGTTTAAGTGCGCCGCGCCGGTTTGACTTAAAGAAAAACCGTTAGGTTTTAGGTAACCGGCATTGTGTACTTCGCGCTCTTTTAAATTTGGTGTTGAATTGTGCGGATTTGTACATTTTATGACGTAAAATTACGGTTTTTTTTTATTTGTGAATTGTTTCTGAAGTACGTTGAATGTATTTTTGGTTGGCCTATTTAATGTGAAACATTATTGGAATCTTGGGCTTGTGGATTTATCCCTTACGAGTTTGCGGTCGGCTTGTCTTGGGTTTTATAATAATTCTTATTCTCCGTATTATAGGGTTTAAAGTTATATTGTTTTCGGTAACGATAATTGTGCCCTGATTTATTCTGGTGTGGTTTGTTCTGATACCGGAAATTGTGATTTGAAGTGGGTGTTTTTGAAAATGATTCCTGTGTTTTGTCTCAAATTGAATCGCATTTGTCAATGATGTTTCCGGACGTGTTGATTGAACTCTGCGATTTTCTCGTACTCCATCAAGCCTACGTAAAAGATCAGCTGTCTCAGGGATACTTTTTTCCGAGTTGAGTTGATGCAAGTCCATTACATTTTGAGGGAAATGCCTGATAACTTCGCTAATTAATAGGCTTTCTGGAATCGGTGGTGAGAGCCTTTGTGCCATCGATATGTAATACGCGAAGTGACCTAACATTGATTCTTTTCCATTGGAATTCCATCGAGCAGTACCAATTTTATAGCGTACTTTTTGTTGCTCCATTTGCGACCAATATGTTTCCAAAAATTGTTGCTTAAAGTGCTCATATGTGAACCATTGATCTTTGTAAATACAAGCCCAATGTTTTGCATTTCCTTTGAGAAGTTCTGACGTGACCAATTCCAATTGCTGCACGGAATTTAAACGCAGTCTCTTACAATAAGTTTGAACATCATCCAGGAAATCGAGTGGATTCTTTAAATCACTACCATCGAATCGAGGTTTTTCTGGAAGTGTGGCCAACAATAGCGACTTTTCCCAGCCGTACATCACCTGACTCGACGTGGTTGTTGTGTTTGCGGTGACTTCTGAAGATTTTGCAGCAGACGTCGAGGGAGTCGCGGCGCCGCTTCCGTCTGAGGTGTTAAGGGTAAGATTTTCAGAAGTTGTATTTGTTTCAGCACTCGGTTCCGTAACTTTAACATTTGTACTTAAAACTGATGTTAAAGGTACTAGCTGTTGCATGGTATTCATGACGCCTGTCATAAATTCTTTAAGACTTTTAGTTCGTTGTAATTCTCGAATTTCTTGTGTTTGTTCCCACTTCCAGAACCAATCTGGTACATACAGAGTTTCTAAATTTTCATTTTCGCTCGCGTTTTCCTGCGGACTTCCGCCGGTTTCGTCCCCGCTCGAATTTCCCTGATTTTGTTCTTCAATTTCGTGCCGTTTTGTATTAGTGAGATTATTTTCTTCTGAGTCCATGATAGAAAAATATTTTTTTATGTTGTTATTATTATTATTTAAATGTATATATAATTTATTTGTTTCTTTATTTATTTAATTTTTTTATTATCCTTTTTATTTTATTTGACCTCGATCCTGGTCTCACGGCAACACTTTCTGTGATCGTGCAGTTTCGCTGATATTTTTATTTACAAATTTTAATTGTATTATTTAAAATTTATCAAGTATTTACGCTTGATTACTTATTTATTTGCGATGATCGGTGTCGGACCTACGTTGTGTTTTAATTATTTGCTCGTGGCTGATTTACCCTGTCTTTATCGAGGTTAAAAAGGATAAGATTTTAAGCTGATTTAAACAACAGTAAACCTTTTGAAGAATTTATTTATTCATGTGTTGAAAATATTGGTGTTATGAGTGCTAGAACCATTTAGATGGAATTTGCCTGTTAGTTGTATCGAGTAAAGTTGCCAATCTAAATATTTACCCCAGTTTTACCCATACTGATACTTCTATTTGGGACTGTTTATAAATGTCGAGTATTGTGCAGTTTACGTAAGTAACTGGATGCTCTTCATAGGAATACCGTGTGCTATCACTCATTTGAACGCAATACTCTCAGCCTGATTAGATCTCGTCCTAATAACGCCCTGGCCGTTACGCCTAATTCCCGAAGGACAATAGCGCCGCTTGCCAGCACGCCAGAGAACTTAACCCAATAACAGCGATTGATTACGTACAAATGTGTAACAACAACACGCGAAAAGAGCGTCTTGCCGCAACCAATGGGAAATAGCGCCGCCACTCACTCAAATCGGCTTCCCTGCAATAGCGCCTCAGTTGCTACGCCTAATTCCCTCCTAAGAGGAACAATAGCGCCGCTTTTGATACGCCTAATCAGGTACACCGACAAGAATGAGCTACTACGCCTAAGCCTATTTGATTTTGGCAATGTGCCCCTCGTAGCCCCAAACCCAAGAAGATAATATTTTATTTTAAAGTTACAAGTCCCAGACTTGTAATGTTGTAACAGAATGTTAGCAATAATGCCTCCAAACTGACGTTAAGATATCAGCGAACTGAGTGATCTTTGAGAATTCGAAGATTGATCCCTTCCCTTAGGGAACATACTCTTTTATTAAAATTCATGTCCATCCTCCAAGAGGTTGGACTTGTTTCTTTTTCCAATAAAATTACAGCCCCACTCTTTTTCAATTTTTGATTGGATAGAGGTATCAATAAAATTTTGTCTCACACTCTCAAGCTTTCCTGAACACTTGTGCTAATTGAAGCTGTCAAGTTTCCCCAATTTATGTTAATTACTACAACCCAATATTTACCCTAATCCCTTAAATGCGAGAGCGTGAAATTTTAAATATTAGATTGACCCCAATAATCCACACAACAGGCGGCAAACTCATTGACACGTGTTAACATGTGTTTTACAATATTTACATTTATGTACAAAAATGTGTGCAGCTGTTCTGAAACAACCACCTGCTTAAAATTAACTAAGCTAAATCACAGCAATTTAGCTAAGTCAAGTGATCACTGTTAATTAAAGTCTGTATTTGCTGAAAGAAATATAATATGGCTGTAAATAAATCAAAGTTATTAGACAAGTGCATTACGTTTTCGGGGAGCTCCCACTTTAAAGTATAAAACAATACAATTAAATCAAAATCAGATACAAATTATTTATTCTCGGGCACCGCACCTTTACACGATTCAATAAAATATACGGCTTTTATAACCCCCGACGGAAAATATGAATATTTGCGAATGTGTTTTGGATTAACTAATGCCCCCTCAGTTTTTCAACGTATGATGAACACAATTTTAAGCGAATTAGAAGATAAATGCGCCTTTGCATACTTAGATGATGTTTTGATACTAGCTACTTCAATACAGGATGGATATAAAAAGTTGGAAACTGTTTTAAAATTATTCGAAAAATATCATCTAACGCGTTAATTACCATCCCGTGAAATGGTCAAAGTAATTTATGTACAACCAAAGCTTCCGAGCTCAAAATAGCAAGTGAGGTCCAGTTTTTCAGTAGTACCAAACTTTCATCGATAAACCTGTCTCGTTACAATTTCGAATTTCGTAGAAATACAAAAAAATAGTGAAACATAGCTGGATTGGACGTTAGTTTATGACACGAAAACAAAAATAACCGTTGTTATTTGATCCAATTTCAAAAGTTTTCAGTATGAATTGAATGGCTTTGGAATTGGAAATCAATACGTGAGCGGCCCGGCCAAAAGTTTTTGGGTTAATATCAATTGAAATATTCGAGACTTATGGCTTAATATTCCGGTGGCGATTTCCATTTTTGCCGATGAAGAACCTTTCGCTAGCGAAAGCATAAATGTCATTATTTTTAATATCCTATGATATTGGTCGTAAAAGGATTTTATTAAATATTACATCTACAGCAGAACAGTTCTTCAACTACTAGAAAAATTCATGCAGAAAAAATGTCAGTTCTGGTTATGATTTTTACGCACCAAACAAAGTAAACAGAAACACAAATGTAATAGTGGTGTTATTGAGTTTATCGCTGTGATATGTATTTTTCGTATATTCTGCACATAATAAATAAACTTGGGTATGCAGAACCGGTTCAGGTATATATTTTTAGTTATATTTAAAAACAATAATTTAATAAATTCTTTAGATACTGTGATCGTGCAATTTCGTAGATATTTTTATTTACAAATTTTAATTATATTATTTAAAATTTATCAAGTATTTATGCTTGATTACTTATTTATTTGCGATGATCGGTGTCGGACCTACGTTGTGTTTTAATTATTTGCTCGTGGCTGATTTACCCTGTCTTTATCGAGGTTAAAAAGGATAAGATTTTAAGCTGATTTAAACAACAGTAAACCTTTTGAAGAATTTATTTATTTATGTGGTGCAAATATTGGTGTTATGAGTGCTAGAACCATTTATATAGAATTTGCCCGTCAGTTGTATCGAGTAAAGTTGCCAATCCAAATGTTTACCCCAGTTTTACGTATACTGATACTTCTATTTGGGACTGTTTATAAATGTCGAGTATTGTGCAGTTTACGTAAGTAACTGGATGCTCTTCATAGGAACACCGTGTGCTATCACTCATTTGTACGCAATACTCTCAGCCTGATTAGGTCTCGTCCTAACAGCGCCCTGGCCGTTACGCCTAATTCCCGAAGGACAATAGCGCCAAGACGCCAGAGAACTTAACCCAATAACAGCGATCGATTACGTACAAATGTGTAACAACAACACGCGAAAAGAGCGTCTTGCCGCAACCAATATGGAAATAGCGCCGCCACACACTCCAATCGGCTTCCCTGCAATAGCGCCTTAGTTGCTACGCCTAATTCCCCCCGGAGAGGGACAATAGCGCCGCTTTTGATACGCCTAATCAGGTACACCGACAAGAATGAGCTACTACGCCTAAGCCTATTTGATTTTGGCAATGTGCTCCTCGTAGCCCCAAACCCAAGAAGATTATATTTTATTTTAAAGTTGCAAGTCCCAGACTTGTAATATTGTAACAGAATGTTAGCAATAATGCTTCAAAACTGACGTTAAGATTTCAGCGAACTGAGTGATCTTTGAGAATTCGAAGATTGATCTCTTCCTTTCGGGAACATACTCTTTTATTAAAATTCATGCCCATCCTCCAAGAGGTTGGACTTGTTTCCTTTTCCAGTAAAATTATAGCCCCACTCTTTTTTAATTTTTGATTGGATAGAAGTATCAATAAAATTTTGTTTCACACTCTCAAGCTTTCTTGAACACTTGTGCTAATTAAAGCTGTCAAGTTTCCCCAATTTATGTTAATTACTACAACCCAATATTTACCCTAATCCCTAAAATGCGAGAGCGTGATATTTTAAATATTAGATTGACCCCAATAATCCACACAACAGGCGGCAAACTCATTGACACGTGTTAACATGTGTTTTACAATATTCACATTTATGTACAAAAATGTGTGCAGCTGTTCTGAAATAACCACCTGCTTAAGATTAACTAAGACTAAATCACAGCAATTTAGCTAAGTCAAGTAATCACTGTTAATTAAAGTCTGTATTTGCTGAAAGAAATATAATATTGCTGTAAATAAATCAAAGTTATTAGACAAGTGCATTACGTTTTCGGGGAGCTCCCACTTTAAAGTATAAAACAATACAATTAAATCAAAATCAGATACAAATTATTTATTCTCGGGCAGCGCACCTTTACAATACCCATTTTTCAATGGCATATCAGAAAATGTCAATTCAATACAGACGATGTTGTGTAAAAACAGTCGCGTGCTGTAATAAATTATGTGGTGCAACCAAACACACACCAGAAGAGCAACGCGAAAAAATCATAAAGTAATGATAATTTGCACGTATCACGAAAATATGTCAGTACATCATTCTTCCTAATTACCGTAATCACATATTAGGCTTATTACACGTTATTACGGCAATACAAGCGGCGCTCTGTCGGAAAATAATTTCCATTCTGAATAATTGGATTCTGCCCGCTAATGATCCTGTATATGTTTTTAGTTTCTTATAAATTGCAGTTAGTAAAAGGTATTTATTTGTTCCTTTTTAATCTAAAAAGATTTATTGGTATACCTTACAAATGTTGTTATGACACACTTAATGAACTCTATTGTTCCATTTGATGCACTACTACAACGCTGTGTATTCAAAATTGTAAAAAAGTGTTTAGAAAATAATCTACACCAAAAAAACAGGTCTAATTTCCGTTTCTGGTTCCGGTTCCGATTAACAACTGTACAGAGAGCTACCTGCTACTAAAAAACTTCCACACACCAAATCTTATAAGAATCGGTCAAGGGGTTCTGGAGATATAGTAAAACCAACGCGCTGACCCACACACATTTTTTAAAAACCACTTTTTTGGGTTCCTTGGCGCCAAACGCGTATTTCCGCTAAAATCTGAAATTCGAAAATTTGCATGAAATCATAACTTTCCTTACTTCCAGTAGAAGTATGGGAAAGTGAAAATGTCTGTCTGTGGGCGTGTGGATGTATGCGTGTGTGTGACGCCTCTAAAGGCGAAAGTACTGGACCAATTTTGATGAAATTTTAAATCAACGAGTATATCGAAAATTGTAATTCTAGTTAAGCTTTTCAAAATAATCCGAAACTGTAATCGGAAGTTAGACCTGTTTTTTTGGTGGCAGTCTTTTCCAAAACTTTTGGAAATTTGACACGGGATCTTAGAGAAGAACTTAAGGCAAATCGAAAACTTTTTACAGAATTTTTGATCTTCAAAATAGCAGCCGCTGAGAATTTTTACTTTACTTTCTCATTTACTCAGAAAGTAGTTGTCTGATTGCGATCAACTACAACTTGTTTGGGAGCCTTTTGGGGGTAGTATACGATGAAACGAAATTAGTTTTGAAAATCCGAATATGATCGCAATGACGCTTCTCCACACGATTTTGTTTTAACTTTGTGGGGTGCTAAAACCGAAGATTTGCTACACTGCTATATAGTTTGCAGAAAGCTATAATTTCACTGTGGTGCTTCCTATGAATTTTTGAAAGTTGATTCAACGATGTCCGGTAAAAGATTTTGATGAAATAAAATTAATTTCGAAAATCCGAAAACGATCGCTATGGCGCCCCTTCAAAATTTTAAAAATTATAAACAAAACAAATAAATATAAAGTGAGCTTTAAAACAACTAGGAACATCTTAAACACTTTATTTAATGCTAAATCAAAAACAGACGATTTGCTAAAATAAGGCATTTACAAATTAAATTGTTCGCATTGTAATTCGGTTTATATAGGCCAGACAATTAGAAATTTTGATATTAGGTATAAAGAACACGTACGTTGTTACAAATACAAACACCCACATAAATCCAATTACGCTAAACACTTACTAGAACAAAATCATTCAATGACATCTAATAACACCATAAAATGTTTACACTTTTGTGATGATAAACGTAAATTAGATATACCAGAAGCTTTGGAAATTCACAAACATTTAAAAACTGTACCGTTAATGAATGAGCAAATTGATTTCTTAAATTCTCCTCTACTGGACATTTTAGAATAAGAAATCAAGTCATCTGCAGACGATTACCAAGATAAGTAACAAAGTTCTATTGCTATAACAACACTAACTGTTTACTTTTTCATATAGCCTTTGACAATGGCATGTAAACATGCCGAAATACGTATAAGGTTAAAATAAATTAAAAAAAGAATTCGTCAAAAATGATCAACGCGATTTTTTTAGAACTTCTGAGCCGATAGAGCTTCCATTGAGCTACAAATTTGTTTTTTGCTTATCTCCCTAATTTTACCCTGACGCCTTCCAGGAACTTTTGAAAAATTTGAAATTGAATTATTATTTATTCAAAAACGCGAACGGCGATCGTTATAAACTTTTATCAGTTCGATAGACTATTTATTTTAAAATTTAAGAAAAAACAGATAGTTTTTAATATCAACAACGCGTTTTCTGGAGGTACCTGATTTTAACTACGCCTATCAGTTAGCTCTAGTTAAAAAATATATTTTTCATTCTTTGCATGTTTTTGAACAAATAACGCTATTATAGCCATTTTTGTCCGACATCCGAAGCGGAATTTGCGCCCGCCGAAGCGCTTCGGCGGGCGCTTACCTTGCTTTCGTGCAGTAGTCGCTGCTTCTATTGGTAGAGTAACGGTACGAAAACCAATTGAACAGGCTATCGCAAATTCAAATTCCCGCTGCTTGTTTTCTTAGAAATCTAATACTCGCTGAACTGTACAACGTTATAATTATTAATAGTTACACTTTTGCAAATACGGCAACGGCAAGTATTAATATCTAGTATTGGCTACAATTTGTTTGTTTGTTTTAAAAGCTATAATTTCACTGTGGCGCTTTCTATGACTTTGGATGGATGGAATGGAAGGTTATAATTATAAAATTTACACTTTTGCAAATACGATAAGTTTAAGTATGGGAAAGTCCACACTTCAGCTCTTTTTTTATTTTTGTCATGATTTTTTTCATAAATTTCCTAGTTTTATAGTTAATAAAATACGTTTGTACAAGTGGAACTTGTATTTTTGGAATGGTTTTATATACAGCAACTGTTGTGTTACTAAACATAAGAAAGGGTTGTTTAAGTGATAATGTTCATTTGATATTACTGTATGAGGCGCCAGCGCCGTTTGTCTTAATGTTATTTATTAAATAAATTTTTATTTTATAATAGATTTTTGTTAACGACAACAAACATTTCAATGAGGAGGTTTTTTAGAGGAATATTTTTTTTGCTTTTTTGCGAAAAATTCACTCTTAAAAATATTTCTTATGACGAAAGTTTTCACATAAATATGCTTTGAGCTCGTTGGCCGATATACGAGTTATGTCTATAACAAAGGTACTTTTATGCCAAACATTTTCAACCTTAAACCTTTTTACTAATAACAAGGACTATATAAGACTATATAGTCCTTGCTAATAAGCAGGTTTTAGGGCCTTATCGAATGCCACGTTGAATAGCCGATCTGCGCAAACGCGATCTCCCTCTCATCCTCCACTGACCCTCAGCATCGATTTTTTGTTTTTTCAAAACTTTAGAAATTTCTGTTTGAAAATAGATATGAGCATGTTAATGACAATAGGAACAACTTTTTATTGAGAAAACACCACTGGGAAGTTTCATTTTGATCGTTTACCTTAACAGATTAATTAAATAATCAACAAATTATGAAATTGATTTTGAGATTTCAAGACAAGAAATAAACATTGGTTGCAACTAGAAAATACAAACTATCATGAACCGGTCGACTACATTACGAAATGGAGGGGGGAGGGGTGTTCTACTTCAAAATATACGCGCTCGGAGAAGAACTTTAGATTCGCATTCTACACATTTCGAATAGCCGATCTGCGCAAGCCCGATTTTCCTACGATTTTTCGTTGTTTAAAAAATGTACAAATATCGGCTTCAAAATCGGTATGAACATGTTAAATGGCAATAGGAGCAATCTTCCATTGAGAAAGCACCTTTGGGGGGTTTCCTTTTGGTCGTTTGCCTGAACAGTTAAATTGTATAATCGCCAAACAAACATGACTACAACCAAATCGTGAAATCGATTTTAGATTTCAACGAATCAATTGGGTACGATTAACAAATATTAAAAACAAAGTATCAAAAATAAAAAAAAAATTTCTTATTTCAAATTACATTGACATGGTTATTTAAATTGGTTATTTCGCTGTTTTGAAGCAACAGCTGAAACGTAGTAGCACCAACTCTTTGTGTCATACGCAAACCGCGATTCCGAGAGAAACGTTTAGTAGCGAGAAATATGTTTTTATGCGAGAACTTTTTTCAAGAGAGAAATTTTTTTATGAAAAAACATTTTACAATATAAACATTTTTGTTGGGAGAAGAGTTTTCAAGAGAAATATTTTTATGAGAGAACCTTTTTCAAGCGAGAAAAATTTTATTAGAGAAATATTTTTTTAAATTTTCAAAAACATATTTTCTCTAAACGAAATACATTTTGAAATATTTGTTTTTTGCGCTGAGATAAATTTTTCTTATTTAATAAATAATATTAAAACACCTCATAGTACTGGCAGTTTTAAAATTTCAATTTTTTTTTATAAACAAATAGAAACCAATATAGGTTCGTCGTTAACATAATAAGTGTTTTATTAAATTAAATTGACCTAAAGCCCAATCAAAATTATCCAACTTTATATTTCATATAAATCAAAGATGAAATTATACATCAGTGTAACTTTCAACGGAATTTAAAGAAAGTTTTGTTTTTAAAACGGATGTATTATCCATTATGTAAAGTAAAAGTCTTTGTACTGTTGGCTAACGATGATAGACGACCAAGTACATTGAATAAAATGAAAAAGTGCACTTCAAGGAGTTTGGTATAATTTCCTAAAGCGAATTTAGCTCATTTTCTTAACTTTTCAATTCCCTTTCTTTATCTTCACGTAAACCTCTGCATAATTTCACTGCTGATTTGCAAAACTTGAGTATTGAAGCTGTCAGGTATGGAAGCAGCAATTTAGCGTGAATGGCTCAATATCAGCTTGTCAAAGTTTTTGAAAATTATTCGTTGAACATGGATGTTTATCATTTTACTATTTATTCAGTTCTATTATATACAACATAGATTGAAATTTATATTTTGACGTCTTACAATAGATGACGTATGTAAATTTTTAACCACAATACGTAAGATAAGTGAGATTTTCTTTCTTTTTGTAAAATAAAATTATGGTCGACTCACAAGCCACATAATATGTGCATTATACCAGAACAATATTGCAATTTTACTTTTTTTATTGGCGAAAATGCATTTACTATTGAATTTTCTGATGTATAGTGGTTATTATTTGTCGACAACCAAACTTTGTAACAATGTGTTATAAATAATCTCGCCAATTTTAATTAAAACTTATTTATTAAAACTGGTAATAACGAGAATTTTATTTTTTATTTTTTTATTACATAGTTATTTTCATCTCCGATTTGGCGAAAATTAAATCAGTAAACCGCGTTTTCAATTTACGTTTTTCTTTTCTCAATTGTTTGAACAGGCTGCGTTTATAACTCTTCGGGCGGGTGCAAAAAACTTGTGCTCGTTTACTCTAGAGAGTATCTAAGTGGCGAGTATTAAAAGAGCTCACTGCTACGCACTTCGGCTACATTCGGGTGTTTCGCAAACCCTACATTGGGATCTTCCACACTTGCGTGCACCCACATCCCAAGGTGGCATTAACAGTAGCAGGACGCCGGTATACACAATAAAAATATAAGGTAATCGACAATCTGTATGAGACGTGAATACAAAGCACGACGAGTACAGCTAAAAACAACTTCGCGGTCGAGATGCACACACTATTTTTTTGCGATCATTATTAGTTCCGAAAAAGCGTCAAAGATAAATGTAAAAATTTCCCAATGACATTTTAAAATTAATGTTAATACTTTTAAATCAGTTAGCTGGGACCATGGTCGTCATAGATACCGAACCACAGGGCATAATATACAGTGAGTTTTTCTATTTTGTATACATACCAGCTATGTATACCTTTATAAAAAACATGTCAATGCATTGTTTTACTGCAATCTATAGGCAACCAACTATAAACTACATTTCAAAGGTTCAATTTTTGAAAAGAATAGTCTGCTGTGGAAACAGCAATCAAATTTTTTAATGTCAAATTATTAGCAATTAGTTTTGATTTTTTGAGTTTAGCATAAAATTGTTGAAATTTTATGGTTTTAAAATAATAGTTTCATTAAAAAAAATTTGATATTCAAATAATTTTGCGTTTATTCGTAAACATACTCATTGAACATAACCTCACACTATGAGGAATAACCCCTTTCTCTCTCTCTATTATTTTGTGTGCAGTTGGTTGCCTATAGATTGCAGTAAAACAATGCATTGACATGTTTTTGATAAAAGTATACATAGGTGGTATGTATACAAAAAAGAAAAACTCACTGTATACTTAAGAGTACGTCGAACCGTGGTTGCTATGCCCTTATTTTGTAGTGTTTTAGAGAGAGGGCGAGAGAGAGCACCGAGACAAGGAAAGTACTAAATGTACTATTTCGAGGGTATGCTGATTCGTTCTATTATTGTTTTTTGTTCACAATTAAGATTGCAAATCTATCAACGAATTTGAATGTAATTAAAAAAATTTATAGTTTTTAACAAAGGCTAAAACTAAAACTTGTTCTGACCTGTGATATCAGACACAAGAAATCAGCTGACATATTCTAACATATACGGTCTTTATCAACATTTATTATAAAGTATTGACGATTGAGTACGTTTTATACTTAACTTGCCTCAGATCTCTCTGTCACATGTACTGCAAAATTGAGACCTGCATATCATAGCAACAAGCGGTTCGTGCATCCTCCTTATGTTTTATATTACTTCATATACTGAATTTAATAAACAAACTTCATACAGAATGGTAGCCATTTGTTATTCAATTACTGCTAAAATTATTCGTTTCCGCATTGAAAATCAAGTGTTTAAATTAGCTAAAATGAAAGAAGTTGAAATGTTGTGCACTTCTCCAGAAATTGAAGCAGCACTAAGTTTATTGCCAAAAAATCAAAGAAATGGTACCATAATGTATATGAACGATTTACTAAGTGGCGCAAAGGGAAAGAGGCTCTAGTTATCACGGAAAAATAATAAGTTATAATAAAAAATCAAAAATATTATAATAGTTATAATGTTTAATACAATATTTTCAAAATAATTATTGTTCCTTTCTATTTCACAAATTTACTTTTTCTACTTCCGTTAGGTAATAGATAGTTTATTTCACTGATTTAAGTTAGGTAATGAACTTCATTAGTTCACTCGGTGAATTAATGAGACTATGGTCAAAACGGACATAGGCAATCTTGATTTTAAGAATTGATTTACAAGTGTCATGACAACGTCAGAAATTTATAATTTCCAATGCACTTTTGTTCGAACGGAAGTGGAAAACAGTGTATGCAACATGTAAGGAAAACGGGTGATTATTTCACACATGTAATTATAACACTCGCCTAGCGGTTCGTGTTGTAATTGTGAAATAATAACCCTTATTTCCTTACTTGTTACATAAATAGCATTTTTCGCATTTTTGACAGTAATGTGACATATTACTGTTATCAAAATCGTACAGTAATGGGTCACTTTACAGCATAGCAACCATTACTGCATAGTAACGTGACTGTCATTAAAACTCAATGTTTATTTTCATGGTGTTACTATTATAAATTTCAAAAACAGAATTATTTAAATGGGAAAATGTTACATTGCCTGATCTTACTACGCCAACCTGTTGTTAAAAACTGGTTTGGTCCAATACGGTTTCTGAACTACCTTCTCCCATTGCCTCTGGTTATGCTTGCCCAAATATCTTTTTTGGCGTTTTCACCTTATTGGCAAATGCTATCAGATATTGCTATACTACTTAATCTGCCTACTATTTTCTTTTGGTTTTTGAAATGACCAATGTCAAAATTAAAAAGGCTAAATAATTTTTTAATAAAAATTTTCAAAATTTAATAAAAATGCGGAAAAATAGTATACGCGCCACGTCAGAAAAGTGATTTTACTTGACTCGTATGTCGTTTAAGTACTCGCTATCGCTCGTACTCAAACTTACCAAACTCTTCAAGTAAAATCACTTTTCTGTACTTGGTACGTAATATACTATTGTCGTACGCTATCATTGGCAACGTACGACAAAGTACTATAGCAACCAAAAATTGTCTGACAAAGGGTCACTTTCTGTCATTCAAAACATTCAAAAAAAGCCTATTTTGTTGATAGATTTTGCAAAAAAGTAATTAAATTGTTATCCGCGAGTTGCGACCCGTATGCAGCCAAAACGGACATCTATGCGTTATGTTGAGACTGAGGCTGGACGCTATATCTATAAATAATGATACGCAAGTATCGTTTCCCAGAAAAGTTGAACTATGCGAAATGCACGGGAAACTATATTTTTCTACAGTTTATGTCCCCAGAACACTTTGGCTGAGAGTTTAAACTTTATTATTGTTATTCGGTGTTAAGTGCCGTTTATTAAAAAAAAACAACAAATAATTTGTAGGTTTAACTTAGGCAAAAATCTGAATTAAATTCAGAAATTCAAGACGTGTCGTTTTAATCCCACGGTAACCACAACGTATTCTGTCTTCGTAGAGAAGCAGTTGCGGAAGCTGTCTTCTAAGCAGTCCCTGGTCTAATCCTGAGTGGGATAAACTTTTTCAATTTTTTTGTTATTTATTAATTTTATACCAGTCATAGTAGAAATAATACGACTTGTACAGTAAATTTAAAATTTAATACTTTGGATAATGAAATATTTAAACTGATAACTATTTTTTATAATAAAATAATTGAGCAATAAATAAAAAGATGATAATAGTTCAAAAATTTAATAAATGAAAAAACAATAAAAAGATAGTTGGTCTTACCTAGAATTACATTAAAACTTTAGTTATGAAAAAATGAAAATAGTTCAAATATTAACTTAAAAAAAAGTTGGTCCCACCCAGATTTGGAACCTGGGACTTCTGCTTAGAAGGCAGCCTTACCGCTTATCTACAGAGACATTAGAATACGTTATTGTTACTGTGGTATTAAAAGAGCATGATGTGTTGAATTTATTAATATTTATTTAGTTTTTTGCTGAATTTTAAATGTAAAAATTATAAAATTAAATAAAATTATACCGCCTGTAAATCGTAGGATATGAACATGGGGCGATACATAGTTTTATTACCAGTATACTTTTGACTTTTACGTTTGTTTAAATAAGCATTGCATTGCAACATTATTTCTAATTTGAACTGTGCTGATTTAATATTTCTGGTAAATATGTCTTTAGAATAAAAACTCGTTCTTTGTGTGAATAGTTATTGTTAATAATTAAATTTATTTGAGTGTTACTACAGCAAAATTAAATACCGAATTAATTTGGCCATATTAAATATATAACTAGCTTAACAAACGCAAAAATTAAAGGTATACTGATAAAGAAAATGTGCATTGCTCTATGTTTGCGCCATAGAGTATATACATACGGTATACCGATAACTGAGTTCGTTATCGAGCAAGGTCGACGCGTAGAAAAGTGCCGTCTGAGGCGAACGATGCTTATGCTTGTAGAACGTAAACAGGTTTTTATAATTTTAATTTTTAGAAAGATCATCCTCCGTATACAACGGACAGGCGGTTTTGAGTCATATAAAAATATTAAGATAATTGCTACTAAATTATTGTTAGCTACTTATATGTAATTTGAATCATTTATCAGGTTTTTCTCTTTTAACCAGTAAAAAATACTGCGTAATGTATTATTTTATAAAATGTAACTACTTTGCCTGGACTTTTCTATACTTTAGAAATTGTTACTAAATTTAGAAAAGTATATTTGTATCAACGCTATGTATCTAAAGGGTACTATAAGATCGCATGGTTAAATTAGATTGACTTCGTTTGACGTATTTTTCGAATACACTTAAATAATGGTCGGCTCTGTATTACCGATGGTGGCAGATCTAGTGGTTGGGGGGGGGGGGGGGTTCTGTAGCTACTACGCGTGTGCGACGGGCAGTCACCTGTGTGGTCACCTTTTATCGGGGTTGCTCGCTCCACTACTTTACTTGTGCTGGTTATAGTTTCGCAGATGAACAGCGTAGTTAGAAATTTGGTTGCTATAAAGCAACTGGTTAACAGTTACTTCTAACTTAACGTCAAGGATCGATAAATGTCAATTAAGACAGAAACAATACTTTTTTTCTGGAAGATTTGCTATTATCAATAGCAAGAACACTGCTTTATGTCTTATATTTTGTGATTTTTAAATCGTTCTAGTTAAGTTAGAGGTAAGCGTTAAACCACATATCGGCATTATGAGTAACTAATGCTAAATAATTTTAATGGATCTATAGAAATCCCTTTTTGTGCTTTTCTCGGAAGTTTTCTGTTGCAACACTCGAATGTGTTGCATTATTATACCTATCGGAACACAAGGCTTGTGATCTTGTTATACCTCATGGGGCTACAAATATGAGACACGTGTTTTGCTTATTAACAATAACTGTTTATTCTAATTTTAGTTAGTTCTCCATCTTCAATCATTTATTTTTATTTGATTGTCATCATGTCTAAATTTGCTCCCTGTTTCCTCTTCTTTTACCCATTCGATCTCCTTCGCCTTCCAATTTTATGTTCTGAACTTATATTCCTTAAATCGCACTGTAAATTGTGACTTTTGTGCCTACTATTCTCGCTTTAATTCTTTAATGTTTGCTCTTCATTTGCTGTCCTGTATTTCACAATCTAATTGATCTCGAATATTTTCGTTTCAGTACATCGTGTATCCTTTTCTGTCTTTTATCCCTTTCCTATCACTGTACTATCAACAAAGTATAAATAAGGTTCAGTTTGAGCATATTTATCTTATCGGTTATAGGTATATAAAATACTTAATTACTTCAACAATATTTATTTATTTTAACCTTGTACTTATTTCTGCATGTTTACATGCCATTGTCAAAGGTTATAGAAAGTATCCAGTTAGTGTTTTTATAGCAGTAGAACTTGGTTACTTAATCTCGGTAATCGTTTGCAGATGATTTGATTTCCTATTCTAAAATGTCCAGTAGAGGAGAATTTAAGAGATCAATTTGTTCATTCATTAACGGTACAGTTTTTTAATGTTTGTGAATTTCAAAAGCTTCTAGTATATCTAATTTACGTTTATCATCGCTAAAATGTAAACATTTCATGGTGTTATTTAGATGTCATTGAATGATTGTGTTCTAGTAAGTGTTTAGCATAATTGCATTTATGTGGGTGTTTGTATTTGTAACAACGTACGTGTTCTTTATACCTAATATCAAAATTTTTAATTGTCTGGCCTATATAAACCGAATTACAATGCGAACAATTTAATTTGTAAATACCTGATTTTGGCAAATCAACTGTTCTTGATTTTGCATTAAACAAAAGGGTTTAAGATGTTTCTAGTTGTTTTAAAACTTACTTTATATTTATTTGTTTTGTTTATAATTTTAGCAATTTTTTCTAATTTGTCACCAAAATATGGGATCGAAGCATATTTAATTGTATCGAACGAAGTTAGGGTATTCGGATAAATTTTTTAAATGGCTAATTTATAATCATTTTCTTTAATTAATGTATCAACAAGTTTAGTATTATAACCATTACTGTATGCAATTTGTTTAATAATTGAAATTTCTCTATTATAATTAATTTCATCTAAAGGGACCGTCAAAGCGCTAAGTATCAGGGACCTGTATGCTGCTAATTTATGTGTTTTATGATGACAAGAATCGTGTGGTATTGTAATGTCTGTTTGTGTAGGTTTTCTATAAACTCAGTTTGAAATCAATTATAATAGAGAAATTTGAAATATTAAACAAATTTATATAGCTATAACCAATAAATATGGACTTCAACGAGGTAAAGCTAGAATTTATAAAAAAAATATTTATCTTAATTTATTTTATTTAGATTGGATCATTCGTAAAATATAACAGTTTCTATCTAATAAAACTCGCAAAGAAAAATGCGCAATTTTTTTATTTTGAGGCATTAAAGAAAAGTAAATTTGATCGCCGCTTTTTGCAATTCTAATAAATCATAAATAAAAGCAGAACGACTTTTAAAACATTTATATTATGAAAGAAAATTGAGGAGAGTCTCCGGGGAAAATCCAAGTTCTGCATGCATGCTTCTGGTTGCTATAAAATTACTTGGCGGAAAACTTTTTATATCTGTAATCTTTTCGTAAGAAAAACATTTGTACAAACTTATTATATTGTTTGCAGAACCAATCTAGCTATATTTTTCCGACGTGTAGGCGTTATCTGGCCGTGTTTTATAACATGTATTTTTAAAAATATGAACAGGTGTCTTGATATACAAGATTTCTAGATCGTTCTGTTTTTATTGCGGGTGGGAAGGAAGCCGTCGTTTCGGTGCAGCATTTTCCTCTACGTACTTTCTTTCCAGTTTAAAATGAGATTTTAAGAGTTGGTGGAGCTGCGATAAGAAGGGGTGTTTAATCCGACGTAAGGTGGTTCCTTCTAGTCGAGTTAAATCCTGGTGGCGCACGCGTGACTCGATTACCTCGCCATTATATCACCATCCGGCAGACATGTAATCTTACGGTGGCCGCCGCTCCCATTACCCACCTGCGGATTGTTCGGATTTATAATCCGCTGCTAACCAAATTGTTATACAAACTAGTTCAGTTTATTTTAAACTTTACTTTTCCATACATCTTGTCTTAAGAAATTGGTTTGAGAATGCAATTTTCTCCAACTACCTACTTTCGTTATTCATGGACTATTCTCTTTAGAATAAACTTAAGCCTTATTTATAGACATGTATTGCTATACCTACTACTTTGGAAACTAACAGAAAATTAAAATAATCTAGATTGTGTTTTATTAGCAGTGTGCACTGACCTACAATTGTCAGAAAAAATAGCTTACTGCTATGATACAGCATGCGAATCAAACCCCAGCCTCCCAAATGAATGAGCGATCAACGTTCTACTGAAATTTAATTTATCCTTCAATATGGCGAAAGCGCTGATAATCAACTTTTCTTTATATTTCAAATAGAATTCAAATCAAAAAAGGATAAAATTGTAGATCGCACAGCACCTTACTCTCTTGACTTGCGTCCCAGTTACTGTCAACTATTCTGAGACGAAATTGTATATTATTGGAGAATCGTTGAGACAAGTGCGTTACCCTTCAACGTTTTTTTTTAATTGAAACTTCTTTGCCGGCACCTACATATTTCGTATGATTAAAATTCGTTCGTGGAGACAGGAGATGGAGACGAAAATGCGTCACGCTCTTATCAGCGATTATCTCGACATCTAAGTCTTAATTGAAGAAAAGTATCTCTTGTAAAGTTGTGGACCTATTATTTTTGATTGCTACATCACCACTTTTATATTTTGATCGTTAATAATAAACTTTAAAACAAAATAAACGTAAAATGGTGAAAATTACCAAGCTCCAGAGCTTCGATCAGTTTCTGGGCCTCCTCCCTAAGTCTCTTCTATACTGTGCACGTATTTGTAAACGTTGTAAGCACGCATTGACTTTATACTTGACTGGAAGGGGGAATCGTATTATCTAAGCTAGCTAACAGTGACCCGGATAGCAAATTAGTTGTTCGGTAATGCAATCTAACATTAAAATATGCTGAAATACTATCATTTCTTACCTATCTATCAGTGTTACAAAATGGCGGCTTAATTTATAAATATTTGCTTCCTATTATCGGATGAATCGCTCCCTCCACCGCATCTAAGGCAGTGAAACAGAAATTGGTTTCTGATTTATTAATTCTCTATATTGATGTTTTCAACAATATACCACATCGTATCATTTAAAATCTGAAAATCAATGCAAAAACGTCATGTAACTGAACAAAACTTGCTACACAAAACATATTAGGTAATTTTAGTATATTATTGGGAGCTGCTGCTGAGCAATTGTTTTTGTTTTATTGTAATTTTAGTTGCGCTGCGTCATTTTCAGTAAACGTTAGCACCGTTTCTGTTGAATTATTTTTCTACAATTTTGCTTTTGTGCTTTCCTACAATTATTTTTAATAGCAATGAATTGCCTATACAAATGCGGAAGCTTTTGATGTAATGTTGACGATCCTAGGCGAATGTTAACGCAACACGGCAGCCGTCGAACGAGCACACGCAGTTAGATATCCTGAGCGTCAACACCAACCACGTGCAATATTTAGCTGTTTAGCGGAACGAATTCGTAGCGGTGGCCACGTTCAGCCCCTAAAGAAAAAACGCCATAAAATTATTAGACCTGCCATGGTTAAAATAGAGCTAGATGTGCTAGCCGCTGCGCTGTACAAATGTATCCTAATGTAAGCACACGCACTATAGCTGCAGATTTAGGTATAAGCCACATGACCATTTGAAGGATTCTACATTCCAGTCGCTTGCATCTTTACCACCTATCGCTGCATCAGGAACTGCATGGTAGTTATTTCCAAAATCCAAAATTTCTGCCAATGGGCGCACGCACAGCACCTTCAAAATCCACTTTTCTTCCGAGAGGTACTTTGGTCTGACGAAACTATCTTCAAAAGCAGTAGCGAAATTAATCGCCATTATTGGTTTGCTAAAAACCCCCGCTGGAAGCGAGAAGTGGACAATCAAACGGTTTGAAGTTTAAAACACATGGTGTGGTATAATACGAGACAAAATGATCAGACCTCACTTCTTTGAAGGAACGTTAAATGGCCAGTTGTATAGCGACTTTTTGACTAACACGTTGGAGCCCAGAGCACAGATGTGGTTTCAGCATGATGGCTGCTCGATTCATTTTGCCCATCAAGTTAGGGTAGAGCTGCACGATATAGTTCCGGAGAAGTGGATTGGTAGAGGTGTTGCAGTTTCTTGGACTGCTAGATGTCTCGACTCAACATGCAGGGACGTTTACTTTTGGGAAAGAATAAAAGACATTCTTTACCAAAACCGTCCCACCAACGAAGAAGACATGAAAAAACGTATCAGTGAAGTCTGCAAGAGCATAGGTACAGAAGAGGTCCTTCAAAACCATGCATCTTTCATCAAGAGACTGCAAAAATGTATTGACGTCAATGGAAGACAATTTGAGCACCTTTGTTTCTGTTCGAAGCCTGAATTGTTTATTCATTTACTCCAGATTAATTAATGTTCAATTTTCATCACCTTTTGTTCTTGTTATAAATTTATTAGTTTGTGTTTGCCAGGAAGCGTTTGATTTAAACACGCTGCTTTGAATTTTTTGTTTTCTGTTTTCTTAAATTTGAACCTATTGAAATACGTTTCTATTCGTGTTATGAGGTATATATAATTTTTGGTGGGCAGCAAGCTTCAAAAAAACTCCCGTAAATGATCATGTGTTCGCAGCCAGTCCAAAGCCTGGTAGAAGTGTGATGGGAAGCGATACAAGTCAGGTTATGTCCTATTTTTTAACGGTATCTCCCATACTGATCCCTTACGTGAAGGTGGGCTGAGGGAAGCTCTTAAAATCACTTTGAAGACACCATACTGTATTGTAAAGACTGTTCCAAACAAATACCACAAGCGGCAAACTATAAAATACTATGGAAGGAATTTAAATGTTATATAAATAGACTTGATAAATCAGCAAAAATAATTTTATTCACTGCCTTAGATGCGGTAGAGGAAGCGATTCAGCGATTCAATCTCTAAAATGAGGTATCACTTGATTCCTCGCCCTATTTAAGATTTTTTAGATAATATCGTTGAATGTTTCCGCTCTTTTGAGGAGGGGAGGGGTACTAACAGTTATTTATTGTCCTCGTGTGGTACATCGTTGGAAACCTAATTGAATGGACTTTAACGATCAGTACCAATTTTCTTGGCACAATAGTTCATGTGCGTTTGCGAAAAGGTATGTGTAATGGTCGCTTTTATATATAATTGGGTGCCATTTTGAAACGGTGTGAGCTATCGTTGTTTTTTTTTTTCAATTGTTGGATTTAAAAAGACCCTTTGAATGGGGTACGATATGACCCACCTTTGTATTTGAAAATCTCAAGGAACCCCCGTAGCCCTCAACAACTACCCTTTCCGGAGCCCCAAAAAACATATATTTATTTTTTCTGAATACCTCGTCTACCATTTATATAACATATTTTTTTCCCATTCATCTAGGTTTAACAGTTTAACCGTAAAAACAGTGCGGTGGGAGGTCAGTAACACACTGTATCTATCTACTAAAACGCAAACCCCCTGTACATTGTCTGATTGTCTAATGTGGCGGACCGAATATACGTTTTAATAACATAATGTAACTCACCCACGCGCATTGACGTTTTTATAGGGATTGCTACAACCGAACTCGAACATGACGTACCTAACGGTTTTAGTTTTTTGCAAATCATGCAATTCAAAATACGTTTTCAGTGAGAACACGCTAAGAAGTTTCACGAAGAACTTGCGTGCTCGGAACACATTTTTTTTAACTCTAGATAGGCCAGGGAGTCTTCCCTCGTAGAAATGATTTCACCACAAAATGTATAGGTTCAAAATAATTATTTCAACGTAAAGCACAAGTAATGCTAATTTTGAACTTAACTTATAGTTTTGAATCAACCCTTCGCGTACTTAATTAAAACGTACTATTTGTAGGTATTCTGTTTCACCAATAAAACTAAAATTTTTACAACTGAGCTGCTCTTATTTATTATCAATCGTGATTCATAACTAACGCTATTAAAAAAAACTGCTTTTCATTGAACTCTTCTCAATTCTAAATTTTGGCTTTATATTTTCATGCCACACAAAAGCTTTAAAATTGTTTACACCAACGTATTTCAGGCAAACTTAACCTTGTTATTGGGCACTTTACTAAAAGGCGACAAGGGTTCGACAGGCGATATGCTAATTATACGGAGCCATTGTTTATTATCTCCTTCTGGTTGATATACTATATGTGAAACATAATGTATAACTAACACCGTATCTTTCCTGGCGAAATTATTGCCTTCATGACAGTGGCGTAACGAGAAGGTGTGGGGCCTGGGTTCCAGATTGAAGTCGGTCCCCTATAACAGCCCCTTCTCTTTTTTTCCAGTAGGAGATCAAAATGCAACCTTTTAGTCACAGAAACACTTGAATATATTAAGAACACGCAAACAAACTAACTAGGTACATAATAAAGGACCATATAACGTAGAAACTACAAGATCGACTAAAAATATGTACTAAGGCATAAATTGTAACAAAAAACGAACAGGTAACAAAAATATTAAAAATAAAACTATACAAAACTTCTTTTTCTGGCCTTTGGACTTGCAAATTCTTGTATCAACTTATTCAAGTCCAGATTTTGGGCAGTGTTATTTTCATTCGAAATTATTTGCTACAGACCACAATCTGTCTTGAAAAATTATATTTCTTAAATAATTTTGAAATGTTAACAATATCGCCACCTAAAGAATATGTAACAGATTTTGATGAATTTTTAACAGTTGCGCTTTCTGCACTATCTAATTTTTGTTTTTTTTTGCGGCACCCTATTCATGCCCACACTCTTTTCAATTTATTTTACTGAAGACTTCACTTCAATCGTTATTATTGAAGCGACAGTCCTGCAAACCGTATCTAATAGCAAGGTGGTTGCCGGGATAACGTACCCTCACGTTTGTCCGGGTATTCAGCACCCGTGCTCAATACCCGGAAGATAAAGCTGTGATATTACTTACTTATTTTATCGCCCAGTTGAAATATAAAGAGAAATGTGGGACTCATTTATTATTTAAAAATCTGTAATAGGACGGGCTCCTGGCGAGCCTTACGACTCACGGGCCTTAGGAACCCGCAGAACCCCGGTAGTTACGACACTGCTTCTCTGAGAGCATGAACTATTACTGAAGTTAAGTGACCAAGTCAGGAGAAAAAAGAGACAATACTTTAAAATCAAAAAGACCCTAGTATTCTTATATTTCTTTAATTTTTAAATTAGCCATTTACGTACAAATAATGCATACAAAACAGGAAACAGTTCGATTCGCAATTCGTGCTGCACCAGTGGTATATGTATAATTTATATTTGAAACACAATTTCCTGTCTGTTTTTCCTGTGTTTAAAAAGGTTAACTAATAAATTTGTTGCTGTAACTAATTAACCGTGAAATTAACTTCCCCTCATATTTTCTTCTCTAAATTAATTTCTTGGAGTAATTCTCCAATAAAAGGGAAGCTATAAACCAAAAGAATGGTTTGCAGAAACAAGAATACTTAAAGCGCACAACAGCAACAGGATAAAAATGACCTTCGAGAAGGTATACAGGGTGAGTCAAGCTATACGCTTTTTTTAGTGAGTTTATTATTAAGAACTTAGTAAAAATTTTTGGTATGCATATATTTCAAAGGGTGCTCTATAACCTGGCGCAGTCAGTTTTGTGATTGGACGTCAAATGTCAAAATAGCGATTTTCAACTGTTTATTTTTAAATGGAACAGTACGACTTTTTTTGGCTTAGACGATGCTGTATGATGTTTACAATATGATCCTTACTGAATTTTTTCACAATTTTTACGATTCAGCCGTAAAATATGTATTCATTATGTTAGTCTAGTAGGCCGGGACCTGCGGAACGTACTTTGATGTATTTGCACAAAACGATTTAATGATTGTCAGGATACATAGTGAAATCATTATTTTAATAAACATAAAGAAATAGAAGCTCAGGTATTTAGATTACATTGAATAATAGTTACTTCAATATTAGGATAACATCGAATGAAAAATATAACATTATAAACTAAACGAAACTTTGTATGTGTGTGCGCGCGCGCGCGCGCGTGTGTGTGGATGTGCGCACGTTGCGTGTGCGCGTGTGTGTAGAGAGAGAACGTTCAGTTTTATTTCTAAGCTTCTACTATTCCTAACTTCAATTTTTGTTAAAAATACATTTACCGTAGTTATAAAATAAATAGCAGGACAATTTTGAACTAATTGCCATAGTCTAATTGTGACATTAATAACGCAATAGTTTATTATTTTTAAGTGTTAGTGTGATATTAAATTCAAGGTAACATTTAAACTAAAAATAGGTTTCTCTCATGTTCCTCTTGAAAAGCTGTGTGCGAATTCTAATAAACCATGATAAATGTGGTAGTTACATATCAAGACAATTTTGAGTATTTAAAAGCTTATTAGTTATGTTTTGGCAGCAACAACCGCAGTAACTCGGGGTGTTTGGGAGTGTCGTGAAAAAAAATCTTTTTTTATTCTTATACAATTAGAAACAAATTTTTCTTTCTTATTTTACAGAAGTGTGATGAAATTTAAAAATGCTTTTGTTTTCAGTAATGATCAAGGCCAACGACCTACGTTATATAGGGAGTATGCTAACTCTGCTCGAAACGAATGGATTTGATCACCCATAGCTAATGTAAATTATTGCTATTCAAATTTAGCTTCACCAATTAAGCTGCTTAACAGCCCAATTTTTCTACCACTTTCCAGTCAGCTCGATTTGAATTCCACGAAAAAGCTCCGGTTTGTTTTGCATTCGTGAGCTTATCTAGTATCATTTAGAAGTTCTAGCTTTACTTCGCTGAAGTAAATTTTAATTTATTGTAAATTAAACAATTTTTAACTTCAACCGGATTTTTATTTTAGCCTTATACGTATTTCGAAATGTTGACATTTTAGTTTCAGAGGCAAGAAAATGGCATGTCAACATGTCTAAATACGTATAAGGCTAAAATAAAAATCCCGTTGAAGTTAAGAATCGTTTTATTTACCATAAATGATCTAGTTTTAATTCTTTGGCCCTGAAGGGATTTTGTAAAGTAAG